>OY293304.1:95434125-96634125 GCA_958502075.1 Orchestes rusci
GGAATAATCGCATGACTTCGGTTTTGTCCGCAATAAGGTTGGTACCAAAATAACCAATGATTAAGTATCTACACAATAATTATCATTATTTTCATTGCTTCACTACATTTGCGTTCATTGTTGAAATGGAGATTTTTTTTCGAAGATGATTGTGTCACAAAATCTTTGTTCTTAGATAAAATAATTGATGAGTATCTTCTTAGAACACTTTTTGTTATGATAAGCCACATTCAAAAATAATATTGCAAACTAAAAGTGAAAAAACAGTCCCATGAGGATTGCAAGAATTGGATTGTTGAGAGAAAGACGCCATCTTGTAAAAGAATACTCGATTTCTGATGCATTTTTTCGCTTATTGCAATCAACAGAATGAATTCTGATGTCAAAACAGAATGAACTCTGATGTCAAGAACCCGCCATAAGCCGGTCAGCTGTTGAGAAAAATTCACCGGTCGGACAATTTGCGAAAAGATTTTGGTATGCCTAGCATACTTGCGGTCGCTTTTTTAGCTGAAGAATGTTATTATTTTCAGTGGTTAAAATCCCCGCGACGAGAAAATCAGTCAGCAAAATATGTCATTATTTGAAGGTCTATAGTAGTTTTGAGTTTTTAGATCTTTCTCAAAAACACTCAACTACTTTTGCTTTAATTCAACATTTGATTTTTATTGTTCGAGCTATTTGAACTTTGATTGCATCTTAAAAACCATGGGATTCTTTCATCATTGATGACTTTGTACTTTGTGTGGGATTGGCACCCTTGAGGTTATTTCGGCTTAGTTCCGCTTTTCCAAGTCGAACCTCTAGTTTTGATAAGAGATTCATAAACGGTGTTCAAAAAAAATACGGTTGCAGGTGACTGTGGTTTCCTTTTTCTATCATGCATGAACGTAAGTCGTGGCCAGGTCCATATGGTTTGATGGCACTGAATGTCATCAATTAGGTGCTTTCGGAAACACTGATCCGATTGACCCGATCATTCCCTATATGTTTTGTCCCTTTTAATTAACGTGGGATAAAAAGAGACAAAACACAACCGCTGATCATCGGGTTAATCTGATCAGTGTTTCCGAAAGCAGCTATTGTCATTATTTGTTATTTTCGTTGACATAATTTTTCATCAATTTGATTAAAATGATAGGAAATCCACAAAAACATTGGGAATCGGGCTTTTGCGCACGCAGACAATCAGCACAAACAAGAATTCACTCTACAAGCGTTATCTTGCCCTTTACTTTTCCCAGTGACTGTTTCAAACTCAAAATTGATAAAATGGTAGGTGAATTAATACATTTTATTACAAAAGATGTTGAACATGCCCACCCGACCCTTCTTCAATACATTTTTAAACAATTTTTTTTATAGAATTCGACACATTTTGAAGCATTTAAGCAGAAAAATAGCGACAACACTTGTTATGTTCTGAAAAGAACTAAGTTTGAATAATAAAAAGGCACAGAAACTCAAAAACATAGAACTTCTCAATAAGTCGACAATACAAAAGTTAGGCTAGAGAGTTGATTTGATGGCTGTAATGTAATAATTCTCAGGATGTTAGCCAAGACATACGTTGTTTGAAACAATTGCAAGCCATAGGTGAGCAGGCTGCATTTTTTTACTGAACAGTCGTTATCTTCAGATCGATGAAGCTCATCAGTTGCTGTCTCTAACGACCAAGCTGATGGCGTTGTTCTCGTAGTTGATTCATGCAGGCTGATATCGACTCTGATAGTCTCAGTTTTTAGCCAGGTTTCTTGCATTAACAAAATAAAGAGATTTTCTGATCATGATCTACGGATAGAGTTTGCATCCCAGGTGATAATCTAACTTTTTTTGCGATAAGGCCATTTTTGCGCAGCCCTGAAAAGGAATTGGAGGGCAACCCCGCATTCAAAGGAGTTTGTTGGATTGCCTTTGTTCTTTGTGAAGATTTTGCTGCAGTGTTCTGTCCAAGCAATTGACCCCTTCAATAAAAATAATAATGATAGCTTTATTTATTTATAGTGAGTTAGCCATTGATTGCTGTTTTTTTTACCCCCAATTAAGCAGGCTTCAACAGCACCCTCGATTATGAGGGAAGCTGCATATTATGTGGCCTTTTATTCCAATAAATTTCAGAAAATAATAGTATGCAGGACTTATGTACATATGGGTTTTGAATAATAAACGTGTTCATCATTATAATCATTATTATTATTATTATTATTATTGCTCAACAGAGTTAGCCATTCACAGAGAAATTTTACAGAGTGATTCTATAAAAAAATACTATAAATACTATACTACTTTGACTATCACAATGATCAATGATCCATGGTAATGGTAATGGTAAAGGTGGGGGGAGCAAAGCCCGGCAAGTAGGCCTAGTGGCCCTTTTCGCCATCCCCGCTTGGCCAACCCAACTACTCAAACCGGCCCGTTTCCGTCGTGAATAGGAACAGACTTTCTCAGCTCAGGTACCCCAACTCTTTCCTGGAGATGGTGGCTGTTCCTAGGACCTTCCTTCTCAGGCGACCCCACCTGTCGCAAACTCCCAGCAGGTGGTATGAGGCTTCTTCCACCCTTCTGCAGTGGGGGCATAGGGGAGATTCACTTTTTCCTAACAAATGCAGGTGTCTGTTGAGCCTGCAATGACCTGTCAAAATGCCAACGATGGTGCTCAGTGCCTTCCTGCTCTTGTTCAGCAATTGGGCTACAAGGCTAACAATGTTATTCTCTAATCCTCTTTTTACCTCGTCTCTAGAGGCAACCTCTAGGATAGCGAATATTTCCACCTGGAAGACTGTTGCAAGTCCTTCAAGGGAAAAAGCTTCGCCAGTGTTCCTGTCAGGCCTGAAAACTCCGGCTCCAGTTGAACCCGTATGGAGCCATCTGTGAACCAGACTTGAGTTTTGCCAGGCGTCTCCATCGGTTTGGTCAGCCACTCTTCCCTCGTCGGTACGTGCACCTCAAAGCTCCTTCGGAATCTGAGGTGATCATCCGTGGGTGTCAACCCTGCCGATAAAAGCGGTAACTCGCACCGCACCAGTGATGATATCCTGGTGTGGCCAACTTCCATTCCCATGCTCCTCCATGTCTTCTGGGCCCCCATCCTACTATAGGGAGCCATCACTTCCCTCTTCACTCAAAGTCCTAGCTCTGGCAGTCCAAGGATGACGTTCAGTGCTGCTCAAGGAGTTGTCCTCATTGCGTCTGTTGTACCCAAACAAGTCATCCTTTGCAGTCGGTCTAGCTTGAGTACATAAGTGGTCTTATCGGTTGCCGGCCACCAGACCACGGATCCATATGAGATCCTCGGCCTGCTGACAGCCTGGTAAAGCCAATGCATGACCCGGGGTTTTGGGCCCCACTGACTTCCGACCACTTGACGCAGTAGCCACAGTGTTGCTGTTTCTTTTTTTTTATTGTCCTTTTAACGTGCGGTTTCCACGTTAGCCTGCTGTCCAACATAACCCCGACGTACTTGACCTCCTGCCTGAGTGATAGTGTGGTCCCGTAAATCGTGAGTGGCTTGAATTCCCGGATATTCCTTCTGTTGGTAAAGAGAATGAGCTCTGTTTTGGTGGGGTTTACTGACAGTCCCCCACACCATGTTTCTACTATCTTACAGGCTCGCTTCATCCGCTCGCAGACGATCCCTAGGTGTTTACCCCTCACTAGCACCAGTCCATCGTCCGCCTACGCCTGAGTGTAAAATCCTTCTGCATCCAACCTTGTGAGGAGGCTGTCCATTATCAGACACCATAGTCTGGGGTAGAGACATTTGCCTTGGAGGCAGCCTCCTTGGACTTCTTCCTCAACCTGGTAGCCTTCCAAGGACGCTTTTACTTGGCGGTCACGAAGGGAGGACCAGACCCACCTCACGATGGAAGAGGGAACCCCCTGCTTGTGAGCGCCTCGCAAATAGCGCCAGTTTTGGCCTTATCAAAAGCTCCTTCGGCGTTAAAGAATAGTGTTAGAGCCACTTCCTTGTCGTTGATGGCCTTTTCAGCTAGTTGCACTACCGCATGGAGAGCTGACTCCGTGCTTTTGCCCTTGCAGTAGGGATGCTGGTTCCTATGACAGAGGAAATCCTTTAAACATTTCCTCTGTCAAGTACCTATCAATTAATCTTTCCAAGGTTTTAGCTTCGAAAGATGTTAGAGTAATCCTCCCGTAGTCCTCCTTTCCGACTTTGAGTATGAAGACTACCTTGGCAGTTTTCGAAGCGTTTGGAACGTGTCCCAAGGCGATGCTTGCTATAAAGATGTTCTTTAGCCAAGGTTGCATCAGGTACCTAGACCTTTGCATCAACGCCGGAAAAATACCATCAGGACCCTGCAGGACTGAACTCACTTATGGCCCACTCGATTGCTTCATCGGTTACGACTTTGCCAGCCGTTTCCCAGTCCGCATTGAGGATAGGGAGGGGTCCTGGGTAGGTCTATTGCCTTCTCCTGGAAAATGAGTGCGTAGAAGAAGGTGTAGAGTATCCTCCATAATATCGGTCCATGTGTTGTCTTCTTTTTTCAACAGCCCTATCTCTGTTTTTCCCTCTGAGCTAAGTAGCCTCAATAGTCTAGTTGATTCTGAGAGAGATTCTATCCCCCCACAGAATCCAAGCCATGCAGCTTTTTTGCTCTTTCTTACCTCTGACTTGAATTTCCTTCTGGCTTCAACGAAGCTGTCCCAGTCGGCTTGCCCTTTACCCTGAAGTGCTTGGCGGTGCGACCTCCTGGCTTCCTTTTTAAGGCGCTCCAGAAAGCGCACTATGGGTCTTTTTTGGTCCCCGCTCTCCTGAGTGGGCAAGACTCTTCAAATGCGGTGTTAATTGCATTCGTCAGGGATTGAACCTCCGCATCTATTTCACCTGAGAAGAGAATCTGCCGACCTCTGGAGCCATGGACTTGCTTAGACAAATGTTGAATTTGTCCCAGTCAGTCGCCCTCGGGTTTCGCTTCAGTATCGGTGCTTCCCTGTCCACTTGCAAGGAGAAGCGGATTAACCTGTGATCGGACATTATTATGTCATTTGTGACCGTCCACTTTAACACTTGATCCAGATAATTATGCGTCACAACCGTTATGTCTATGGACTCTTGTCTGACGCGATCGACAAAGGTCGGTTCGGCATTCTTATTGGCAACTTCAAGGTTTTCAGTTGTGAGGTACTCTAACAGAGCTATTCCTCTCGCGTTTTTCTATCACTGACTTTTGAGCTGGACCTTGATGTATATTAGATGGATGCGGAATCTGCATTCTCGAGATTTAGAGGGAAAAATATACAGGGTTATTCCGTAGATATTGAACCATATGCTAGCGGCGTTATCTATGTAGATATGAAAATTCTGTAAATATGAAAAGGTATTCATCTGAAATTTCAAAAAATCTTATAAAAAAAACAAGACTATGGAATTGTCAATATTTTTTAACAAGTAGCATTTTTTTCAATGGAACCCTCTGTATATTATCATATATTATGAAAAAGCCTATTTTCCCGGTTTCAAAAATGTATGGTTTGATACCCAAGCCCGACAAGAAAAGGGGCAGACGTGACAAATTCCCGAGGCCCGTGAAGACATGGGGCTCGATCGCCCGGAGTTTAATTGAATAAAAAATAAATACTTCACTTGAAAAGGAATGCGCATTTTACTTAAGAAAAAGCGACATTATTCATTACGCGACATTCAGGTCGAAGTTATGATGCCCTACCAAAGTGTAGAATTATCACAAATGAGATAGGATTGATAAGAAGTAGGAAGTCGTTGACACCGTGATCCCTACATTTAGACCGTAATGTCAACGTCAATGTCTTTCCCATTGAGGGAATACCATACCATATCGTGATTTCACTTAAAAGGATTTTGTTGTAAGTATCGTTATTTCTAATGCATTTGATTTTACTTCAAAGTAATTTATTTGTACACTGGTATGAATAATTAACAGTAATTAACACACCACCGATAGGTTTCACATAAGAATTGCTAAGTGTAATGCACGGTTTACATTCGATTTTATTCCGAAGTGGAACTGTCAAATTTCCGCTTCACAAAATGGAATCATACGCAACCATCTTCATTGAATATCGGTTCAAATAAGTCACGCTTCAGCCAAATTCATTGTGGATGGTAGCATGATATAATTCCCGTTTGCAAAGCGGAAATTTGACAGTTCCACTTCGAAATAAAATTGAATGTGTAAACCAGGCTGTACTGGACACTCAATATGGCGATCCATCCATAGTAGAGTAGGGCTTCGATAGGTGCTGGTTTATAATGTGATCATAAAAACAATCATTGACCATTCATAGTTCTATTCAGCAAGTCTGACTTCTACTGAATAAGAGAACAGGACATTGAGAAATATTTTTTGTTTTATAAAGAGAAACGGGTTAAAAATTCGCGTCTTTTTTTCTCATTTTTTTTTTGTTATTTTTGAATAATTTCATAGTAACCACTCTCTTGGATTTTTTCAATAGATTAGAGATCAAGAGAGCATGTCAATTTGTACAATATGAAGAATTTAAGTTAGTTTCTCTTTAGAAATGTGACAATTTTACAAGACAATAATTTCAAATAATAAACAAATTTGTTGGGGTCCACCAACACAGGCATAAACATGTCCCAGTGAAAATCTTGAAATCTCCCTTGAGAAAATAACTATCAAGCAGAACAAGGAACAAAAACATTAAAAAAGATCAAGGCTTTATGAGGATTTGACAATGAAAAATCTGTTCTTACCACTAAATTCTTCAGAGAGTTTTGAATTTTCGGAGCAATAATAGTATTCTTATACTAAACATGGAGTGGAATGAAAATTTAATTATTGTAAAGCATTATAAAAATTAAGAACACGTGGAATTCAGTGAAAAGAATAAAGTATCATTTATTGTCAAAACCTTGAAGCATTATTGTTCTTTTTTAATTGTTTTATTCCTTGTTCACATAGTATTGCATTAATTATTTTTTTATCAGTTTGCCATTTCATCCTAAATCACCTGTACTTCAGTTTTTTTTTAATGAGGGAGGGGGAAGGGGCCGAAAGACTGAAAAGTCCCAGGGCCTGTTTTGTCTCCCGTCGGCCCTGTTGATACCTGTCTGATGAGTCGTTCAGGAGATATTCAAGTTTGGATATGTTAAAAAATTAAAATTCACATGCCTATTGCTATGGAAAAAATGATAGAATCGCGATTATATAGATTGAATCAATAGAAATCGAGGTCAAATAACTTCATTTTCTAAATGTTACTTTAAATTGTGACGAATTATTAAATTGGTGCAACTTCATCCATGGCAACCGGGATTTAAATACTAATGTTTACATATCATTATATTCAAACTTAAATATCTACTGAACGACTCATCAGAAAGGTATCAAACTATAAATGTTTGAAACCAGGAAAATAAGTTATTTCATAATATAATATGATAATATACAGGGAGTTCCATTGAAAAAAATGCTACTTTTGAAAAAATATTGACATTCCGATAGACTTTTGATTTTTTTTTATAGGATTTTTAAAAAGTTCAGATGAATATCTAGAACGGTCATATTCACAAGATTTTCATATCTTCATTGATAACGCCGCTAGATTATGTGTCAATATACAGGGTGTCCAGGAAAATGTGGGAGATCACTTGGATTCAGATAGACCATTGAAAAATAAGATGACAAGTTCCCGTAAACCTATTTCCTCGAGGCCCTCTCTACGGAGATACGGGCCTCGGAAGGACGCCACTGGAAATCAATTTTTCTTGGATTACTTTTCAACCACTTAATATAATTTGATGGAAATTTAGTATGATAAACAGTAAACCTTTTTTGTAACCTTTCAGAATACTGCCCTTGAAACATAATTAGCTTGTTTAGTTTACCAGGGGCGGAGTAGGTTGTACATTTTAATGCTTACATTATCAATAACCTGCATGATAAGGAGTTAAAAATAATACATTTTGATACCTTGAACATCAAGCTGAAGAAATGGTACTCCTGTTTATTATCGATAAAATGAACCGTTTTCGATAAAAAACATATTTTTTTTTTTAAAACCATCGAAAATAGCCATAATGCAGTGCTGTCCTTGACGATTTTTTTTTTTTTAATTCAAACCTATATCTTCTTCGAAATGTTTATGGAAATCAATCTGAAAAAACAATGCAAAATTAGAAAAAACATCTTTTCACATTTTTTTTAAATAATTTCTTCAAGGGCACCACTTCGTTATGGCTTTTTTCGAGGTTGTTTTCAACAAAAATATATTTTTTTTTAATTTTTTTATTCATTGCCAGTACACTATAGAATAAAATAGTTCCAAATGGTACATACTAGATGAAATTAGTAAATGATAAAAAAAATAGAATATAATAAAGTGAAATAAGGATCGTGGAGAAAATCATCATCATTAAAAATGCTAAATTACAATGAGACGAGAACAGTTTGACGCAGAAACGAGGACGAACAGACTATTGAACACACATCAACAACGGTATCTCAAATACGATTTCACACACGATAAGCTGACGTAAAAAATATCACAGTCGGAAAATGTTTTATTGTAGGAGCTTTGCAGCCTATCTGAGAAATGGGTAAGTCCATAATTTGTTCTGTAAGGGAGCTCGGAGAACAGGACGTTCCGTCTGGTGCGTCTCGCCAGGACCCGAACTGATATTGTCTCGAGTAGCCCGATACTATTCGTGAATCCATTCAGCAACTTGTACAGGAACATAAGCATGGAATCCTCTCTTCTGTCCTCAAAATTCCTTAGCCCACTGCTGCAATCTGGACTCGTATGTCAAATCCTTCTGGGGAAAGTTGTGCTTGTACAGCAGAAACTGGGTAAATTTGCGCTGTACACGCTCAAGTCTTGACGAAGGTGACCAAATGATTGAGCAATATTCCAGTGTCGACCTGACAAGGGCATTGTACAAACACAGTATAGCCTTTGTGTCGTGAAAGTGCCTGGTGCTTCTTTGGATGAAACCGAGCATGCTCGAAGCCTTCAATGTAATTGTCGATGTGAATGTTGAAGGAAAATGTGCTGTCGAAAGTCACACCAAGATCGTTCACGAAAGGTACACTCTCCAACTCCCGACCGTCCAATACATAAGCATGGATGATTTGATTCTTGTTCCCACAAAACCTCATCACCTTGCACTTGAAGATATTAAGGTTCAAAATGTTATTCTGGCACCATTACCCATTACGATGGATCGCTGGAACATATGGCGTAGAGGAAATGTCGGAGATGGGCAGTTCCTTGAAAGTATTGGTGGAATTCCATCAGGGCCAGCTCGCTTCAAAGGGTCCAGAGACAACAGCTTCGTTGAGATTTCTTCTTCGGTGAAGTGGTGTGAGGCCAGGTAATTCGCAAAAGGAACAGAATCCATTTGTCCAATGCTGACATCCAGTTGGTTCGAGTAACACGATTAAAAGTGGACAGCAAAAGGGTCAGCAATCTCTTAAGAGGTGGTAAGCGAAGGTGGTTGATGAAAGACCAAAAATGCTTGATGTTCGTGGGTATAAGATGCTCCGCTCTAGTGGCAAATAATAGATAGCACGAGTCCACCCGGTGTTTCACCTCCTTGCGAATCAAAGAATATGCATCGTAGTCCGAGGTGAGCCTAGATTTCCTTAATCTTCTGTACAGCTTGTTCTTTTCACCGATCAGCTCTCTGAGAAGACGGTCGTACCATGTTCTTTTCTCGAAAACGGTTCATTTTATCGATGAGGTCCTCGATGCTATTCGTGACTTGAAAAACAAATACTCTTCAGGGGAGGATGAGATGTCAGATGTCATCTTTTCAAAATTGCCTGCAGCAGCTTTGGTGGTCCTTGCTGACATTATTTATGACAGCTGGTCAAAGGGCACCTTCCTCTTATGCCTAAAGTTAGCTTTGGTCATCCCTTTGTACAAGGGTGGCGATCCCAACGATCCCAGTAACTTCCGTCCAATATCCTTGTTGTGTACTCTCTCTAAAATAATTGAAAAAATTGTGAAGGAAAGGGTATGGAAATTCCTTAGAGCTAACAACATAATAATCCCGAAGCAATTTGCATTCCAGAACTCTGTAGGAACACACATTGCTATCTTCGACCTTATGCAGGACATCTATATTGGCCTTAAGAGCAATAGTCATCACGTGGTCTGCTCAAATTCCGTATCGTCTAGTCAACAAGCTGTTTCGACCGCACGCGTAATACACGGCAACATCGCTGAGAATCGGTCGCCGAATTTAACAATAGAGGCGCTTTTATTGCTAGGGCAATAATAGGTAATTTAAAAACCTTTTTTTGGAATGAAAGCGTGGTTGGAGGAAACAGATCTACGTATATTGTAATAATGAAAATCAAAGTATAAACAACAAAAAATTAAATTCGAGGTGGATTTCTTATTTCGAGTCCCCTGTCGTGGATCAATAATTTCGGGCAAAAGACAGTTGAAATAGAATGTTTTCAATTTTTTTCCATATTATTCTTCCAAAACTCATCATCTCGTAGAATCTAAAATTATTATAATTACAAGTTAATTATTGTTATATTAAATTTATTTACCTTTTCCACAAGCATGCCCATTGGTGTCCATACAATGAAATAGCAATATTCCCTTTTTGTGATATGCAATTGCCCTTGAATTTGGTAGTGGTAATCATGATTTGATTTCAATTTTAAATTATTATTTTCATCTAATGTTGCAAAAGTAATTAGCTTCTTTTGTATAGCAACAATTGGAGTCACAGCAGAAGCTTTTGCAGGACATTTGACTTCAATAACTCCAGTTGTGTCAATTAGTCCATCTGGACTTGCTGCCAGAGCGCAGCATTCTTTATCAACGAAGAGTCCACATGGTTGAACTTGTACTTCAAACTCCTTTTGAAATTGTTTTATAGCCAAAGGTTCTTTTTCGTTACCATACCTAGTATTACTATTTCCTCTGAAATCTGAATATAGTAAGTTTTTGACCTTGTTTTTGCAATTTGTTTTTGGAAGCATTTTACAAATTGATCCAAAATTGGAGGCAGTGAGCCTGGTGCTTCGTTCTTGAGTCCACACTGGATTTCCTCCTTGTCCTCTGGTATTTGCCTCCAATTCTACAATTTGTTTTTTGCTTTTTTGCAAATCTTGCAAAAACGCACTCTTTGCATCTTCGTACTTTTTCTAGTCTAAATCGTCTTGGGTTTCATTCAATTGTAGACCGTAGTCTTTGTCTGCTGAAGCAACTGTCTTCATTTTTCTTTTGAAAAGGTTTCGTTCTTTCATACTCTTATAGTACATTTTTCTTTTTTTAATTTTCTCAATGTACTTCTTAGCAGCACCAGAGGGACTTTGAGTTGTAAGGGTTTTAAATATTTGTCGGTGATATTCACCGCTACCAACATTAAATGATAAAGCAGCTGCTTCACACCTTATTTGGTAAGAACCTTTTTTTGAAAAGTCAACTCGTTTTCCCCCAACAAACTTACATACAATAGAATTGTACTGCTCAGCAATATTGGTATCCATGTTGCATAATAAACTTGCGGCATGATAGATTAATCTATTTAGACATCCTTCTAAATCTTGCAGTAAACCACAGTTCATCATTTCAGGAATAAAATTTTTTTCGCCATCTTTTTTTTCACATTTGAAGTATCCTATAGAAGAACATTTTAGATGCTCTCCAAATACGTGCGATGGAATATTTTTTATGTCAGAAATAAGATTTCGAACCTCTTCAGAAAGGTTATTTTCTTCCTTATTTCTATGGACAACAGCCATTGTAACGGCTGTCCGTAACCGTCTAATATTATTTTGTAGATGTTCCCGTAATCCTGGTGGAACCGGGTTATTTGTTGAATTACTCCGTTTTCTGCCTGAAAATGTAATTATTATAATATTATAAAAAAGCTCCACTAACGTAAAATAACTTACCACATAAATCTCTCACTTTTGTGCAAAAATTTCTGAGAAGATGATTTTTACATTCTACTTTTTCTACCAATTGACTTCCATATGGTCTGGCTTCAAGTATTTTTTTATATACGCTACTATCACCATCTCCTACAAGTTTCTTATATACAATCCCGTACATCTCCAAACTTCTTTTAAATCCTTCAACTATTATATCCGATTCCATACTTGTTGAAGTACTGGTCCAATTTTTATAACACACATGTTCAGGAATCGGATTAACATTTTTTGCAGTTGATCTTGAACAAAAGCAACAATATTTATTTCTCATTCCAAGAAATAAAAGTTTGCCTGTGCGTTGCCCAATAATACATGCCTAAGAACGTAAGAAAATATTAAAATATTTAAAGCGAGAATCAAAACTAAAATACCACTCCAGAAGCAGAGTTATAATTGACATTATAGGATCTTTTGCTCCATGCACCATCAGCCACAACAGTTATACAAGGGCGATTATCCCGATCTACTTCATTGAAGGATCTTGCCAAAGAAGCTTCCTCTTTCGCAGCTTCTTCCATTTTGGCAAATAGTGATTCACGAATAATTTCACCAAAGTCTTCATGACATTGTTGATATTTATTGGGAGACATAAAAGGAACATTCAGTAGAGACATAAATTTTTCACTTGTCGAAAAACCAATGCCAGTCGAAATAGCCGCAACTGTAGCGGCTGTATTCATATCCATTGATCCAGAATTTTTATCATAAAGATCTAAGTTGTATTCTGAATTGCACATTTTACATTTCATGAGAAGACTGCTGTTCAGGCCTACTCTATTCTCCTTCACAATATACATATCTGCTATTGTGCAGTCAAATAGTGGATGTTTGGCTATTGTTTGTAATTGTCTAAAAAAGCTGTCGATATCAACTAATCGTCTACCTTCTATGACAGCTGGCTCTTTAGAGGTTGATGAAGTGACCCTAAAAATGGAAAACGCTATTAGAGCAGACTCAGCATTTCATTAGGTGCACCTGCACTCATATAATTACCTACAAGTAAACCAACCTATACCTACATACCTAGGTGTATTTAAAATATCCTGAATTATTATATTATCATTTGTTTTTTCGGAATTATTTCTGTATTTTTCATCGATAGAATAATTGCTTAAATTTATTTATAATCACAATTGAACGAACTTCCTATTTATGGTTTACCTAACTTACCTGATAACATGATCTGTCGAGAAGCTGCTTCCAGGAGTTTCCGCCGGCGATGGCGGCTTCGAATTGGCAGAGGTATCACTCTGGTTCGTTTTTTTATTGATAGCCATACTAAAAATTTGTAAGAAAACTAAGTAAACTTGTATTAAAGTTTAAAGCAAAATTTTATTTAGTACACGCTGGTGAAATTTTGCTGGTTAAAGTTGAGTATTTACCTCGGTATTATAACTTACCTATCTTTGGCTTTCGAAAAAAACTTGCTTCGTTTTTTTACAGACTTTCTTTTACCACTGTAAACTTTTTTTTTGCCATCTTTCAGTTTCCCCATCTTTAAAAACTAATATTCTGTCATTATTCATGAATTCGTTTATTAAATAGTAATATACATACCTATATTATCTAATATAAAAGATGAAATATTTTCTAAATAACTTCCACACGCACAAAAACCATAAACAAATATTCTTTCAGTCAACCCAAAAAATGCGATCTGTTTTGTCGCGGCGGCGGCGGCGCACATTGTTGCGCGGAGGAATTGCGGCATTGCCAGAACATGTAAAGCGTTGGGAAACCCAAGAATTCAACAGCTATTTTTCTTATTTTTATTTTTCCTGTTTTAAAAATTTGTTATTGCTGATAGACAATTTGATGTTTTGTAAAAACCTCCTAGAATATGATTATCTAGGGCGCCCCGGAAACATTTTTTTTTAAATAGTCTTTTAGTGAATAAATAAAACTAAAATAAATTCAAATTTAAAAAAGTGTTCCCTGAGCGCTCTTAAGAAAAATATTTTGAACACGATACTGAAAACCGGAATTAAAAATCTTTAAAAACAAACACACAAAACAAGAAACAGGATTTCAGAGGTTGCGGAAGCGGTTTTTTGTGATCTATCCAAGGCTTTAGACTGTGTGGATCATGAAATACTTCTGGCAAAGCTTGAGCGATATGGCTTCAGAGGTTCTGCCTTCTCTTGGTTTTCCTCTTATCTCGGAGACCGTAGGCAGCGTGTGCTGGTTTCTGGTGCAAAATCTGCTTATTTAAATACGAAGTGTGGTGTGCCGCAGGGTTCTGTACTGGGACCACTTCTTTTCTTGTTATATATAAATGATCTGGGCAAATTGAATATTTCGGGCAAGTTTACATTGTTTGCGGATGATACATCTATTGTTTGGCGCAATAGGTCGATTGAGAATCTCAGGAATGATGTCTCCAGTGATTTGATTTTGATAAGACAATGGTTCAATTCCAACAGGTTGTCCATAAATGTGAGCAAAACCAACATTTTGGGTTTTAAGTGTGATGTTGAGGGGCTGATGTTGGATGGGATTCATCTTCCGGCGAGGCGCTCGGCAAAATTCTTGGGAGTTACGCTGGATGATGAGTTATCCTTTAAGGATCATATTGTTGATCTTCGTAGAAAGCTTTCTTCTGCGTGTTTTGCAATCAAGACCACTAGTAGAGATCTTGGTCCAGCCGTGGCACGTACTGTTTACTTTGCCCTTTTTGAATCCCATTTGAGGTATGGCATTCCTTTTTGGGGAGCTAGTAGTCCGTATTTGCTCTCCATGATTTTCGTGCTGCAAAAGAGAGCGCTGCGTTACATGGTGGCAGCGGGCGGGAGAGAGACCTGTCGGCCTCATTTTATAAGTCAGAAGACTCTTTCTTTGTACTGTCTTTACATTCTTGAGACTTGTACTCTCATATACAGGAGAAGGAACTTCATCAGTCCCACAGACTACAGTCTTGATGAATTCTTTGAAGATGTTCTGTCTTGAGAATGTATCTGTTATTTAGCGTTATTATATAAGTTACGTTTTAAGGTAGCTATTAGATGTAGTCTTTTTTCTTGTTCTCATCAACTAAATGTAGATAGTTAGCTTCAGGATGCTTTGTCACTGGAAATTTTTATTCTGAGACAATAAAGTACATTTTTGATTTGATTTGATTTGATAATGAACGGGAGTACCTCTTTTGCAGCCTAAGGTTCAAGCTATCGTAATTTATTATTTTCAAGTCTTTATCATACAGGGTGTTGAAAATGTAAGCATCAGAATGTACAACCTAGTCCGCCCCTGGTAAACTGAACGAGCTAATTATGTTTCAAGGGCAGTATTCCAAGAGTTGATGTTTACTGTTCATCATATTGGATTTTTATCAAATAATATTGAGTGGATATAAAAATGTTATTCAAGAAAAATTGATTTCCAGTGGCGTAGTTTCGGGGCCCGTATCTCCGTAGAGAGGACTTCTAGGAAAAAAGTTTACGGAAACTTGTCATCTCATTTTTCAATGTTATATCGAAATCCGTGAGATCTGCCACTATTTCCCGGACACCCTGTCATTCATTTTCAGCGACAGGGTACCAGTTCTTGTGGACTATCCATCATAGAGACTCAGAATGGAAAATCTGTAGTGTAATGTGCCCAAGAGAAAATGCTGAAAACATGTTTCAAGCTTCTAGGATCGCCGCAAGGGGGCTTAACGGCACTATCAAAACAGAAAACCGACATATTCTCGAAATTTTTTCCAGTGAGATACCAAAACAGAATATGGTAAGAGATTTTGGACGATGTTCTCTACAAAATTGCCCGCGACACCACTCTCTAAGTTGTCAAATAAGACAACTACAGGGTGTCACACTTGATGTTACAAAATTGCCTATAACTTCGAAATTCCTCAACCAATTTGACTGTTGTTAAGCTCATTTCCAAGAGGAAAATCTACTCTAACTGGTACTTTTGAAACAGCCCCTGTAAATTTGAATGTGTAAAAAAGATACAATTTCTTGAGTTGATGTTAAAAGTGAGAATGTCAACTATTTTTCGTTTTTTTTTTTTCTACGAGCAGCTGTCAAGTAGAATACAGTGCACCACACGCCAAAACTATAGGTGTGGGACCAGTAAACACCTTTTTCCAAAAATATTGAAAAAAGCTAAATTAATCAAAAAAAAAAACTAGTGCTAATGCTCAAAATCTCTACCGTTGGCAAGGCACTCCAATCTTCTTGACACATTCAAATTTACAGGGGCTGTTTCAGAACTATTCCTCAAGGGATTCCTGATGAAGTCTCCGTAACTCTTCTATTCCAAAAGACATGCAAAGATTGCCTTCATGAAAGTGGTAGGAAATTATCCAAATAACACGATGGAGGCATCTATTTAGTGGGTTTGCATTTAAAAATTTCGAAAAAATCTCAAATACAGGTTTGACTTTCACTAGTTATGTTGTGTGGTCGGCTTATGCGAATAAAATCGACCCCGCGTAAATGCACCAGAAAAAGCAGATGTTCCTCTTTAAAATGAGCTTGAGAACAGTCAAATCGGTTGGGAAATTCCGAAGTTATAGGCAATTTAGTAACATCAAGTTTGACGGCCTGTAGCTATCTTTTTTGTTAACTTAGAGATATGTGTCAGGGGGCAATTTTGTAGGGAATATTGTCCAAAATCTGTTTCCATATTCTTTCTTGGTATTTCACCGGAAAAAATGTCGAAAATTTATCGTTTTTCGGTTTTCACGGTACCGTTACGCCCCCTTCGGCGATCCCAGAAGCTTGAAATACATTTCCAGCATTTTCTCTTGGACACATTAATTACCATAAATAACTTTTTTCCTGGGTCTCTATGATGAATAGTTTACGAGAACTGGCACCCTGTCGCTGAAAATGAAACACCCTGTACATGTATCCTATGTATCAACCTCCTGGATATCATGATGGATCGTCGAAGGTCCGCCGTCTCCGGAAAACCATCTACGGGCTCTAATAGGCCTGTATGTTATGGAGTCAAAAACTAGATTCTGCTCATTGAAAATGTCTGAGTGGATTTTTCCAGATGACAAGAAATTGAAAAATCAAATCAAGTCTCTCTAGATCATCCAAGATAAAAAAAATTTGTAAGTGAGGTTAAGCATGTACCGGGTATGCAGCTGACGCGTGATCGACGTCGTGAAAAGAAAATCTGGATCTCATTACAGCGATCAAATGCTAAAGCGTTTCCGTATGGATAAAGCCGAACTAGTTTTTACTTTGGAAGAAAATTCTCAAAATCCAAAGAAAGAGACAGAATGAGAAAGATCAGGTTCTCAGACCCGATATAGCTTATGTTACCTATGAGTAGCTTAAGCCGAATCAAAAACAACCCAGGAATGGCGCACTGGGCAGTTACCAGATGTGTTTCTCAGGTATCTGAGAGATACTTTTTTCTGGAAAGTCCAGTTCAATGGAAATGTGACAGAATCTCTATCTGCATGAGTATTGTGATTCTGATTGAGCTAGAGTGTCCCAGAGAAACGTTGTTTAGTCACTGCAGCATAAAATAGCATAGAAGTTGATAATTGTTGTATTTGGTTGAATCTAAATAAAAGCCATGCTCGAAATAAAACATCACAACTTCATCATATTTATATGAGATTTGGTGAATTTAATGCCAGCGCAATACAAATGTCATGAGCTAAGTATTCAAATCAAGTAACAACACGCCAAGAAATATGAAAATCTTCGTATGTCTTATTTGCTTGAGATTATTTACCTCCGCAAATTTGATAACATGCAAAAGTTGTGCAGTTTTTGGATTTTGTGGGACCATTTCTCTAACCAATATCGAAACAATCACAAAAAAACAAATGGTAATACTATCTTTGAATTTCTTCATGATAAACGCTCTACGAAATTTACTTCTTATATGTATGTCGAATGATAAAAATAAATCCAAAATTGAATATTTTGGTTCTTCGCGACTTAAATACTGATCCTGGGTATCCGTATAAATTCCTAAACTAGTGCAGTCACCAGATCAAAATTCTTTCTGGAATCTCACTCTCCAGAATGTGAAATAATAAACACCACCTACGAGCAAGTATGACCTGACGATAACCCGGGCTCTATTAGAGGAGTAATTAGGAGGACCATCGACAAATGGTTACAAAGAATAAAATGGTATGGGTGATAAAATAGCCTGATATCGCGCTACATTTTTATAGGAGCATATAAAGATTGATTAAAGCGGATCAGCAGAACAAAGTAGAATGGCGGATATACACATAGTGACTTATGAATAAAAAAGGAGAAGAGAATGAGTTGCATCACCTTTCTCATGGATAGTAGTGGACAAGTTTTGAAATCCTTGAATAAAGATAAAATAACAACTAAACTGATCAAATGTAGAATCTGATCATACTCCGCAGGCTATCTCCCACGGGAGCTTGGAAACAGTATCCTGGATAAAGGAATATTGTGGAATCAGGGTAGAGTTAAAAGCAAAAAGCGGAAGTTTTGCCACGAAAGTGAGCAAGAGAAAAACCATGTGGCCTAGAGTCCTTCGTACTTTGATAATGTTGAACTTTACCATTCCAACTTCAAATTGGAACTAAACAAGTTCAAGTTGGGAATTAATAAAATCAAATTCAATTTTCGTATTCAATTTGGAGCCAATCAATTTCAAATTGGAACTAGTCAACTTTGATTGGGGAATGAACAAATTCAATACATATGTTTTTAACAGTGATGAGAGACTGATAGTTGCCAGTGAACGAGGGGACATAATATATAATGGCTTAAAAACCCCAGGCGGGGTATCGCCGCAAAAAGCTTTCTAGATCTATTTAAATAGGGGTAGATCAGTCCCCAGTCTCTAATTCAAACACTTTCACATATCTGTCTCCATATATCTCTGTCCCCTGTCTTCTTCTGCCAGTTACGTACTCCAGCCCTGCTTAGGTCAGCTTGTACCTCTCTCATCCAGCTAGATCTTGGTCTTCCCCTCCTTCTTCTTGCACTAGGTTGCCATTCCACCATGCTATATATTGTAGATCTGCTTCCAGCTCTCCACACATGTCCCAGCCATCTAATTCTTTGTCTTTTTATCCTCTTTATCACGTCTTCCCCTTCTAGTTCCTCCAATATTTCTCTGTTCGTCCTTATTTTGAACTCACCATTTTCCGTCCTAACAGGTCCTAGTATTGCTCTCATTATCTTTCTCTCTTGTACTCTTAGCTCTTCTTCCGGTTTCTTAGTCATTGTTATCGTCTCCGCAGCGTACATCATTGTAGGTAGTATTATCGTCCTGTATATCCTCATTTTCGTTTTCTTGCCCAGTGTTTTATTTGTTAATAACTTCTTGTTTGCTTGATATACCCTGTTTGTGTTCCTTATTCTCTCCTTTATCTCTGCTCCTTTATCTCCATTATTGGTGATAGTCACCCCCAAATATTTGAATCTATCCACTTCTTCTAGTTTGTGGTTGCCTATTTTGATTTTATCATTTTTACTTCCTACTGCTTTATCCATTATCATCATTTTTGTTTTTTCTGTGTTTATCTTCAGCCCCATCTTTTCTCCTTGCCTCACAATTTCTTCTTACAGGTTCTCTGATGTTTTACGGTTCTTTGAAATGATGACTATGTCATCGGCATACGCTATTATTTGTCCTTCTCTTGTTCTCAACGTTCCTTTGTTTATTTTTCTGACCACATACTCCAGAGCTATATTAAACAGTGTGGTCGATAGTGTGTCTCCCTGCTTCACTCCCTTATCAATTTCGAAGTCCTCTGTGTTTTCTTTTTGTGTTCTTATGCTAATTCTTGTATTGGTCATTGTCATCTGTATTAATCTTTTCAGTTTTCCTTGTACTCCCATTTTCTCCAAGACTTCCAGTACCTTGTCTCTGTTCAGCGAATCAAAAGCTTGTTTAAAATCTACGAAAATTAGCTCAGTATATAATTTATAATCATGAGCCTTTTCTATTATTTGTTTGAGGGTATGTATAGCGTCAGTCGTTGATCTGCCCTTCATGAATCCACATTGATACTGTCCAATTAAGAGCCTTGTTTTGTCCATTAGTCTGTTTTGAATTATTGTTGACAGTACTTTGTATGCCGTGTTTAGCAAGGTCAATCCTCTATAGTTACTGCATATCTGCTGGTCGCCTTTCTTATGTATAGTTACGACTCCCACTCGCTTGGCATTGTCTCTTCTGTCCAAACCCTCTTTATTAGTTGGAATATCTTCTCTTGTAAAGATTCACCACTATACTTTATAAGTTCTATGTTGATTCCGTCTCTACCTGGCGCTTTGCCGTTTTTAATTTTGTTGATAACGTTCTTTATTTCTTCTCTACTTGGGATGTCATCTGAGTCGTTTGTGTTTGCTACGTAATATTCTTCATTTTCAGATAGCGTCTCTATGTGGTTTGGGGGGTTTCGTAAAGTAATTCCGTAAAGTATTGTTTCCACACTTCTTTATACTCCTCTTCGCTTTCGGCTACTTTTCCGTGCTTGTTTTTTATGCCTATTGATTTTCCTTTATAGTTTTTGTTTTGTTCACTGATCCTTTTATAGAATCGTTTTGTATTTGAGTTGCGACTTTCTCTTTCTATTTTATGTATTTCGTTTTGTATCCATGTTCTCTTGGCTTCTCTTATTACTTTTTTTGACTCCTTCCTAAGCTTGTAATATCTTTGTTTGTCTTGCTCTCTTTTACCATTCAACCATTTTAACCTAGCTTCTGCTTTCTTTGTTATGCTTTCTCGGCAGTCTTCATTGAACCATTGTTTGTCAGCCTTTCTCCTTGCTCCTATAATTTCACCTGCCACTATATTTATGCATTTTTCGATTTGTTGCCATTCTTCTTGTATATTCTTCTCCATTTCGCTTTGGTGTTCTAGAATTTCATTCATGCGTGCTGCATATTTGGTTTTTATTGTGCCACTTTCAAATTTTCTCAAGTCCCACTAAGTGGTTGTTCCCGTTATCCTCCTTTTTACTTTTTGTGTGATCGTTGCCACCACTAAAAAATGATCGCTATCCGCACATGCACCTCTGTATGTTCTCACGTCCTTCAAGTCTGATCTTTTTCTTCTCGATATGAGCACATGGTCTATTTGGGTGTAGGTTTTTTGATCTGGTGCTGTCCAGGTAACTTTATGTCGTGCCGGGTGCTTGAAAATCGTGCTGCCAATAATTAAGTTCATTCTAATCGCCATGTTCCATAGTCTTTCGCCGTTGTTATTAGTTTTTTCGTGAATTTTGTGTGTACCCGCTGTTTGTCTTAGGTAATCTTCTCTTCCTATTTGGGCATTACAGTCTCCTAATATAATGATTGTATCTTCTTTTGGTATTTTTTCGTATTCTGCTTCAAGTCTTTCGTAGAACTTGTCTTTCACTTCGTCTTCGGCGTTTTCCGTAGGAGCATATATGTTCAGCAATGACAGGTTAAATGGTTTAATTTCTATTCTCAAATAGGCTATTCTTTCACTTATTGGTTTGAAATCCACTATCTTGTCTTTTAGTTTCTTCATTACAATGAAGGCTACCCCATACTGGCCTTGTTTTTCATTTCCCGAGTAGTATACATCAAAGTTTGCTTCACTTATTACCCCATGCCCCTTCCATCGAATCTCCTGGATTGACGCCACTTCAATTCTATATTTTTCCAGTTCTAGCGCTACTTCCTGCACTTTCCCTGGTTCCAGCATCGTTCTCACATTCCATGTCCCTATCTTGATTTCTTGCTGTTTTCGCCTTTTGTTTGCATTGAACGTTTCAATAACTTTTTTGTCTTTCAAATTTTCTTTGTTTTTCCAAACTTCGTCGTCTCTTTGTTCCTTGTAATCAATATTCAAGTCCGCTTCGCTGCCATTATCGTTCCGTTTTTCCAGTCCAGTTTTTTCTTCTGCTAATAGTTTTTTTTACTGCTTGTTCTAGTTATTTTCCTTAATTGTTCCAAGTCACTATTTGTCTCCGGTGACCTATCAGCCATTGTTCGTTTGTATGTGTTTTCAATCTCAATGTCGTTTTCCTCCCTTTCCTGCAAGCTATATCCATCATACACCATCCCATCGACTATAAGTTTGTCGTACTTCAGAACAGCTTTTTTTCCCTCTGCTCTTGCCTTTTTGAGGTGTGGTATCAGAGTGTTCCTGACTCGTTGAGCCTTTTTCGTGAAGTCATCACTTATCCATATATTAGTTCCTTTTAGTCGTCTTGCAGCTTTTATTATGTCCATCTTTTTGTCCCACTGTATAAATTTAATTAGTATTGGTCTCCTTTTGTTTGGTTGATATGTTCCTATCTTTTTGATTTCACTAGCTGCTGTATCCGGTTTTATGTTGACTCCTATTTTCTTCAGTAATTCTTCTACTTTGGCTTTCAAGTGGTCCGAGTTTACTTCCTCGCTGTCCTCAATTCCCTGTATTATCATATTGTTTCTTTCTCGCTCCATCATTTCCATCCTCTTCTCTTGCTCACTTAATTGTTTTCGCAGATCCCTGTTCTCATTACTTAATGTCTGCATTTCCACTGTACTGTTATCAATTTTGTTTTCGATTGATGTTACTTTATCCTTAAGAAATGCAAACATTTCCTTTATTTCTCCCAAGGCTGTCATTTCTTATTCTGGTTCTCGCACTTCGTAAAGGAAAAAAGCGAAAAGAGTCAACCCGAATAACTGTCCAAGTCCACTAAGAGTTGTCGTAACTCTTGGCAACACTGCCGCACACAGGTGTCCAAAGGAACCCACTTCTACGATTAAGTTAATTAACTTGCATCGGTTCTAGTTTCTAGTTAACGGCAGATTGAAGCGCAGCGAATGAGGTTATGTTGGTCTGTTTTGTTTTGATGGTGAGAGATTTGAGAAAGACGTAGTTTCCCGCACTTCAAAAAGATATTTTACTTACGGTTCATGATATATGCGTTAGGGAATGTTATCTTCGGGTGTGAATATTCAGTTCCTTCGTTGAAATACGGTGCAATAACTTGTGGGAATCGGCAAAGGCAACAAGTAGCGTAGGCTTTGAGGTTAGCTCAAGAGGGCGCGAAAGTTTCGATGTTGAATAACGCACTTTTCGGCACTATATACACAAGTCCCACTCTCAAAGTCTTATCACTACCCACGAGGGGAGTTTCTTCTCTCCAGTCCAGTAATTTTCCGTTTATAAAACACTCGCTTTTCAACCAATATTCGTAATTTAATCGGGATCTCAAAACAAAAACAATACTCAATCTGTCAACCGAGATACTATTTAAAAAAAAAAAAAAAAAAAAAAGGGGACATGAACAATTATAAAATCAGATCTCAATATGTTTTTGTACTCACTATCAGTTTATATTGTTCTATATATTATAATACTTAAATGAAAAATGAAAATTGAAATTTTGATCCCGGCAATAATATAAACGTTAATAACTCTGCCAGAAAAGCTCATATCTAACGCTTTATCCCTTTTTTTGTTCGTTTGTCCGGGAGGAGAAATCCCTTCAGATACTCACGATCTCCTTGCACAGTACCGTCGTACTGCAAGGATCAAGCGACGGGGTGTGGGGATTCCACTGAATAAGTAGGTACTCACATCGCACGAGAAAGGTACAAAATGCGCTAGAGATTGGGCATAATACTCAAAGCTTACCGTGGCCAGCAAATTCTCCAGACATTAATCCCATTGAGAACATATGGGATCTCGTTGGATGAGCAATCTTGAACAGAATTAATCCCCTGAACAACATCCAGGATCTCACAATCGTGGACCAAGAAGGATGGAGCAACATTTCAATGGGTACTATTAACGCTCTTATTGTTTTCATGCACATGTTATTTAACACCTTACCACAGAACAGGGGAAAACGCCCCCGACTATTATTGATTTTTTTAATTGTCTCTTGAGTGGTCTTCTAGATTTCAAATTTTGGCAAACATGTTATTGTGAACTATTTTCCGATTGTATTTTTTCCTTGTTTGGTTAAATTTTAATTCAGGCAATTTTCATTGGATACATATCCAAACTAGTTTGTAATACACTCGACGACTTCAAATATTATTGTTGCATTCTAACAAATATTAGGGGATCAACAATTTTGGCGATGTGTGTAATTACTATACCTCAATAGCCGCGATGTGGAACTATGATTCATTAGCTGATGGTTTTCAAGCACTGACAAAATTTCGTATACTTTAAAGCGCGATTCTCATCCTCTAGTTTTCTAGAAAACCAATGGATAATATAATGTGATTGTAATCGCAATACATGTAGAATAGATCTCATTTCCAGAACAAGAAATGCAACAAATATATCGAATCGATTTCTGGAGACAGTTAGGCATTGACTATTTTGGGAATCAGCTTATTGCAGATAAAATGGAAGTCATGCGATCATTGTCTTCATGTCTCATTTCAATAAACCAAAAAATTTAATTTGCAAGTGTTACTTTCGTGACGTCTAGCAAATGAAATAGATTTAGCAAAACTAATCAATTTTGTACTTGTTTACCTTGTTAAATCTATCCTTGATATTTGAGTTGTTCTATTGATATCACAATAATGTTCAATGCCTTGTTATTTAAAAGAACCAAATATTAACATTTCTGATACTCGCATACCTAGCTTGAATTAAGGAAAAGTGTTTGAGGCCTTCAATTAGTTAAGTCGTTAAATGTTAATGGTCTATTTCTAATTATCCACTTGTCAGACTATACGAAATATTGATATCGAGGACAGATGATTTGTTCATAATATAATTCACATGGAAATAAATATTCTAGTTGTTAGCTGGCAAAAACTCGTTCTTGTAAAGATATTTTCACTCCATTTTTCGAAATCAGGATGGCTTCTGCAGAGAGTTGGATTTTATGTTCCGGTGAAGCTGGTGCCAATCTAAAGTGTCTAAGTATTTTTGATATCGTCGAAAGCATTTCCAACATAGCAAATTTTTGACCTGAAACATCCATGTTGTCACAAAATAATATTATGAAATTTATCAAATCATGAATTCAAATGGAAATGTTTTTTTGGCGCTACATAGACTAACAAGTCTCACCTATACAGTTTCTAGCTCCAGCACTAAACGGTGTATATGTGAAAGGTAATTTGGAAGTATTTTTATCAAATCTTTCCGGAAAAAATTTCTCAGGCTCTGGAAAATACTCGGCTTTTCTATGAAAGGCATATGGGAAGATCATGATGGGCAAACCCTTTGGATACAAGGAACCTTCTAGAATAGGAAAATTATACATATTATATTTGTTTTCTCTCGAAAGACACCATTTCTATGAGAGTTTATCAATTGAACTGATCTTACTAAATTCAACATCCTCAGCAAGTGTCCTTCCAAAGAACGGTACAGATGGATACAATCTTAATGTTTCTTTTATAACTAAATCAAGATATTTCATATCATTTAGTTGATTGTAGGTGGGACGGGCATTCTTAATATCGACGCCAAAAAGATCAATTTGCTCCTGTATAGCTTTTTCCTGAAAAGTTATTTTCGTTTGTGCAATAACCCGTTCCAAATAAGTTGCTACCTGTGAATCTGGATGCGTTGCCAACATGAATAAACAGAAATTTAATGCGGAGGCTGTCGTATCGTGTCCCTGAAACCAAAAGTTAAATAATAATAATAGTAGGTATCCTGATCAATCAGAATGCTGTACTATAACAACCATTTTTTTTTCTTACTCAAAAAAAAACTAAGTCAGTATTTTTGAAGCATTCGCTAGTCCATGACTGCTCACCACTATTCAGGTTATTCTCCAGAAATGTGATGCTATTCGACCTGATAACTGATATATCTCATCTGCTGCAGGTCTGTGACCTTGAACGGATGCTTGGTCCGAGCAAATTATCATTTTTTTTTATAAGTTGTGAATATTTTTATGAAATTCCATAATTCAAAATTATTAATGCAATAACTATTGCTAACCTCAAACATGAACGTATTCACTTCGTCTCTTAATTCTCTCCTCGATAAAGGCTTTCCATAGATTTTAGCATCCAAAAGTAGGTCCAAGAATGCTAGACGCTTTCTTGTTTGTGGTTCTTCGTCTACATTGTATTCAATCTGCTCTTTTTCCTTCATCCTCTGGTCTATGATACTTTCCACATGCTTATGTATCACCTGAAGTCAACCTGATTGTAACCACAAAATGTGTAAATTTTTTCATCTCACCCGGAGAGCCCTCTTTTCTTTGTAATAGTTCCATGTTAAGGGATAAAAAAGTGGACTGAAAGGGGAAAATGTCCTGTTCACAATAACAGTACACATTGCTTTGATACTCCTTATATAATCTGATGTTTCCTTTTCCAGAGAATCTATTTTAACACCCATTGCTGCTTCTACAAAGGAGATCATGGAATCAGTGGTACTTTGGAAAACTTTATCCTACCGCATATTACATCAAGTGTATATAGAGAAACAATGTTGGATATCTCCACACTGTCTTTACCCACTTCATTTTTGAATTTTTTGATCAGATTATCTCCGACAGAGTCAAACACCTTGATGAATTCCTGCAGAATAGAGAAATGGAATGAGGGTGTGATAACTTTTCTGTGGCTTTTCCAATGCGATCCTGAAAATAATACACGTATCAGTATCATCAGTGGCAGACTTTGCTAACAAGCTTCAAGAACCTTATAACTGAACATCTCAAATCCAAATTTTCTATTCTGACAACGATTTGACTTTATTATCTGGAACAAATCTGATCATAACAAATAAATAATTGATTGTGAATCAGTCGAGCATGAATAGATATAGGAAAGTATAACTCATCCGTACGTTTAAAATTACTAAATGCGAAAAATAGGAGTAAAAAGTTCATATGAATATAATTCATTATGTCTATACAAGAACTGTAAACTATAATACATGTTTGGATGTGTCTGGGTACCTTTACTTGTAAGTAGTCCTTCTCCCAACCAACCATCGAAAAACATATACTGTTTTGACTTCTGAATATGAACAGAAGAGTTGAAGATCAGCTCGTTGAATTCATAATCAAGATTGATTACCGCCCAACTGAACAATCCATCATGAATAATGATTGCATCGCCATATGTTTTTAAATATTCCAGTAATTTGTCCAGGAATACTGAAAAAGAAAGTAGGTATAGCGTCAGACATAGTCACGTACTCTTTCTTTGGCCTGTTACCCTTTGCTCATCTTTCTGAGGGCCGATATTTCGATGTCACCTTAAGTGACATTTTAGCTAACGCATACTTAAAGTTGATGTAAATTCCAAAATTGTTTACCGAAAGTGCCGTTTCTCAATTGCGCCACATCTTTCATTTAGCGAAGGATCTAATGTGAGTCTCGCACCCGGCACACCGCTCTAACGGGAGACAAATTCAAGGTCCAAAATAATCTTTAAGTGTACTTTAATCTTAAATGGAAATTGAAATATTGGCCCTTAATCTTTTATATTTTGTTACAAAAAATTGCTTTTCACCTACCGAGTACAAAAAGTATGCTTAGACACGACGAACAAAAAAATGATCTCGCAGAATTTCTCGAAAAACACTTCTTTGCAGAATTATTTATTCTGGTTGTAACGGCAGAATCTAGAAGCCACGGGCACTGATACTACTGTAATTTGTGAGAAAAAACATCTCGTACGAGTAAAGCTGACGAAAATAAACCGTGACTAACTTCATTCTTCATCTTTCTTCAACACTATTTTACATGTTGTTCCAGATACATTCTGTCAAAATTTTAGTGTAGGTAGAGGGTAGAGGTCTGGTGACTTTTTCCGATGAATGGACAAAATTCATACATTTTCAAATGACTTGAAATTTTATATACGTATTCTAGACATTATTTGAAAGACACCAGCGAAAAAATTTTTCCAAAATACCCAAAAATATACTAAATAAATAAAAAAGAAGTCGCGAATTTCACTGCATGATCGCAAAAGGGGCCATATTACTCTCCCGAGAGAAAGAGAGTCATCTCAGTCAATACCTCAGACGGAGATCCTGTGACGAATTGGATGTTGATTGGCGCTTTTTAATCGGTGATTACTACATTATCAGAGGTCGTAGGTTGATTTTTCAAACAACAATGGCATCAGTACTTACTAATCCTTATATTTTTCATATTTCCAAAAAATTTGCAAATTGTCCATTAGGAATTGTTCAAATCACAAATCGTCAACACAGAATTTTTAATTATCTAGACTATACAAGATGTGATGGTACGTCTAGCAACAATACCCCGAACAAGCCTGCGTTAGTCGATTTTGAAATGAATTAAGCTAGAGGCTGAAGAAGCCACGACAAGGGCCGCAAATGCGCGGCGTTAGCCTGCTGTCGCTGTTCTAAATTTTGTGGAAAGAACTGAAGACAATATTATTAATACATATTGGTGTGCATTATTGTCAGACTTGGGTAAAGTATATGAAGGATGGAATAATTCAAAAGACTACAAGTAAATTGGCTACATTATTTGCCATATTCTTTCAATATCTAGATCAGAGTTCTTTTAACCGCGTAGGATCTGCGTATTGCCTATATTGACTTTAAACTATGTCTATCTCAGTCTTACATCAATCCATGAATAATGAAGAAAATTTCGTTCTTGGATTGAGGCCTGGTTGTACGTTGAACTGAGTATAAAAATTCATAGTACATTGTACATACATGACAAGTGGACAAGTTTAGTGTTGAGCTTAGTTTACTTTGCATCAAAATCTGAATTTGATCTTGGTATGAGTCTAGTTTGTAGGGGGCGTCACATACACTTATTTTTTCTGTTATATTCAGTCATAACTTTTTTGGACGTACTTGTATCACATTTCCAAGCATTGAAACAGATTTACGAGGTAACCTGTTAGAAGTCATAGAATATTTCGTATGATTGCTACATATTACCAGTGAAAAGATAAAATTCAAGTTGTGTGTGATGTGAGCAACAACTCTCATTCCAATTATGAAAAAAAAATGGAAAAAAATAAAAAGAAAACTTCAATACCTTGTAGCTCTGTAACAAAGCTCTAGCGAACCATTGTTCATAGGATATTTTTGACTCATATCTACTCAAAGAACACCGCGCGGAACACCCTGTAGATCACAAACGATACTATTATGAAGAAATTCAGAAGGTGCGTGGAAAGTTTTCGTGACTGGCTTGAAATTATGAAGAAGAAGGTGGTGGGGAGCAGTCAAAATACCGCTCATTTTGACTGCTCCCCACCACCTTCTCCTTCGAAATTCAGAAGCACAACAAAAACAAAATCCACAAAAAACTCAATTTTGACAAATACAAACCGGCATGACAATTGACAGAAATAATACATACGCTTGCGCGAGAAATACCAACATAAATTACTTTGCCAAACTGCCGTTCCTGCGAACACAGTTCAAATTTGCCATGTACAATAGAAATTGATTTTGAACCGTGTTCAAGTTTGAGTGTGGTTCAGTTGAACTATCTTCTGAACTGGGTTTGTACAACTGGTTCTAAATCACTGTCTATAAAGCATTATTTGGGAGGACCCACATAGCGATGAGAGAGTAAACATACCGGATGCCACTTTGAAAACTTTGAAAAAGATTCCGCCAAAGACGATTACTATGATAGGAGGGGGAGAGATTATATTATAATGTTCATTTACCTTCTTACCCCCAGTCTCACCAATAAATAATCTCAAATAACAATGTGGAAAGTGTTGCTGGAATCTAAACATGTGATGTGGCGTTATAGGAAATCAAATTATGTGACCAAACCTTAGCGATAGAGAGGTAACAGTCGCCGTCTTTCTAGAGTTTTGGATTAATTAATTGCCGATCTTGTTAAAAGGTGTGCCATTGGAAAATAGGCAAAACCTCTTTCTGCAATTGGGACGTTTGCTCAGCCCATTTTACTATTGATGAACAAAACCATATAAACCAGGTCGTTATAGAATTTGAGATGCGATTCTTTGGATACCAGCGGTCACGCCAGCGTACAAGCGGCTTCAAGTGACTCGGAGACTCCACCGGAGACGTTTAATTTGATCGTCAATAAAATTGTGATTGAGGAGATAATATTGATCGTCCCGAAACCGATTGACGCGATTGCAAATCTGATTGAAATTGTACCGGCGAAATTGACAAAAATTGTTCAATGTATTGATGCTCCATCAATCGCGGCTTCAATTTTATTGACAATAAAATTGGCCTACATTGAAGCAAACCATCAATTTCATTAACAGTCAAGTTGACGATGAAATTGATTGTCTACGCGCCACCTTGAAATGTTTTCTTGCAAATTTGAGTTCTATTTTGTTTCTGTCGAGACATTTTTTTACCATTCTATAATAAATTTCGGGTAAAAGTTTTAAAAAATAAGAACTTTTGAATTGGTGCCCTCTGGGTGTAGCGAAAATCAATCATTTTCTATGGGTGTATTTTGTTCTTGAATATCAAAGTTTTTTCTTTGAGATGAGACAAAATTTTCTCGAATATGTTTGGTTAAACGTGCTGTTATTTGGTAAGAGTTATAAAATAAACATAACTACTAACTCTCCCTGACAATAAATTCCGTACAAGAATAACTTGAGTCAATTTGATATCCCTGTAACTTTTTTAATCTTTGTCCGATTTTCAAAATTTTCACTGCAGCATTGTATTTAAACATATCTTCTCTCAAAAAACAGATATTGACATGACCAAAAAAACATTCTGTTGAGAAACGATTGCACTTTTCAACAGAACATAATAAAGAAGAATTTTGCCGCTCAATTTTCCCACAGGGTGTTAAAAACTTGATGGTGAAAAAGTAGGTTCTGTCCCTCCCTGTATAATGACCCAGCCATCAGTATTCGTCCAAAACCCAAATCAAGGGTATTATCTCAAGACATAGGGCCACACTTTTATACAAATTTCAATAAACTCGGACCACAAATAAATAAGCTATAGGGATATCAATCAGTCTCAAATTATTCTTGGCCGGAATTTATTGTCGGAGAGTGTATAACGCACTTAGCGAAAGAGATATTGATATTTATTTCTAGTCTTTTCGTCTGGTCACTTTCGTTAAAGAGAGTTTTCCAATAGGAACGCACATTTCAAATTTCCGGCATTTATACATTAATTCTCAGTAGAACAAAAAACATATGATGAGAATAATGTGAACGGTCTGCGATTATATATGTTTAAACAACAAATTATTATTGTTTAAACTCACCACCCTGCAGAATGTTATGCGGTCATAGTTCACAATGCGCCAAATCACACGACCGTTCAAAGACTAGTGATAATATTATAAATTACTAATTACGAAAATTACGACAATAAACCGGTAATTTTCCAGTGTTTATTGGGACACCCTTTATAACTTTTCACCGCAAGTCTACATTATAATAATAAATGGTGTCTGTGATACAGCCGCTTACCTTTGTTTGCTGGTATGTAATTGATTGAAACATAAACAACAAAATCGAACTCTGAACGCAAAATCTTCCGTTTTTCCATTTGTATCCATGTCTTCGGATTTTTTTTTCAACACCTTGTTATGATATTTGATTTCAATGTGTTTTTTAAAGGCCTTTCATAGCGTGCACAAAGAAGATTGTCGACATCCAATCTGTTGTGTTAATGGATAGATTCTATCAGTTATTTTGGTTCAATTCATTGAAAATAATTATTGAGAGGCAATAAAAATGATGAGGTTGATAATGTCGATACAAATATTGCTCACTTTGTGCATGATAATCTAGTAAAGGAATGTAAGCACAGATCGGTTTATCCATCATTTCATGATGAGAAATGGACCTTCAATAGTTTTTCTTCGACAAAATTGTTATTACACTTCTTAAATGGTTATCATAATCATAATAGAGACTATAATAATAATATGCTCAAATCTAAGTTTTCATAACAGAAATACGCTTTGGTCAACAAAAATTTACTTCTTTGGTACAAGTGACAAAATGGCAATAAGTAAATAGTATCATTTCACCAAAAACACTTATTTTTTATCTGAAAATTTAAGCTTATTTCCAGAAACATGTTACTTACCACAAGGCCCGCTAATAAAGTCTAGTGTATTTCCAAAAGGGAATATAGGTGGTTTTTGTGAAAGATTGCTCAAGTACTTGGATGTATTTTTTAGTCTCTTCACATACAACTTTAGAGATATAATGAAAATTACACTGAAAGCTATTGCTACAGTCACAAATGATAATATCATGACTGTACCATCAAAAATAAACAATCATCCCGACGACAAAATATTCACTGTTATAAATATGAATATGGATTATAGTTCCCCCTCTTTTAAATCCGAAACGATGTGAAATATCGCATCGATTGGAGATTGGTAGGGTCATCATGATAGACCGGCACATAAAATTAATAGCTCCAAAAGTTGGAGCGCGATTTCAATATTTTTATGGTTGGGAGGGTCCTCAGCTCATTCTATTAATGGTTTATACAATGTTATGATTGTTTATTGAATTTCAAAGTGTTGAAATTTATTTGTTCTCAGGACATCACTTTTAGAATGGGGCCGGTCATTTTTTCAGATATGTGCAGTGCTGGAATGTTACTTTTTGACTTGGAAATTTTTACCCAAAATAAAATCTCGCTATTTTCGAAACGGAAAGACATATCCACTTGCGGTCTTCGGGTGGTTCTTGACCAATTTCTCGAGAATACGTACATGATTGGAGCGGTGTGCTGTTTTTGTTTATCCACCTATACAGGGGGGACAAATGAGGTCAGGTTTTTTAGCAAAATTTGGTGATATGTTAGATGCATCATTCTTGATCTTGAAAATTTTTCTATCCATATATTGAATCTTTGTACCATCTTGAAAAAAAGTGATTTCTCAAATTTTTCAAAAATTGACTGTTACTTAATTTATCAAATTTTTAAAAAAGTGTGTCATTTATCCCTCGGAAAAGGTCTTTTTCAAGGAAACTCATGAGAATCGTCATCTTTTTCCACACTGTTGCATAGAGTGGATTGATTTTGAACCAGAGAAAAGATCTAGGCACTCATTGAACGTTATCGACTCCAGTGGCGTTGAGTAAAAATCTGCTTCTTCAACATGGTGTAATCCAAACCATTTTTTTTAATGCACATGCAGATTATCAGCTTAATGAGCACATCCAAGTCACAACTCATTTCTGTAGGGGTGTATTTCACTGGCGCAACAACAAAAGTTTTTTTTGTTTGGTTAGAAGTTCTAAAAACTTTTACTGCTCGCTACTGAAGTCAATAGCGTCCAATTTGTGCCTGAATTAACTCTATGCAACAGTGTGAAAAAAAAAATAAAAAATAGAAAAATCGTCAACTTTTTTTCAAATTCGATAACTTGAGTTAAAGCTGAATTTAAAAAAAAAAACGAAAACTGACTCCTTTAAGGATAGAACAAAGATTCAAAATATGGATAGAAAAAATCTTAACATCAAAAATTGGAGATCTGTCAGCACCAAACTCTGCTGAAAAAACATGACCTCCTTTGTCCTTCCTGTATAGGTGGATGATTGAAAGAAATCCACCGCTAAAACTACGTACGTGCTATCGAAGAATTGGCAAGAACCTCTCTAAGATCGCAGTTCGATATCTCTATCCGTTTGAAAAATATTGAGATTTGGATTTGAGTAAAGCAACTTTCCAGCAGTTTATATTCCTAGTAGTATTTTTATTATCTGATGATTCGCATGAAATGTAAAACTCGAATTGCGAAACAGGGGAAAATCTTGAGAAAAAATTAGTATGGCCTAAGTAATATGGCTCCTGCCTTATTATGATCATTATTATACTTTGTCATTTAATTGATCCACTGTCACGCAAAGCTACTTGTTATCTGGAAGTGATAATAATTGATATGTCGTATTTGAAATTATTATCATGGACGGGTGTAGACCTATTTGATTATCTGTTATTTTCATCTAATTAGGCTGACATTCGATCAATTATGTCATATCATTATTCAGGTTTTAGAGATAGCATGTCATTTTTGCAGCGCTGATTTGGGTGTTTTCCCATCAATAATCACATGTTTTCACATATCTCATCAAGTAGTAGTAGAATAGTGGCATAAAAATAAAGATGTCAGAAACAATAATTATTGAGATTTAATCATCACAGTCGAGGTTGTCTCTTGTGTTGAGGAGCTTCCAATCAACTATTGGTGAATAAAACAAACATCCCACATGCAACCTACACGTGTATATTCAAAAAATACATCAAGAAATTTGAAAAAAAATTAATTGTAATTTTTGCGAATATACAACAATCATTTTATGGACTTTTTCCAACATCCAGGTATGATTTTGTTAGATATTCGTCGAAGTCTTCGGATCAATCATCTGGATTCTGCGATGTTCTTTGATAGGTACACCCTATTTTTAATAAACCCCATATGGAAAAATCCATTGGTGTGATATCAGTTGGTCGTGGTGGTCAGTTTATACGGACGTTGTTACAGATTTATCTTCCGGAATAAAAATTGTTTGAAAAAATCACACATAGTACTAAAAATCCAGGTCCGTATTTAAAAGATTCAGATTGATGTTGTTTGCTCTAATACGAGAAAAAAAAATGCATAGTTTCTGAAATATCTAATACGATTTGCTTATTCGATTTACCCTGTATTCCGTGAATTAAAAATAATTTTGCGACCCAGTGTATGATTGTATGAATCTTCAATGAGCATCAGAAATTGCAACTTTTTTTCCCTCGTTTTTCTCATTCAACCGACCTCTTAGCACTTACTGTTTTGCAGATAGCAATAGAGCTATCACTCGAAACGGACACCCTGTACATGAATAACTTTATTTCCTGAAGATTGTGAATTAAGCAAATCTAGTGATTCGCAAAAATTTCAATCACATCCATAATAAGATGTTTATAGCTGGTTTCCATGAAAAGGTCGTAGAGCTTGTTTATTGATTTTGTGATTCTACATTAGTTGTTGTTGGGGTTGTAACACGTATATTTGATTGCTTTACTGAAAATACAATGACAAAACCCGACCCATATCGGTTTATCTTAGTTTTAAGGATGTAAATTAGCATCTAAACTCGGCATGAGATGATATTTTAAATTTAAACATATTATTGTACCTTAAATGCATTACCGCATTTTGTGGACCTACTTTAGCCACTTTCTTTTAATGCGTTATTTGGCCGTTGATTAGTCTAAGCATGTTCCAAGTCCTTCTTTCATATTTCCACTATGAAGTTTGTTTAAACCTTTGCGGTTTTCTTGTTGTTGATTGTGATGAAATAACCACTTATGATGATGATTTTTAAAAGTGGACTGTATTGATAAAGTTGATTTTAACAATATTGAAATAGGAAACTTGAAATTGAAAACTGATTTATTATAACCGACTGATACTGTCTTTCAATGTTTGCTCTCACTGCCTTTCGGCGCGTTTTATAATCAAAGGATCCAACATATCACCGGCCTTGAAATACTAAAGTTTACAAAATTCATTGTTCTATGAGTAACAAACATATTTTTTGTATAGCACGTTTCTGGATATTGGTGGCAGTTTTAACTGTTACTGTGCGAACAATATTGTCTCTTTCATGATGGAGTTCAAGGATGCGTCCTAACTTCCAAAACACTGGTGGAGTATTATCATCCATCATTAGGATCAAACTGCCTTCCTTTATGCTATCACTGGTATCCTTGCGCCATTTGTAACATTGCTGAAGTGTTTGAAAGTAGTCATGACTCCACTGAATCCGAAAATTCCACACAGCTTGCTGTTTATCTGGACCGCTTCAATAGATTCATATACATATGTGTTATGTTCATTTCGGGAACACAGGTTAAGGGTTGGCCAATTTTCTGAATTCTGTGAAAGCCATTCTAATCCATTCCACCATAATGTATTGTTGTGTGAATCAATAAGGCTGATTCTACGTGATGCAATATCTGCAGAATTGCCCAACAAACATAGAAGGTTGAATTTACCGCTTCTCGACCTACGAATTGGTCGAGAGATAATAATGTCCAATTATGAGAAAGGCAAAAGTACCGTCATTTGTCCACATATTTCCTTATGTGGGGAAAGAAACTAAAAGTAAATCGAAAGTGATAAATGGGTCGATAGATCCGCTTGAGTAAGTTAGATGTAAAATAAGGATTAGTGAATACCTACTGATGCCTTTGATGTTTGGAAAATCCGCCTAATGTAGTGATCACCGATTAAAGAGCGCCAATCAACATCCACTACGTCACAGAAAACATTATCTGTCTTCTTCTGGCGTATTGCCTGAGATAACTCTCTTTCTCTCTCTTGGGAGGGTAATATGGCCCCTCCCAGTGAAATTTGCGTTTTCTTTTTTATTAATTTAGTATATTTTTGGGTATTTTGTAAAAAACAATCGCTGACGACTTTCTTATATTGTCTAGAATACGTATACAGGGTGCGCCAATAGTGCGTGGACGAGATATTGTCGGTTTATAGAAGCACATTTTTTAAATTCGTTGCAGAGGCATGATGGACAGACTTTCAGGCTACAAACCTAAAATAGATTCACTTCATCCGCGTATACAGGGTGTTTCATATCAAAGTTACATTTTGACTGATGAGCCCAAATACAGAGTGACCCATTTGAAAGCGAGCCACCTTCATAACTCTTTGATTTATTGATCGATTTTGACGATTTTTTTTTGGAAATGTAGAGAGGGGAAAGGTGTATTTTGAGGCCATACGTCGCCCAGATTTTTTCCAAAAACCAAGGTTTACTAGAGCATATTTGGAGGCTGAAAAATCCAGAAAACATATAAGCGATTTTTTTAGAGAAAATCTGCTTACGCCACTGGATTTTCCATCCCCTGAAATGGGTCTGACCAAATTTCATGGAAAAATATTCAACTTTTTTTTGTCAGTCTCGTTTGTTTGTTTTCATTTTTATAAGGCATGTTTGCTTTAAAATTACCTAGAATAAAACCTTGATAAGCCTTTTTGAATGTAACTATTTGGTTCATTTGCTGTGTTTCAACATGAGCTCAAATGCAAATGAATGGTTCAAAATCAAGAAATCTGGACAATTTAAAAGACAAAGACGAAGGAATTATCCAAACTTTATAAATACAAGTGAAAGGTTATCAGAAGGCTCTGGAAGCATTGAGGATCAAACGGTAAATGTACAAACCCACAAAAAAAAATCAAACATCCACTTGACAAGATTAACAACACTCCAGACACTAAAACTAGTGAAATTGCTCTTCTTTTTCTTTTACAGCCAATTGGCCACATCATGTGAACCATAAAGTGAAAAGGGTTTATCATAAGACAATTCCAGGTGGACCTTGAAACCATATTGTCCTATGAATACTTATGTGAGAAGCTGTTGCACCAGAGGCATATGGAATGTCTATAAGAATTGTTCTCAATGCTTAAGTATTTCAACGAGATCTCACAAATGAACAATAGGCTTTGAAAGTATGTCGCACATAATTTTCACTGTATTAGAGATTTGCCGTTGATCAAATAATTAGAAAAAGATCAAGAACCCATTGAATCGACTTCCCAATACTTTGGAAATTTTCACAACTTAGTTACCTTCAATTTTTATTAATTCTTGCACAAATTTGACTGATTTTCATCATTTTTCAATTTTACCATGATGCCTTAAAAACATATTAGGGGTTTTCACTTAAAACTCCGTACGTCAATATCTCGAAAACGAATAGGAATATTTGATTTCTGTAAAAAGTAGTCAATGTATGGGGTCGAGTAGTCATTTTTCACGGTTAAAAAAACTCGACGCCTACCAAGAGTAAAGCGTCGCGACGCATCGAAAATATTAATCGATTGCAGGGACTTTGAAATTACGCGCATGCAAAAGTACGAGTTATTTATAAACTTTTTTGTTATTTAGTCGAACTCATTTATTCTACTCAGTTTTGAGATAAACAGTGTGTCCAAGATAAGGATGTCTATCATGGGGATCTTGAAAACCGTGAGAGATACAAGGTCGGTTAAATAGAGGCAAGGTTGCGTATTTTGATGCTTAACAAAATGCCGTTTCAAAAGCCAAGAAATTCCGACTAAGTCCGAAATTATCCGAAAAAAACCGAAATTTTTCAAAATTGTTTTCATTTTTTTTTGACCACGTTTGAAGAGATATTTTGAAATGAATGGAACTTCTTCATTGCCACTTTTTGCCCTTTACAAGATAGCGTTATTAAATTGAAGAACCGACGTTTCGTCTATGAGCAGCCATCATCAACTTTGTTTTTTTCAATACGGTCCTGGATTTTTTATTACGGATTTTAAGAGCCTCTTATGTTCCTAAGCCAACGAGGTATCGCACTAATCAAAAAAGAGGTGGTTGTTTTTAATCCTATCAAAAATGTATTTTTTTGTCTCTCTCTAACACATGAGTTCTTATGGAAAAATACATCAATATAATTTTTTTGAATAATTGCGATACATTGTTGGTTTAGAAACAAAAGAGGCCCTCGAAATCCGTCATAAAAAATCCAGGGCCGTATTTAAAAAAACAAAGTTGATGATGGCTGCTCATAGACGAAACGTCGGTTCTCCAATTCAATAACGCTATCTTGTAAAGTGCAAAAAGTGGCAATGTAGAAGTTCCATTCATTTCAAAATATCTCTTCAAATGTGGTAGAAAAAAAATGAAAACAATTTTGAAAAATGTCGGCTTTTTTGGATAATTCTGGACTTGTTCGGAATTTCTTGGCTTTTTAAACGTCATTTTGTTAAGCATCAAAATACGCAACTTTGCCTCCATTCAACCGACCTTGAATCTCTCACGATTTCCAAGATCCTCGTGATAGACATCCTTATCTTGGACACACTGTATATCTCAAAACTGAGTAGAATAAATTAGTTCGACTGAATCACAAAACAGTTTATAAATCACTAGTACTTTTGCATGCGCGTAATTTCAAAGTCCCTGCAATCGATTGATATTTTCGATGCGTCGCGACGCTTTACTCTTGGTAGGCGTCGAGTTTTTTTAACTGTGAAAAGTAACTACTCGACCCCATACCTTAACAACTTTTTACAGAAATCAAATATTCCTATTCGTTTCCGAGATATTGACGTGCGGAGTTTTAAGTGAAAAGCCCTGTATATTTAAACGCAATATTTTCGAGGCGCTAGTGTTTTGTGTGAGTATTCAATATACATTTATCAGAAAATTCACATTCGTTGCTACATACAAACTTGCATGAGAATATAGTTTATTTGATATAGCTTGTTCTGAGATTGAGATGTCCAAATCATAATATGGATACCTCTGCTTGTCCGTTATTATCAATGCCTATGGGGGAATCTGATAATAACTGTCAAAATACAACGATAGAGCTCGCATAAAACAAATAACTCCCAACAATCACAAGTACAAGAAAAACGGGTTCTATGACATACAGTGGCGTGCAATGAAGGTTAAGGTAAGGTAGGCGAACATATTATAAAAAGGTGAAAATCATCAACGGGTTAAGAAGTATGTCAAGGTCATTGTCATTGTTAAATGTCATCAATCAACCTAATTCATGTTGTACTGAAACAAGCATATCCAATTCAGATCGTTCATATTATCTAACAGCCATTTATAATTCTCATAAAACTTGATATCAAAATAGCTTGTGGTATAGACTCCTGAATTAATTTCAAAGATGGAATAAGTCAGCCCCGGTTCAATCACTTTCTGGTTTTCATCAAATTCAAGATTGTTAAACGATGTTGTTTTTAAACTCCGGATACAGTTTATTATTGTCACTAACATATTCACACGATACCGATTTACTCATTATCCTCAAACTCAGTAAAAGTCAAAATGTCAGAAAATCTTGATCCTCATATAAAACCAAATGAAGATAATATGTAATTAAAATCCTGAAAGTGCACATATTGAAGGTCCATAAGAGACTGTATATATATTTTTTATCTATGACTATATTGACCAGCTGAAACTGCCTGGCTTTCTTTTTATATGGGATACTTACTCACACCAGACGGCGTGGCGCGATAGAAAATGAAATAAAACAACGAAATGTGCATATGATAAGTCCTTACGTTATTTTGTTATTATTCGAATTATTATTATTATGAGTTTTGGTGGAATTGAGATAATACAGAGTTAATATAAAAAATGTGCCTCGATAATTTTTCTGGGGTAGGCATGCTTTTTTGCTTCTAAGTATTGGTTGAACGCCACTGACATACCAAATTAGCAAAAAGTGTCTAATCAATGTCTTTGAAGAAGTCAGTGTTACGGCCGAAGGGTTGTAAGACTAGTCAACTAGTCTAAAATCGCATATTGTATGTGAGGTTTTATGAGTGCTTTATCGTTCACTTTAAATGTTGCACAAAGGTTTTATAACAAGCTTTAAAATAAGCCCTAACAGCCTCCTTTCTAGTTTAGTAAAGATATTCTATCCCAAAAAACAGGCAAACATTTCACAAACAAAGCCACACTGAGTTTTGTAGTGTAGAGAAGTGTGCACTAGTGGAGCATAAGAAACACACCTAACATATGAGAGCGGACATGTTTCAATGTCAGCATCCAAAAAACAATGTGTTATGTCTCAATTTTATTGAATTTCTGATTACATTTGGGGATATTCACCTATTCAAAAATGACGACAACCACTGGCAAGTTTGTTTATAAAATTTCTGGGCTATCATAGTTGAACCCAAACCAACCCAAACTCTGGTAATAATGTATCGAAATGGATATGTTATTAGGGCGCATCAATTTTCTGCAAGTCTCTTCCCGATATTATAAAGAACCTAATGGTTGAAGGTGAATAGGGTGTTACTGTAGATTTTCATATCTCTTCACTCCAATGGCCAGAAAGTCCAGAATGGCGTTGTTCAAGAAAAGCAGCTGGATTTGTTCAAAGCACCGGCCGAATATTTGTTGACTCACTGGGTCACTGAAGACCTTGGTATGAGGAGTGGTCTACCGATCGCCATGGCCTGATAGTATCTGTTTTCAAATTGCACATATTGATTGTCATCTGTGTCACTATCGCTTATCAAATTTTCGAACTGATTTAATAATGCTTGATTCCTCTCTAGACGGCCATTCAACCAAATATACTGGATTTGATCTTCTGATATCACTCACAAAAGTATGGAATCTTGACAGATTTTTTATTATATCGGTACGCTTTTGAGACAATTGTTTCAATTTTCAAATCATAATGACGTGATATGGGGATGTGGGTGATTCACTATATTTTGACCCCCCCTCTAACTCATTCTATTCAAAGTGTACAGAAGAAAGTGGACAAAAGTTGTTTGGTTTATACTAAATGTTGTTAATTCAGCAGTATCATTTATACAGGGTTTTCCCAAAGCTGTCCCCAGCACCCAACTTTAAAATTTCAAATGAGACACCCTGTATTTTATTTCGTCTTCAAATTCTACGTTGAATTCTAAGTCAAATGTATATGCGGTATATTTATCCTATCTCTTGTGGCTTTCGAGATAAAGTCTGTTAAATTTTGTGGAAAATTCAATATTTTGACCCACTCTTACTCATTTTACACAAGGTGTAGAAAAAAAAGTGTGATACAAAAGTTGTTTGGTTTAAGATAATTTTTTTTAATCGGGCTATATCATTGATACATGGTGTCACAAAAGCTGTTAACAACACCCAACTTTAAAATTTTAGAAAAGACACCCTGTATTTTATTTTATTTTCAGATCATACGTTAAATTCTAGGTCAAATCGATATAAAATAAATCCATCGTAACTTTTGCCACTTTCTAGATAAATGCTGTTCAATTTTAACCCGATGAAGGACGACCGTACATCAAGAAAAGTCCAGGAAATTGTGTTAAAATATAGAGCAACACCGCTCGCATGTGGCTGTTCACCAGCGGAAAATTATTTGAAGAGAACGATTCGGATCAAACTTGATGCTATTTTTCCTATAAAACATTCGAAATTGGAAGAAAAACCAGATGGAGTTCAAGATCTAAGTGTGGGAGAAAGAGTACAAGTTAAATTTTATGAAGGAAATGAAATGATTTGGAAATTTGGACAAATTACAAGGAAGTTTGGTGTATTACACTATCAAGTTCAATTGGATGATGGATATTCACTAAAAAGACATATCGATCAAATCCATTCCACACAAGTTCCAAAAAAGAAGAGTGTAACTTTTGCAAACGATGTCCCTAATGAAGTACCCACTACATCAACATCCCGATGTCAAGAAAATCTACTTCCAGTTATTTTATGTTCTCGTAATCAACCGGCATCTGAAGCTTCAATTGAACCACCGCAAGAATTTGCTGAAGAAGAGATTGAAGACCAATCTACAAATCAAAGACCAATAAATAATGATCAAAATACCAAGAACTATCTACCAGAAGATCATGGTGAGTTGATTAACGAAGATCAAGGAGCTGAAGATGGTGAAACGTTTTGGAGATTTTGTTGTTCAATGAGTTCATTCATTTTGTGTTTCTTATTTTTAAGTGTGGGAGATTATTAGGGTTACAATAATCTCCCATTATTTTTAATTATTAATAATTAGATACCCTAAGAGAAATGTCATTCAAGATATAAATGTCAGAATATAGACTTCAAAAATACAACTAGCATCAAATAATATTATATTTCTATTCAAAACACAACACCCTTCCATAGGGGAGTTAGTGACTCCAATCGTAGGCTCTTTACACATAAGTGCTGTAATCGCAGTTTTGCGTGCCAGCTGGTCCACTCGTTAATTTTCAGCGATCTTCTTGAATTCTGGTATCCATCCCTGAGTAATATCGTTGGGTGCAGATAATCCCAGACTTGCTTGGACTTAGTGTCTTGACAGAAGAGAGTTCCGATTGCCGCTTGGCTATCACCCAGAGTAATCAGTTTCCTTCCTTTATAACCCCTCCTGAGATTCTCTTGCATGCATGTCTTGGAACCGTTGGTGTATCATGTGACCTGTAGATCTGTAACACCGTTTCCTTTTTCAGTAAAGCTTGGTTATAAGAAGTTGAGGTGGTATTTTTTTTTTTATGCTTGCTTGTTCAAATGACAACAGGATTCTTGATTGTGCTGGTAGTTTTAGAATGCCCTTGGGAGTTTGAGTGGCTCAAGCTTTCGGTGTGAGCTCCCATTCTTGCTTCCATTTTGATAACGAGTTGAGCATTATTGACTCCATGACAGGCGTCGGTGATGTTCCCATGGCTCCAGTTTTACAAAGACATGTTAACCTCTGAGCTTTTGCTAGTCCTGTGGCTAGCTCTCGTTGCTTGATTTTTGAACACCAGACAGAATAGACAAGTAGTGTTGGTTTCACCCGGTGCCCCATTCGCGGATCCATACCCCAGATTTTGTGTACTGTTCTTCCTGTTCGCATTATTGTAGCTTTTCCTTGATCAAATATCTTCTGTAGGTGTGAGTTCCATGAGAGTTTGTTTGTCGTCCAAAATGATGCCCAGGTATTTGACTTCTTTTGAAATCTGCAGTTTTTGTTCAAAGAATACGGGTTTCAACTGGCGCACTAGATTCTTTTTTCCTGTAGAGCTGACCAATGAGGTTCTCTCAAGATTCATCTTTAGGTCCGCCTTTCTACAGCAGTCTTCTACGATAGTCATACATGTCTTCAACAGTTCTGATGATGTTCTGCCGTTCTGCCTATGATAAGTGTTGCCATATCCTCGACATAGCCTTGAGCACAGAATCCTTTCCTGTTTGATTTCATCAGTAGTTCGTCTACAAACTAGGTTCCAGAGAAAAGGAGATGAGACTCTTTCCTGGGATCAGCCTATGAAATTGTGTTTTGCCCTCATGCAGACAAGCTGGTATTATCCTATCAAATCCAAGTGCCTTGTATGGGATGAACTCGAAGCCCACTCGGTTCTGTTGTTTGTCATACTTGTCAGGCTGTAGCCCCCGTTATCCCATATTCATCTCATCATGGAAAATTCCGGAAGAATAAGTTGATTAAGGTAGGGACGTGAATATTGAGAAATGTCCCAATGATCTCTTTGCTAGTTACTCGTGAATACACAAGATTCACTATTTGGCTTCTAGCCTGTACCCAGTAGTGGTGGGGGAACTCTCGTGAAGATTATCTGTAGTAGTGCACATTCGGAGATTTTTGCGACCTCGCTGCAGAACTTCTCATGGATTTTCTTTTGGCGGCCAAAAGGGAAGTATGGTAGTATTCATCACATTTTCCATTTTCAGCAAGAGCAGTGCACCAAAATTGATCATTTATGCCCAATATGCCAGTTAAGATTTCTTGGCGATAATCAAGTCACAGTTCTGTTATACTGTTTCAAATAAGAACTTTTATTTTCCACAATGATTGATTAGAAGCAGTAGCATAAAGAGTGTGATGGATGGTTTATGTAAATTCAAGAACGCGAAACACCATTGAAACAAAGCTATATTGAGGAAAAATAGGATCGTATCTAAATATAGAGCATCCAATTACTTTTATTTTTGTAAGTGCTAAATTTAGACGACAAAGAAAAAATCGATTTGCACAGCGTCAGAGGGTGATTGTATATTCTGATTGTGTGGTTATCGTTTTAATATCATCATGAGAAATTGTTTTTAGAAGAGGTTCAACAGCAAATATGATTTGAATGTGCTTTATCAAGAATTGGTTACTTTTAAACATGTTTAAGAAGCAATGATGATTGTTTCTTCAATCTCTATGTCCCAGAAAGATGATAAAAATGGCGAAGTGAACAAATTCCCAAGGTAGATGATCAATTCATGGAAGATGTTGAAATGACAACTCTCTCTCCCAGAGAAGATCCATATTTCATTCTGTTATTATTAAACGATTCGAAGTTAGGAAAGAGACATCAGAGGATTGATTTTGTGATGTAAGCCCCAATATATGAGCACGTCCCGCATTTCTCAGCACAGTGGTGACTAGCTGAGAATGTTAAAACGACAACTGGCGCCATTTTGAAAGACAAAATACTGCCTTGATATTGAAAAATTAGGAGACAGCGACGAAAAATTTTCAGTGTAATGGGTATCGCTCGACTACCCTTTGATTTTTCTGTCCAAAGTGGCGCAATGCTGTTATTTTGACATCTTCAGCTGTCAATACTATGTCAAAGAATTCAGAACGTCCTCACATATGGTGTGTCCAAATTTCGTTCCAATTTATCAAACGACTCAAAAGTAAGAAGTGTGTCAGTTACACTGTGTATCATGGAACTATTGGTTTGAAGGAGGTAGACCATGTGTATCTTGGAACAGATCGTCCAACTTCCATCGTCCTCAGTTTCGACCAATATTATCTTTTATCGTCTTCCGGATCGAGTGAACTGGGATCCTATCCTGAAACAATGAAATGCACTAGAGTGTGGAGAGATCCTCTGGTTCACAGTGAACCTTCCCCATCTAAATGGACTGCCGAAGGAACACAGGGAGGGTACATGATAACGACTTTATAGACAGTTTCTGTGGCTCAGCAACTTTCGAGCTCTCGTAATCAATTTCAAAGATGATCCAGCAATAATTTTAGGGTGAGACATCTGCTTCTGTGAATAGCTCTTGGACATTTCTATACTATCGCCCCAATAGAGGAGTAACTCGGTATTCTCACGCAGAGGCTGCACAAAGACCAGACAATCCATGATGTAGGTCACTGTCGCCTAGTAGTGGATCACTGACTTCGTGAATCTTATAATTTCAAATAAGAGATAGGGTCTATACAACGGACAACGAGTTTTCTATAATCGGCAGCACTTTCTTCGGTTGTGTCATATAATTATGTAGAGGGGTTCAAAAGCCCCTACTACTAGGATGAATCTGTTACTTTGTCTGAGATATGTCTAAGATGCTTTTGTTGTTCTGTCTGGGAATAGTCACGATCTCTTCGTAGTTCTCCAAACATCTCAACTATTTTAGGACCTCAATCTATTCACTAAGAGGATCACTTTGAGTATCCGTTAAACTCAAAGGAACCAGCGAGGTAAGACCACGATCAAGTCTCTAATAGAACTGTTCAGATTTGTAGTACTCCGTAAGCTTGCATTGCTTCAGTTGTTCATTTCCGTTTTTCTCATTCGCTTTCGTTGAGAGTGAAATTGAGATACTTACCCATTTTTCTATGGTAGCCTTGAGAAACATCAAGATTATACTGTCGAAACGTCGGTATTTGAAAAAAAAAACTGAGTTTGACTTCCTTGTCCTACAACCCCTATTGTCCATCCAGAGTTACTCTTAAGCATCACAATCCAATAACAGTTCTAGAATTTCCAAAAGATTTATCGTCTTCAGTCGAAGCACCAAACAAAATAAACGTTATCCTGGTGAAAGAGAAAAAACTTGCTCAAAGCAGCAAGGTGGAAATCGGAATTCGCTACTGAAAAAATCAAGACCACGCTAGTGGGAACAGACGAGGCAGTGGAGAATTGTAAGGAAGAAATCTTCTCAACGGGATTTTCAGTGAAGCCCCTGAATGCTTTACGCCTGGAAAGCATTATCAGTGATTCTTGTTTTGGAATCACTCAAAAAGCCTTTTAGGCATAAATGATTCATTGGCTTTTCTTGATGCTCCATCTGTGGAAAAGTAGATAGCAGACTTACACCAGGACTAAGAAAAGCGAATGGTCTCGCTGCATGTCATGCTCTCTTCAAAAAACATCCGAGCGTACTTTGATGGCAGATAACCCATTATGAAAAGGATGTAGGAAAGAGGATGAAACATGAAATATCTCTGTAAAGTGTACGTCACACTAGAAACACACCTGGTTGAGTGTGTAACCAGAGCAAGAGAAAGTATTACTCACACTGGCATAGCGTCAAAACTTCTCGGAAACAACGGAACTGGAACTGTGGAGCTAGAACAAAATAAGCTTAGGTACAATATGGTTGCGTAACCAAACCACAGTGCAACTCTTCAAGCAACCTCAAGGGAAAGTTCTAGTGAGTATATATTGGCGCACTACCTAGGATCCTATGAAGAAACTGGGAGTCCTTAAAGTCTCTCCGCCGAAAAAAATGGCATTTGACCAAATTGCACAAAACCTCGAACCAAACTCAAGACGCGATGGAAGTCTCGAAATATGTTCCAAATTATAGAATTGTTCATCCAATGAATGCAAATATACAAAATATCTTGCATTATTGAGTAGGCTGTAGTGTTTCACAGCCTTATCTATTCCACTTCTGGGTCCAGCACTAAACGGCGCAAACGCGGCGCCGTCGTAGACGAAAAAAGTAAAAATGATAAGATGCATTTCTCTCAAATGTTTGAGGCTCCGGAAAATAATTGGCTTTTTTATCAAAGCCATATGGTAGGATCAGGACTGATATCCCTTTTGGTTAGAAGCAACCTTCTAAAATTGAGAAATGAGATCTTGCGTGTCCATATTTTTTTGTCAACCAAAAAACATCCAACCATTTTAGCTGAACTCAATATCTTTAGCGAGTGTCCTTCCAAAGAACGGCACTGGTTGATACAAACTCAATGTTTCTTTATAATAACAAAATCAAGATTTTTCATAGGCTTCAGTGGATTGTAGGTGGAACGACCATTCTCAATACTGGCTTTGAAGAGATCAATCTGCTCTTGCACAGCTTTTTTTTGAAAAGTGAATTTCACTGTTTCTACTAACTTTATCAACAAGGCCGGTGTTTGAACTTTGCATAGCCGATGCGAATACGATTAGCCGATAAGCCTGAAAAAAAATCGGATTGTGATCACAATATGTGTAATAATTCCATGTTAGGAAAGATATACTTCTAGGGAAAAATATTATTCTTTTCAAAATAACTTTACACACTGCTTTGATACTCTTTATACAGGGTGGGGCATGAAAAACTTCCGACTCAAGTTTCTCAGGTGTTAGTTGATCGATCACAAATCGCTTGGACGCGTAAATTTTGTTTTTTTAGGAACAAATTTTTTTGATATTTTCACTCATCACCTGTCAACCTCTTAGTGCGAGTAAAGACTACCTCCAGAATTTCAAAAGAAAAAGGGGGTCGATTCGTCGAGTGATATACGTCATTTGATAGGTATTTTTATCAAGATTAAATTCTCAAAGTTTCAAGCTACTACAATTTATCATTATCTCTTATTGTTTATAATTTTTCAATCCAGTCCAGTGAATAATAGGAAGGGAGTGGAAATACGACAAACATTTGTGACCCAAAAAACAAAAATTGCAGTGTATTTCGTGCCCCTGTAAATTCGGATGTCTTTTTCTCATGGCCATTCATACTTTACACCCATTTTTGTTTCTACAAGTAACACCATTGAATCATTTACCAAGTTCACGATCCCGTTAATACGAATGCGAATTAATATAGAACGCAAGTGTGAACACCACCAAAAGCATTTTAATAGCCTAGTTTACACCAATAACTCGTATAGTTCGGTTCGATAGGACCAAGTGGGTGGGGATAGTACGGTACGACCAATGCTTGCTTCTCGCCCGTATACACCGTCTTGCAACGCGTGAACTAAATGAGTACACGCACAATTCGTCGAATGTCAAAAACAGGTCGAAATTATTTGTCAACACAATTCGTAACCAAAGAAAACATAAGTAAGTACGCTCAGATTGCCTCAGAAACTCAGAACCAACACAATTCACAATAATAACAATCAACATAACCTCATAGTTTTGGTCCAGATCGAACCAAATTTAGTTCGGTACACCTGCTGGCGAATACCGAACCATGAGTGGACCAGCTTAGTCCGCAACTGTTTACACCATTCGAACCAAATATTTGGTTAGGATATAGTTCGAATTTAGTACTTGGTCCGCGGACGAAGTTGTTGGTGTAAACTAGGCTACTGAGGTAATGCACCTCAAAACGTTTCTTCTAGCTTCCTTGTAAACAGTCAATTCGTATTATCGCCAGGGCAAAAATAAACAAAAGTTATTTGTAGATCTTTGATTATCTTCACGTTTCAGACTTATTGTTTACGGGTCAAACATTTGGTCAAGTTCAATAATATTGGGGTTATCAATTTATATTTATTTTGTTTATTATGATCGACTATAACAAGGTGAGCGCAAGTTCAATCAATTTGATGTCAAGTTCATCACCATCATCATACTTTCTACCTTCCTGTAATGTACAGTCGTGTGCATTATTCCGTTGGACAATTTTTTTTTTAGTTGTGCTGTTGTTGTGCTGTTGTGCTGTTGTGCTGATTACCTATCACGTCATTGTCTATCTGACAAGTTATCAAACAAAGTCGAAAACAGCCAAAAAGCGTTTTCATGGAGTATGGTATCATGAGACCATTGCAGTTTGGTCTGTCATTAACGTCACTTTCAGCCAATCGGCGAGCTGCAAGTGACGTTAATGACAGACCAATCTGGAATGGTCTTATGATACCATACTCCATGAAAACGCTAAAAGTAAAGCCATACCGGAATGCATATTATTATTCATATGTAACAATCAAGATATCCATTCGGCTATGCCGAACGTTTCTCCATATTATAACGGTTGCAATAGCAGTCATCTGGTTATTTGGACCGTACATATGAGGCACCAGAACCAGATATTTCCAATTTTCTAATTTTTGCGGTGAGTATAGGAATAATCATCATGCTATGCTACACACAATATTTTGTTATCTTATTTTCAACTCTTTGTGGATGTTGGTTGTTTTCTTCATGCCCGTTGCTAAAATGGACGTAAGAAAATTGATGGAAAGTTCCAGAGTGTAGTAAGTTTTATTCAAACATCATTTTGCGGGGGTTCTTCAATGTAATAAGTAATGAACCACGATTGAGAGGGGTGCTAGGGGTTTATTTTTAACGAGTAACATATCTATTGATATGTGGATATATAACCTTCCTCGTTCAAGTTGCAACAATTCAGAGAATATACTACACTGCCAAGCATAAAGGACCCGGATTTTACCCCTTTATTTGCAATTATTCTTGAAATTTTAAGTTTTTGCGGGTTGGTTTGGGCAGTAGCAGTTTGCTATCATTGGACGATGATTATATCATGATTGCTTGAATATGTTGAAAGTTACAGTTTCCACTGTATAATGTGTTTGTTCAAAAAAAACACCTGAAAAGGTAGATAATAGGTCAGAGTGACATTATTAGAGTGTCAGATCAGCTCACTAGATTTCTTAAAATTGTTCATTTCCATTAATAAAACCATTCCTAGAGTACTCACATACATTTACTTCAATTGGTTATGAGCCCAGGCACCCTACTAGTGCTGTAGAGGAGAGGAATATGGATTTTGTGAGACATGTGAAGCCTTTAGGTGGAGTTGAATATTGGCCGATATGGAAACATAAAATGCGAGATATGTTAGATTATCATGAAGGAGCCTCAGACGTTATCGATGTTAAGCTAGTTGAACCTGCACCACTTGCAGAAGACGCGACGGAAGCACAGATCAAGAAATACAAGGAATTCTCTGATCTGTACCGTAAGGCTAATAGCTATGCCAAGTCAATGATAACGAGTGCCGTTTCTGATTCAGTATATCAGAAGATCATGGATAAGAAGTCAGCTTTCGAAGCATGGAATGCATGGAAACAGCAGTTTGAAGCATCAAGTAAGGATCAGCTGTTCAAAGTTTGTACAGATTTTTTCGCATTTGCCTGGTCATCAAAGGATGATATTTCCACTCATATCGCAATACTGAAAAATTTATGGGCTGAATTGAACAATGGTCTGATAGCTAAGGGAGAGAATATGTTGCCCGATCTACTAATTATTTGTAAAATCCTCCATATTCTACCTAGTTCTTTTGAATCATTCAAATTTAGTTGGATGTTACTGACCAAAGAAAATGAAAAGACTCTCGATGAATTAACTGAGCAGCTGTGTATGTTAGAAAGAAACTTCACAAGACGGTTAGATCAAGAAACAGACACAGAGGCAATGGTGCTAAAAGCCAACAATATTGGGTGAAGGATTGCCGCAAATGGAAAGCAGATGGGCGACCACCTAGAAATCAAGACGGAAAAACAGCAGTGAAGAATGCAGAGTCCACACATTAAGCTTTATTATCTGTAGATAGAAGTTCAGTCAACCGAGCCAGATAAATCAGTGTGGTGGGATGATAATGGAGCAACCAAGCATATTAACAATAAAGCGATTTACTTCAGTGATCTTGAGCTTTATAGTGTTCCATGTTCAATAAAAGCTTCTGGAAAAGAAACGTTTGAGGCTGTTGGAAAAGGCACTATTCAGTTTGTAAACACAAACAAAGCTCGGACAGATATGTCAGTGTCAGAAGCTATGACCATAGAAAAGTGATCAAAATATACTGATATATTATATTCACTTTTCTATGGCTATGACACTGAATGATCTGTGGAGTGTGCCGGAAGTTTCGATTAATCTATTTTCAGTTTCGGCTGCACATGACAGGAATATCATGATGAATTCCAATCATCCGCAAGGCAGTGCTAGTTTCAAGTTGATGGTAAGATGGCTGTCACTGGTAAAAGAGAATTTGGTGGGACTCTATTCAAAACTAATATCAAGCCGATTGTTCCTCAACAATCAGTCACAATCAATACTGTTGCTGCAGATGAATCTATGCTTCAGTTGTATCACGAAAGATGAGGACATCAAAATAAGAATCATGTGAAGAATAAATCACAGCAAGAACTTGGAATCAGTGTAAGGTTGAGCAGAAACCTATGTGAACCATGCATGTATGGAAAGTCACATCGTCTGCGTTTTGGATCCAGAGTAAAACCAACACAGCCTGGTGAGTTGTTTTCGTGGATATATGTGGACCTTTTGATCTTTCGTTTCAGAAGAAAAGGTATTTGATTGTTTTTAGAGATGCCTTTACAAAGTTCAGGTATGGGTATTTATCACGAGAGAAGTTAGAAGCTAAAGATGTCTTGGAGGACATGCTATTCTATGCAGAAAAAATGGGACATTCAGTGAAAGAGATTCTGTCAGATGGCAGAGGAGAGTCCGATAGTGAAGCGTTCAAAAAAAGTTTTGAAGTCAAGAGGTATCACACTGAAGGTAACGCCGTGTACGCCAGAGCAAAATGGTGGAAGTGAGCGTGAAAATCAAACGATCGTTGAAATGGCTCGAACATTCAAGTATTCCAATCCAGATGCAGAGTTTTCTGTGGCAATTTGGGCGGAATTAGTAAGCACAGCTATTTATGTCCTAAATAGAACCGGAAAATCTTGTGTTGAAGGCGTGAGTCCATATGAGCTATGAACTGGAAAAAAGCCTAGAATAAATCATCTCAGGATAATTGGCTCAACTTTTTTCGCTCATATTCCTACGCAAAAAAAAGGAGAATGGATAAAAAAGCTGTGAAAGGATTTCTGGTCGGATACGATGGTGTAGGCGGGTTCGTATTAGGGTAAAGGAAGAAAATGAAGTTTTTTTGTCAAGAGATGTGAAGTTTCAAGAGAAGTTACAAGATTATGACTTAGAAGTGAAACTGAAACTGCCTCTTTAAACAAAAATAGAAGAGAGAGAAGAAGAGCAGCAAGATATCGAACAAGAAGATTTACCCAGAATGGAAGAAGATAGTTCAACTGAAGACGAAGAAAGTGGATAAGAAATTCCGTACTCGAGAGAATATGGACTGAGAGATCGCAGAAATATCAAAAAGCCAAAAGAGTATGGAGACTTGGTTGCTATTTCTGAAGAAATTGTTTGTGAAGTAGTAATTCTTGATACATATGGAGAAGCATTGAGCAGCAGAGAGTTTCATTGGAAAAGAGCAATGGACAGTGAGTTCAGTTCTCCTATGGATAATAGTACCTGTGATCTTGCTGATTTGCCTCAAGGTTTCAAGGCTTTGACCTGCAAATGGGTGTACAAGTTAGAGACATCGATGGGAGCATAGATAGGCATAAAGCAAAACTTGTGATTAAAGGATACAATCAAAAAAGAAGAATTGATCATAACCAAACTTTTAGTCCTGTTGCAAAAATCTCTACCATTCGAGCTGTTGTGAGTGTTGCAGCTGGTGAAGAAATGAGAATGATACAATTTGACCTATCAACTGCCTTTTTGTATGGAGATTTGGAGGAAGATATTTTCATGCAACAGCCAGAGGAGTACTCAGATGGAACAAACCAAGTTTGTAGTCTCAAGAAAAGTTTGTATGGATTGAAGCAAGCGCCGCGATGTTGGAATAAGAGGTTTGATCACAGAACACATATACAAAGTTTAGAACAAAAACGTAAATGGAGGGCGGGGCCTAAGTGGAAGCTTTGATTCGCATCCACGGAGAGTCGCTGATGTGCCTGAAGTTCGTTAGATCTCGAGAAGATGGCGGTATGTGGAATGCCACATGAGACAGCTTATCAGCTTGTCATGATGATAGATGAAGTCATTTGAACGTCACCCTTCACCTTCATGTTGTCTTTCATGCTTTGATTCCACTCTAAGTGAAACAATGCCCTGGTAATCCTCATCAGAAAACCTATAAGAACGCAGATTACAGCCCGGAGTACTAGAGGCTCATCAATGTTCCAGCCGCCATCGTAAAAGTTCCGGAGAAATGCATCCTCCACAAAATAAGGAAAGTCACGATGGCAAAAAACTTTCTGCCAGAAGAACAAATGGGATTTCGTCCAGTGTATGCTACAACAAATCAAACAGGGAGGCCAAGCGATACCATCCTGAAAAGGTCGAACAAAGGGGGAGAAACAGAAGAAGTGTTCCTCGAGGAGTTTCGTACAGCCCAGCCGTCCTACGCCACATAGAGCCATACACCGCTTCTCGAGACCTGCGGAGTGAGTGGCATTTTCTTATAGTCAGCATCACACAGGGTCAGCGCCCCGCAGCGCACAACACATCAACTAGGGAAGCCCACACTGACCCAATCGCCAGATGGTCCTGGACATTCAAGAGAAAACCGAAAAAACTACATTTATTCAAAGTTTTTGTCTTTGATAGATAAAGACATTTTCAACGTCAAAGTCAATGTCAGTGCTTTTATGTGAAGAAAACCATATAATATATAACAGAAATCTTCAATAGTACATTATCCAAGTCTGATAGCTCGATTCGCATCCACTCCATTCCGTGGCGCATTGTTCCGTGAAATTTTATACGTCAGTTTGTCTTCTCAACTTTGTATATGTGTTCTGTGGGTTTGATACGTTTTTGGCGAAGCTGGGATTCAAAAAAAGCAGTGCAGATCCATGTCTCTGTGGGCCGAGATAAAGGAGTACATTTTTTAATTGAAAATATATTTTTTATTTTTTGGGCGATTTAATTTCTTTTTGCAGGGCTAATAACCTAACATGTCCTCAACATGACTGTAAATTTGAAAGCAAAAATAATATACAGGGTGGGACTTATAAAAAAATATATATAACAGTGCATTTGAGCTCGTTGCAAATGAAAACTGTCTTAGCTAAAATTTTACTTATATGCTTTTTCGGTAGATAAACTATCTGGAACACTTCAGTAAACAGGAAATTTTCCGAAATTATCGGATTTGCGAAATACCATTTTTTTATTAAATAACATTTTAACCAATAACACATTTATGAAAACAGTTTAGTAATTTTAAAACTTAGAGTAAAATATTATGAATGTGGCCACCATTATTGTTTACCACTTCTTTTATGTCAATTTTACTTAGTAGGCCATACTGCTCAGGTTGCCAATTTTGTTTGACATTTACAGCTAAATAAGTAAATTAGTCAGTTGATAATGCCACTTTTAAGCAAAGAGGACAGATTATTAATCAAATATTTCCGTGAAAAATATAATTATGGTGCAAGAAAAATTGTAAATGAATTTCCTGAGAAAAATTGGCATATTGGAACGATAGGAAAGTTCTTAAGACATCTAAGGGAAAACGATGGGTCTATTGAAAATAAACGTGGAAGAAGAAGGAAGCGAAGCTCGAGAACTGAAGAAAATATTGATAAAGTAAGGGTTGTTTTAGGAAATTGGCAACCTGGCCAAACTGTTGGAACAAGGAAAATCGCAAAAATAACTAGGATTTCCCGTACATCAGTTCGAAGAATCATTAAAGAAGACTGCCATCTTAAAATATTTAAAAAAGTTTACTGTCAAAGACTTACGGCCAATGTAAGAGAAAAACGATTGGAAAGATGTAATTTGCTATAACGAAGATTCCGCTCCCGCGAAGACATTAGAAAAATATGGTTTTTAGATGAAAAAATGTTTTATTTACGGCCACCTAAAAATACCCAGAATAATACGGTATATTCTGACGTACAATTTAAGAGAAAAATACCTTTAGAGCATCTTTTGATTGAAAGTAGTCATTTCTCAAAAGGTGAAATGGTCTCTGTTGCAGTATCCATGTTGGAAAAATCTCGTCTAATTTTTGTTGATGCTGGGGTAAAACTCAATTCAGAAACGTATCAAAAACAAATCTTGCAGCACCTATTACTAGAAATTGAAGATGTTTGTTACGATTACACTTTCCAACAGGATGGTGCTCCCTCGCACACTTCCCACAGTACAAGGATGTTCTTGAGTGAAAATTGCCCGGATTATATTGAGCCAGAAATGTGGCCACCTAACAGCCCAGAATTAAATCCAGTTGATCATTCAATTTGGGGAATTTTCGAACAAAATTTGTATGACGGACAACAATTTGAAACAATCCAGCAGCTCAAAGAAAAAATGCAGTTTGTTTGGAACAATTTTGAACAGGGTGCAATAAATGGGGCTATCAATTTATGGCGCAGACGACTTCAAGAAGTGGTAAACAATAATAGTGGCCACATCCATAATATTTTACTCCAAGTTTGAAAATTACTGAACGGTTTTCATAAATGTGTTATTTGTTAAAAAGTGATTTAATAAAAAAATGGTATTTCGCGAATCCGGTAATTTTGTAAAATTTGCTTTTTACTGAAGTGTTCTGGATAGTTTATCTACCGAAAAAGCATATTAGTACAATTTTAGCTAAGACAGTTTTCATTTGCAACGACTTCAAATTCACTGTTATATAATTTTTTTTATAAGTCCGACCCTGTGCATTATTTCTGCTTTATAATTTACAGTCATGTTGAGGACATGTTAGGTTATTAGTCCTGCAAAAAGAAATTAAATCGTCCAAAAAACAGAAAATAAATTTTCAATTAAAAAATGTACTCCTTTATTTCGGCCCACAGTGTATATACTCGACAAAAAGATGATACAATTTTTTTTATTGTATTATATGTCGATGATGGATTGGTGTCAGCAACGTATCAGGACGAATTGTACAATTTGATTTCTGAACTGAAAAAGAAGTTCAAAATAACCTTACGGGCAGCATACTATTTTTTGGGAATACAGATCCATCAAGAGGTTTATATCCAGAAATTACCAGACAAATTTCAATTTTCAGAATGTAATTCAATTAGTGTCCTTGGTAATTATCAGAATATAAAAAGGGGGGTAGTGGGATTGAGGACAACAAATCAAACTCCTTATTTCACCAAATTGCCGACGTTTCGACCACAATTTTAGTCTTTATCAAGGCTTTTTGGGGTGTCAGGAGCTATATAAAACCAAAACATCACACATGTCAGACGATGGCAAAATATACATCACAAACAAAAAAGAAAGTTGTTTAAAATGGACTGTCACGAAAAAAACGAATACAATGTTAAAATTGAAGAGTATGTGATTTATTGTTGTTCTGTTCACATTTACTTTTCAATTTTAACATTGTATTCCTTTTTTTCGTGACAGTTCATTTTAAACAACTTTCTTTTTTGTTTGTGATGTATATTTTATTTGGTTGAGGAGATTGTTTGCAGAGATCCGGCAGTCCACTTTCATTCCAGTTCTTCAGGTTGATAATTCAGCAGCAGTTAACTTGGCTCAAAATCCTGAGTTTCATGGCAGAACAAGGCATATTGAGTTGAAGCACTTTTTTGTTCGAGAAAAAGTGATAGGAGGTGAACTCAAAGTTGTACAAATATCGACAGAAGACCAATTAGCTGATTTGATGACCAAGCCCTTGTCAAAACCAAGGTTGCAGTTGTTATCCAAGCAAATGGGTCTTTACTGAAGTTGAAAGTTTTTTTTTACAAACAAGGGAAAGTGTTGAAAGTTACAGTTTCCACTGTATAATGTGTTTGTTAAAAAAAAACACCTGAAAAGGTAGATAAGTCAGAGTGACATCATTAGAGTGTCAGATTAGCTTACTAGTTTTCTTAAAATTTTTCATTTCCAATAATAAATCCATTCCTAAAGCACTTACATACATTAACTTTGATTGAACAAGATCAGAGTTTTTGCCATTTTGTTCAAAGTTTGACAAAAAAGGGTCCATCACCCAAATTCCTCAAAATCATTATCAGCATATTGATGCATGGTTTTATCGCTCAATGAACAATTTGCATACATTTTCAAATCACTTGAAATTTTATATACGTATTCTAGACATTATTAGAAAGTCACCAGCGAAAAATTTTTTTCTAAAATACCCAAAAATATACTAAATAAATGAAAAAGAAGACGCTGATTTCACTGTATGATCGCAAACGGGGTGGGGCCATATTACCGTTCCGAGAGAGAGAGAGTCATCTCAGTCAATACGACAGACAGAGATAGATAGTGTATACTGTGACGTAGTGGATGTTGATTGACGCTCCTTAATCGGTGATTACTCCAATAATAGAGGTCGTAGGTTGATTTTTTAAACATCAATGGCATCAGTACTTACTAATCCTTATATTTTTCATATTTCCAAAAAATGTGCAAATTGTCCATTGCGGCTTTTTTGCGATAGTATTGATGTTATTGCCAAAAGAAATGGCCATAAATTTTGTTGTTGCGAAACGAATTGTTGAAGCCCTAGGAGATGGCTGCGATCGACGTGAAACTGCGAGAAACTTTGTTGTGAGTCTCTTCAGCGTGCAACGAGTATCGCAACGATACCGAGAGACTGGTCTGCTCACCCTAAGACCTAGCTCGGGACGAGAAAGAAGTAGAACAGCTAGGGACGATCGCTTTCTTGTTACTCACGCATTGAGAATGGCAGTTTCCTAATAAGTAACTCGGTGCTTTTTTGATAACGACGAATTTCACGTAGAGCAACAGTACCTGGTCTGTAACGATGTGGTTTTTTCACACCGCCAGTTGCTGGAGCTATGAGTTGACGAATAAAACAATCCCTTGAACTATTCCCTGAACAAATTCATAACTCTACAGACTTTCATTCAACTTTTTTCTGTAGTTCTTGAGTTATGAGAGGACAAACATACAGATTTCCATTTTTTCAGAGAAGATACATTTTCGCACAATGTGCATTAGCATTGCATCCGTTTACATTATAAAATCTGATTTTTCTTTGTATTATCTATTAGCTATTTTTTGTGGTATTATACAGGGTTTCTCATAACTGATCCGGCATAGAGCAGCAGGTGATAATATAAATTAAAATTAGTAGATTTGCCTAATAAATGAGGTAGCAAATATTAGTCGAGAGAAGGGTCCCGAAAATAAGCACTTTGAACACGGGCCCGCGATTTCCTCGCTTCGTCACTGACGGAGGCACAGAGGCGTTTCCACTGGGATGAAGCGCGCCCATCCTTGGCTATCCACTACCCAAAAAAAACTTTGTCTTGGATACGGATGCCAGCAGCGTAGGATTTGATGCAATGCAGTCTCCGATCCAGCAGGGACATGAAAGGGTCATCGGTTACTTTGGCAAAACTTTATCGAAGCCTGAAAGGAACTACTGCGTTGCAAGAAGAGAGCTGCTGGCAGTGGTTAAAGGGGTAGTAGAGCACTTCTACACGTAACTCTACGAAAAAAAGTTTCTGCTGAGAACCGACCATGCTTCACTCAAGTGGCTTCTACTATTCAAGAACCCGGAAGGTCAAGTAGCTCGTTGAATCGAGAGACTCCAGAAGCTCAATTTCGACACTAGACATCGAGCTGGATCAAGCCACATGAATGCTGAAGCCTCGTCCAGAAGACCTTGCCCAGAGCTCTGTAAGACTGCCATAAAGCTGAGGAGAAGAAAGCCAGCAAGTGCAGAACAATCGTGGTAGACAATTTCTGGCAAACTGACGCACTTCGAAGAGACCAGAAGAATGCCATTCTCGACCACCATGAAGTCCTACTGGGCTCAATGGGACTCGATAGTTCTTAGCGACGACATTCTAAAGAGGCTGATGAAAAATCTGGATGGTACGGAAGATCAGAGACAGATAGTGATTCCTCGAAGCAGACAGGCCGAAGTGATGAGAGAGGTCCATGGTGGCGCCACGGGTGGATATCTGGGAATAACTAAGACGTTGAGCAGGCTGCGAAAAAGGTTTTACTGGGTCAGTTGCCAGGCCGATGTCCGGGAGTGGTGCAGAAAGTGCTGCAAGTAACGGACCTGAGTAACGTCCAAAAGCTCCTATGCGCCAAAAAAATGTTGGAAGTTCGTTTGAGAGGATCGCCATAGATCTTGCTGGACCGTTTTCCGAGTCAAACGGAGTAAATAGATAGATCCTGGTCGTGATGGATTACTTCAGCAAGTGGGCCGAAGCCTATGCATTGCCCAATCAAGAAGCAGCAGCGGTAGCTGATGTTCTGGTTAAAGACTGGATCTGTTATTTTGGTGTTCCGCTATAACTGCATTCGGACAAGGGCAAAAACTTTGAATAGGCGTTATTCCAGAATATTTGTGACGTCTTCAAGATCAAGAAGACAAGAACGACCGCGCTGCACCCACACTCAGATGGTATGCTGAAACGAATGAATAGGACCATCAATTGACACTTGGCCATAGTTTTCTCTGACCATCAAAGAGACAGGGACGAACATCTTCATCTGTTTCTTTTGGCATACCTGTCTGCATCTCACGAATCGACAAGGAACAAAATTTTCGTGCACATATTTTGTTGTCAGCTGTTTCACGTCACCAACGATCCAATTGATTTTTTCACCAAACCTCATCATCAGCCAATACGAATAAAGCGTCCGTGTTCGTAAACACTCTAGAAAAGAGTGTCAACTCAACTTCAACCACGATGACGAAGGACACAGAGAAGTGATGATGATCAATAAGCCGATAAAATGAAAGACTCTCACTTGGAACTACCGGCCCGTTTTCTCTATCACTAGCCTGAGCAAGGTTATGGAATGAGTAGCTCTGAATCGAATGAACGAGGAATGCGAAAACCTGAGGGTGATTTTGGTTGAGCAAAACGTCTTAAAGGTAACAGAGAGAACCACCTTCAACAGAGACTCTAACCAATTTACGATTTTGGTTTTGTTTGATGTCGAGAGAGCATACGACAGAGAGTGGCACGACCGACGCGACGTTGCCCAAGACAAAAAAGATCGGCTTTCCAGTCTACATGGGAAAATAACTAGTTCACAGGTTGCTGCGAGAACGACCTATGTCTGAACGGTTTTGAGGGCCCGCAGCTTTGCCAGGTACATTTCTCGCACACCGCTGACAAAGTTGTTTATACAGGGTATCCTATAAAGAACGGGACATAAGGTAACAGCAGATTCCTTACAAGAAAATATTGATGTAGACCCAAATTTGTCTTATCCGAAAGTTGATATTAAGAGAGATAAAGAGTGTCAAAGTTTAATTTAAGTTTTTGATTTCTTCAAATAACTTTTGGAAAAAAGAATTATTTTGTTAAAATTTGGTTTATAGGTGTGGTTTGATGAGCAAAATCCAAATCGGGTCCTGGCATGGCTTTTGATTTTGGGAAGCTTTGAAAACGGCGTTATCATGGTGATTTTGACATGATCATGACATGGTGACGATCTAAAACCAATGGATAAGCATAATGCATGTGTCATCCGAAGCAAATGTGGCGAGGCATGGGCGAGAATATCAGTTTCTGCGTCTGATTCACGGTCATTTTCCGGTAGAGGCAGGGAATGTTGATCATGCGTAGTAGAATTCAATCTATCGATCCGGCCAGATGTTTACCCTGGCGGTCAAGTGATCCAGTCCCGTACTACATCGGTTTCCGTTTATTTATTAAAATTATATTTCGGCTTAAGTATATCAAGTAATTTGGACAAATAATAATTATACCCTTGCAATTGATTGTCCGAATAATAGACAAATTATATCAACTGGTATACTTAAATTGTAGTTACTACTCTTCAATTTTTCATAATAAAATACAATTCGTTTATCAAAATGTGTACACAAATCTTCAGCACGTTCATTGCTTGATCACAAATGAAAATTATTGGGTTCACAAAAAAATATAAATAATATAATATATTTCATAATATTACCCAGCAAACACCTTTGGTTTTTCAAGGTACATATTTAATGATGGCATCGTTGGCATCATGATTGCAAATCATTGCTGAGCATCATTTGCAAAATATCAACAACTGCTGAAATGCATTGTTTGTCAAATAGAGAAAAGGTACTGGCACATTACTCATAAAAAGGCAAATGTCAAATTTTCAAGATGTCTGTAAATCCAAGTTACATTTTCTTTACACAATAGCCAATGCCTTTTGATAGCCTTGCTCACAGAAATGTTCAATCACATATTGACTGGTGATCTACATGTAGAGCTTTTTTATCAATCAATGAGTAAATATGAAAAGATACGTTATATTTAATCCATGAAATGTGACGGGTTCATACTTTCAGACTGAATCGCTGCTAATATTTTCTGTTTACAAATGACATTTGACAAAATGCGAAAACACATATGCCAGTTTCCGTTCGTTTTAGAGTTCGATGACTTGTTTATTCGTGAAGTGTGTGTTAGAACAAGAATAAGTACGGATTGAATTGAAACAAATTAATTCAAAGTACAGGTGGTTATTCGTGCATTTGATAACATTCTTGCACTTGTTGAGGAAACAACACAAGAAGAACATATACTCACACGCTACAAAAGAACTGTTATGTCCGCACTCATCAACATTCAGAGGTGTGATCAAAACTGAACAGTAGGCAAGACTGGTTCGACTTATTTGTGGTATGAACTTTTTATATTCAACTATTTTTATAGATGCATCAATAACTGATCATGTATCATCTTCTAATACTTGATCAAAGTACTCTACTTATATCAACGATGGTATGAAGCATAGGTAAGCGCTTATTAAAACACTTTCGCCATTTTAGCACTTGAAAATAAGATCTTCATTTTTTTATTGCAGACTCAGTCAAGGCTAATAAACTTCCAGTCAAAAATTTCACGTTATCTTTGAAGGCCTCGCACAGGTAGACGCACAAAAAGAAAAACACAATGAATGGCATTTACTTTCAGTTTTGGTCATCCTAACCACATTTTTTCTATATTAGAAGTGAAATTTGCCAATAAATATAATGCACTGAATTGATGTTTTTTTTTATGGTGAAGTAGTAGGCAAAATTCCTTGCGGCCAAGTGACGGCCGACGAACCGAAATGATACTCTTCAGGTGATAGATGCCTGTACATTGCCAATGGGAATTGCAGGCGATGCCGTTACTATAAACATTGCCGTCATGGCATGTTTGCTGGGTATATTATGATTTACCAGATTTTTTTGGGTATTTCGCCACACCCTATCAAAAAACAATCAAACTAGTGTTAATATACCGGATGTTACCTGAAAAAAAAATACCTGAAAGAAAAATCTATTAGTAAACAATAAAACCTGTCAATATCAAACGTTCCGAAAGCAAATCTGCTTCCGTCGTCAGTGGAACCTGAAAAAGAATACAATCAAATTCAAATAAAAAAAATATTGTTCGTCTTTTTGTGATTTCGCAGTAAAATTGGCTTTTTTGTGTTTTTGGCACAAAATGTCACTTTTGCTGACATTGAAGTGTTTGGTGTTGATTGTTCAAGTCTATATATGTTCAGTATTTATAATTCACTCTTTTGGGCTATGTCCAATAAAGGTAACTATGCATTACTAAAATTTACAGAGCAAGTTGCTACACATTCGTTAGAATTTAACATCATATATGCACTATCTTAAAGTTTACGTTTTTTAGAACTCTTTCGCTAAGATTTTTGAATTATCCCAATTTATTTCATGATTATTATCAAATGCATGGCTAGAGGTCGGTCCTGTCCACGGCTCGTCATAATGACATGATTTTGTTGCAGTGCGCAATATCCAACTTGCCGGCAAATGTTTGAGTTTATTCACGTTTTTCGGTCGTAATTTAGCCATTTGGAGTGCAGCGTTTTGCTCATCCAGTTGTTTGGGTCAGTGTTCAATACTCAATGTTTCTTTATAAAAAAAATGTATCTAGATTCATATCTTTTTTTTTTTTTAATTTTCGATTTTGTATTTTTTTTAATGGATAATTTTTTCAGTTATCTTGAAAAAAATTACTTCTAGCCACTTCTACAAAGCATACCTTTTTTATGTAAATTTTGAAAAAATGTTCAATAAATAAAAGTACAAGCGCGTAAAAAAAACTATGACTATTTGTATGAGTGAAAAGGTATGTAAGTGGCTCCCCACACTATAAAGTGCGGCTCTAAAAGTCTGTCATATCCGCACGGATGCGTTTAATCCTATGAAATTTTCACCCGATAATCTACTCGATAAGACATTTCGAATGATGTGTCACACGACCCCCGTTTCCATTTAAAAAAATGTTTCAAAATGGCACCCAGCCGCCATCTTGAATACTAAAAGTAAGTCAGTGATATCAAAAAGTAGTATTTCGACAGCAATTGAAGTATGCCAAGTTTCAAAATTTTTGGTGCACACAATAAAAGAAAAGGGGAGGAGGCCTTTTAGAGCCGTACTGTATATATCAAGGCCAGATTTGAACTTTGCATGTCAAATTACCCTTATGAAACTTGGTGGATCAATCAAAATAATTTCATTATTTTGAAAGTTACCTATTTGAAAAATCAAAAATTAAAATTTGACTTGACACCCGGTACTTCAACTTTCGAATGAGAGAACCTGGGGTCCATCGCAATATGTTTTTGCAATCCCAGAATCAATGTTTGTACGTTTTCAATAAGTCGACATGTATACATATAGCATCCATTCACTGGCGTACTGGAAATCATTTGGAGCTCGGGTTATAGAATAAAAAACATGTCAACAATAAGTACTTTATCTTGTGGAAAATGTATGTCACAAAAACTTTTAAATACATATATGCAAACATATCAACGCCATCTTGATATTCACAAAAAGAAAACCCATGTATTTAGATCCGGATTCAAAGATCTTAAAGCTAGAGTTGATCATCGAATCCAATATTAATTTTTAAGAATGTTATTTTTCAACCGGATTTTTTTCGAGTCAAGATGGTTGATAGGAACAGGAACATATCTTCTAACTTCTGAGGAGCAGTGGGGTAGCCCAGATATCACATGTTCAACATTGACACACTAGTCAAGCGCTTCTCTTCATAGTCAAGTTAGCTTGAGCATAAAGTACAGCATCATGAATAGTGGGAAATATCGTGAATTTACTCTCCTTTTTTTCTCGCTTATCACAATTAGTCATCACTTCATAAGCTTGTCCTGTGGATAATTATATGTATTGAATCCGTTCGGATTAAACTAAGGTATATGAACTCACCCGGACATGATGCTATGTATAAACTTAAACCAAGCTTTTCCAAATCGGATTGTAGTTGTCTCAAAAAAATTACTCCAGATGGATCAAGAAACGTTAACGATGAGAAGTCCATAATGATTGTTCTTGCTATTAAATCTTCTTCTTCATCCACGCAAGCACCCTATAATATAATATAATAATATCATACCTTATCCTGTTGAAATCCCGGAAAACAAAAACAGCTCTAAAATCTTATACCGCAAATTAAATAAATGGCGGTTAAGCACTTTGGATATGTGCTGCCTTTGACAAGGAGAGAAAATATCGATTGGAAAATATCGCGCCTCTACACAATGATTTTGGGATGCGATAGTTTTGGTTTTGGAGTAGGTACTAACCTTACTTTTCTGACATCTGATTTGAAAAAATAAATTACCTAATAAGGCCAGTATTTTGGAGCAAACAGTTTGGCGCGAAAGAGAGCAGAAGAAAAGCGATGTAGTCCAGAACTCTTCGTTCTACTGTCCTCAAGGACCATCAATCGCAGAATGAATTTACAATATAAGTAGAGGTTCTGAAGGAGATATGGGGAACACGACGCGTTTTAGTAATTACTTTTTTTACCGCAAGCCTCTACGATGAATAGTTTCTCAGAAACAGTACTTCGCTTTCTCAGTTGACCACCCTGTAAGCAATTGGGAAACACCCTGTTACGTATAACTTAGACGGGGCAGAACCTACGAAAAATTGGGTTAAGTCAACTTGCTACGTATCACGTACAGTGGAAAGCATATGAATTCGCACACACAGTTATTTTTTGACAACCCTCGTAATATGCATAGATGAAATAAACCTCAGATTTCTGAGAAATAACACACATGTGATCTGCTAGATCGTTTCACTGTCTCTGATCACGTGTCGTTTGTTTACTTCGATGATTTTTGGTTTAAAACCATGAATAACAAAAACTATTGAAATACCGGGTTGGAAAACTCAAAGTCAAAGTAACAAAATATTTAATTGATGGCTACATATGTTTCGCCCAGTTTAAGGGCATCATCAGGCCTAACAACAAAAACATTATTGTGAAATAGTTGATAAAAAAAGGAAATACATACCACAAACGTGTTTGAAATGATTGAAAAACATGAAATGGAGAAAAAGAAAACATCGCAGATCAAAACATTAAAAGAAAAAAACATTAAAAGAACAACATTTATAATGTTGTTGTTCTTTTATTGTTTTTATCTGCAATGTTTTCTTTTTCTCCATTTCATGTTTTTTAATCATTTCAAACACGTTTGTGGTATGTATTCCCTTTTTTTATTAACTATTTTTCAATAATGTTTTTGTTGTTACGCCTGATGATGCCCTTAAACTTGGCGAAACATATGAAGCCATCAATTGAATATTTTGCGACTTTGACTTTGAGTTTTCCAACCCGGTATTTCCTGAACCAAGTCTCTTGAAGTTATGGACGCTTTTCTTGAAAAACTTTGAGCCACTGCGGGTAGTATCTGCTCCAGGATTTGATTGAGGTGATATATTAAGTAATCTGATATAAAAGAGACGCGATTAATGTATTATCTATCACCTTCTTATATTTTGTTTTTCTGCATAAATATCTTGCATACTAGCCAATAATTGAATTACCCTTCGCCCTTCGCATCACTGGATATTACATTGGAGAAACCGTGCAGCTTGTCAATCAAGATTATTTGAACTAAGCTGGAATAATCGATCCCAAAACCAAAAATTAGCTTTTTTGTTTACTTTTGACTTGTCATTTTGACAAAAGTGATGTTTTACTACGACAAAGTTTGGCATTTTACGAGGGTTGTTTAAAATATTGTGTGCGAATTCAAATGCTTTCCACTGTACATCAAATGCCACAGTTTAAACCGATTTTGGGACCATTACGTAGACGTGAATTGTATGCGTTAACGTGTTGGCTCAACTCCAATTGGCTGGTACTACGGCTGTATGAATAAAGTGCGTGTTCAACGGACTAGTAGTATTGAAAACAGTGTTTTTTGAAGTTTCAAATTGATAAAGGGTGGGTGCAGTGTGCAGTTGTGACGTGTTGATTGTAAATAAACATGTATTCTGTCAATGTATAGTAGATATCGATCGGGAGTTTTCATCACACCATTGCAAAAAATCCACTTCACAGTAGGTACTTCATTTTCAAGGCAAGGGTTATGAAGTTTTTTATCTGACAGTCTATATTTCGTCCTGCTGAAGCTGTTATCATACAGGAAATCCAATAATATTATGCAACTTGAACTCCAATACTTGAGAACTTATTGTTATACTATTTTTATCAAGTCACAGATTGTTAGTTTTTCCGTTCAGTGTTGAATGACGATACTGCATAATATAAGGAGTCAAAATCAATAAGCTCATGTATCAATTAGAACTTCATATTACTCACGAAAAAGATTGAGAACTACGAATTGAAAAATGTGTACTTCAATTCTGTATATGTACCTTTTCTCTCAACTTAGCCCTTTTCCTCAAAATAGCAGGAGGATCCATGCCCACTTTTTGAACAAAAAGTTCTTTGAATGCGTTCTTGGAAGCGAAGCTCAATCCACCAACAAAATGTATTATTTTAATACCAGGAACTTCCATAGTCTGAAATAACACTTATGAATATACAGGGTGTCTCACGGTGACCGTCCATTAGAATATATCGGGAAATAAAGCGATTGGAATTCTGAAAATCTGTATGGTGAGGTTTACAAGGATGCTCTTGTGAAATGAAATAAAAGCTGGAGTATGTACGTCGCGCTTGACACCTACTTCCGGTATAACCGGAAGTAGGTGTTAACTAATTTGTTCTGAATGGAACACCCTCAATATATTATTACATTTTTGAATTCTACGTAAAATTCAAGGCAGATTTGATGCATCATGTCCTAGACCTAAGTATACGAGTTTTGATAGTAATGATCATTTAAAATATCCAAATCATCATCAATCAGTAAATTATAAAATATTATGAAAAAACATATGATGTATAGTCAGTTCGTGTCAAACCTCAAGAGATGACAAAACGTTTTCACAAAATGTCTGCTGGAATTTATACAGGCCAGTTGATTTGTTTTCAATTTATTTTGACCTGACTTTCTGAACAGCTTGTAGCTTGTCTAACATTTTGCTACAAAAATATCGTTGTAGGGGTATTTGGATATGCCAAACTTGGAAAAACAATCCATTTCTGAATTGAAAAAATGTCCAATAACTTTTCACGTTTTTGAGACCTCTCTATCTACTATTATTAATCACAGAAATCCATAGAAATGACATATTATTATGTAATTTTTATTTCTTTATGTTTTAAAGATAGATAGGTATTTTTGCAAATTATAAGGACCCAAAGTAAATTATATAAGTGAATTTGTTTGGTAGAGGGTCGAAAATTCTAAGAAAAACCAACTTTTTTTTTTGACGACGTTTCGGTTGATTTCAAACCATACTCTCCTCTCCAACCGAAACGTTGGTTGAAAGAAAAGTTTCTAAGAATTTCCGACCCTGCACCCAACAAATCCACTAATTTGGAAATTATAGAGCTTTTCCAGTACTTTAAACACACTACATATATGTACATACCTATTGTGCTTAAGAAAAATGAGATACATACTGCTGAACATTCCTTAAAAAAAACGAATGAAAAAATAGACAAACTGAAAATATATCATTGGTAAAAGCGATATTATCACAGTTAATCAAATTTGTACGCATCATTATTCTCTGCCATTTGATCTGAAATGTGGAAGTGACTATCTATCCTCCCCCTCGCAAGACAGATTTATTTTCGAGAATTGATATTTCTTTCTGCAGATTTAAAACTATTGGTATAGAACAAGATAGATTGACTCACAGCCTTGTGTCTCTTCATATCAAGATACAAATCGGTTCCAGTAATTCGTCCCAAAATGGAGGCACGTGGTCTTAGCCCTTGTGCCGCGACACTAATAAGAGAAGCAGCCACACCAGCCGCCAAACCTACACTTATTTGCACGAATAAAGTCACAAAAAATGTTACAGCCCAAACAAATCCATCCCATTTACTCAAACGCCAGTGGCGAGGAAGGTCCATTATTTGTAGCAGCATGCCCTTAAAAAAATAAATTTTCATGAACACGCTCAAAATAAAAAGATAATGGTGCAGTTTTGTAGCAATATTTTTATTTTATTTTTTTCAATCAAAAAAATCAGTTAACGCCGCTTGCACATCAATGCTGCATTTCCACCTGAACAAAACACCGAACCGAACGCCGTTGCGGACGCCGTCCCAAAAACTGTCGGTGCATTGTTGTTTGTTGCAACGCCGAGCAACCTATGTTCTTTTCAGTGTTTTGTATCTTATTCAATTGATCTAGTGGACTCAAGATGCCATGATTGAACTAGATGAGAGTTATCGAAAAGTAGAACTCTTATGGGATGCAAAGCATATCCTCTTATAACAACAAAATTAAAAAGAATGATTCATGGGCACAAATATTGTTCGAGATAAATGTCTCAACTGACCAATTCAAGAAGAAGCCGACTGGCTTATTATGGTCCTTGCGAAGAGAAAAGGAAAATAAGATAGTAACTACATCAAATTATTCGACGCTTTCCTAATACCCTTTGACATTGCAGCAGGAATTTTCGCATACGATACGCTATTTCAATATTTTCTCACTCGTAAGGTTTTTCGCTCATTCAATGATACCCTTTTATCGTATTAGTATTAACACTAATAACATACAACCAATCCTGGCTTTGGATATTTTTTGAATGGAACAGGAAAAAACTGGGTTCATAAAATTTGTTTTTAACTTGAGAGTTAGAGGTGAGAATAAATAGCGTCATATCACACCGTTATAGACAAGGAATCAAACAAAATTAAACAAAGAACAAATATCTAATTGTTTTTATTGAATGACCTATAAAATAGCCCATCATTTGAAAACTTTAAATAGTATTGAAAACCCTAGATATAATTATTTTTTACTTTTGGCGGTAGTTCTCGTTTTTATTCGTGTAGATGATGTAGATATGGGGGTGAGGGTGGTAGGTACCACAGCAATGAGCCACACAGCGGGCTCATTGTGCACCTCCAAGAGGAGCCTCCAAGAGGAGAGTGGTTGCTCTTTTGGACCATTGTCGTCAAGCCACAGCAATTGAGTCTAGGTGACAGCGTAACCCGAGGGCGGTCCCATTGACCTCTCCCGTATACCGCAATTCTAACAAAGGTGCTGATAGAGAACATATCTTAGTTTTAGAACTTTTTGACTGTCAGTAATCAATAACACTACATCCTTTTATTAGCCATTGAGACTGCCACTAAAAATTCGAACATAAAATAACTTCTGTCTACCGTGGGATCGAACCCACGACCATCGGGTCTCCTGTCTCTGTGGTCGGACGCCTTACACGCACTGCCACTGAGCCTCATTATACGTGTATTTATGTGTTTTATGTTGATCAATCTGATTTTGTCTTATTTTTGACAAATAATTTTGAAAATTGAATAGCTTTGCTTGGACAATCATGTAGAAGAGGAACATGTGTATATAAACGCAAATCTCCACCATCATCTTTCCATACTTTGTCTTGACGATTGTGAAAACACAAAAAAACACTTACTTTTAGAGCGATCACAATAATACTTGCTAACACGCATCGTGGTAGAGTTTGGAAAGCAGGCCCAACCCATAGAAGTACTATCAGTAATAGAGCGCTGCTGATTACACTCGCTATTTGAGTTACTCCTCCTACAGTTTGTTGAATCATTGATCTAGATAGAGAGGCTGTTATCGGTAGACATGAAAAAATGGCACCCATACAGTTACTAAGTCCCTGAAATAAATCAAAGCGGTGTTATGTAGTACAGTAACCTTATACATCGGACCTTGCGTCAGATCCGGTAGTTCTGTTTTTCTGCTGACATGTTTATGATGCTGACCCAATGTATAATCTAGGTTTTCGACATTGAGCGTCGAACGCAACATTCTGAAATCTCAAAAAAATCCCAAAATGTCTACCTTTTATCCAATGTTTGGCAATTTTGACCCTGAACGACAGGGTTTTCGATTATAACTATGAAACACTTTTTTGATTTGGTCTGGCATGGCCTCTGTAGACCAAATAGTTTACAACATACATACATACAGATCCTCAAAATTTAACGTTATTTTTTCACAATAATTGAAAATGTTTACACGACATTATATTATTATGTCGCCTACCTGGAAGGTGTCTCGAGGCTAGTTTCCATATACATTCATTGTTCTGTTTGAATCTCGACCCTTTAGACCTATTTTCTTCGGAAAATTCACGCCTTGCTAATTCCAAGAGAAAAAAAGAATGATGCATAATTATTTTGATTTCAATAAAAAAAGGTTAATTAAATATAGATATGTTGAAAATCAACTTAAAGAAGATTTTGCCCTCTCCCGGTCGAGCCTCGTCGGTCTCACCACTCAAATCATCTGGAGTAGCAGGGCTTTACTCAACTCTCAGATGTTCAAAACGATAGAGTACAAGTTAAAATGGCTGCAGACCCTTTCCAGGTAGATACAGGGTGTCCGGTAAGTATAGGGCATAATTTCGAGAGCGTATAGAGAAGGTCGGGATAACCCCAGTTTGTCTTAAAACTTTTTTCTCTAGAGCGCATCCTAACGGAGATACAGAGCATCGATTCCTATTTTCAACTCCAACTTATAAAAAGAGGCCAGAGTATATAAAAAAGTAGTTCTGAGCTCTGTAGAATGACACCTGTTTAAAATTGTGTCCAAAAAGTACGTTCCCGGTTCCACCTATTATTTCAAATATTGACTTCACTATGGTTTTATGGTCTTTATGGTCTTTATGGCCTACCCAACATACTAAAATGTTATCAAATTAAACAAGCTGGTTCAAAAGTTAGAGCTAAGAAATTAAATCGATGGGTACCCCTTGAAGGCTCTGTATCTGCGTTAGGAGGCACTTTATAGAAAAAAGTTATATGACAAACTGGGATTATTTTGATCACCCCTATACGCTCTAAACATTTTCAAGTTTGAAAAAATGACGCTAAATTTTGGAAATTTGTTTCTTATAATCTACTCTGGGTCTTCAGAGACGGTTCTGATCTTAAATCGTAGCGAATCTAGTCTTCTTTGAAAAAGTTTAACGTAGTCGTTCGGGATTATAATTGCCAAAAATTGAATGAAAGGTGAACATTTTGGTTTGAGATTTGACAATGTGTCCAAGAAACAGATTCTCTTAAATAATGTTTCTCTTTATAATATAATGATAAAAATATGATTTAATAATTCAAATATTATATTCTGACAAATTTTTCTTGAAATTTAGCAGAATTGATTAAAGTAATTTGAGGCTGATTTTGCCATAACTAGATAAAAATTATGAAGACCAGTGCCGTCCCGAGAGGCATCCTGTCGAATATTTTTATAAAGAAAATATACGCCACTGACTTCGTTGTAATTTTTATTGTTTGCCTAAATGTAACAACCAAAGACGCAACATTTTTGATTTCTATATTTTTTTGTATCTGGCCTCATTTTTCAGAAAACATACGCCGCAAAATATACATATTTTTTTTTTGAACCGGTGAAGTATTCCAAAACAAGTATATAAAACCTGGTCAGAAACAAAAAACGCCTAGGAGACAAAAAAGTTGTGATTTTGGTTGCAGTGGCGAACATTTTAAATTTTTTTGACACTCTGTATCTTGAAGACAGTGCACTTCCGAATCCATGTTTATATGGTTTTTTTTTTCATAAAATGACCTGGGAAATCACCCCCTCAAATATTGCGGCGTCTTTTTTAAACACCCTGTATATTGACACCCTATTATCTTTTTTATTTGACGTTTTTAAAAAGAGTGTCTTAAATCGTAGTTTGAGTGAATGTTACTCAAACAATTAACGCTTAAATAAAAGTTTATGATTCTGGATGAATTTTTCCAAACACTTTATTTCCATATGCAGGGTGTCTCAGAAAGCCTAGACACATGGTCCATCTTTTTTATTTCAAATAAAAACCCTTTTTTTTATTCGCTGTTTATTATCCTAAAAATACTAAACATTTTCTATGCAGACGTATAACAATACAGGGTATATTTGAACTTGAGATTTTCCTGTTAAAACTGTAATGAATCCAAGAAAATGAAAAATATTTTCAAATGAAATTATGTCTCAAAATTCTTTGTATCCAAGATACAGGGTGTTGAAGTTTTAAGAAAAAATGCTTCTTGGTATAACTTTACTATCACTCCAGATATTTCCACAACATTTTGTTCACTTCTTTTGACCAATTAATTACATTTTTGATGTAAAATGTTCAAAAAAATTTTAAGCAGTGGCGTTCGAGCAGAATTTGTATTGAATTATTAAAAAAAAAATGGTACGCCAATGCTTTTTCTTGAAATCAATATTATTTTGGAAATACTCATCTACTTTGAAGTTAGTTTGGTCTGATATTTTTTCGTACGACGAACGGTTCTTGTTGGAAGAAATAAAAACCATTTTGATGCATGGCAAAATCTGATATGGTGTAATTTTTTTTATTATTATTATTTTTAGGTTTTCGAGAAAATGTTATTTGAGAAATCTGCTTCTTTTATCAAGTCGTGTCTAATGTGGGAAGGAAGACCTCAACTTCATATACACCCTGTATATTGACCTCGAAAAGCTGCTCGTTTATACAGTTATTGTTTTATTTGTCTAATATACAGGGTCTCCCAGAAATAATGGGGCATAAAGTTTATATTAAGAGAGATACATGGTGTCAAAGTTGAATTTTAATTTCTGATTTTTCTGAATAAGTTTTTGAATAATGAAGTTATTTTGATGAAATTTGATATGTGACGGTTGTTTGACATGCAAAATTCAAAGCAACCCTTGGTATGCCTCTTACTTGTGGGAATCGCCACTGACACACCTTTCCACCCATTCAAATAATAGTCATGACTTTCATGTACGCTCTCGTGCATCTTTTTTTTAATTGAAAAATGTAGCGATCAGCTAAGTCGTGGATGGCTTCAATACACAGGGTAATCAACAAACTATCTATTCTCAACAAATTTTCAAGTTACAAAATGTAGAGCGAGAAAATATCAATGAATGACTCGACTTTTAAACTGACAATTCCTTGGTACCTTGTGACAAAATAGCGGAAAACTATAAAATAGCCTGTATAGAAATTGTAGATGTTGGATTAACTGTTACAATCTCCCACAGCACTCCTGCTAGCGCATTCTATACAGTCGTTCCTTGGCGTTTGTTCAGGGCGTTCGTTCACGGCGTTCGTGTGAGCGCCCGATGAACGTCAATCCGTATTCCGTATAATATGCGGACGTCTAATGAGGTTCCCGACAGTGTTCGTTACCGACTACAGGCGTTCGTGCGATCACGGATCGCTATGAGCTTGTCATTGAGAGTGCTTTGTTGACATTCAGTTGAGAAGTAATATCGCGCACTGCGTTCAAATTCCGGCTGTCGAGCGCTTGGGCGGTCGTTTTATATGCAACGATCGTCGGCGTTCGGAACGTGTTTTAGAATTCAGCCAGCGTTCGTTCGATCAATGAGCGCCTGGAACGACCGCCTGTACAGAATGCGCCTACTGGATTGTCCCGAGACAAGGAGTGAGAAGGTCATTGTGATCTTTAATGGCCAGCAAGAGCATCTGGTATTTATCAAACGAAGTCCTGGTTTGACTGGTTTGACCAAAGCTGGAAGATAACTCCGGCTGTGGAGACACGTGTCTATCTTGATCATCTGTCGAGGACTGAGAAGTGATGTTTGCAATGATGTTTGTGATGTCAGGAAATGAATTAGCTGTTTGTATATTATGGGGTCGACCACGTCTTCGTAGTGGCCTGACAGGTTCGGGATCATTTTCAGGGAACACTCATAAAGGTGTCAAACTAGTTCGTGGATCTTGGGTGGAAGCTATCTCAACGATTTTAGAGGTTACGATTCTAAATATCACGCTGAGCTGAGGCTTCATGTCGATGTTGATCGGCATACTTTCTTTGATAGATATCTTGCTGATTTTGATGTGTATCTCGAGCTCCACGTAAAACTATTGCCAGATTTCACAAATAAGGAGTTATTTGACATGAGAAGTTATCATGATTCACAGTACCTCGAAGATCCCTATTCACATCATCTGGAATACGGAGTTACCTACCAAATGTTAGATATACTGCACTGTACTCTGTAGCTAGAAATCACGCTCTATTCAATACGAATCCAACAGCTGGTAGCTTTACTTTCCATAGAGAATTGTCTTTTCTGATAAGGATGGCAAAAGGGTCTTGAGATCGGGAACACTGGACTTGTTTTTGGATGGTAGGATAGAGTGAAGGATTGAATCCCAAACAGTAAGCAAATTATTGCATAACAGCACTGACAAATTGTGTACCATTATCACTCGTCTGGGCACACCATAGCGAAGAATGTTTTCGTCGATTAAGTTTAGCGAACACAATTTTTAGGCCAAGTAGTCTTCAGAAGGAACAATTTTATTCATCTACTTGCTGTATCTTTTGCGATAAAGACCTATCTTAAATTATCTGCAGTTGTCCTGCTGATTCAAGGTTGGTTACCTTATTACTTCGACATTCAACGCATTTGTTCACATAATCAGCCAATTTTCTTCCCTCACAGGGCCAAAAATAACTCGAAGGAATTCTTTGTAGTGGACAATCAATACCACTGAAAGGGAAATCGTGATACTCGTGGAGGATTTTTGATATCTGAGACTTTAAAACTACCAACTGGGCTTCTTCTTCCTCTTGTTGATAAATATATCAGAAAAATACACCATAATTGATGACATAACCACGTCATGTCCATCACATTCAAAGGATTGGATAATTTTCACAATGTCAAGATCTTCCAGTTGGGCTTGACGAACTTTATTACACTTTTTTTGGGGTAAGTCCACGGTCATTAAATCAACTTTTGCTCCAGTAACTGAACGGCGCGACAACATATCAGCAATAACATTTGTACATACGGCCAGTGGTATAGTCTATTTGTACACTCTGTATCGTTTTCAATATAAACTTTTGGAATTGACAAGTTTGGGTCTATCGCAATATTTTTTGAATCTGCTGTTACCTTATGACGTATTCTTTTTGAGACACCCTGTATGTTTTGACAGCGTTAAAAATGCCTTAGGCGGCTTTCAAACCAAGTGGCACGCGACGTGCGACTGGTCACATACATTCTACACACATTTATAACCTATGCAACCATGGCATCCGAGTCACCATGACTGTATAGATTCAAATGTGAGTAGCATGTTTACTTGTCGCATGCTACTTCAGTCACCTTACACAAATGAGTAAAAATGTGATATTCTTCGAATATTCTATCGAAATAAAAAAAAATACTTGAAGTTTGTTTACCGGATTTCACCAATGTCCATACCTAAAACTGACACTTTCCCAAGTTAATATCTGTTTATCCGTCAAGTTTAGGTATAGGGTACGCCAGGAGATTGAAAAAATCGAATACAAAAATGGGGTTCCAATTATTCGAAATCAGAAAGTTGGACCACACCCCACCCAGACTTTCTGAGGCACCCATGCAGTATATACAAAATAGATAATAAAAATAAAGGGGGTGTCAATTTAAAAAAAAACCCTATACATATATGGTAGATACATACCATTGCCAACAACTCTTGATTAGAGTCCACCTCATACATGAGTTTTCTCGCAAAAATTAAAGCCATGGACATTGTTATTGTATAAGAAACCATGGTAATCACAACCGCATCCATCCATATATGAGGTATCAAACTAAAAACTGGAAGAGTTGGTTCTGGAAGGCTGAAATATATATACTTCATTAGCCGAAAATCATGATACGCTGGAGTAACTACCCTCGAGGTAAAAATCCTATCGTACTAATTTCATATGTATTATCAATACCGGTGAAAAAAGTCACCGCTGTTCCTACTGCTACCGCAACCAGTTCGATTGGAAAAGGCATTTTGCATTTCTTGGATAACCATGGCTAAATAATGATTATCAATAATGTATTTACCACGATTTGAGTTCACCTTGAAAATTTCATTATTGCAAATTAAAATCACACAAGAGATCAATGATATGATTAGAGCCGCAACATTTGCACTTGGTATTGCCATCACTACATCGTACAGTGTCTAAAATAGAGTTGTTCTGGAAAAAACTCACAATTATCAATGCTTACGTATATGAAAGAGAAATTTCCACGCCTTTTCCCTGTTTGCAGTCCCAGAAGATCCTTCAGCTGAGAAGTGGCTACATGAAATGCCGATGCACACGTAAATCCGCTCACTAAGTTATCAGAAAGAAGACTAGTTACTGCGCCAAGTCGTAATACAAACATCAATAACTGGAAAGAATAAATCATAGTTCCTTTTCGCGATGGTCTCTGTTACCTAGTATACCTGAATAATTGCAACAGTAAATGTAACTGTTACAGCCACCTGTACATTGGTCACTTGTACATCCATTCCTGATTGATGTATGTTCAATAATCTGGTAGTTCCATTTTGCATTATTTCAATGTTGGCATGTTCACTGACTACCTTTCCCGTCATTAAACACACAATAGCGAAAGTACCTAACGGAAAGACATTAAAGAAATGAATACGATTCATTGCAAATGATATTTCTAGAAAGTTTTATTCAATGATAATTGAATAAAAGTTGATCATGAATATAAAGAGAGATTCTCCAAAATTTCAACACATATCAAGTAAAAGACTAAAATCAACCGATTCCAGTTAGAAGAAAAGGCAGAAAGTTGATTTATTTAGCTAGATATTCCATGAATACACAGAAGTTATTTGAAAAGACGATGTAATATCATGTTTTCAACATACCTATGGAATTATGCCTGGACGTTCCAAATATGAAATAGACTAAAACTGGGAAGAATGCCATGTATATTCCTGTAATTGGCGGGACATTACCTAATAACCCATAGGCCATACCCTAAAATAATTAAAAAATATGTGATGGTGAAAATCAGTTACCTACATAAATTACTTCAAGGGAAACGGACATGTCAGAACGGTGGAGCCACAGAATACATATACAAAGTTGGTTGAGCCAAAGTTTACTTGATAAATAGAAGTTGAGTTACTCCCGCGAATCGTCCAAACACTCAACCTCTTACCACGCCATGCCATTTCACTGGCAGCAGTGAAACGGCGCAAACAGTGTATCGCGTAGTGGCGCGTTGAGTGAGTTTATTCAATAATTCGAGAGTTTTTTTCAATGTCGTTTGTTCAGTGGACGGTTGCGAAAGTCGTATTAGAGGTGGCCTATAATTTTTTTATATCCGAGAAGATCTCAGCCAAACTAATATTTTGTGCTTCATTGTCCTTGCTTTTCTGCGACTGCGGCACGCCCGTGATCTGGGTTTTTCAAAGTGCCGACGAGAAATGACCCAACTCAAAGATCATAGCTAAACTAATATTTTATGCTTTATCGCCCTTGCTTTCCCTGCTGTTTTTTGCGACTACAACACGCTTGTGATCGGAGTTTTTCAAGTGACGACGAGAAGTGACTGAACTTCTATTTATTCAGTAGACTTTGGTGGAGCGGAAAAACTACCATGTATGAGTTCATCATAAAATAATTTGACGATGTCTTTGTATACATGTTTCGCCATAAGGGCAACTTCGACCACCACCCCAAGTCATAGATAAATATTATATACTGCACAGGCCCATGCCGTATTTCTGAATGGACAATTTGCACATTTTCTGGAAATATGAAAAATATAAGGATTAGTGAGTACTGATGCCGTTGATGTTTGAAAAATCAAACTACGACCTCTAATAATGTGGTAGTCACCGATTAAAGAGCGCCAACGTCACATAATACATTATCTTTCTCCGTCTGACGTATTACCGAGATGACTCTTTCTCTCGGGAGGGTAATATGACCCCTCCCCGTTTTCGATCATACAGTGAAATTAGCGGTTTCTTTTTTATTTATTTAGTATATTAATTTGTGGGTATTTTGGAAAAAAATCGCTGATGACTTTCCAATATTGTCTAGAATACGAATATAAAATTTCAAGTCATTTGAAAATGTATGCAAATTGTCCATTCTGACTGTACCTGACCATAATCACGACTATTACGAGGGACGTACGGTCAAATGATATAAGATGTATTTTGGATTCAAATCGATAAAATTGTAATAATTGAGGTAGGTATAAGACCTCATTTGTTAAAATATGTTTTGTGGTCATGGATCAAATTTAGATTAAAGAATTTTTACTTTGAACCAGAGGCTGCTCCTTCATAGGGTCATGAAGGAGCCGCCTTTGGTTAAAAGTAAAAATTATCTAATCCACACAAGCTGGCAATTTCACAAACTGAATGTATAGAATCTAATAGTTTCCAAAAACTATATTTTCCTGAAGGCAAATCTGTTCGTATAAGAACATAATTCAATCTTCGAACTTCTGTAACAACCGTTCATTGTTCTTTGTTACGCAACACCAGCCTTATTAGCCAGACATAAAAGTGGCTCATGTGTACCGACTTTTCAGGCTGTTGCTGAGTGTCTTTCATTTCACAAAATATATATCTTTTCAAAATAGTATATTGTGCAACAAGCATGGAATGATACCCTTTTCCCACGAGTATGAAGGTTTGTAGTACGAGCCGAAGGCGAGTGCAGCAATTCATACGAGTAGGAAATGGTCATTCCATGTGAGTTGTACACTTTACTTTTTCTACGACTCTTAATTATTATCACTATTGTGTAATTGATATCGATTTTTACTTTTTGTTTTTGGCGGAGGTGTCAGATCATTTCATTTCCATTCAGTTTACACTCGTTTCCATGGCAACAGCTAGGGAATGGTTTCATTTCCGTACAGTTGTACAATGTGCTACGTTTCCTAACCGATATCGATTGCGCAATGGTGATATTAACGTACGGTCATAGAAAAAGTCATTTTCATACCTGAGGAATATGCATAATAGCAACTGTAATTCCACTTATAACATCCGCTATAAAGCTCGATTTCCATTTGTATTCCGGGAGCCACTGTAGTATAGGTATTGAATTGAGAATGCACTTAGCGGGTTGAACTGTTTTGCAGTAGTCTGCTGCTTTTGATCGTACTAGGGTATAGGTATTCAATAAAATGAACAATTTTTAAAAAATAGCTAACTTACCTGTTCTATACGGTTTTTCATAAAGTGTGTCCTTATGGAGATCTTCTATTTGATAGACAGGTCTTGAAATATGAAGGTCTGGACTGTTTTGGTTCATAATATCTTCATTTGCATGGTAACTAGAAACAAGTATAAATACATATAAAAAATATTGCAGTTTTTCATGACGATTTCATAACGATCTATGGAGATTCAATTCACTTACAAAGCAAACTTGAACTGAAAAGTTTTTGTGATTAATAAAGGAATGTATTCTTCCTCATCTTCCATTTTATAATAATTGATATATTCAATAGTATTGTTAATATTGAAGAACTTCCAAAAGTATCATCTGATTGGCAATAAGTATTGATTTATACCAAAATACTGATGGGGGTGAATAATGTAGGTTCGTGAATTGATCATCAAAAGTCAACGTCACTTTTTATTTTCATGTAACGAATATACCTACATACTCACTACACTTGTTATATTGTGAGATCCACTTGAGTAATCAAGTGAGGATAATGACATTTTATTGTCTTTAGATTGGTCTGATAACGTCGCTTGTTTTGAATTCGCCTCTGATAAAGAAATCATGAAAACATTAAAACGAATTCAATATCGTAAATGAAAATAAAGTTTACAATTTCTGGCTAGATACTTTTCCAGAAAAAAATATTAATAAATATATCATGTTCTCGTAATGATAAAAATTCTGTGAACGCCATAATCAAGTAACATGCATACCGACGAGTCATATAAAACTTCTTACCTGCTTAAAAAAAGGTTATAAAGTAATTGCGAACAATAAATTGCATTTTTTTTTAGCCGGTAGGCATACAGAAAAATCTGTAGAATTTTCAAAAAAACAAGCCACTTGGCACAGACGATGTGAAAAATCTCCAATAGATCGCTCTAATCATTACAAACATTGAACATGATTAGGTAACTGGTATCAGGCAAAGAAGACACGTCAATGTTAGATTTACCCAAAAGAATCTCGCAAATACAAAATGTTTTTTTGAAACAGGTGTCTTTGGCAAAACATGTTTAAAAAGAAAGTTGCTCGTGCTGATGACATATAGGTTAAGTCATTTGAACGGAAGAGCTGATGACATACAGGTTTAGTCATTTGAACGGAAGAGCTAAATTGCGCCTAAACTGTTGAAGATATCGAAATGAGCAAAATAGATATACAGAATGCCCCCTGCATTACAGTTTCCTGTAATAACAATATATCAGTGTTAAGACTGTTAAGATGTTTGTAGCAACAATATTTTAGCCTATGCGCATGTGTACTGTTATACAGTGCGGCTCTAAAAGTTCCCCCCCTCCTTTTTTTTTAATGTGTGCACCAAAAATGTTGAAACTTGGCATTCTTCAATTGCTTTCGAAATACTACTTTTTGATGTTTCTGACGTACTTTTAGTATTCAAGATGGCGGCTGGGTGCCATTTTGAAACATTTTTTTAAATGGAAAGGGTGGTCGTGTGACACTTTATAACCCTAGAATATTGAGTCGATATCTTCAAGTACTACAAAATGGCGGTACATTTAATCACTACGTTGATACATACACTTTGAAAAAAAAATCGTCAAATTCAATTCGAAAGATGCTGGAAATATTCTTATGTAACAGGAGCTCGTTGGAGGCAGTCAATAATTCCGGAAATATTCTTGACATAAAGTTTGGGTTAGGAATAAATGACAAAAAAGTCAAAAAAGCATCTTTTGAATTGAACTTGACGAATTTTATTTAAAAAGTGTATGTATCAATGTAGTAATTAAATGTACCGCCATTTTGTAGTACTTGAAGATATCGACTCAATATTCTAGGGTTATGAAGTACTCATCAGGATCTTCAAAATGAGGTGTCACACGACCCCCCTTTCCATTAAAAAAAATGTTTCAAAATGGCGCCCAGCCGCCATCTTGGATACTAAAAGTACGTCAGTGACATCAAAAAGTAGTATTTCGACAGCAATTGAAGTATGCCATGTTTCAAAATTTTTGGTGCACACATTCAAAAAAAAGGGGGGGGGGACCTTTTAGAGCCGCACCGTACGTAAGGCGTGAGGACACTTTCAATATATTATGCACTCTCTTTTGTGCACCAGCTTTCGTGTGTTCAACAATAAAATAAGTCCGTTAAAGTCATCGGCTTTCATTTGAACAAAAGTGTGCGGTCAAGCAAAGTGATGCTCACTAAATCTGGGTAAATAGACATTATACAATTTGGCGTCGAGGATATTGTGAACCGATTTGCCATAAATCACGTCAAAATGACGGAATTTAACGAAAACCTGCGTGAGTTTTTAGTCAGAAACTCAGATTGGACAATCTTCAAGGCACGACTAGAAAATTATTTCACGGCTAATAATGTCAAGCTAAGCACCCACGCAGAAAAAATGCGTGCTGTGTTTCTTGATATTCTGGAGGAAGATGCCTATCAGCTAATTTTTTGACATGGTGAGCCCATCAATACCCAAAGATAAGAAGTATAAAGAACTGATTCAGCTTTTCGATACATACAATAAATTTAAACCTCAACAGAATCCATTAGCTGCAAGGTTCACATTTTACAACGCACGAAAAGAACCCACAGAAACAGCCAGCGAGTGGAGAGCAGGACTCCGAAGCCTCGCTTGCAGTCGGATGTGAGTTTGGAACCGAGCTCAAAGTTTGTTTACGAGACCGGTTCATTTTCGGCATTGAAAAGGAACCAATATTGGACCGAATGATGGAAGAAAATATCAGCAAGGACTTCGACAAGATGATATCGATCGCAGCAAATAAAATGGCAGCTCAAGAAATCCATGACGCCATAATCAAGCGAGGGAACCTATCAACCATATTCGAGGAGACCAAAGGGAGCGCAAGCTGGGGCCACAGGCCGAGGCTTGACTTGCCGCTGCAGAAGCAACGCGCAGAACCATGCGCAAACCAGCAGGCAGCAATCAAATCAATATGGCAGTTCCAGTTCCAGTAACCGCGCATGTGACGTTGGTGGGAAAAGGAGCCATAACAAAGATAAGTGTTTTTTCAAATTTCACACCTGCAATTTTTGTAAAAAGGTTGGACATTTAGCGAATGTTTGTAAATATAAAAACCACAAATTCAATAATCCAAATTATGCAAATCAAAGATTACGCCTAGATTTTTTACTAGAATCTGATGAAAAAAATGTGAAGTCTAGATGATGAATGCATTATTTACATTGACTTTAAATACTATAGACTGGGCATCCCATTCATCAAATGGTATTAGTCTTGACGCCAACATCACAATAAGTGCGAAAGAGACAACACTATGAGTGGAAAGAGATAAAACGAGGAATCCGAACCCATCGGGCAACACCGCATGAGAACATGTGATTCTTATAATACGTACGTCCGAACTCGATTTTCATCTGGAACAGCGGCGGCACATTTCGAGTTTCTACCGTTTTGCATGAAAAATATAAATGAATATTAATTTGGGTAGGCACCTATGTCGTTATTGTTATATGACAGTATATCACATTTTTGACTTTCTGAATCAATAAAAATTGAAATTTTCATAACATTAAAAATTAAATCTCCTGCTGTTCTTCCGACAATAATGAATTACGGTTCCGAATAAAATGACAACCAAAATACAAAATATATTTCGCCTTTCTTACATAACTCTAAGGCCATTTTACTCAATCTGCCATATGATTTTTGTTTTTGGAGACGGGAAACTGTATGGTCTGCCGGTGGGTCATGATTGGCAAGCTTCCCGGTTTTAAATATTTGATTCCATCAATGTCACGTAAATAGTCTTGTGGGTTAAAATGGGCCGAACACAAAAAGGGAGGTTTGATTCGAAGTCGGTCCTCGTCAATCCTCACCAAAGAACACCAAATATTTCGCAGCTCTTCATTTTTTGGAAATCTAAAATTGGATAACAAGAAAAAAATATAAAAAATAGGAAACAGCAACGTTTTACTTTTCTTGTTTCTAATACATAAGTATATGTACAGGCGAAAAGTATTATAAATAAATGGCCAAAAAACTATTTTTAACTATACCAAAATGATTATCAGTGCTGGAAAGTGAGTGGAGATAAATTCAAAGAAATATGGTGCAGGAGTCATACTAAACAAAGACCGCAAATATTGGTATACCTGCAAATTGAAGCAGGTAAGCAATATTGTTTATTGGTCTATTCTTCTTTAAATTAATGTCTAGACATAAATTTGATTTTGTATGTTTAGACATAAATTTGGCCCAAAAACATTCATGTCTAGATATACATTCAAAGAAGTATGGGCAAATAAACAATACATAATGCGTAGGTACCCTGCTTCAATTTGCAAGTACCAATATTTGCAGTCTCTATTCACTTTTCGCATTCTCCAGAAAATTAAACATTTTTTATATATCCTATACCTACCTTAAAAACAAAATTGCCATTTTTTGGCACGTTTTAAAATGTAAAGGTTTATTCGGAAGCCTTGAGAACAGGGTAAATATCTATTTTCAACCATTGAACTTTTATTTAAAACTTTTTTCCAAACGTCAAATTAAAAAGTGAATTGCGGGGTCCATTTAGCTGTGCCCTGTACAAGGTTTTTTTATATATCAATTTAGACCCCCTTTATCTATTTTATTTGACGTTTCTGCAAATTGTTGGAAAAACTATATTTCGCTTTTACAGGAAGAAAGACTGGGCGTCGTCAAAATTTTTAATTCCAATTGAAAGGTACAGGCAAAGAGGGCGATATGTCAAAAACTTAATTTCGAGATAAACGCGAGGTTTTAAGAGCTCTAAAAAGTGATTATAATAATAATAATGGTAAAAGTAAGCATTCTTACTGAAGACTTCAACCTTATTGTAATAAAAAAAACGAAAATAAGACAGTTGAGGAAGTATCCAATAAATTATTCATCTTTACTTTGTATGAAATAATCGAGGAAATAATGGAATAGGTATTCAAGTAATATGAATATCCTTTCTTATTTGAGAACAATCGGTTCCTATTGCATAAAACACTACCATTCAGGCTTTTTTCCAAATCAGTTTCATTTTTTCGTTGTTACCTATTTACGAATAAAAACAAACATTTAAACTTCCTGAAGATTGAAAAATCCTCATTTTCATGAATGAAATATGATGATGCCTACACTCTACACCACTGGATCCCTCTCCAGTCAATGCTCAATGCAAATTTGACACTTACCTGTGAATGGTGATTTCTGGATCCGAATGGTCCAGTTTTTGACACAGCAAGCACAATCTTACCATTTTTCACAAATAAAGTCACAATACAACACTTCACAAGCACGAAAGTGGAAGTTTTCAAGTTGAAACCCCATGGCATCACCGCACTACCTTCAAAATCGAAACCAGCTGTTTAAAGGCAGCGTTGCCGTGTACTAGGACTAATATTTACTATGTATCGCCTGTATCCAATGCACAAAAAATCATTATTTAATGAATGTTAGTAATTAAGCTTTGAGTAGCACAAAAATGTTTTACATTATTTATGATATGAAATGATATCATCATTAGACACTATCACCGTTCAACATTGAGTTGATTCACACGAAATCATGGTTGTAAATGTGTCAGATTATGCGATAATCTAGAATAGTGAACCTTGATGCACCTTCTTGAAAAATGAACAATACTCAATCCTCCTTAATTTTCATTGTATCATGTCTTATCAATCAATTTCGTACACAGAGGAATTTTCATTGATGAAGATTTGCCCAAATCGGCAACCGCGTCCAAAGCAGGTCAGTTTTCGGCGACGCAGATAGATATAACTCGACAAGGATAGCGATACAGTGAATTTCTCAAGACATACGTCCAAAATTGGATGATGGTGCCATTATTTTTGAAGGTTTCCTTCTCTAAAGCCTTATAAAACTCAATGATTATTTATAATATTTCCGACAAAAATATTTCTAACTTGCAACATACTGACAGTTAAGAGGATCCATTTACGTATTTTGGTTAAGAATTTTTATTTGTTTTTTCAAATTGATAATGGCAGCTGTGTATCTTGCTTATTATTAGATGTTTATAAACAGTATGTTTCACAATGGGCTATGCAATCTACAAATAAGCATTTTATTTTTCACAATGGGTTTCAGGTAAAACCTGTAGGTGTGATAAAATTAAGATTGTTTTACAATAACCAAGGAAGTTATTGAGCTTGTTATATAATGGAAAATGGCGGACAACCTTTATTTGGCATTGATTTCCTTAAGTTATGTAATATTAGTTTGTCACTTATCAACAGTGTTAATCATAATAAAAAGCAAGAAGAAATGCTAGCTAAGAAATTTAATGGAGTTTTTTCGGATGGTATTGGATTTTAAAAATGGGGTAGTTAAAATTATTTTAAAGAAATATTTTGTGCCCAAGTTTTTTAAAGCGAGGCCAATACCCTTTGCTATTAAAAATGATGTTGAAATTGAACATAAACGTCTTTTATCTCTGGGTGTCATTTCGCCTGTAGACTACAGTCCCTGGGTTACTCCGATTGTACCCATTTTCAAGAAAAACGGGCGTGTACGCATTTGCGGAGACTTCAGAGTCACCATCAATCCCGGAATTGAAATTGACCAGCACTACATGCCAAGAATCGACGAGTTGTTTGCTAAACTTCAAGGAGTTCACGAAGTTGGACTTATCGCAAGCATTCCAAAAAATCGGATTGGACGAGGATAGCAAGATTTTGTTAACTATCTCTACTCACTTGGGCTAATTCAAGTTTAATAGATTAGCATTTGGGGTGGCATGTGCACCGGCAAAATTTCAAAAAACAATGGAGGCTTTATTTAATGGGATTGAGGGTTGTGCAGTTTTCGAAGACAGCATTTTAATAACTGGGAAGAATGAAAAAACTGATTTAAAAAATTTGGAAAGGGTGTTATCGATTATACAAGGAGCTGGTTTAAGATTAAACTTAGATAGGTGTTTATTTTTTGCTAAAAGTGTGGAATACTTGGGATTTGTTATTGGTAGTGAGGGCTTGCACCCCTCAAAAAATAAAACTTTAGCAATTGATAAGGCACCAAGACCTACTAATGTTGAAGAATTACAAGCTTTTCTTGGTAACATAAATTTTTATGGTAGATTGGTTAAAACCTTATCAAGTATTTTGAGCCCATTACACAAACTATTACAAAAAAATGAGACTTGGTCATGGAATGAAAATTGCGAAAATATTTTTGAAAAATCAAAGAAACTATAGTCTCACCACAAGTTTCAGTACGGCTTTGGAGTTAAGACTTACTGTTGACGCTTCTTAAGAAGGAGTTGAGGCCAGTACTAAGTCATATCTGAAGAAAAACCCATAACTTTTGCTTCTCGAACATTATCAAAAGCCGAACGTAACTAATCACAAATTGAAAAAGAGGGCTTGACTATCATTTTTGGAGTTTTGAAATTCACACAATATTCATATAATGAGAAATTTACTTTGCAAGATTTGGTCTTCCAATTACTTTGGTGTCAGATAATGGTAGTTCTTTTGTATCAGAAGAATTTGAAGTTTTTATCAAGAAATAATATTCAATATCTTTCTAGTCCTCCGTACTCTCCCTCCTCGAACGGAGCAGCAGAAAATTCTGTCAATACTGTTAAGTTTGCACTCAAAAAGGCATTACATGCAGGTAGTGGCTCCGACAATGATTCAATATTGAGTAGATTTTTTTTTGACTATCGTAATACGCCTCAGGTTACAAACGGGGTTAGCCCAGTGATGCCAATATGGGCGGATTTTGGCGTTAACCAGGTTACGAATTTCCTAACCTAGCTTTCCTTCGCAGAAGGGGCAAATCTCTTGGGAGGAACCTAATTAAGTAGTTTCGTTATATCATAAATGATACTTTTAGTAACCAGAATGTTTTGGGGTTTGATCCCGAGCTGGTATCGATACAGTAGCCAATTACTTACCAAACCGGGTAACGACAAATCGAAACCTGGTTAACGCCAAAATACGCCTTATGTTTGGTTAGTGTTTTGTAATGATGAGCCAGATACCTATTTTACTGATTGTGGTGAGTGGTCTCACAGAGTTACCCTAGTTAATTTAATGCCCGGTTCATACAACAAATTCATAAGCATGAGCACAGTCGTAAATATATGCGTAACTTTGAGGTGATTTATACAACTTCATAAGCATAAGCGTTAAAAATTTGCTTGTCAATCAAAATTCATACTTAACATCAGATTAAAACTGACTTCAGGAAATATTGAAATATTCACAAAAATGCACAAAACAGAGTGAATAGTCCAGACACCAAAACAGAACATAAAAAACAATCGAGAAGGCAGGCATTTATAAAATCATGATAATACTTACATGAAGACAGGACTATAGTTGACTACTAACGTAGATTGTCAGAAATGACGCCTGCGCTGTTCCGATTTTTGCATTACTCAATACATAAAGATGAAAATTATCAACTTTCTTATCCTTATGCTTATCGATATGTTTGTGAAAGTTTGTATAAACGCGTTCATAAGAAACCATACGTTCAACTTTTGTGCTTATGAATAAAGTTATGCTTATGCTTATGAATGTGTTGCATAAACCAGGCATAATATTACGCGTTTTTAACTTATTAAGAGAAATCCTATTGTGTTTTCTATTCTGCAGCCACTTCTGGCGAATTACGGTAAGAAATATCTTACCAGCGGTCTAAAGAGTTCGATTCTTGAGCTATCAAGAATTAGGTTTGAACGATCTGCCGCCGCCCCTTTTTCTGAGTGATGGAGATTGAGTAATGACTCGTCATCCGTAGTCTGGATAGTTTGACACTTGTTAAACGATCCGCTACAGCTCACTTTTCCTATAGCGTAGTGGTATGAAATATAATCATTCTTGTGGTATGGGAGTTTGGTTCTTGTGATTAAAGTGATCTCGAGTTTTGAGTACCTAGTTAAAAATCATTCATAAGGTTATATCGACTTGCCACGGCTCTATTTGAGGCGATTGCGTTAGAGGCGTAACATAAAACGCGTAGGCAGGCATTGGCTTCACATATTTAGCTGTGAGTTGATATTAAAATTGATTAAAGAAGAAAGCTATTTGTGCCAAGTTATATGGTTGTCCTGCAGCCTAGGGACGCCTTGGGGGACGCCCCCATCTTTTGTTTAATTTTTGGGATTATGTGTGGAATGCTACACCAATTTTTTGTGTGGTGGTCAACCATTGATCAAATATAATATAATGGAATGTTTGTATTTCACTTGCATTGTATTTGGAGGTTGATTATCGCATTTATGCTCTCTGGCATTGTACAGTAGTATAGATTTTGTAATTGGTGTATTTCTCTTGTTTTCACTTTAGTTTAACCCATATTAAGAATATCTTAAGCTTGATAAATACCTCAAAGTATGTTAACATCAATAAGGAAGGTGACTCAGAGGAGAACCTTCTCTTCAAAATGAGATCAAAATCGCGCCAATCGGTTGAGTTCTTTTAAAGTTATGAGCATTCTTGCGTTGTAAGGTTTGACAGGTGATACCTGTTTTATTTGACATGCTAGAAAAAAAAACAAAGAAACAAATTTGAAGAAAATTTCTCAAGGAATCCATAGCGCTACTCATTTATATTTGTTTTTATTTGAAAATCACGAGAAAACAGCAATTTTTTGTTTTGATAGCACCGTTACACCATCTTGTGGCTATCTTGGGAACTTATATATTTCCAGCATTTTCTCTATTCCATATTACCCAGTATTTTTTTCCCGCAAGTCTCTGGGATGCCTAGTTTCTGATATCTGGCACCTTGCCATTCTTAAATAGACACTCTGTACAAGCTTTCGTGTGTTCAACAATAAAATGAGTCCGTTAAAGTAATCGGCTTTTATTTATTATTAACAAAAGTGTGCGATCGAGCAAAGTGATGCTTACTAAATCTGGGTGAATAGACATTATATATTCAAAAGTCGATAGTTTGAGAGATAATTTTGTTTTTTCATTCTCTCATACAAAACTTGACTCGACGAGACAAGGAGCTAAACAGCTATTTATATAGGCCATTTCAGAAAGCTGTAAACTGATGACAGCTTGTACCGTGAATGATTCCTTAATACAAAAAAACGTCAAGCAAGGGTTGATACCTAAGACCCATTATTTTAATCACTTTTCTATGATTAACTACGATTCAACTAAGAACTATAAACAGACGATATATTCGTCTCTCTCAGACTGCGTGGGGGCTTCATGAGCACATCGTCAGTGCATAGTTCATAGTTGAATCGTAGTCTATAACCTACTTTTGCTCTGATAATGTTATGGTCTGCAACTTTGAAGCTTCCATAGTGACCAACATACCCGTCCTCAAAATAATAATAATTGGAAGCATTCAAACTTTTGTAAGCCTTTAACTGCTGTACAGTATAATAACTTGTGGTAAGCACTAAATAACTGAAAACCATTGAGGGCTTGCATCCAAGTCTGAATTACTTAAACTAAAGGAGTTTATGTTGTTCACAATCGAAATTTTGTGTTTGTATCCATTTTGTATCTAATCCAAATTTCTGGGCTTCAAGCTTCTTACTCCGCCAGATAATCACTGATTTCACAGCTTTCCAGGATCAGAATCTCAACAAAACCATATTACACACTTGACATTTCGAAAAATGTCTCAGAAAGTAATGGAAAATAGTGACAATCAGAAGATAATGTTTGTTAATTGTACAATCATCTGACTTAAGGGTTATGTTCTGAAATGGCCTATTAAAGAAGGTATAACAAATAAATAAGGAGCAGACTTTCTAAATGCCTATTGTCCATTTTTTGATCAGGTTGACAAATAAAGAAAAACAGTCCCGCGTTTGACAAAGATAAGGCAAAATATTGATATATCTAGAAAAAAATTGATGAAAAATCGTGCATGTTATACCTACATGCAAAAATTCTAGTATTGATCTTGTCCTTGAATACTTAAACAAACCCTGTTTGTATTCTCGCCCAAGGACAAAATGCATATAGAAAGTCTGCTTCTCAAATAGTGAGAGCATTCAACTGCGAATCACAAAGACTTTTTAACGTGTCAAAAACAATTTTTTTCATGGCACGTTCGGAGTGTATTTGTAGGATAGGATTTGTCGAGTTTTTCAGAAAAACAAAAATATCTCCCAAACTCCTAGCTTTAAAAAAAAAAGGTAAAAAGTGCGTAAAGTGATAAGCTGAATATGACCAACTAACTAAATACAGGGGCTATTGAAAAGGAAAATAAGTTATGGTGCTTGGTAGTTTACAAACATAAAAGTGTCACAGTAGAGTGGGTTGCAAACGCATCAATTTTTAGAAAAAGTGAAGTACCTTACTCTTTAACGGTTTAAGCGAATTGCAAAAACTAAACGGATTTGAGATGCCCGAAACCGAAAAGTTGCAAATTCAAATATTTAAAGATATAAAGGGGTTGCTTTTTAAAAAACTATGTTGATGCCTGCTCTGCAGAAATGATACACCCTGTATCCAGCCCTGTATATTGAAAAACATTGTCATAACCTGCACTGGGGCATTATGCATTCAAATCCATTTTGCTCACATCGATATCTCTAAAGGTTTAGGCGCAATTTAACTTTGCCTTTCAAATGACTCACCCTGTATAAACTTGAGATAAGTATTTTGATGAACATCACAATAACCATTTCTCTGTATTTTACAAAATATTTAGGTTTTTCTAAATCTATGAACTATGGGAAACATGACGTACAGGGTGATTGTTTATATTCTTATCAGTAGATATCCTACAAAAAAGTTTAAATGAGCAAATTTTTCATGGGCATTCAGAATCCGATACTATGAATTGCCAAAATTCATTGAATACCTAAAAATTGTACAGTTCGTTTTTTTTTAAGACGGAACATAGAGATTTCCATGTTAAATTTTCAATCCCATGTAAGTAGTTCTATTCGAAGTACACAGCTGAAACTTGCCGTGGAAAAACTTTGCGATCTAAGCGATCACGCCAGAATAACTTGGAAAAATACTCAAAAAAATGCTTTTATTCATAAGAAAGTGATTCTTTTCACATGCCTTATATAACGGCATAGTATAATAAACAACAAGTAGCGACAGCTCATGTCAACCCGTCTTTGTCTCAATGACAGAAATTCCCCTCGTTTATACCCCACTAACATTCCAAAATGTAAAACTGTTTTCGAAATCAAGAATTTGAAACCTCGCATGAATCTTTCGACATACTGCATAGTGCGCAATCGTATTGTATAATTTGATAGGTAATTCACCTTTGTATCAGTACCATTGAAATCATGGAATTTGCTACAGTATACTTTCATTTTACATTTCATAATGTTAGCAGTGTATAAATGAGGCGAATTTCTGTCATTGCAACAGAACAAGATTTGACCACATATGGTACAGTCCGTTTCACGAGGGTCCATACTCACGTCATCGATGACGTCATTACTTGAAAAAAAAACGTATGTCGTAGCTAATTCATAAAGTTTCAAGAGCGTTCGAATTTTGTATTGAAGCCGAACAAGTATGTTCCAAAACGCTCTCCAGAACACGCTCAGAATTGTTTTCCATTTAGATTTTGAATTCAGGCTGATCATCCATTGGAAGCGTAGTCGCGTGTAGTATATCTTCCATCCGGATTCGAGCGATCGTTGGACTAGGCAACCAACAGCGTGCACTGCTTGTGACTCTACCATTAGACGCAAACGCTATTCCAGTTCGCTTCTGTTTGTGCATTGAGAAAATCATGTAGAATGGAATTGCAAAATATGTTGTTTTTGAAAAATCCTCACATTCAGGGATTGCAAGCTCGAGAGAGTGAAAGAATACATTCATATTGAAGTCCAGTGAAAATATCATTATTAAAAAAGAAAAATGCTGAAAAGCTGATCTTTTTGGGGTTAATCGGGGAAAGTGAAACCGAAGAGATCACAATCGTCACAATTGTGGGTTTTTGCGAAGGGTTGTTTTCTATCTATAATAGTTCACAAAACAGACTTCTCCTAGTATACTATACTGATAAGCAATCGTTCCTATACAAACACGTTTTAATAAGAAACTAAGAAAGCACCCCTATCCCAAAAACCCACAATAGTCGAGTTTTATTCTTATCAGTGGTTACTCTCATCAGTTGTTGATGGTCGTCCCTTCATCACTGGACGACCATCAACGCACGAGAAATCAGCTAGTCAGCATTTTTTTTCAATGTATTATTAGGTAAAAAAAATACACCACTTTGGTGGCCAAAAGTAGATTGACAGCCTAAAACTTGATAAAACATTGATCCTGCAACAGTTATCAAAGATGTGATGGTGCATCAAAGAACTTGAATCCATTTGTCAGTTCACTGAACCAGCGATTTTTTTTTAATTTTCATAGGGTACACAAATTTTCTTTTTCGGATGGTGCTAGCCAATTTTTCCAAAACTTACATTTCTTTTAACGTGAAAAGAGGGACCCAAACAATATTTTGAATAAAATCGCCATGACCGATCAAATGACAGATTGATTGAACCATTTTAATGCACCAATAATTTTTTGATAACCGAGCAGGATGCCTTTGTAAAGCTCATGAGCTTAATAAACGATTATCATATTATATTATATTATAACATCAAAGTTCTTTCAAATTTTAGGCATGTGCTGTTTATCCGACCGTGAGTGTTTATTTTGATTCTACAGAGTGCATGTATTTTTCCAAGTTTCATGATAGTGGATCAAACTATTGGGTTTTTTGAGTATGCGGTGTAAAGGATTTTCCTTGTAATTTGCCAACCACCTTAATAGCCGTTATTTTAAGTTATAAAAAAATGATAAATTATCAATAATGTTTTGATAACTCATGAAATAACGGCCATTTGAGGGAGAGTGAAAAATAGAAAAAAAATCAGATCAGTCATCAACAGCAAAACACCACCTCCTGCCCAATCATAAGGTGATAAATAAGTGACATTTCTTACTATGGGATAAGAAAATAATAAACGTAATTTTATCACAAACAAGTAACAGCGGAACTAAATATAAACTAAAATATTCATTCAATAACAATACCAGCCCTTTCTTTCTTCTCTCAACAACGCATGACCGCTCCAATAATCCATCTATATTTCTAATCTCTGGACTGCAATTGACGTAAATGCCTTGAAGTCCTCATCAATTCTGATTTCATGAGAACTGATCTTTTAAGAGTTGTAATTTCAATTCAAAGGGTATCAGAGACTCTTTTCAAAAGTTCAGGAGATGGAATAGGAAATGAATAGGTACAAAGAACTAGTCTTACAAAATAATTTACCTCCAAAACTGCCTCAAGTGGTGACAAAGGTTTTTCAGCATCTCGATGCTTTGTAATGTAAGCCACAAGCTTTTTTATCGTATTTTGTTCACATTCTGAATACCGACGAGGCATCTTATGCAACAAAACTGTGACATTGGAGAAGTTAACTGACTTGTGTTTTGACAACAACATTGTTTTGATTAATCACTTGATCACATAACCAAATTTCAGGTTATTATTATTCTGAGATGAAAGAAATCAGCCGTTGCTTGGTGGCCATTTTGGATGCTAGTAACGACCGATGTTTATTACGTCATTAATTCTGTTTCAGTTTGTTTTTGAACCTCTCCATGAGCAAGAGAAGGAGAGACAATCAATGACGTGAGTATAAACCCTCGTGAAACGGACTATATATGGAGCTGTCGCTACTTCTTGTTTAACCAATTTTTCGGCGTGTGTAACTTTCAAACTTCAAATTTTGTAACCAAAAAATTTCATTTCAATTTTCATGACAGTCTAGGAAACTGCTCGGCCACGCTTGGCTGTGAATACGCGACGTTTTTGAAAACGTCACAGGCACCATATGATTGGTCGTGGCCGAATTTGGTATCCAAACAAGCTTTTGTGACTTGTGGTTTTGTCTTGTGTGAGTTTGAAATCAGTGTTTGTGTTTAATTTGGACTTCTTTGGACTATATTTTTGGGTGTAATACATATATCTTGTGTCCCGTTAGTGCGTATTTGATTAGCCGAGTGGAAAGTCAGCTTTTGAGGTGATAAAAAATAGTTTGTTTGGATATTTCCGTCTGACAGCTGACGTCATGACGTCACAGAAACCTAGCGTATAGGGGACACCTTGAACAACTCATCAAGGAAGTCATGTTCCGGTTTTATTTTTGTATAAGGCAGCGGTTACACTGATCGAGTAAAATCGAGTCACGTCGTGTCGCGTCAAGTGAAATTTGAAGTGTCGGTTCAGAGATGCCGGTTACACCGATCAAGCAATCGAGCTTCGAGCATCAAGCAAGAATTTGACAATCAAACCGTAGCTGTTCTAACCTCACAACACTGATTATCATTATCTGATCAATTTGTTGTGAATTTTGATCTACCTAGTTTTAACATTGCATGTCTGCCTGATGTTGACGTAGCCAAAGTGTTGTACCTATTCATCTGTTATGGCAAAATATATGAATTATAAAAAAAAAGAAACTGATATCGAGCTTATAGCTCGCAGGAGACAAGTCTACTTCTAAATGGAAGCACTATATGCATGGACTTGTTTCCTGCGGGCCATGAGCTCGATATTCTCTTCCCTTTCACTGTTCCCAAGACTATACTTATTTGTGACTTTTGTGAGAGCAATCATGAGAACGCTTGTAAGAGAATAGTACCTATCTAGGTTGTAGGTTTTCTCTGATGAGCGATGGGTGGAGACCATGATACTAAAATACACAAGATATGATCAATTGTGTTAAAATACTGTTGACCTTGAAAGAAAAATAGATCATGCTATGTGCAGAATTGTTTTTGTTTTTTACGACGCCCGGTCGAAAACGAGTGCGTGAACTATCTACTTTAAGTTGACCGGTTTTTTGTGTATCGTCGATGTACGAATTGGCATTTATTTTTAGTCAGTCTTGTTAAACCTCTCGAGCAATAAACGTTGTCATCGAATCAAAGTTTTTACTTTCACAATACACCCTTCCCACCTTATATTCTGTATATATAACAACAGGTTATGGTCCCAGGTACACAGGTGGTGTGATTGTGATTGAGGAGTCGCGTCGGGTCGAGTGTGATTAGTTTATGGTGTAATACATTCGGCTGAGTGGACAATAAAAATGGAGAGTGATAAACAGGGATAAAGACAACTGGCAACAGTGGCAGTTCGTCGTTAGTACGTTGCTGGATAGTGAGGATGCTTTGGATGTTTGCGAGGGTACGTTCGTAAAGCCGGAAAGCACAATCCAGGACTACGAACAAAAACTTCGAAAGTGGACAAAGGCAGATCGTCTAGCGAGGAAGACCATTGTGACCACCGTAGAATCAAAACCGTTGCAGTTGTTGATGAATTGCGAAAATGCCTGTGAAATGTGGATCAAGTTACACAGTGTGTATGACTTGAAATCTGACGAAAGTCCAGGATTAATTCAAAAACAGTTTTTTGAATTGGAGTGGGACTAATCGTTGAACATGGCAGGGCACATTTCAAAATTGGAACAAATGGCAAGAAGGATGAAGAAATTGAACAGTGCAATACCAGAATCAATGCTGATGGCAAGGGTGTTATCGATCTTAGCAGCTGGGTATAATCATTTTCATAGCGCTTGGGAATCAATGGACTCGTCCAAGCGTAATATCGAGACACTAACAACTCGTCTCATGACAGAAGAGTTACGATTTCAGAAGGGCGAATCAGAAATTGATGAATTGGCAACCACGTTAGTGACAAAGACCAAGTTTCGTTCCAAAAAGGTGTGTAAAACGGGAAAAGAGTGCTTCACATGTGGAAAAGTTGAACATTTCCGCAAAGATTGCTCGAAGTGCGCGAAGTGCTGGTCAAAAAGGCACTTGCAGAAAGATTGTTTGAAAGATGCCAGTGCTCAAATGCAAACGGACAATGCTGGTGAACGACAAGCGTTTGTAGAAGTCGGGAGTGTGCCAAAAGACTCAGACGTTTGGTTAATTGACTCTGGAGCGGCGAATCACATCACGAATCGTAGGGACTGGTTTGACGAGTTCAAGTATTTCTCAGAACCCCATTTGATACGTGCCGGCAATGGAGAAGGCATTTTTGCGTATGGAAGCGGAAAAATAAACGTGGAAACAGATGCTGATGGAAAGTGGCTACCTGTAACTCTCTTTGATGTCTTGTATGTGACAAAAATTGTTCGGAATGGTTTTTCTGTAAAGGTTGCGGTCAAACGAGGTCTCGATTTTGTTGTTAACAATAATGGCAAAAATTGCATGTTTTTGCGGAACAACAAAACAGTCGCCGTTGGAGCAGAGGCAGAAAATCTATATCGGATCATTCTACGTGTTATTCTGTCGTCCAATAAATCAGCAGATGTTTTGGTTTCGGTGAAGACTGGAAGCAGCATTGACTCAATGACTCTATGGCACGAAAGATTGGGACATCAGAATAACAAACATGTGCAAGATGTTATGAAGCGATTTGGGCATGAACTGGTCAGTGGCGATAGGATTTGTGATGGTTGCGAGTACGGCAAAAATCACAGGCAGACATTTAGAGATCGCAAAGAACAACGTGCTGAGAGGAGGCGATGGAGGTCGAATCATTGGGTGGAAAGCTGTATTATTTGCTATTTGAGGACGACTTTAGTAAAGACCGAGTGATTTATTTTATTCGAAATAAATCAGAAGTCTACGAAAAATTGGAACAATTTCTAATTGAAGTGAAGACGCAGTTTACCAATCATGTCAAAGGAATCCAGAATGACGGTGGTGAGGAATATGTCAACAGGAACGTTGAGTGTTTATTGAAGAAACTGGGAATAAAACAAACAGTGACAGTATGAGTATACTCCAGAACAAAACGGGTTCGTCGAACGAGAAAATCAAACGATTGTGGAGTCTGCAAGGTCAATGTTATACTCAAAGCCAGATCTTCCGAAAAGTTTATGGGCGGAAGCGGTTAATACTGCCGCCTACATTTTGAATCGGACAGGACCTACAAGAATACCCGGAAAAACACTAATCGAGCTGTGGAGTGGAAAGCAGCCAAAAGTTTCACACCTCAGAGTTTTCGGTACAGAGTGCTTTGTACATGTTCCAAAGGAAAAGAGGGAAAAGTTGAAAAAAAAATCGTACAAAGGCTACTTAGTGGGTTATACCGAAAATGTGAAAGGTTACCGTGTGTGTATACCTGAAACAGACGATGAAATCGTAAGTCGCGATGTGATTTTCAACACGGAAGTGCTACTACCAACGGAGGTACCAGTTGAGAGCATGGTTGAAGAATCGGAGGTCGATGAGCAGGTGGAAGACAATGGAGAAGATAATACTCGAAATGACTTTACATTGAGGAGAAATCTGCGAGATCAAGACATGTTGAGACAACCGGACTTTTATGGGATCCATGTGGCGTATCTAGCGAACGAACCAATGACCTTCATGGAGGCACTCTCATCCGAACAGCGAGAAAATTGGAAGGATTCTATGAACGACGAAATGACGTCATTGTTGGAGAATGAAACGTGGGAAATGGTGGAGAAATCGATGAACAAGAAAATATTTGAAAACCGATGGGTGTATCGTACAAAGTTCAATAAAAATGATAAACTTGATCGCTACAAAGCGCGATTAGTCATCAAAGGGTGTTCACACAAAAAGGAGTGGATTACAACGAGATCTTCAGTCCAGTGGCCAGGTCTGAAACAATCCGTGTTTTCCTTAGTGTTGCAGCATCGGAAAACCTACATCTCAGGCAGTTTGATATAAAAACGGCGTTTTTGTATGGGAAAGTAACGGAAGAAATTTTCATGAAGCAATCAGAGGGATTTGAAGATGGTTCGTCACGTGTGTGCAGACTGTTAAAAAGCCTTTATGGATTGAAGCAGGCTCCCAGATGCAGGAACGACAAATTCACAAGCTTCTTGGAAGAATGTGGTTTCAGGAAAAGCTCTTTGGATCCGTGTCTATATATTAAAAGAAACAGTGATAAAAAGTTGTTATTGCTGTTGTATGTCGATGATGGTTTGATAGCTTCATCAAACTTCGAAGAGCATGAAATGTTGTCGAGAAAAATTGGTGAAACATTCAAAGCTAAAGTTACAAGTGATGTTAGAAATTACATTGGAATAGAAATTAAAAGACAGAAGGATGGTTCAATTTTCATTCACCAGAAAAATTACATCAAAAACATTTTGGAAAAGTACGGAATGGAAGATTCAAAAGTAGTTGCCACGCCCATTGATCCAGGATGGCAGGCGGACACATCACTACAAAGAAATGAGGAATTTCCATATCGTGAAATCGTAGGCAGTTTGATGTTCATGCAAGTAAACACAAGACCGGATATTGGATATGCAATCAATATTGCTTCAAGGGCATTGGAAAATCCATCTGGGGCACATTGCAAACTGGTCAAGCGAATCCTTCGATATATCAAAGGAACAGCAGATTTTGGTTTGTTCTATCACTCACATGAACAATTGGAAGTATTTTGTGATGCCGATTTTGCTGGAGATAGAAAATCAACAACGGGAGTTATTTGCAAATTGAGCGGAGCAGCAGTATCATGGCAGAGCAGGAAACAAGGATGCGTTGCATTATCTACCACAGAAGCGGAATACATGAGTGCATCTTGTGCTGCTAAAGATCTCGTGTGGCTAGTGCGAATTCTAAAAGAAGTCGGTGTGGATGCTAGAGTCTATAGCAATGTGTCGCTGTGCATAGACAATCAAAGTGCCATAAGACTTATAAGGAATCCCGAAGGTCATAAACGCACCAAACATATAGACATGAGATTTCATTTCATTCGCGATCTGTATAAAAAGGAAGATTGTGAAATGTTATATGTTCCAAGTGAAAATCAAATCGCGGATATCATGACTAAGCCGCTAACTAAGCAAAGGTTTGAACTGTTGCGCTTCAGAGTAGGTTTAGTTAAGGAAGAGTTCTGTGTTAACAGAGCATAATATTATTTCTAGGGAGAGTGTTAAAATACTGTAGACCTTGAAAGAAAAATAGCTCATGCTTTGTGCAGAATTGTTTTTTTTTTACGACGCCTGGTCGAAAACGAGTGCGTGAACTATCTACTTTAAGTTGACCGGTTTTTTGTGTATCGTCTATGTGCGAATTGGCATTTATTTTTAGTCAGTCTTGTAAAACATCTCGAGCAATAAAAATTGTCACCAAATCAAAGTTTCTACTCTCACAATACACCCTTCCAACCTTATATTCTGTATAAATAACAACAAATTGCTGGACGAAATTAGAACCAAGCCGCGCATGTCGTCAGTGCGAGCCAAAAGTGAGGTTGGATTCAAAACATCCATTACGTTACCTAGTTACCATTTGCTGTTCAAAATTTGAACTGGCTCACGCATGACGTCCCCGCGTGACATTGATTGTATAGGTTTGAGGTAGGTCATGTGATTACTTCTGAAGTGGGATGTGCGAGAATTTAACTTGTTTGTTTCAGTATCATGGTAACCGAGTTATCTAGGAAACCTATGAATTTTGAGGTTTGGACACGCAATGACGTCAGCGAAACCTGCGCGTGAGCATATCTTGTTTGTTATAGTATGTGGGTGGACACTAGCCAAGTGTCCTGAGGTAGCAGAACGAATAAACTTCCAGTTGACGCAAACAAACCCCTTTTTTTGATAAATGTGAATGTATAAACCATTTATTCACATTTTAAATGTCAAGAAAGTCTGAACGAGAGTTTAGAATGCCACCTCAGTGGAAGACAGACATCTATACGCATGCGCCGCCCTAACAAGCGTCAAGTAAAATTAGAACTTGATTGAAAATCAAACAACTCAATAGCGATTGATCGATCAGTGTAATCATTCTCATGAGGTATCATGTGTTTGTTTTTCACTCGATGGCAATCGATCGACACAACTCGATCAGTGTTACCGCCGCCTTATACTATTAAACGGCCCAAAGACGATGCAATCTGTCGTATAACTTGGTTACCAGATACACGTCAAGCGTCAAGCTTGACGTTTGTGTCTATTTATTGGTTATGTGATGCGTAGTTCGTTACGTGAATTCATATGAAGATAGATAATATGTCTTTTCAAGTGCTTTTTAAAGAACCATTTTTAAATCACAACTCCTTCTTTTTTACTCAAACCATCCAAAAACAACCGGACTACTACAGCAGCTAATGTTTTTTTTATGGAGGACTGTAACTGTTTTTTTTAACAAAATTGGTGCCATGTTCATCGATTATAGATACTGACTGAACATACTGAACAATGGTTGTCATGTTGTCATGAATCATGACACTGATGTACAATGCAGTTGATACTAGATACACGTCAACCTTGACGTTTGTGTCTATTTATTGGTTGTGTGATGCGTAGTCCGGTACGTAAATTCATATGGAAATGAATATGTCTTTTCAAGGTACCATTGTACATCACAACTATTTCTTCTTTTTCACTCCATCTCTCAAATCATCCGAAAACAACCCGACTTCTACAGCAGCTAATACTGAACTTTAGTTGTCAATGTTGAACACTGTTGTACGATGCAGTTGTACAACAAATTGCGTCTTCTGTTGGCCGTATTGAAATAAATGTTATAACAATTTGACAATGGAGTTATTGGTTGAACGTGGCTTATACAAGGCATGTAAAAAAGTATTACTTTCCAATAACCAAATGCTATTTTAAATATTTTTTCAAGTTATTCTGTGCTACATAATCTCCAAGCACCAAAGTTAATCCACGGCAAGTTTTAGCTATGTACTTTGAATAGAATTACTGCTTACATTGGATTGAAAATTTAACATGGGAATTTCCATGTTTCCCCTAAAAAAAACGCACTGTACACATCAAGGCATTTTTTAAATAGAAAACCCTGTATATTTTTGTCTAGAATATTAGATCTTTTTCTTCTGATTCCAAGTATTGGGTTGATAAGATAAGTTAGAATCCAGCTCAACGTAATGTAATTCTTATTAGACTTTGAACATGAATAGCGCAAAAACGGCTGAACCAAATACCAACATGTATGGTATATTTGGAATCAGAACAAAAAGATCTTTTCATCTAGGGAAAAATATACAGGGTTTTCAATTTAGAAAATACTATGTTTTGTGAAATTTTTGGGTTTTCGATGGATTTAGGCTTTTCTTGGTATCGGATTCTGAATGTCCATGAAAAATACTGCAAATTTGCCTATTTGAACTTCTTTGTAGGAACAGAATTAACTGAGATATCCTGAGTGAAACATGAACAATCACCCTGTACGTGTTCTTTTGATTTCTGTTTTCTATTGAAAAAATATAAACACCCATTTTCAACTATAAGGTAACAAAATGGAACATCCTATTCTGACAGCTTTTACAAACCACTAATATAAACTTTTGCAAATAAAAAAAAAAAACATTTATAGTAGCATGTATAGTTTAAGGCGGCTTCTGCACCAAAGCATGCGACTGGTTATGCCACTTTGGTGTGAAAGCCGCCTGAGACAAAGAAAAACACTTTTCGAGGTAAGTTACTAGAGCCTAATTTTATAATAAGAATTCCGTAGATGGTATTCAAAAGACAGTATGAAATATGTTTTTTGTACAACCTACACGTAAAGTTCACTTTTTAATGCATGCAAAGCATGCGGAAAGTCGCTTATTTTGGCAGCCGGGCCTTAAAGTACTTTCGCGCCCGCGGGCGCGAAAGTAGGTCGCTTAGCAACGGTTCCTTGGATCCCAACCCCTCTGAAAATAATAACCACGTGACAGTCTAGCATACTAGAAGGAACTAATCACGTGACAATCTCGGTGGCAATGAATCCGCACCACAAAAGAATACGGGAACACACCTATATTGTAACCATGATTGACAGTTGCCACTTGTCAGTTGTCTGACTTGTCAGCAGTGTGGTGTGTAGTGCAGTGTATCGATTATTTATTTTTGATTTTCATAATTATTATTCTATTTAAAATTATTACAAACTGGTCGTACAAAAAGAACTGTTTGCACCACGGACGAAAGTTGATTTTGACTCGGCTAATATCTGCCCTCGCTTCGCTCGTGCTGCTACTTATACTCTCGTCAAAATCATCTACTTTCCGCCCTTAATACAAAATGTACTATTAAGGATTTCTCAAAAACATAACATCAACAATTTCTTGAAATCTAAATTACACAGGGTGTTCATTAAGCACTTGTTAAAAGTTTGAAGGGTGAATCTTTCACTAATTTCAAAAAAGTTCTCATGAACAAAGGCTTTGGTCTTTTTTTTCGGATAAGGACGAATTCCGCCATGTTACTAAACGAAAACATATAGACAAAACACCAAAAAGAATAATTTTTAGACGCCCTGTATCTCTGAAAATAGTAAATGAAAATAAGAATGATTTTTCACTTGATCACTGATTAAAAAAAAGTAAATAGCTAGAAAATTACTACATGGTGTCTACCCTAAAGTGTCCCCACCCCTGTTATGTATTTGTTTATCAACAGATTTTCAAAAAAAAAACGTTGTTGGAAAGGCCTCGACAAACACCAAATGAGCATATTATGCCAAATGGTTTCCAAACGCGTATTTATACTTTATTGTCTTGAATGTTTTACATTTGTTGACAAAGCATCACTCAATGTATATAACGAATAAAAGTGAAATCAAGAATAACATGTACAAGGAACAGAAGTAAATAAAAAAAAAGAAACAAATGCTTGACTTTAAACATCAGATAAATAACATAACGTTAGTCAAACATGTACAAGAATAAAAGCTACAAGAACATAGAATTGTACCTAATTAGTACTTATGGTAGAATATCTGTCCACAAAAAAATTGATATTCATGAAAAGTATTGTAAAATAAAGATTTCGATATGATAATAACTATATTCGAAGTGTGCTTGCAAAAAAAAACAATCCCGCAAATACAACAGCAGCTGTTGAAAATGAGTGCTTTGGTTTAGCGAACAAATTGCACTGTGACGTCAGATACTTGCTAGGAAGACGGAACGTACTTATATGCAATTATTGTGACGTTAAGACGTCAAAACAATATTGAAGTTTGCATGTGTTTTGAGTTCGACAGTATAGATCATTGTGATTTACTATCAGGAAAGTTTACTTGTTCTCCGCAAATATGGAGGACGGTTTCCAGAAAAGAGATTCACATAATTTTCCGAAGGTAGACGTAACGTGGTTTAGGATAATGGGGGTTATGATTAAACGTTCACGTTAACTTAACGTATCTATTATGATTGTTTACTAATACAAATGTTCCATTTGCTAACAGCGTTACCATGATGAAATGGATATGTTAAGTTAACGTGAACGTTCAATCATACCCCCCAATATGTAGTTGTTGACAAAGTGTTTTCTTTCGGCTTTCGAACGTTTTCAAATTTCCGTCCCACTGCCGCAAACCATAATTTTTTTTTTGCTGTTTGCATTGGTTACTCACAAGAATTTTCGTTAGCGTTCTATACTTGTCGGTTTGTGCACTCAGGCACAAAAGTCCACTTTCTTGCCACCATTATATTATTTATAATACCGAATCGTGTATAACACCGGTCATATATATTTTTTTAATCTATGGCTACAGTAAGTTACCTATAACTACAGTAAATTAGCACGTAGGTGAGGTCACACCCTTTTTCTAGCCTCTACGCGTTTTGGCAAATTTGATCAGCGAATAACGCAGAACATATTTGACTATTTTTCAATTTTTTTTATTGGGGTTCATGTTACACCCATATCTACCATTTTCAATAAAAAACTAAATTTTCTGAAAAGACCTATTGTGGAAGTTCAAAATGGGTCAAATTCTAGAAAATGATATTTTTATGAATGATTTTTAGAAGAAAAATCAATGGGATCTTGATCAGCATCAGCACACAAAAAAAAATGTTCTTGTGGTGGTCATTTTTTGTTGTTAAATTGTTAATTTAATAAATACTTACTCTTACTTACTCTGTTTGTCGAGCTTTCCTGTAAGTTTCAATTTACAATTATGAAGATATTATCAGAATCCTTGGAATTTGAACAAAAAATCATCAAAACTCAAGACAGGGTTGGTGCGACATTGCCAATTGTATTTCGACACTCTTTGGATCAGAGTTGAAAATTTGTACAGAGTGGTTTTTGGTGAATTGGTTTTCAATTTTTTTTTTAATGCCCTAATATCATTTTCTAAGCCTTGACCCTCTTTGAACCCCCACAATTATCCATTAGTACGCTCTGGAATCAATTTGGCATATGCTCAAAAAGTATTTGTCGAGACCCATCAAACAAAAAAAAATGAAAATCAGTTACTGTACGGAACAAACATTTTACAAGGGTAGGGACTCTTTAGAGTGCACACCTTCTATAAGTACGGGATTGACGACTACACTAGTGACAAAGTTACATAGACACTACTTGTAAGTACAAAAGATCTCACAGCTCTTTCAAATACACATTTCCTCACCGGCAGCTCAGAGAAGACTAAACTCTGACTAAACGACTAAAAGCCGAACATCGCCGAACGGCTTCCTGCTTCTCGAGCCACAACCGGCAACTAATCGTTGCCGAATTTGCCGAATACTTCAATATTGCTTTCGACCTCCGGATCGGTGCGCTCCATTTACAGCTCTTTAAATGTCAAGTTTGATGATGATTCCATTCCAGACTGCCCTTGTCGATTTTCCGTGGTCTTGAAGTCTTGAGTACAGCGTACAAAAAAAAAGGTGATCACCATCAAACTGTGAGTTCCTAGTGTATAGCTCAACCGTAACGAGTCCGACAACATCTTCACGTTGAAAAACCTGGTCCGAGGTTTTCCTTCGACACATGACACATCGGAAAGTAATGTCGACTCGATGATTTCAAGTTATGCCTAACTAGGTGTAATCATCCGTCAGTTATTGTCGACTTAATGATTTTAAGTTATGCTGAACTCTGGTGTAGTCACTCGTCAGGTATACTTAAACGCGTGCATTCCTGGAAGTATCAGCTTGCTGGTTATCACATAACTTAAAATAATGGAGTCGACATTTTCCGATGTGGCGAAGAAAAACCTTCCACGGACAAAGTTTTTCCACGAAGGGAAGTTGTCCGACTCATGGTACGGTAATGGTTTAGCTATACACGAACTTACAGCATAGTGATAATCATCTTTTTATTGTACGCTGTATCAAGGACAATCAGTTTCAGTCATTATTGTTGGTGTTGATTGGCTTTTTGGTATTGTATAATGGACTTATTCAGTTCAATAGACTACTACCACACGTAAAAGACTCCGTTATATAATGATATATTGAGTTCATCTCTTTTTTTTATTTGATAAAACTTTAACATTGCAGATAGATCAATTTTTGCAGAAATCATGAAGTCAAGTCAAGTCAAGTCCAAAATTTCAAAGCAAGAATATCATAATACTATCTTTTGATCATTTACTGGGAAATTTTCAGAAAGTATATAATATCTGCTACTCCACGTACAAAAATCAAAAGTATTGTATACCTTCAATCACAGAGTTCTATAAAGCTGTAAAGAACGAATCCTTGGGTTATTGGCATCATCACCTAATTCTGAACGTAGGTATGTCGCGGATATTTCCTGTTCCGCTATCGGTGTTGAGCTATATCTATTCGCGTAACCGTCAGCTTACTTGCGCACTCGGCGGTTGCCGATTTTGGTAAATCTCCATGTATATTAATTCCCGTTGCTCACATAATTGATTGATGAGACATGATACAATCAAAATCAAGGAGAATTGTGAATTATGCATTTATCAAATGATTGCATCGTGGTTCAATTTTCTAAACCACCGCATAATAAGACACATTACGCATGTTGTGGGCCTATCCTCATTTAATGTGAATGAACCCAATGTTTAACTAAACGACGCTGATAATGTTTGATAATGATATTCTTTCAAATCATAAATAGTTCAAAACATGTTTGTGCAATGCAAATATTAATTTATTTCATACTGTACTATGAAGTATTATTTTTTAGACTGATAAATGGTAAATTACAGTCTACATTATCAGGGACTGTAATAGAAATTTACTTTACCATTCCGCCAAATGACACTTTGCATCATCAAAAACTGTGAAATAGTAAGACTGCCACGGTGGTGGCAGTCTTACTATTGTTCGGGAGATGATATACACTACGTATAAACATATATTGAACTGAATATGCATACTAAGAAAAATACAGAAAAATACATGAAATTTGACCATGTCATCACAAGAACATATCAACGTCACTTCAACTGACTGTCGACTGACGAGCTTAACAAAACTAAATAATCCTTGTGTCACCAACCACGACAAATGAAATCTTTTGTTAATAATTTTATTGTTTTTCTTTAACACGCTCTCTCAATCAAATTATTTTGTCAATAACAATATCTCATCAATAGTTCCTTTGATATATCTCAAAACTCTTTTGAAAGCTTTAGGGTGAAACCAGGACACCATTATTTAAATCTATTGTTTATGTACATAGGAAAACTAAGTACCAATCAAGAAAAGTATCTATACATGCAATGAACTCAAAAACATCCAAATGTGTTCTCAAGAAAAAAAAATTCAGATGCATTTTTGGCAATCTCACCCAGGCCATATGGCTGTGATGACGAAGAGATTGCTTATGGATAAAAAACATTATAAAGAGTAAGCAATTTTTCACTGATTTTTAAAAACAAAAACATTCAACGACTGGATTACACTATTTACTCACAACGTTGAAACTAACTGAACTACAAAAAAAATTTTCAGGAAAGGATTTAATTTTATATTAAACTGAAACCATCCTCGTCATCTTGAAAAAGCAACAAAAATGGCCTCATGTTGGTAAAAATCTTTCAATTAGCTCGCGTCGCGTCGTCTACCCCAAATGTAAGGGACAGGCGACGCACCTCTTTTAACTTAAAATGAGAAAGGTAAACGAGATCCTCCCCAAATAAGTGCGTCACTTAGATAACCTAAGTTCTCAAGCGAGAAGAATTTTTTGCCCATTTATACAATTTAACGTTTCAAAACTTTCAACCACACATAGTAAGTACTTTAGTACTTTAAGGTATTTACCAAATGAGGATATCACAGTTCTCATCCTAATTTCAATTTTTTCAAACGAAAAACTGTACAAATAGACAATCGACTATGCCTGTTGGTTGACCGATAAAACTAATCGATTAGCATTGTTTACGCGGATTTATTGCAGTGCGTCATCTGTCGTTATTATTAACAGTCAAGGTAATAATAATTTTTTGACCCCAAAAAACCTTGTGGTCTCATTAATGAGTCAAACTTGGTGTTCCAAAATTTAAGGATTTTTTGAGTCCATAAATCGACTTGTTCAATTTACAAACCACATCTTTGCGAGTGTAACCTCCTCCTTGATGTCATCATACAAACACTGCACTTCTGATATCCATTTGGTAAATTCTTCTACCTAACTAATAACTAGCAGCAAGTAAGATTCTGGAGGTTGCCAAATTTGCAACGAGTGGATAAATGTCATACATTCCACTGTCACATTCTTGTTGAAATCCACGCGCTGAAAGTCTTGTTTCAAAATCATTTTCACTCTTTTGTTTAAAAGCCCACTTACTATCAATAACTTTTTTATCTGTAGGTCGCGACACTTCATTCCATGTTTCATGTTCAAGTGATACATTTAACTCCTTGTCTATAGCCTCTTTCCATTTATTCTCGTTCTTTCCTGAAACCGCCTCTTCATATGTAGTTGGATATTCTGTTATTGTGAAGAAACTCATATCCGTGATCATATCATTTGTATAAAACGGTTTTCTTGATAGTCTTCTGTTTCTTTATTGATCGGCTCTTATATCAGTGTCACATCCTGGGTCATCAAGTCATCTCCATTTGAATCGTCAGAATTTCCTTCTGAGTCATCTAAGTTCAATTCTTTCTCGGGTCTTTGGTTATGTTCATTCAAATTATAATGGTCATTTTCATAGTCTGACTCCAGCCAAATCACTTTCTTGTCATCGATTTTATTTTCATTATTCAGTTTTGAGTATATTCTTTAACATTCTCACTATATTCAACAAATATATATTATATATAATGGCTTATCACCCCATTGGGGTATCGCCGCGAAAGCTTTCTAGATCCTTTAATAAGGGTAGATCAGTCCCTACTATCTATCAACTACATTTTATCACATATTATAGTTTTCCACAGTTTTCTATCTCCAGTCTTCGTCTGCCAATTACGTACCCCGGCTCTGCTTAGATCCGCTTTTACTTCTTGCATCCAACTAGATCTTGGCCTGCCCCTTCTTCTCCTTCCTCTGGGTTGCCATTCCACCATGCTGTAAATTGTAGATCCTCTACCGGCTCTCCACACGTGTCCCAACCATCTAATTATTTGTCGCTTTATTTTTCTGATTCCAATTCCTCTAATATTTCTCTATTTTTTGTCCTTATTCTGAATTCATTATTTTGAGTCCTTGCTGGTCCTAAAATCGTTCTGATGATTTTTCTCTCTTGTACTCTTAATTCTTTTTCCTGGTTTTTTGTCATTGTTATTGTCTCTGCTGCGTACATCATTGTTGGTTGTATTATTGTTCTGTATATTTTTATTTTTGTTTTCTTCGTGAGAATTTTGCTGATAATCGATCGTTTGTTGGCTTGATATACCCTATTCGTGTTAATTATTCTTTCTTTTATTTCCGCGTCTCGATCTCCATTACTTGCTATAACTACTCCCAGGTACTTGAATTTATCCACTTCCTCGAAAGTGTGCGTGCCTAGTGTGATTTTTTTACTTTTATCATCCGCAGGCTCATTCATTCTCATGAATTTCGTTTTTTCAGTTTTTATTTTCAGTCCCATTTTTTCTCCCTCTTTCATAACTTCTTTCAACATTGCTTCAGTCGTCTGGCGATTTTTTGTTACAATAACTATATCATCTGCGTACGCTATGATTTGCCCCTCTCTCGTTCCTAATGTTCCTCTACTTATATTCCTGACCACATGCTCTAATGCAGTATTGAATAACGTGGTAGATAGTGTATCTCCTTGTTTTACGCCCTTATTAATTTCGAATTCTTCTGTATCTCCCTTTTGTGTTTTTACTGTGATTCTTGTGTTTGTCATTGTCATCTGAATCATTCTTTTTAGTTTTCCTTGAACTCCCATTTTCTGCAGTACATTTATAATTTCATTTCTCTTTAGTTAGTCGAAAGCTTGCTTGAAGTCTACAAATAGCAATTCGATTTCCATATTATAATCATGGGCTTTTTCCATTATTTGTTTGAGAGTATGTATGGCATCAGTTGTTGATTTTCCCTTAATGAACCCACATTGATATTGTCCAATTGATGATCTGATTTTTGTTGTTAATCTCGTTTGGATGATTGAAGATAATATTTTGTATGCTGTGTTTAGTAAGGTTATCTAATCTATGGTTGCTGCATATCTGTTGATCACCTTTTTTGTGTATTGTTACAACTTGCCCTATCTCCCATTCTTTCGGCATTTTCCAGTCTATCCAGATCCTTTGTATTAGTTGGTACATTTTTTCATGTAAAAGTTCCCCGCCATATTTTATAAGTTCTGTGTTTATACCATCTTTCCCTGGTGCTTTACCATTTCTGCTTTTGCGGATGATTTCTTCTACCTCTTCTCTTGTTGGAATCTCATTTGTATTGTCGGCTTCAGCTATAATATTTCCATCTTCATCATCTTGCTGCGGTTCTATGTCGTATGGAGCTTAGTGTAGGAATTCTGTGAAGTATTGTTTCCAGTTCCCCTCATACTCTTCATCATTCTATGAAATTTTCCCTTGCTTGTTTTTTACGCCTATTGATTTTCCTTTGTAGGTTTTGTTTTGTTCACTTATCTTTTTATAGAACTGGTATTACAGTTGCGACCTTCCCTTTCAATTTTTGCTATTTCGTTCTGTATCCATGCTCTCTTAGCTCCTCTGATAACATTTTTTGAAAGCTTTTTTAGTTCATGATATATTTCTTTGTCCTCCTCAGTATGACTCTTTATCCACTTTAATCTAGCTTCTGCCTTCTTTTTTACAATTTGGTCACATTCATCATTGTACCACTCTCGGTTTTGTTTTTGTCTTGTTCCTATAATTTCATCTGCTACAATATTTATGCACTTCTGAATTTCTTGCCATTCCTGTTGTATGTCTTCAAAGTGTTGGTTGCTTAGAGTCCGATCCATATGTGCTGCGGATTTTGCTTTTATTGAGTCACTTTCGAATTTACTCAAATCCCACTGTTTAGTAGTCTTTCTTGTATTCCTTTTCACCTTTTGTCTCAACTTTGCTACAACAAGAAAATGGTCAGAATCTGCGCATGCCCCTCTATATGTTCTTACGTCCATTAAATCAGTTCGTTTCCTTTTTGATATCAGCAAATGGTCTATTTGAGTGTTAGTTTTTTGGTTTGGTGCCATCCACGTGATTTTATGTCTTGCTGGGTGCTTGAACATCGTACTGCCTATGACTAGATTCATTCTTATTGCCATATTCCATAGCCTTTCTCCATTGTTATTAGTTTTTACATAAATAGTGTGCTTTCCTGCAACATGTCTTAAATAATCTTCTTTTCCAATTTGCGCATTACAGTATCCTTATACTATTATTATGGTATCTTCTTTTGGTATCTTTCCATATTCAGTTTCAATCATTTCATAGAATAGATTTTTCTCCTTTTCCTCCGCTCTTTCGGTTGGTGCATGTATATTTAAGAGAGATAGGTTGGATGGTTTCATTTCTAATCTCAAATAGGCTATTCGATCACTTATTGGTTTGAACTCTATTACTTTGTCTTTCAGCTTCTTCATGACAACGAAGGCTACCCCATACTTGCCCTGTTTCTCATTTCCCGAGTAGAATACTGTGTACTTTGTCTTATTTATAGTTCCATGGCCCTTCCTCCGGATCTCTTGTAATGATGCCAAATCCACTCTATATTTCTCCAATTCCCTTGTTACATCTTCTATTTTTCCAGGTTCCAACATCGTTCTTACATTCCATGTTCCCACTTTGATTTCCGGCTTTTTTTGTCTTTTGTTTGCATTTTTAATTATGTGTTTATTTTTTTTCTCGTCTACTTCACAATTTGTATCAGTATGTTCACTATCTACGCCTACGGTTTCGGTCCCAACATTATTATCTAACTTTTTGCTGCTTTTGATTTCTTCATTCTTCTGTTGATCTCTGTTTACATAATCCATGTCCATTTCTTTGCCGAATTTCTTGGAAAACTCCATTTGACATTTTTTCCCATACCATAGGTTATTATCTTGTTTGATTTTTTTGAGGACAGCTACTTACTTTATTCAAAACAGAATTCACTGCTTCGGCCCACAAGTTTTTATCTAGATGTAAGCCATGCAACAGAGTTTGCAACTCTCGCATCGCTTTACCATTCTGCACATGATCTTCCTTGACGGATTCCTCTTTTCTCTGATTAAGCTGACACTTCTTGGTTTACAAATTCCTGCCCATTATTTGTACGTAATTTAACCTTCTTTCCTATCTGATTCTTAGCACACTGCATGAAATTTTGAATTTTTTCCAGTTGCTTCAAATCTATTCTTCAAAGAATACACAAATGTTTACCCGAAAAAATCATCCTGCAATAACAGGAATTCACCGGATAATCGATCACCAGCAAGATGATCTTTATATTCCACACATTTTTTTTCAGCCGCTTATTGAAAGTATGGTCAATAGCAAAGAGAAAAGGTCGGTTTGGTTTGCTTTTCAAGAGTACTCATCTTTCACACTGCAATGTTGTTGAGACCTTGACAGTGTGGCACAGAAAATTTGCACATATAAACTCTGATCAGTTTAAATGACCTCTAATAGTGTCCCATTTCCCATTTTTACCTGTCTTTTTTTGCGCTAGATCCTTCAATTTACAAAAACTGTCCACATTAGAACCCATGTTCTCTGTAGCACCATTGTTCAACCACCTTGGTCAACTGTGATTGTCCTACTGAATTCTGCAAATCAACGCTAGGATACTCGACATTCTCACAAATGCTTGTGTTGAATTTTCTGGACCATTTGTGTTCTTCGTATGAACGTCTTCTTTCTCATTGTTTGTAAACCTACCATCTTTTAATAATTGTCCCTTTTTATTACAATGGTTACACTATCTTCTGTTTTCCTAACTCTGAACAATTCTTCTTCATATGGACTTATTTTTCACACTGGAAACAATAGATCTGTTGTGTTCTCTCCGTTTTTTCTACTCATTGCTCATTGCTGTGTTTTTATTTATTTCCTCTTCGATCAGCAACCGTGACGTCAGTTTTGACAAATTCTGGTTATCACTGACCCATGCCGAAACAAAGTGTTCGAGGTACTTTGGTGATGACATCAAAACTCTAGTCATAACCATTTTTTCACTAATTTCTTTCCCCTCTTGATCCAGATTACTTTGAATTTCCTTAATGCAAGAAATAAATTCCGCTATACCACCTTCTTTGTACTTCAAACTAAAACCCTTCTGTTGCAACAAGTGCACACTAACCTAAACCGGAGACTGATATTTATAAATCGTCTTTAATTTAGCCACATCTGAGCAACCATTTCACATGCCAGAATATGTGTCAAAATTCGAAATGTTTTCTTCAATCCTTGTATCTATTACCTCCTGGGCCCAGGCATTCTTCCTATCCCATTCGTCACCATTCTGATTTGTCCTTATCATCGTTCCTGTGACCACATCCCATATATGGTATATGGGATGCTCTGGTGCTCTGGCTATGGTAAAGTTCTAGACCAAAACAACCTGAACTTGAAACTTCCATGAAGTCCAGTTTTCTCTAGTAAACTTTACTATTTGAGGTGATTGCTCCATTATCATGTATATATCTTAACGTTTCTAACCATCAACACTTCCCTACTTTGACAAGGGTTTTTTTCACTGTCTTTTAACCATGTCTGTCCTCGAATATTATTTCCCAACACGTTTTATTGAAGATATTATGCGGGTCGCATTTTCAGAATTCGCCGACAGATAAGACGATCGGGAGAATTCGAGAGTTGCTAATCGCAATAAAAATGAATAATACATTATTTGATTTTTGGTCGAAAAATCAAAAATATGCGATTATTTCAGTTAACGCGATCTAGCGGCGACGGCAAAGATCATAAATTAAAAATCAAGTAAGCATTCTATGATGCAGATCATTCTCTTTCATATGAGCCCATCTCACTAAAATCGGCCAAGCAAAACGGTAGACATCTCCTTTGTTTGAAAAAAAAAATGCTTTATTTTGATAGATAGGAAAAAACGTAGGTAGATAATAATATTAGGTGTCTTAATTTTTTTTTCAAATATTTAACGATCAACAGCGATCTGGCCAATGACCTGTAATCAGTTTCTCTATGCTTGAAGCAATGCCAAGAATCGAAGCAATTTCGCAACAAAAAAAGTGAAAACACTAGACCGTTCGCTATATGTATTCTGACCATTGATAAGTAAATAGAACACATAAGTTCACTTTTGCCACTGAAATGGGATGAGACAGGTTTTTATTCAGTAGACGAGTATGTTATTCATGAGATGCTATCTTTAGGTTATCAAATCGTCTTTATGGTTCTGACGAAGAAAATAAACATTTCCGAAAGCTTGACAAACAAAAAAGGGGTTTTTGTTGTCGAGTAAATCTTCTTTCTAAGCTATTCAATGATCTGAGGAGGTTCTTGGATATGGGAAAAAATAAAAGACAATGGTGTTACTGTCTTCGCGACGTTTCGTCTATTTTATAGACTTCATCAGGCTTGAAAAATGAAACACAATTGGAAATAATATCAGAAAAACCTTTGTATACAGAAAAGGTAATCAGAGTCACAGATGTTAAATATAATAAAACAGTTAACCCAGAACATAAAACTCAAAAGAACGAAAACAAAACGAATGAAAAAAAAACTGATGGAAAAAAATCTTTTTTTCTAGTCCGGGTTTGAACCCAAGACCCTTTGGACAACGACTTTGGATCTTAGCAATAGTCTTATCATTTATTAGGTACATAGTTTCAAAGTAGTGGAAAAAGTTGCTATACTACCCAATCACAAAATAGAACTGAACAAAGGTCTTTACGTCACAAAAGCAACAAAATAGGAATCTAAAATGTTTCAAAGAAGAACTCAATAATGAAACCGAATGATGGTGCTAAAACAAATACAAAAAACATTGTGATGCATGACACTCACCGATCAACAGTTGGTCAAGACATGGATTTGGTTGTTACACTCATCAGGGTTTTGTTTTTTCACTATAACCTAAACCTAAGGCCAATTTGACTGCATCTCCAAGAACTCTAAGCTTGATTTTTAACTAGTCAGTCAAGACTACCTTTCCGCGATAAATAGAATAATATATTATACTATACGATTCTGATTCCACGGAACAACGTACAACCCATACATAGAAACCCATTAGGTATTGGTTATTTTTATTAAATTTTGTTTCATAATACGAAACATCTGATTCTGACTTGACTCTTGACACTTAAGGAGCGAGCAGCGAATACAGGCGCTTGAGTGTAATAATAGTGAACCGAACGCGATTCGGATCGGGATAGGAAGTCGAGATCAAAAATGAAGTGGGCGGTCGCCAACGATAATTCATGCTTATTAAGCAGTGTTCGCGCGTCCGGCTTTTCTTTGGTGGGGTTAGAATGGAGAGTTCTAAGACCTTAAAGTCTTCATTTACTTGAAAATAACGATTCACCGATGGCGAGGATGACGAACAAGCCTAACGGTAAACATTTACCGAGACTTTAACCTTGCAAAAAATACAGGGTGTCCCAAGGTGGATGGAACATGGACGTTTGAGAAAAACGTGTCCGGGGATCGTTCTGGAAATTTGGTCATTTGAGTAAGCTGTAGTGCTCTATCGATCTAAGATATTTTCGGTTATGCGACGTTGCCGCTTCAATAAGAAAGTAGCAGCACCTTTGTTATTTTCAATGGGACACTATGTATATTATTGCATTTTTAAATTCTTCAGATCATTCTAGATGTTTTTATCATTATTGTCCTAGTCTGTAGCGGTTTTCGTGAAATTGATCAATTTTCTTTTTTATTTTCTCAAAATATAGCTGTAGTCTCTCTCCTATTACTACGCTACTGGGCTTCACATGAAGTTGAAATTTTGAGAGTGATTTAGCTTCTGTAATGCTCCTGTGTAAAGAAATATTCCGTGAATCATACAGGGCCGCATTTATTTGTTTTTTCTCTTGGTATAAAAAAGCTTGAAAGTGTTTTTTTTTCAATAGAACACACTGTATCATCATCATTTTGAAAGGCGATTCGAATGATATATCATTATGTTCATACAGCCAAATGTTTCCGTTCTCGAAATAGACGCCTCTTTTATAAAACTCTTCATTTTACAGTGAGTTGCCACGGTATATCTTTGAAAAGTATTTAAACGAAATTAAATCACGTAATAGTCACAGTTATCATTATCTATAAAATTATCTCGCGATTTAGTAAAGTTTTGATATCTGTCAAATGATTTGTCATGAGAGAAGCTATTGCTAGAGAAAAAAAAGGAAATTGATAAATTTCTCGAACCGTTACAGATAGGTATAGGAAAAATATCCAGAATGTTTTTAAAAATCCAAAAATGCAATAATATACATAGTTTCCCATTTAAAAAATCCAAGTTGCTGCCACTTTCTAATAAAAGAATCCTCACTTAAAATATTTTAGATCGTTAGAACATCACTGCTTACCTAGATGACCAAATTTCAAGAAAGTTTCTAGTACACGTTTTCCATTAAGGTCTAAGGTACCATCCATCTTGGGACACCCTTTATATAAAAACAAAGTTATTGTTCGGTCGAGTTAAAGATTGGAAAGCTCCCTTCCTGTTTTTAGTTAAAAAGTTATTTTTCAAAAAAAAACACTATGTCCTTTTATTGATATCACAGAGGATATTGCATTGGCGACAGCAGACGAGATTTACCTTTTCGACTGAGATTTGGAGAAGTAATTCGATAGAACAAAAGCCAGAAACTATCTTTTCCTGTTGAGGCATTTCAAAGCCATCACATAATGATATTTTAGTTTTTTTTTTTTTTTCATAATTCAATCTCTATTTTTTGGTTTGAGATATGCATAATATTGTCCTCCAAAAACAATCCAGCAGAAAAAGAACCTGTAAACAGTGTAAACACTGTTAGCTCTGAGGCTGAGGAGAAGCAAATTAATTCTCCGTAGACAAACTAACAAACCATCCCACCCATAAAATTTTTATTTATCCGATAGGCCAGTATGAAGCGAACGCATGATACTAAAACACACAAGATAAGCTCAATTGCAGGACGAAATTAGTACCGGATCGCGCATGGCGCATTATGATCCATATTAATAGGAAAGATATAATAATATGGAAAAGATCAAGGTTGATTATTGATTATATGTAAAGGCTGCACCGTAGCTGGAAAATCGGAGATCCACGCATATTGGTGACGTCACTGAGGTCCTGTTACGAAGTTCCTTTTATGGGTGTGTCATGATAATGTCATCCCGTAATTGTCATAAAATATCCGTATTTTACGGTTTGAAACTTTTCTACCGATTGTCGGCTGAGCTATTACTCAATCCTTCTAGTTCTAACGAGGATGTATTTCATCAAACTAACCCATACAAAAACAAAAAAATGTGTTGATATGAATCCTCGCCAAAAGGATTGAGTAATAGCTTATTTTGAAAATATTCTGTCGCTCATCAATTCCTTTTAGTTTGGAGAAGTTGACTCTTGCGATTAATTTGTCTATTGGATTGAGAAAAAAATTAAAACAAATTTTTGACAAGCTATCACATCAACAGTAATGATAGCAGAGACCTGAAACTCGGCAGTTGTAATCAGGGTCGGAGACCTTCAAGTTATCACCCCTTTCCATTTAACATTTTGAGGGTGAATATCACCCTCGCACAAGAGGTGATGTTGCAAAGTCGAAAAAAGGGGGAAATTGTTTCCCCTCGATATAAAAATCGATGGGTCAGAGCGTTTTTTATTTTATTCTTTTTGGAGCCCGTTATTCAGGGTGGGAATTTTTCAATTTGACACTCATATTTGAGAAACATTTGGTAAAGATAACGATACTATCTCAAGAAATAAGATGGAGTGCTAAAGTTCATGGAAAAACTAAAAAAGAAGACATTCTTCAAAAATATTGTCGAACTCGATTATTTGAAAAAATAAATTAATTTAGAAATCGCAATTGATGAAGTATTGGGTAAAGCTTTAGAGTCTGACAGAGCTTAATTTTTCATTCATAGCATTACACCCTGTTGAAAATATTGCCTTATCTCAAATTGTATCTTTATAAGAATTAGTGTGGTAGGTATGACTTACCCGTTGAAGATAGGTTCCAACATCGACTTCTCTTTTTTCCCACTCATTATTTATGATATTCGACCACCTTTCTACGAGATCTCATGACACTATTCAATGATTATCTTCCAGATTTTCTAAAAAATCTCGAGTATTATCCCGATAAGTGAAATTGTGGTCAATAAATCAGTTCTATAATCTATCTCCTACTGCGATATTGAAATCTGAAAATGAAAGATAAAATCTTGATGAAGTGAAAAAGAGACGCATTTATATGAATAATTGATAGGAATACTTGTAGACCGTCATATAACGACATATTTTGCTGACTGATTCTCCCGCCCTAAGGATTTTAACTTCTGAAAATTATGCCAGTGTTGACTACAAAAAATAAAAATTTAGCGATCGCAAGGGAGCTAAGCATGCCAAAAATCTCTTCACAGTATCGTCCGACCGGTCTATTTTTCTCAACGGCTGACCTACTTATGAGAAATTTTTGGCGGGTTCTTAATCACATCATGATGCATTCTGTGGAATACCATAACCAAAAAAATATATCAACAACTGAGTATTCTTTTACAAGATGGCGCTTTTATTTCAACAATATAAGTCCGAGCAAACCTCATGGCACTGTTTTTTTACTCCTACAATGATATTATATTCAGTGGTTAAAATCCCAGCGACAAAAAAATCAGCAAAATATGTCGTGATCTGACGGTCTATTGTGCAATACAGTTAATACAGACGTGTTCAGTGAAATTTTTGGAGATAAACTATGATGTTACTGACAATTAATCAAAAAATCTAAAAGATATTCAAACACTGTTACCTTGAACTAATATCAACTAGGTATTCACAAAGTAAGGTTTTAAAACCTCACTTATTCCAATTCGATAATATGACTGAGAGAACCCGATAGATTATCGTGAATTGATTATGTTTTCAAATCAAGTTCAAATGATAAAAACATCACTCTGATAAATACTGGATTTATTTTTTGGCCTAATTTTTGAAATAAATCTGTCTACATCCGACTATTATTAGAGATACATCAAAACTGATTCAGTTCAAGAGAATAAAATAGTTCTATACATCAAAAAAACAAGGTAATTGTGCATATGCAAGGTTGAACTAATTATTACTTTTTGTCAATAAATTCGTTCACCTTGAGTCAGCGGATAGATCCTCGAAAAATTGATAATTATTGATTTAGCACGTATAATACAATTTTCGAGGTTCGAAGTATATCTTCAGAAAATAAACCACATGGAAATTTTACTGTGGTTATGAATATAACACTCATGATGTTTTGAAGTAGAGACCTACATATCGAGATTATCGAAATAAGAGATGATTGTAGATACAGCTCGATTCTCGACTATGAATTAATTGGGTAGATAACACTGAGTACACATTGCATTGTGAATAGTCAACTGGGAATTGGTTAGATATGGGTGGATTAATTAAAGGAAAGTGAGTGCTTTCACTCGTAAGGCGGCTAACTCACTACGCGGAACTTGCCAAGTAATTTGAAATTATAGCCACCATAGTAAATACTGCCTTTGCCAATTTTAATGAACTAATAAAGTTTATTTCAAGAAATTCAAGTAAAAGCATGTATTTTATTATTGTATGTATTCACACCACTCATTACCTGGACTTCAAGACTTTTCATGGCTGTTCCATAATACGCATCTTTTTAAATCATAAGCAAAAGTACTTAGCACGTTTTGGGTCAAAACAATGCCCGGGTAGAAAAGACCTGTTAGTCATTCAGGTGTGTCACAAGCATTCATTAGATTTCTCTACTTCCGGATCAGGAGTAGATTTACCAAACCTGAATCTTTAAGTTGATATACCCTTCTTAGTACGAGATACGGTATTAGAAATATTTACCCTCATCTGGTGTTTGTTGCAAATACAGTTTATATGTTAGATACATTGTTTAAAAATAGATTGCGAATGGTTTGCCTAGCAAAACCAGGGGCTATACTTTTATGCAGGGTGTTACAAATTAAAATAATCACCATCAGTATCTTGGAAACGGTAGGATATACAGCAAAGTTCAAATCATGGCAAAGTTGAGTATTTTGGTAGTCAATAGAATGCCTTTGGAAAATCCAAAAAATTCCGATCACTTACGAAGGTATCCGGAAGAAAACAGAAATTTTGTAAAACGGTTTTCGTGTTTTCCTGGGTTTATCAAAAGAAATATTCCAAAACAAATGTTACATCTTCATAGTCACTTTTTTTCCACTACAAAATGGCGTTATCAAATTTATGATCCGACGTTTCGTCTCCGACCAACTATCACCAACTTTTTTTGTAAATAGACAAAAAATTTCGTTCTACCTACGCCTAATATAATATTATTTTAATTCTAATTCCAACGACATAACATACTTGACATTTCTTCGACGTTTCGAGCTAATAACGTCATCGATATGAATTGATGATGGAAGTAGAATGGTTGAGTACACGTGGAGTAGTATGTTAAAAGAAAAGATTTGTATAACATGTATATAGAGGAAAATCTATTTAGCGAAGCGCTTCCGGTGTGTCCACCTTCATCAGTGCTTAACTACAAGAAATACAGCATATCTTACCAAGACTTACAAAATAAAAGTTGTTGACTTACATAGTCAGGCAAAAAACATAACACTGAGCGAATTTCACAAACAGGTGCATAGATTCATGAAAGATGAGCATTGATGAAGGTGGACACACCGAAAGCGCTTTGCTAAATAAATTTTCCTCTACATACATGTTATACAAATTTTTCGTTTTTGAATTGATGATGTTTGATTCACGAATTAAAAAACTGTGCCTATTTTCCTGATTTAAAAAAAAAAATTATATGCTTTTCTCAATCATCATCAATTCACATTGATTATGGCTTTATTAACTCGAAACTTTGAATATATGTTGATTGTAATATGTAGTCGAAACAAGAATTAAAATTAGCATCTGTCAAGCGTAGAACGAAATTGTTTGTCTACTTAAAAAGGCTTAAAATGGTTTCTCGAAGACGAAACGTCGAATCATAAAATTGATGACCATATTGTTGAGGGAAAAAAGTGGCTATGACGATGTGACATGTATTTTGAAATATTTCTTCTAATAAAACTAGGAAAACATAAAAACCATTTTTAAAAAATTAGGTTTCTCTCGGATATTTTCGGACTTTTTTGGATTCTCCCTCGGATTTCCCAAAGGCATTTAATTGAGTACCAAAATACGCAACTTCATCGTTTCCAAGATATGATGGTAAATATTGAAATTTGTAAGACCCTCTCTAAAAATATAGCTCTGGATTTTGCTAGGCAACCCATTCGCAATCTATTTCGTTATAGTCTTTGTCCACAATAAATGACAGGTGAGGGTATATATTATTTCTAATACCGTATCTCATGGCCGATTGCATCAACCAATTTTGAGGATACTTAACGCTAAGGAACCCTTAACTTGACAGTTTTGCATGCAAATATTGTCAAGTAAAGGGTCCCTTAGCGTTAAGTATCAAAATAGGTTGGTGCAATCGGCCATTAGACTTTGAGACTCGGAGTCACTTTTGGATTGTCAGAGCAAACGAAATGTGGGAGAAGCGTCATCCGATTAAAATGGTGTGAGCCTGTCAGAAACAGTACCTTCGCAAGAGGATCACCTGTCGAAAAACGACAAGTTGGGTTCACATTGGTATCAATAGTAGAAGAGTACGCTGGTAGGTTGTGTATTATTCCAAATAATGTAAATAACGGTTTGGACTAGTAACGATATAGATTACTAAAGATAGTCCAAAGGAGAGGAGAATGAATAGCACATGTGGAATAGTACACTCTACTTTTCCATCCCCATGCACTACCACGATTTCACTCTACTCTAGGTACAAGTTTCTCAATTCTGATGTCGATCATCTAGTATGTTCATCTTGAACATGAGTAATAGGGGTCCTAAACTCCAACGGATATCAGTTTTGGACACAGAATGGAAAAAGATTTGGTTCATTAAAAAACATTAAACACCATTTACAGAAACGCAATAACATAATATTGTCAATCATTTACCAAATGCACGTGATCAAGTTCATCTGCTTCAGGTGTGTGGATCAAGAATAAAATTAATAATTGACACGTTACAGCATCTAATCAAGTTCGAAGGCTGTCAACATTGGCGTCTGACGTCGGGATATTTCAAATCATAAAAATTTTGGTGGTCTGTGATCCTGTCAAAAGAAAATGTGTTGAAAATTAATTGATTTCGCTGACGACTCCAATGAAATTCATAATTACTAAGCCCGAATGATTTTATCAGTAGGTAGGTACTAAAGCCATTGTTTGGGAAAATGAATAGAAAAAATGCTATGATCAATCTAGCTAGACTCTTTCTTCCACTCTCTAAAATGGTGTCCAAGATGTCGATCAGTAGATAAAGCGGCGGTACGCACTCTCGCTACTTGCCTCGCATTTTCTGCATCGATGAGTGTTCACTGCGGTTCAACATTGATGTTTTCCCATATTTTATTGTATGTTTTGAAAATCTCTTCAGCTGTGAACATGCACCTGCAATAGAATGTTGTCGATTGACAGTGCAGATGACATCGGTCTGTCTGCATCAGCGCATTGGTGGTTTTTAGCGGGTGACCAAATCAACGGGTCACAGCATCAGCCCATCAAGTGAATAGAATGGGGCAAGAATTGAGAGAGTATCACCATCTTCTCTTTTGATTAAAGAAAGGTGAAGCCAACCACAGATGAGCACACATTGATGAATCAAACATTTTGATTTCTGAGGACTGGTCGACTGCAAGTTTGTGAAGAAAGCTTCGTAGTTTGGTAGTAGGTCTCGTCATCTTAAACGCACCCATATCAATACATGGATTTGTTGATGTTGCGATCATCAATGATGCACAATAAACGTGATTTACTATTAATGTACTCTTAACAAGATCAGGCGGACATAATCCATGAAGACAATCTGCTCTAACGGGATATAACACGATATCCAAGAATATTGAATTGGAAACTTTATGTTAAATAATAGTGATGCAGTATTTAAAGCCGATGTTCAAAATTGGAAAGTAATCTTCATGTAATATTTTCTAATGAATTGACCAGCTGATCTTTTTATCACCTGCAATCAGTGCAAGTTGTGATTTAAATTATTTAAAAAAGAGTGAGTAGTTTGTGGAGCAGATGATGATTGTTATTGATCGTCATTTGGTTTTCTACTTTACAGATGAAATAAATATCTTTTAGCGTTCTCACCTTCTAAGCAGAAACCTTAGATCAACTGGAGAGCTGAAAGAATTTGTAGTATTTTGGTTCTTGTGGGTTCCCTCAATAATATGACCAGCCCCGTTCTATTACAAAAGTATTCTGGTTCCAATAATTACAATTACAGTACATGTTCCCCAATAATCGTTTTTAATTTACAATCTGAATAAATCTTACTCATATTGACAATAATATCATGTCAATGGACCTGCTTACATATCACACCATTATAATGTATTGGGTGTGACTAATATTATTTGAATATAATTATAATTTGTCTATTATTAAATTATCAGTAACTGTTAGATGTTGAATTGATGGTGGTTTTTATCAAAGAGCAAGAAGTCATATATACCCCCTCTTGCATTTGTTTGGTGCACGATGAAAAAAAAAATAAACATAACATGTCTCCGGTACAATGCCAAAACCACGAATGTGGAAATTGATCATTTCCGCTGCAAGGGAACGAACTTTGAAACCTTGAAATTTTTAACTGTGAAAGTAACAAATTTGCCTCACTCTATCCCTCAATAACCATATCAAGAATGTTCTATTTTCGCGGTTGTTGCACTGTTGTGAATCAGGAAAATTTTGGATAGTTCGATTTTTTTTAATTGAATGCCCTATATTTTATCACAGATTTGACACCTCCTCATTTGCCGCTCTTCAAAAATATGAATATAGTTTGCCTATGTTTGGACTAGCCGTTTTGGAATTATTTGACTTCAAATAACTTGGTGTATAGTTTCAATGCAGGTGAATAATGCGAGAAACTCAATAAACTGAATAATGCGACAATTTATCGCAAAAACCGTGGAAAACCAAGAGAAACATAAAATTCAATGACAGCAAAATTACAATAATAATTGTTGTTTTTCTTGGTGATCCATGAGAGCTGAGATAAAATATAACATTACTCCTTCGCAATGCTAGTACAAAATAAGTTATTCAAAGTGAAAAACTCAAAAACGGCTAAACCAAATATAGGCAATTATATATTTCTGGAAAGCAAAAATGGGGAGATCTTGAATGTGTGATAAAATATAAGGCATTCTATTAAAAAAAAATTGAACTTTTCCAGATTTTCCTGATTTTCAACAGTGATCTGTTCCTTCTCTTAGTTATCATGAAATCTTGAGAAAAAATCATTAAACTTTAATTCGAATATGTTTCCAGCGGTGTGGCAAATCATAAGGAAAATCCTTGTACATGCATGAATCATATTGGTGTTTAAACATAACATAGACTCGTCGTCTAGAAAAAGAAGATATTTTGTAGTTGTGGATCTTATCTTAAGATGCCAATTTTAAAACCTGCATGAACATTAAAACCAATTTTCTCAAAACTGGCAATTTGCAAATACAAATTCGTGGGTTTGGCATTGTACCGACGTGTGTGTTTAGTCAGTGTGTTTCAGGCTTTACATATAAAAAATTGTCATGTCATTTCCATGGATTTCTAGAATGAATAGAAGGGCTCCAAAAACCTAAAAAGTTATTGGGCATTTTTCAAATGTGAATTGGCATATTCAAAAATACCTAGGTATAACGATAATTTTGTGATAAATTTTATACAGGATATTCAAAAAGTCAGTTCAATTCTTCTAGAATTTATACACGGTAATGTATTAACTCAGGAAAAGATTTTGCAAAACCAGAATTGATTTCTTCCTTTTTAGTTCCATGTGAGGGTTCGGACATGCCGAAGATGCATGGATGAGCCGGTGGAGGTAGCGGTCAATAATGCTACATCGATATCAGAACAAACCTACATCTTCATATAAGACCGTACACATCAAAGATGTTTCTGTCATTCACCCTTCCGGTATTTGGTACAATGCATGAAAATTTGCCAAGATTATGTATATTTATTTTAAAACACAGCTGTGAAGCAAAAACGAAGGACGAATTTATATAGTTAATATTGAGTTTCATGGGATAAACTAAACAAACACCATAACAGACATCTTGTCGTATTGTTGGCAAGGGTGTGGAGGAGAATGGATAGATACATCATATTATATACTCTTACTGAACTAAACGGAAAGCATCCTTGGTCTCGGTATGTTCTGCACGTCATCGATGTAAACCGAAACCGAGACAGCGACCTCTACCGTGTTATGTAGCGCGGACTTATTGCTCACGGATTCAATTCCTTTCTATATAACGCGGAATTAATCTCCTCCTATTTAATTCTGTGTACGGCGCAATCTTTACATATCAATTAATGTTGTTCTGAGCCAGCAAAATACTCAAAAATGGCTAGGCAGTAAAATTATTTTGAACTTTTTGTAATAGAAGGCACTATAAGAGATCACTTCCTGAATGCATGTCATTAAACATAATCTATAGCATCAACATTTTATAGGATGGCCCATCAAAAACGAAACGGCATTGATTTTGGGCATTTCAGGTCATATACAAATAAAACACTCGGAAACGTCAACATTGTTTAGAAGGGAGACTCTTATAGGGCGTATAAGCAAACCCTGATCTGCAATCCCTTGGGCAGGGTAAGACTCATCCCTAAAATCTTAAATGAGAAGGGTGGTCTAGTGATCCCTTATTTTGAAAGCCTTTAGACCCTGATCACAACTGCCAAATTCCAAGCCGCAACTAATAGGATTTGATGAGGGACAGAAGGTCTTCAAAATGAGCTATTACCCAATCACTGAAACAGAATAAGTAACGAACGCTATCCTTTGAACATCTCGAAATTTTTGGTTGATCACAGGTCAGTGCGTTCTTATTTTTCCATTCTCCACTTATTTCCTATGTGTTTTTTCCACTCGAGCAATTACCATCTGACAATGTTGGTAGTTTATTACAATTCACGGGTATTTGCGATCATTTATACCGATTTTATTTCGTATCTTGAAAGTGACGGTTATTTTGAGTAATAACCTTTTTTATCTACAATCGTGCGATGAGTAATGTATACCACGCGATGTGTGTGGTGAGAACCATGTTATAATCAGTCGCCGGCACCGTGCTATTCTCATTTTATTAGCGAACGTTGCTAGCAGCGTGCAAGACTTTCATTTCATAGCACGTTGCTGTTAGCAACGTTTATTTTGTCAAGGGTGGCAAGATACACGAGAAAATTTTCTATTTCTTGTGAACTTTTGGATATTCTATCACCGTTACAGTGCCAACTAGAAAATTGTCTTCATTTGACCAATGGTTATACTTTCGTGACAGTTTTCATTCAATCATTGATGAAAATAATGATTTGAGTGATGTACATAAGTTTCATTATTTACGCCTTTCTCTACAGAGCTCTGCTACAGATTTAATCAAATCAACATAAATTTGCAATGACAACTACATACAATATTGTATTGGAACGATTTGGTAATGCTAAACAGCTTTTGGTAAATTTCCACATAAAGGCATTGTTTAATCCAACTTCCTTGTCGTGGGAGTTAGTCTGAGGCAACTGCTGGATGAAAAACACGTTCAGGCCTTGAATATTTTGAAGCGTCGCCCTGGGACGATATTATTATACATCCAGCTTGATCAAAGTTGGACAATCTGACTCGTCATTCGTGAAAATCGTAAAACAAGTCCAATGACTTACCTACGTTGCAAGCTTTGATAACTGGACTATGGCAACGACTTTAACATACAACAACAATATACAAGGGCTCATGATGAGTAGAAACATACTTCTAGGCCCATTCATGGTGAAACCTCTAAAGATAACGAAAATAACTGCCCACATTGCCAGAGACACCATATCATCAACTCATGCACAGATTTACTCGGATTAAATCGTTTGATCGACAAAATGCAGCGCACCAGCATCAACTGCCTGGGTTCAAGTCACGTCAGCCGGTTTCAGAAGATGATTGAAAATCATTCACACCATGCTTCATTTTCAAAATAGAAGCCATTCAACGCAAAATGCTGCTTCTTCGAGTTCTGTTACTGTCTCTCCATCCCCTTCAGCATATTTATCAAAAAATGATCACACGGACAACTGCATGTGTCAAGATACTTGACAAAAATGGGGATCTCCATGCATGCAGAGTACTCCTGGACAATTATTGTTGTCAGTCCAATTTCATACTCGAGCGTCTATGCAAAATTCTCAAGTTACCTTCAATGAAGACTCAAATATCTGTGACTGGCATCAACAAAATAGCCCAACACATCAATTCTTCTGTGCCTGTGACATAAACATCCACGATAAATAATTACCGAAAATGTACCCCTGTCTTGTTCTACAGAGAATAGAATAACGGGAAATATTCCATACACCGCCATCAAGACACCACTAAACATTCCTGAGAACATACGCCTTCGCGGATCCAAACAATCGACTCCTATAGATGGTGCTGACACATTTTGGGACAAAATCATTGGTCAGATAAAACTTGATAAAGGTCTTTCTATTTAACACCCGCCCCACTTTTATTCTCATCAGATACACACCAATTTTTTTTTTCGTCAAAATGGTTGAGTACTAGCTCATTCTGAAGATCTTCTGTTCCTCATCATATCATCTTAGTTTGGAGAAGTTGACTCAAGCTGTCTTCAAACTCAGCAGTTGTGATAAGGGTCGAAGGGCCTTCAAAATGAGATATCACTCGACCCTCTCTTAAAATAATTGAAATTTTGGGCGTAGCTATCATCCTCGCTTAGGGGTTGACAGGTCGGGGGTAAAAATGCCAAACAATGTGTAGAAAAATTGACGTGACCAAGCGATGTTTGAATAATCACCTAGAACCTGAGAAAACCTGAGTGGAAAGCTTTTGTCAATAAATCTCTGGAGACCATATGTGACAAATGGTCGTAGGTCTCATCAGACATTCCTAGTTCCGTCCAAGCAACGGTCAAGAGAAGTCCTGACCCTAGGTCGACAAAAACTACCTGAGAAGACCCGAAGGTACTACCTGGTACCTAGTAAATATTCAGAGTAGAGGAGTTAGACTTTGGTCTAGCCAACCGTACCCTGAACCCTTTGTTTTTACGAAGAAATGAAATTTTTGATAACATTTCAGGTTTATTTCAGAATTCGAGAAAACCATTTGCATTATAACTTGTCTATAAGGGTTCTTGGAAAAGTAAAACCAAGTGCAGTTTACCGCTTGGTTATACTTCCAGGGGAGCTACTGATATTATAGTTAAACCTCTGTTAATAGAATCTTTCAGGCTTTGTTTCTACATCATGCTCCTTTGATTGTGGAACCCCTACGTGATCGGGTGAAACCGGCGATATATGTATAGCAGGTCACTAATCGAGCTTGATGTGGTTCATCCCACCCCATCGATTAAACTATTCTGCTCCTTAACAAACGTGACACGCGCATCCAATCGGCTTCTTCAAGGCATAAGTCCTTAAGACATGCCTTGCAAATGCAAAAGCTATAGCGGCAGAGTTGGAAATGCTCAACAAAAGCAACTCCATGCTCCTTCAGAGAATGGAGAGAGAAAGCGAAGAGTACGTCGAAATGGCAAAGCGAAAGAACAGGATCATTGAGAGACTGTCGGAAACGATTGACAAGATGAGAATCGAGATTGCCGATCAAGCTTCCCAGCAAAAGTTTCTTTCTGCTCAGCTCACCTTCACAAAGGAGGCTGAACATAACGTCTTCCCCTCTTTATCAAAGAGGGCAAGCACACACCTTCTCTTGACCAGAGGAACGTTTGGCATTGAAGCTGAACTGCTCCGTATGACAAACCCCTAGTATTGGTGAAAACCCATGCTAGGCGGATCTTTGAGAGGAAGGAGCTTCTCGGTGTTGATGTCAAAGTGGAACTAAAAAAGAAGTCACCGGAACGTCGGTAGTGCTTCCGGTGCCAGCGATGGGGTCATACCCAAAGCAGGTGTGACAATGCCCATCGCTGCGTCAAGTCCGGTGCACACAGCAGCTCGAGAAACTCGCTAGCTGTGAACGCAACGCGGAATGCGTGGTCTGCGGGCGAAATGACCACCTCGGATTTTATTTACTCATCGTACATGGGCTATACAATCTCCAAGAAAAGGGAAAAGCAGACGAAAGCAAACGCTTTCAGGACAAAGAGAGCCCAGGCTGCGTTTGAGTCTCGCGCCAACGCAGATGTTGAGAAAAGAGTGGAGGCCCTTCAGGCTGCATAAAAAGTCAACTAGACACCGGTCTAGCGTTCACCGCAGCAAGAACGGAGTTAGGACAAACACGTCGCAACCGTGTACTCACCTCTGATGTTGGCTCCAGATGTTTACCCCTTTTTAATTGTTCTCTTTTTTTTTTGTAACCACTATTGCCAAGACACACGAGAAGGACGAATTTTGCTGCGATCCTACCCTGTCACCAAGAGGCATTCGGAAGGTAACCCGGTACCAAAAAGCTAGACTCAAGTGAGAGATTGGGACACTAAAGGGCTTATCCCTGACGTCCCAATGCGGAGGAGAGTTTCAGTGGGTTCAACCCCACACTATCCTATGTTCTCGGCCATAGCATGTCTGGTTTCAGATTTCTCTCCTTGGGGCCGGAACCCCTGAACAAAAAAAAATTACAAAAGGTCTTAGCACAGCTGCGTTATTTTGGCTTTCTCTCGAAATGGTGATGGGAAGCATTCATAACTATTATTGGCGACGAACTAGGTTTTCAGCAAGCCAAACGTCACGACATTCAATCAAAAGTTGGGTTTTCAGAAAATTGATTTTAGTCTCAGATTGTATTTCTTTCCTCCATCCAGAAGCCACCATCATAAGGTGAATCTTGCGTTGAAACTTGAGTTTTTGAGTTCAAAGTATGCGGAAAATTCAGACTCGAACAGATAATTTATCCGTCTTATCTTTATAGAACGGAAGTAGGAGCATCAGCCCGTTGCTAGAAATATACGGAAATACACCACCGGAAAGGCATGTTCCAACTTTGCGCCTTACTAGTTCAGATAGATATAATGGGAGCGTATTCTGAAAAAATGTCAAAACTTTTGTGATTGTTGCAATACGGAAGACATGGGGACATACTATATTTTATCAAGACCAAAATGACGTAACTTTTATGAATCTGTATCAATAATTAAAAAAAACAACTGAATCATGAAAAGCCTAGAGAAGATTTCTCTAATGTGTCCGGAACCGCTTTGTTATCAATTAGATAAATGTAGAGGGTGATTCATTTTCAGCGACAGGGTGCCAGTTCTCGTGAACTATTCATCATAGAGACTCAGGAAAAAAATCTGTATAGTAATGTGCCCAAGAGAAAATGCTGGAAGTATATTTCAAGTTTCTAGGATCGCCGCAAGGGAGGTAACGGTATGAAAACATAAAATCGATACATTTTCGAAATGTTTCCCGTCGAACTACTCAATCAGAATATGGAAACAGATTTTGGACGATATTATCTACAAAATTGCCCCCCATTACTTTTGTCTAAGTTGTCAAATAAGACAGCTACAAGCTGTCGAACTTGATATCAGTGATTTGCCTATAACTTCAGAATTCCTCGACCAATTTGAATGTTCTTGAGATCATTTTGAAGAGGAAAATCTGTTTTTTCTGGTGCTTATACTCGGGGTCGATTTTATCCGCTTTAGCTAATCACACAACATGAATTATGAAAGGCAAACATGAATTTGTGGTTTTTTCAAAATTTACAAATGCAAACCCACTATCGTGTTATTTGGATAATTTCCTACCACTTTCATGAAGGTAATTTTTCTATATATTTTAAAATAGAAGAGTTACGGAGACTGCGTCAGGAATCCGTCGAGGAATACTTTCGAGAGAGCCCCTGTGAATTTGACAGTGTCAAAAAGATAGGAGCGCCTTGCCAACGGTCGGGATTTTGAGCATTGGCACTGTTTCTTTGTTTTTTTTTAATAATTTCATTCTTTTTAATATTTTTGGAATAAGGTGTTTACTGGTTCACCGTATCATTTTTTCAAGTGGTGCACGGTATTCTACTTCTCAGCTGCTTGTAGAAAAAACGACGAAAAATAGTTGGCATTCTCACTTATAAGCTTTTGTTTTTAAAATAAATTTATAGGAGCTGTTTTAAAAGGATTCCTCGCGTGATTCCTGATGAAACTTCCGTAACTCTTCTATTCCAAAAGATATGGAAAAATGATCTGTATGAAAGTGATAGGAAATTATCCAAAAATTATCCAAAAATGTTAAATTGTGATAGGTATACGTCAACAAAACTTATGCATGACACTTTACATTTGTTAACAGTAATACAAAAGATTATATTCAGTGTATGTATTTTTTTATTAAAAATAAGAATGAATGTTCTGCCACCATATGTTTGTCAAAAAGTAAAATTCTTTAGTGATTTACATAATTATAGTACTAGGCATAGATGTGATTTTGTGTTGTTGAGCAAATGTGATACCACTCAGATGTTAAATTCAGTTTTATATAAGGGTCTAAGACAATTTAATAATTTACCTCAGAACATCAAAGACTGTGCTACTCTTAATTAATTCAAAAGACTGCTTAGAATACATGTATCGAGAATATAACCTACTGGTGTCCCATTTATATTTTATATTTGATATACTGTACATTCATATTATATCATGTTGTTTGTCATCTATTTATTTGTACTTTTTTTTGTAGCATCTGCTAAATAAACGTATATTTGATTTAATAACACCATGGAGGCATCTATTTATTGAGTTTGCATTTGAACATTTTTAAAAAACCGCAAATACAGGTTTGACTTTTACAATTCATGTTCTGTGTTCGGCTAAAGCAGATAAAATCCACCTCGAGTACATGCACGAGAAATAGCAGATTTTCTTCTTTTAAACGAGCTAAAGAACAGTCAAATCGGTCAAAGAATTTAGTAGTTATAAGCAATTTAGTGACATCAGGTTTGATGGCTTGTAGCTGTCTTATTTGACAACTTGGAAAAAAGTGTCGGAAGCATTTTTGTAGAGAATATCGTCTAAAATCTGTTCCCAAATACTTTTTGGTAGTTCAAAGAAAAAAAAATTGAAAATGTTTTGATTTCCTTTTTTCACAGTACCGTTACGCCCCCTTGCGACGATCCTAGAAGCTTGAAATATATTTCCAGCATTTTCTCTTGGGCACATTACTGATAACTGATTACTGAAGTACAGGCGCTACGAGTTTCGGGCTGTTGGCCCCGACACCGCAGCCTCTAGTTGGGCTTATTGTATCTTCTCTGTGCCTGTCTCTCAGTCGAAGAGCTCCATTGTCCGAATAAGGTTTATGACTCGTTCTACTGTTTCCCTGTCCGTCCTTTGAGGAGTGGTTGTGAATTCCCCATTATCTCTTTTCCAGTACGCCAGCGCTTCACATTCGAAGACAATGTGGGAGGCTGTTTCCTCCTCCTCGTTGCACAGCCTACATATGGGTTCCTCGTTGAAAAGCCCCATGATATGCATGTGTTTCCTTAGAGTGCAGTGTCCAGTAAATATACCTGTCACTTTCCTAAGCTGATTACTGCTGAGTTTGGGTAGGCTTCCAGAAAATGATGATTCGATCTCGTCTGCCATCATTATTTATTTACTGTGTTTCAGTCCTGGTGATTGGCACCATCTAGCTTTCTGTTGTTTTTTCGACCAACAGTTCAGCCAACCTCTCACAGAGGACTTTGTAATAATCAATAGCAGGTTCTGGACCCAGAAGTGGTGTGTCTGCAGCTTTGCGTGCTAGATCCGCCTGCTCGTTCCCAGCTATTCCTGTGTGTCCTGGTATCCATCCAAGAGTGACATCGTTAGATACTCCCAGTGTGACAAGGTTTTGCTGACAGTCCATGACTTGTTTGGATTTGGTTTCCCGACAGGAGATGGTTTTGATTGCAGCTTGGCTGTCACTAAGGATAAGGATTTTCCTTCCTCTGTAGCCTCCCCTGAGATTCTCTTGCACGCATACGTTCATTGCATGCACTTCTGCCTGGAAAACTGTAGCGTACATCCCGAGTGGTTAAAAAGTTTACCACTTTGGATTTTCACCTACGATTCCGGCACCAGTTCCCCGGCTTGTTTTAGAGTCGTCTGTGTACCATATTGCCCCATTAGCCATCCGAAGTTATTTCACCGTTTCTTCTTCCCATATTAGCTTGGTCTTGGGAGACGTGCTAAAGTTGACATTTTTCAACATGATATCACTCCTCATTGTTACTAAGTGGTTCGTGACTGTGCTGGTTATCTTAGTGTGTCCTTGGGAGTTTGAGTGGCTCCAGTATCCGGTGTTGCTAAGTCTATATGCTCCCATTCTTGCTTCTATTTTGATATAGATATCTAAAGGAGGTAGGTTAAGCATGGCCTTCATGGCAAGTGTTGGAGTAGTTTTCATGGCTCCCGTAACACAGAGACATGCTAGCCTCTGAACTTTCGCAAGTTCCGTGGCTGCTTGTCGCTGCTCGATTTTCGTCCACCAGACAACAGAGCTATAAGCAAGGGTGGGTCTTACCACGGTACAGTAGAGCCAGTGTAACATACGCGGATTTATGCCCCAATTCTTTTCTAACGCTCTTCTTGTTGCCATTATTGTTGCTTTACCTCGATTCACTATTTTTTGTAGATGTGAATTCCATGTGAGTTTGTCATCCAGGATGATGCCTAGGTATTTGACTTCTCTTACCACCTGCAGTTCTTGTCCAAAGAACATGGGTTTGAATAGTTCCGCTGTCTTCCTCTTTCTCGTAAGGCTGACCAGGGAGGTTTTCTCAGGATTGACCTTCAGGTTCACCCTCCTGCATCAATCTTTTACGATTGTCAGAGCTGTCTGCATCAGTTCTGATATTGTCTTGGTGTGTTTGCCAGTGATAAGTAGTGCTACGTCCTTGGCATAGCCTTGAGCGTAGAAACTTTTGCTGTTTAACTCTACTAGTAGTTCATCTGCGACTAGGTTCCAGAGGAGAGGGGACAAGACTCCACCCTGGGGCAGCCTTTAGCTGCCTCTATAGTTACAGTTTTGTCAAGCATAGTTGCTTGAATTCTCCTACCTTTCAGCATGTTTCTTATCCACCTACAAACTGTGTCTTTAATTCCACGCCGATTGATTGCGGTGGTCATTGAATCGAAGGAGGTATGATCAAATGCTCCTTCTATATCAAGGAATGCAGCTAGGGCAACTCCTTGGTTGTTCAGTGGTTGCTCTATTTTATGAACAAGTTCATGCAGAGCAGTTTCACATGATTTTCCAGGTTGATAGGCGTTTTGATTTTTGTGCAGTGGCCTCTCTATTAGGGAGGTCTCCCTAATGTGCCTTTCTCCATCGTTTTGAGTAGAAACGACGAGAGATTTATTGGTCTGAATGCCTTGGGCTGAGAGCTATCTTTCCCGGGTTTCGGTTCAAAGACCACTCGTGAGAGTTTCCATATCATGGGTATGTGTCCCGTTGCAGGCTTGCTCTGAATAGTTGGCAAAGCATCGATATGAGTTGGGCTTCGCTCTGCTGCAGGTGTACCAGTATTATCCCATCGCATCCAGGTGCTGTGTATGGTTCGAATGAGTTTATGGCCCATTCTATTTGGTGTCACGATCTGTCGGGCTATGACCCAATCATCTCTTGATCCTCTCATCCGGAGGATCGCAGGAGATAGGGAGTTGGTTCCCTGTTGCGAGTTGACTATGGTCGAGTCTGGAAAGTGTGCCCTGAGTAGTGTCTCAATGGTTTCTTCGCCATTTTTCGTGTATTCCCCATTTGGTTTTTCAAGTGTTCCCATTGGTGGAAGGGGATCTTTAGCTGAGATTCTCTGGAGATTTGTGCCTTCCGAGGTTTTTTTGACCTCAGTGCAAAACTTCCTCCAGGAGTTCCTCTCAGCTAGTGCTTGGGCACATTACTATACAGATTTTTTTTCCTAAGTCTCTATGATGAATAGTTCACGAGAACTGGCACACTGTCGCTTAAAATGAATCACCCTGTACAGCAAACATTGCCTTTTTCAGTACGTTGAGGCAGTTTTAGTTTTTTACTCGAAAACGGTGCTTTGAAGAACAAAAGCTTATGAGAGCTTTTTTGTTACAAATTGACCGAAAAACTGTAACATTGTTTTTATTTAGGAAAAAATCAGTGGCGTATAATTTTTTGTTTCAAATATATCAAAGACAATACCTGCGGGAGCCGTAAATGGCGTTTGTGGTGGAAAAAGGCATGTTTATGAAGGATCACATATGTTCATAGGAACTTCTTTTCATGTTTTAATAAGAGGAATCTTTTCCAGGATTTTGATCTCAACGCCCCCTCAAGCACAATGAAAATTAACTGGCGTCAGTTAATTGGCGCAAGGGATGAATTATGCAAATCACTTTATGCTGCGGTACTTAGTTGTACTTTTTGGCGACAGGAAACTAGCGTGCTTGTTGCGTCAATAACCATTGCACGTAGAAACCCTGTTGAGGTTTTCTATATTATTCTCCACGATTAAGAAAAAAACTTCTTGACAAAAAAAACCCAAAGCGAACCTGAATAATTTGATAAAAATAAAAAATTAGAGCCAGGACGTCGTAAACTCAAAATCACCCAGAAGGGAAAAATTATTGAGAAATATTTGGTACAACATCGATAAACATGAACTTTGGAAATGCTAGAACAGCTATCATTCAAGTATTTTTAACTAATACATAATAGAGAGAAATAAATTTCTGACCAATACACTTTAACAATAGAGACTTTTTGCAATTTTTGAAATAACATCCATTATGGTTAAGTTTATTTAAAATGACATTTACTTCATCCGTTATTGAGAGAGATTTTGCTCCACAACGATTTCACTTTATTCGTTATCTTTATGTTCTTTAGCTTGTGTCGGCGCAACAGGCAAAACTAATGACAGTTTTCGTAAATAGACTTCTTGTTTATTGTACTTATCTCACTAGTATTTAAATCTATATCTATAAGCAATTATTTTTTGAAAAATCAGTCATACCTAAACGATACCAGAACCATTTTTATGAAAATTGATAAATGTATCTTCCAAAAAGCACGCACTTTGAAATACACAGCACTAGTGCTAAAAAACGAGTTCCACTCCCACTTTTCAATCATCTATACAGTAACACAGTACAGACAGACAGACTCACACAAATTAGTTTGTGGTGCGAAGAAGTTCAGAGCATAAACAACAAAAATATTCATGAGACTTCAAAAGCAAAGAAGTAAGGTTGGGTTGAGTCTGGTCGAGTTCCGTAGTTGAGTTCGTGACAAGATGTGTCAGATTGTTGAGTAGATCAATCTGCAAAAGTATCATATAAAAGTGAACATTGTACTACAGTCTGTTCATGGCTTTGCTGCGGTCACGTCACAGTATTTGAAGTTTGGCAGTATGTCGTATATTGATCGCTCCACATGTGACATTTGTCAAATTGATCCGAAAGATCCTCGTCAAGACGTACGTGATTTTTTACCAATGTGTAAGAGAGAGACGGAAAAGTATGACGTAACCGCAGGAAAGCCATGAACAGACCATAGGATTATTTTTTGTATGTAAAACATTCCATTTCGGTTTCCACGATTGTTTATTGCCATTCAAAGATGTTATTTGCTTCATATTTTGATCATTTTCTTGAGAAAAAATAACTATTAACAAACATTATTAAGGATTAACTTCCCTATTTCTCCGTAGCTAAAGGAATCCGTTATGGTCAATAACGATGAAGGATTGTGATTTTTTCACTGCGCATGCTCAGAATAAGTCGAGTGGATTTGGAGGTAAGGCCGGTGGCCACCCCTACTGAAACACACTGTATGATGAATAATTGTAAACAGAGGTGAAGTTGAAGTTTGGGTACTTCAAGTCGACCTCTTTTCTCAAGAATAATTGAAGATCATGTTAAAGTAGCAAAAACTGTTATGCTGGTATTTTGATTGGAACATTTATTCTAGTTTTGTCACATGTTTATGCAGATGAAAATCCACATGCAATAAAGGTCAGTCATTATTAGCGTGAGTTCAGAATCAATATTTTGGCCGGAATCATAGGCAATCTTATTATCGGTTCCGCCATATTATCACATCGTAATAATGGTGCGCAGTATTTGGAGCATTTGCAAGTAGCGTTGCCAGAATTGTAAGATGATCTGCCGGAGCACCTACCCATTTCACTTTGGATATCCGCAACCACTTGAATCTGCATTATCCGAATAGATGGATTGGTAGAGTCCCTGCGACTCAACACCTATGGATTTTTCACTCTTGAAAAAATTGTTCATGCCGGACCCATCAATATCATTCTTTGATTTGGTAGTCTGGGAATGATTTTGTTTTTGATCTGCATACTTGATTTATCATGGATTTTTGTCACAACTTAATATGCATTTCTTTTAATAACGATCGCCTCCAGAAACAAAAATAAAGTGTAAGTTTTTTGTGATTTAACATATTACTGACAGTGAACGGTGAAAAAGTTACAATGCCCTGTGTGTGCTTTATAGTTGCGGTACTTGCGGAGTGAGAAATTCGAAAGTGCATTTTTCAGCAAAACGGTTGCTCCAAGAGTGATAAAACAAGAATACTTTTTTTTATTAAAAATACTCAGGAGAACAGCTTTCGCTATCCTAACATGATCCACCGGCAAAACAAAATGGGACTGATTAAAGAGGAACTTCAAGCAGTATGTCGCGCCCTCTACACTATACTACAAAACTGCAACAATATGTAAATTTTTTACCTAAAAAACTCCCAAATTCCAATTTTTGTGAGTTTTTGATGTTTCTCTCAAAAAATTAACCGATATGTCTAAAATAAAATTCAAATTATCACGCCCTGAATCTCCGTAACCATAAACGTTTGTACTAAGTTAAGACAGACCTTTCGGGGACACCCTATATAAATTTTTGCGAATTTTATAAAAAATTATATGTTTTAACTATCATGTTTTGAAAAACCTATGCAACTATTGGAATTGCTGGTTGCATTTACCCCACCTTATCTTACATTCTATGTCATATTATAAGATTATAGGCAATATCGTTGACTGAAGTTTCTACTGCTCGTATTTTTGTTTCCGGGATAAAGTTTGTACTCTGAAATGATTCCATTATCAGAGTTCTAAGAAGCGAGTATAGTAATGATGATCATCCTGTTGTTGGAAATGACCAAGGATATAAATTGAGCAACTTATCAATGCAAAATTTATATAGCGCTGTGTAAGAACTCACCGAAGATCAACACACCGGTTGATTCTGGCACTTTTGGTACCACTGAAAGGCTTAGGCTTTCAATAAAAGTTTATCTCCCAATTTTATGCCGTTCAAGCGGTTATATTTCTAAAAACGAGGCAGAACTTTTTGCTAACAAAATGACACACTTTCTTATCTAGGTACTTTTTTGACTAGTTACTTATCAATTGTTTTTCCCGATACTTGATAATTGATAAGGCAGTACTTGACATTATGGAAGTACCTTAAGTTACAACATTCTTCCACCTAAGAATAAATTTCACAAAGTGTATTTCTCGCATTAAACAACCAAAATCAAAATTGTCTTTCAAGAAAATGCCAACAGATACATTCATTCTAATAATTTTGGTGGAATCTTAATCCTACGATCACTGTGCGAAATTCACTTATAGTCGGGACTTGAGTGAAAGTTAGACTTGACATTGGCTTGAGATCAGAAACGCCTACTATAGACAAATGTTGGTATCATGAGCATGCGTTGTTTGAGTCTCGAATTTGATTTGTAAGTTTGATCAGACCCTACCCTGAGCAACGATTAAGACAAAAAATGCGGGGTTATATTATGTTATTATCGTTATAATGTGCTTTTATTGAGGTATTGGGGCTGTTTGGTTGATGTTCACTGTTGTGTTTTTGTGAGATTGGTGTTTAGTTTGTGATTTTTCACCAAATACTTCATTAATTTACACCCGTGGAAACGTTTCTGTCTTTTGAAATATATCCTTGATTCATAGACCCCCACAGAGGCTCAAGCATGTTGGGCGAGCACGAGTCGGAAGTATAGGCTCGGACCAACATGCTCGACCGTGTGTGGGTTGTACGTGCCTAATTGGCTGTTGAATTCCTGGCTCAGTGCTCGGCTCCATGACTTCCACGAACACGAGACCAACAGAAACATGTTCGAACGTATATGGTCGTCGTGAGCATGTTGTGATCGAAGTTGGGCTCGTGACGAGCCCAACATGCTCGAACGTCTTTGTACAAAAGAACACAATGATATAATATTATATTGAAAGTGGTCTCATTAGATAGGTGAATCATATTCCGATTAGAAGTGTTTGGCATTGATCAGACGACTCATTACTTTTTCCTATAAAATGTTTGTATTTTTCGCCACAATCGATGACCCTAAAAAAATAACCACAATATCTTCACGGTTTAAAAAAGTCGTCAAAACACTATGAAATCAAAATGGTACAATGTTCGAATTTATGGAAAATAAACATGTCAAATAAATGAGTTTATGATCTCAGAATTGTCAGTTGAAACTCTCATCCCCTTTAAAAAATCATTAGAAAAAAGACGAAAAAAACAAACCTATCTCGAAAATGAGTACTCAAGTCTTGTTTCACCGAGAATTCACGGAGCTTCGACAGACGAAAGCTTGAGCTTTGAGTCTAGCTTTGCGGAATGCGACTCAAGACTAAGATCGAGCCATAGGTAGGTACGGGCATTAGATCGATATCGGTTGTTCTGCTATTTTGCACTCCGGAACTTCCCGAACCCCCCTTTCTTGGTAGAATCTTGATCGTAGTCGGTGTGGTATTGTCTCCTTCTGCACTCACGCCTTTTTGGTCAGGAACATCTTCATCGCACTCGAGTGGATACAACCGTTGCACTGATCGTATTAAATCACCAGTAAAAACTTTTGATACGCGCGACTCTTATACGGCCGCCATTTTCCCCAATGATCTTTTCCACAAGACCAAGAGGCCAGTAAATTTGTTTGCTTAAGTCATTACCGATCAGTACGATTTAGCTCAATCTTATCGATGCACAAGATTTTTATCGAACCATATTCTAAGCTGTCCGAGGTATTTGATTCAGAATCTGTGACGTAAGTTGTATCTAAGTCTTTGTTTATTGCTCATGCTCCGCGACATTCACAATATACCGATGACTTTTCAAGTCTCATAATAGCTTTATGATCTCTGTGGCCACAAAACAACCATAAAACCACCCTACGAAGATTGCAGACAGTGTAGGAGTGAAGCTTCTGATTCACCTGCACTTTTCTTAATATCATTAAGTCTCCTTTTAGTGGACAAACCATTCCGATCCTGTACCCGTTCATTGCGCTTTGAATATGGTGAGTTCTACACAATAGGGTCTGATCAGGTAGCTAATTTATTGGGGTAAAAGTCAACGGTATATTGTGAATGGTATTATATCATTGTTGCTGTATACAGTGTGTCCCCGGATCGACGCATGAAAAGGTGAAAAAGACGAAAAAAAAAATAATCTTCTGGCCCCTTATTCTTGAATGTCTGTGACGAGAGCACTCCCAGAAATCATCTTTTTCATTGCAATCCACTCTTCAGTGTCTTCTACATCTTCTAGTAATATGATTGAAATCATCCACAACCATCTTACAAACAGCACACAAAATCGACCTCAACAACAAAATTTAATAATCAGATTGTGAGGTCAGGCCCACTTCCCGCAAAAGTTCTCCTCCCAGATATTCAAGAATACGGGTCCTGTGGTCTAGCCCTGCTTGGATGGATGGTTTTTTATACTGAACAACTTTTTTTAATATCATTATGTCGAATCTCTTATAGAAGAAGCTCTTTACTGGTGAGACAAATAGCTTTTAGGTTAATTTTCGGGAAATTTGATTTTTCGAAACTGAAATTATGACACAAATAAGTTTCCATCCAAGCAGGGCTGAACTCAAGAAGACGGAATCTCAATTCAAACATTTTTTGTCCTTTTCACCTTTTCACCTTCTCATGCGTCGATCCGGGACACATTGTATATTCCTTGGCCTTTCTCTTCTAGCAACAAAGCGTCGAAAAACTTGTTAAAATCCATTTTGTGGATGAAGACAACGTTAACTCCAAGTGAATGGCATTATAAAATTTACAGGAAAATGGAGATACCCAGGCTTTTTCTGCTGTCCTCAAGTGCAAAGGGCCTGAGAGGTCAACTCCAGTCACTTCAAAACACCTTCGAGTCACGAACTCTGACAAAAGGTGAGGGTGGTGGTTCCACAATAAAAGGTTTGGCACTGAATCTCCTGCACATTTTGCAAGTTCTCACGATAGATCTTATAGCACGACGATCTCCAATAATCCAATAGTTTTCTTGAAGTAGTGACATAAGTCCTTGAACACCCACATGACAGAATTTGCTGTGTACATGCTTGATGAGACTTTCACTTTTCAACCGAAAATCTAAAGTCCTTCGTGTCCGCTCTATTTGCCACATTGGTCCTCAATCTCAATAGCTCATCATCATATAACGGATTCAAACGCCCAATTTCCGCTGATTAAGACAAGCATTCTTTTCGGATCAACTTGAAGACGAATGTTTCTGCAAAATTTATTTTTTCAACGGAAATTTCTCCTCATCTCGACTCTAAATCATGTTTTGATTTGACACTGTGCATGAATCTGAAAATCCAAGCCCACATTCTCATTGTCTTAGGATAATCACTAAAATGATCAAGGTGAAAATCAAAAAATGTCGATTCTTCATACAAAAGATAATTCACTTTTTTTCCTCTCTTTTGTCTCATCTATATTCAATTGATTCTATACAGGCCATTATTCATGACTCTGATATAACCAGTCAGGACCCCTCCACCATTTTGATTTCATGAGTTGTCCAGGAGAACTCCCATGGAAAGCAGTTCAGCTGGTTTGCGATTTACATGTATGTATCGCCATATCTGGAGTAAATCTTCTGATTTCCTCAACTCTGTTGTGGACAAATGTACGTCATTTCCTTCCTTCATTATGTTGGATCCAAGATATCACTGTTGTAGATTCACTCCAAAAGAAAATTTCGTATTGATCTGTAAGATTTCCAGCTACTTGTAAATATTGTGGCAGCGAGTAATTCTAGACGTGGAATGGTAATCTTCTCACTAGATTTCTCCAACGGTGCCACCCTACATTTGGCTGCCAACAAATAAACCGAGACATCCAATCAGTTTTGATTCTACAGTAGATTGCAGTCCCGAAGCATCTTTCGAAGCATCAACGAAGGTGTGAAGGCTCACATATTTGGATTATCCACCAATATTTATCCAACTCAATCTTCAGTAATTTATCTTTATCATGAATCCACTCTTTGAATAGGAGGGCTATATGGTTATCGTTGCGATCATCCCAACCGATCTTCCTGTTTCACAGTTCTTGCATTCATAATTTTGGCCGGAGAGTTAGACACGTGAATCCAGTTTGATCAAATATCTTCTGTGCCGCAGATAGTAGCTTTATTCTCATCACAACTATATCCTTAGTCTCAATGTTAGGTAAATCACCATTAATAGTCAAGATGTCTTCGTCAGGATACCATCTAAGACCCAGCACTAATACACCATTCGTCTGGTTTACTGAATTTCCGAAAAACTCTCACCCTCCCAGCTCATAGGCGGATTTTGCCATTACCTGCACTGCTCATTTTATGAACTCACCAAACTCTTTTTCATTTGGTGCACTAGTAACGCAGTTATCAACGTAGAAGCATTTTTGAAGCCTTTCTATGCTTTTTTTCAGATATTTTCTGCAACCAACTACGCAGTTCTGAAGACATTTGGATAGATGGTACTCTATTGTTGCACCAAGTGAAAAAGAACTACAATTCACACCAAACACGTTGTTGATAGACTATTCCACGACCTTGTCCATCTACCCACAAAAACTGCAAAAACCTTCGGTCTTCTGGACTGACGCTTATCTACAAGAATGCTTTTTTAATGTCCGTAATTTGTCTAGTTTGTCCTTTTTCCAGGCACTGATTAAGTGAGGGTTTGTCTCTGTCGTAAGCTAAGACCTCATTGCAGTTGTTGCATTGTACCAGGATATGGATTGGTCTTTTTCTTGTTTATCGTACCTTCAAGTCTTCTTCTTGCGATATTGAGGTTGTTAAGTAGAACTGATGATATTCAAACCAATTGAGCTTCACTTTATATCAACCTTTTTGATTAATTGCTACTGTCTGATCAAATAACTTTCTCGCGGCCAATGCCATTACTTTTTTTGATTTCCTTTCTTTTGGATCAGAAATGCCCAAAACATCCAGCTGCCAAAACTCAGTGATTGATGGATCTGAAAGCATTGAAATTTTAGCAATCAAACTCATACTGCCAGAATTTGAAGTTGGAACCATACCTTCAACTGTCCATCCAAGATGTGTTTCGTAAGCCAGGTTTCGAGGTGTGGACCTTAGGGATGTCTCTTTTTTTGGTGTACAATAGTCCTGGTTCATTAAGATCTGTGAAATCTACATTAATCGACTGTAACTCCTGGATCCATGGACCATAGAATACTGGTGACATTTCGTTGCAGATAAGGGGTGGTTCTCAAGCTTCAAAAGTATAATTATACTGATCTCTGCAGCAATTACATCCTAAGATTTTGAAGAAGTTCTCCAGGTTTATGTGATGTTGACATGATCAAGTTTAGAGAATGAAAGGTCCTCGTTCACTTCAAAATGTTAGCTGAAATCAGACCCGACGCGTTTCGACCTTCTTGGTCATTATCAATGAGTTAATCTTACCCAAACTAACCCAAAATAACCTCACTGCGATTAACTTTCAGATTGATTATTATATAATATTATATATCAACCCCTTGATAATGACCGAGAAGGTCGAAAAGCGTCAGGTCTAATATCAGTAAACTTTTTGAAGTGAACAAGGACCTTTCATTCTCTACACTTGATCAATCACATCCTAATAATAATGAGTATTATCAACCTTGGTAGGTTCCTCCAAACAGACAATGCACGATGCTCCTCTTTCTTTTTGGCTTCAAATTCAGTGTAGCTGCTGTTGATCTCAAAATATTGCTCCTCTGAGATCCAGTGTCAATCAAGCTTCTAACAGACCTCATACCAGTAGCCTCTTCAACTTTTATTCTTGAAGTCTGGAGAAAAATAGAGTACAGGAACTTTGGTTTATCATAATGTGATCCTTTATTAAATCAACTTTGGCATCTGACGGTTTGACTTTTGATGTTCATTTGGCAACTCCTGGCACATCAATGGTGCATGTGAATTTTCACAAACAACACACTTTAAACGTTTTCTACATCTCCGTGCCTGATGTCCAATTCTCAAGGATTTAAAGCATGCTTTTCTGTCAGATAAAATATGTTTTCATTCATCAAAAGACATTTTCCGAACAGTCTTGACTATCGTGATTTCCTGAGAAAAAAATAAATTTAGCAACATCCGTTTGTATGAATCCAGCAGCAGTTTTCCTGAGCTCAAATTCTCGAGTATTTTTACCCGAGGTAGATCGTGGTTTCACTAAGTTTTTAGTCAAACCGAATCCTTCGCAGGCCATACCAATTCGCTGTTTGTTTCTGAACGTAAAAAACTCATCAAATTTCTCAACCAAATCTCCAGGCAACAATTGGCTCTCTGTGAATTTGTTGATATATTTATATTAGAATCCTAGACTAGTGCATCCCGGCATAAATTATTGTATCTTAAGCCCATAATTGTGTTTCTATTTGGTCATACATTTGAGCAAGATCAGTTTCAACGCGTTATCGAGGACTAGCTGCCTAAAATTGCTTTATGTCTTTGTATCCATAATCATTAACACTCAGATGATAGAGGTAACAACGTGTTTCTGATAAAACAAGTCTGAGGATGAACAGTATCGCTATCGCTCCTGAGCTTTTTCACCATTCACCAGGACAATGTTTATCGAGTTCGATTGTGATCATGAATAGAGGCCCTGGTACATGAGCTTTCAGAAAATCCAACTAGAAAATATGAATGGCCCGAGCATCGCATGTCACCGTGTCTTTCATGCCACGACTCGCTTAGCTCAGGACTTCTGTTCGTTGTCCTGTCAGTCGCATATTGTAACTGTGCCCTGATTGTGTTCCCAAAACAATATCAATATTTTCAGACTGCTTGAGTTCAGCGTTTCGTTGATTTATGAATCAAAAGTTCACAGTCAATTGAGATGATGAATGTTTAGATTGGGATTTTGTCCTTCTCAATCGAAAAGTAATAGATATATTGACTGAAGGCTTGATTTGTCAATATTGGTATGATATCAACTTTGAATTATTCGCACTTTTTTTGTCGCACCTTTTTTTTGATGCACGTGTTTACATATCAGTCAGTTTTATGATATGTATTACTAAAAACTACTACAACAATGCCTCCACAATTCAGTTTTTGCTTTAAATACTCAAGTGTAAAAAATAGAGGCTCTTATTAACTTCAACTTCCTGTTGATCCATATAATATAATTCTTCCTCAATTTTCAATCGTCTTTTGATGAGCTTCATGATAAAATAAATGAAAACATCCTTAATTTTTATCTCCTAGCATGCTTGTAACTCTAACTCAGTTTTGTACGAGGAACGTAGTTAGCAGCACAGAGTCTTTTTTCTTGTGATCATTGGCAGCTCTTGGTTTTGCTGGAGGCCTTGTTAATTGTGGAGAGATAAAGTTAATCGATGTTGTTTCTGGCGGTGGTGAAGGCCGTAAAGGTGATGGTGAGCGCGCAGAAAATGTTGTGGTTATTATCACTTGTTAATTGTTTTGGTCCATATCAACTCCACTCATTATAACTACTTGTTAACTCACGTGACTGGAGTGTTATAAAATCAATTAAACTGAGTCCTCAACTGAGCTTTTGCAAAATGTTTCAAAATTATCCATCCATGTCAGAAAGAGTTTGCTCTTCATGAATTCCGAGTCTGATACAAGTTGATGGGGAGTTCCCGCTGGAGTTCTTTCAGTTATGGTTCCATCTGCTTCCGTGGACGCACTAGTTGCGAGTGCAAAATATTGTACAGTTGCTCCCATATAGCAATCCCTGCACACGGCGAATATTAACTGGCTCCTTTTAGATTAAATGATTTGTCCAACGTTTTTTTTTGGGAGCAACAACCTTGGGTAGTTTGTTGGGCACGGTTGGGATACCAGACTCATCCATTCCATGTTGTACAAAAACTGTGTGAACATATTTTTTTTAAGTCAATCTTCTTTTGCGTCCTTGTGATGATTTGTCGACAATGGTGACTGCAAGAATTTGGAAAAAAGAAACATGAAACGTTTTGTTTCGTAACAGAGAGAGGGAAAAAAGATATATAACGTAGTGAGAATGAGAAAGAGAGCTATATAAACACCTTGATTTTCACTTACTCCAAATACCTAGATTGATTCAAAACTTTGCACGCTTGTCAAAAACCGATGACAATTCAATAATTTCAATTGGAAAACAGCTAAAAGTGATCAATACTTTCCAATTAAAAAGAAAGTCGTGATTTTTGGCGTGTCAAATTGAATGAAAGACTGGTTGACGTTGACGCTTTGATGGGACAATAGGCGCATTCTTTTGAACATGATCATTGTGGCCTGTGCAACGTTACCAAGGTAATTTCCTTGTCAAAGCTGGGTGCTGTGTTTATTTGATAATTACTACGTTTATCTCGACAGCTCGATCCATATCGAAACTCATGTGGCTTGAAAATTGAATCCTCAATCTCACCTGTTTATTCCGAGGATTGAGATCGAGATTGACAATATTTGACATGATCGAAACACCGAATTGTGAACTCAACCTTTCAAGCCGCTTGAGCGCTCAATTACAACCGTTTATATCGAGGATTAGAGGAGAACCCTCTAATGGAATCTACCAAGCCACTTGAGTCTCGATCCGGATCGAACCGTCAAAATAAACGAAGTAAATATCCTTGAACCGTTGTTATGTGAGTATATTTGAGCTATTGAAATGTCATCAAAAATATAATATTCTTAGGCCTACACCGGGCCAACAATTGAAAAGAGAAAAAAACCGAATATTTGTCACAAAAATGTTGTACTGTAATATGTATATCACATCTTTCGAAATTATCCTTTTCACTCTCTATTTTTCTCTTATTCTATAAGTTCGAGAAAGTTTCACTCATGCTACGTGTACGATGCTGCACATGTTTTTTTTGTCATACAAGACTTATTCGGGGTCGCTCGGCTTGAGTTCTATCAAAGACAGCAGCAGGAGCTAGGATTATTTTTTTCTGGAGAACGTAGACTGAGTTTATGACGCTTGCATTAAAGCTCAGGGTGTCCCAAACTGGACGCGTTCTTTTTGGAACACCCATATTTGGAGATATGGAAGACAATCAACTGAGGTGTCCGGAGCTCAAATTTAATGAGAAATCCACTGGCGCGAACAAAACTTTCCTATTTCTTACCGTTTGGGTGCTAGAGGGCGTTTCTCGAATTTCGACGATTTTTTTATATCCTATAATCTTTTATTAATAAAGATTATTGGTTTTTTTACAGGACGTTTAGATAGTTTTGGTTCCCATAAAACGCCTCCAGTTTGAGACATCTAAAAACGTATCTAAACGCCCAGTAAAAAAACTGCCTATTGCAATGGATTTCACAAGAAAAAGTGCCTTGATAATGTTTTTACGAAAATCAATAATTATATATGTTAATAAGAAAGTTATAGGAATAAAAAAATAGACGAAATTCGAGAAATGCCCTCTAGCGGCCAAACGATAAGAGATAGGAAAGTTTGCGCCAGTGGGTTTCTCATCAAATTTGAGCTCCGGACACCTAAGTTGATTTTCCTGTACATCAGTAGTTACAAAATTAATTTTTAGCACATGCAGTTTATAGCCAATTTTTATATAAAAAAAAATATCAATAAAGAAAATTATTCAGGGTGTTCATTAAAAAAGTCACCACCCACGGCCCATTTAAAAGTTTTGCGATGTTAGCCCCTGCGATAAAAAGATGTTTGATGAGAGTTTTTATACAAACTTGCAAATAATGTTGTAGATTGGCCACTATAAGACCAATTCCTGGGGTCAACTTGGGACACTTTTTGCGTAGGGCTAAGAGATTTGACGGTCATTTAATATTTTCAGTCCAAGAACGCACGTAAATATTGTCTGCTCTGAGTATTGGCTCTCTCTCTTGTCCTTTCACTCTTTACAAAGTATGGAAGGTGATATCATGTCTCAATTCCTCGGATCGTAGTTTTCCATCCTAATTTGTCTTGAGCTACAAGAGAAGCTTTCTGCAGTCCGTGACCAATGATTTCTTTGGTTTGATCCACCCAGCGCGTCGAAGACCTTCCTCTTGGTGGTTTACCATTGATTTTTCCCTCAACAATTAGTCTTTCCAGTCCATTCGTTCTTCTTGCAATGTGTCAAAAATATCGTAGGTATCATTGGTTTATCCTGGTTGATAGCCTTGTGTTGGAACTTGACTGAATAAACAGCTGGGTCAGTGCCGCCGTCTGCAAGTGGGTTGCTTAACTGAGGGCAATGCGGATTTTTTGACGACCCGTACCCTTAGCCGACGTTACATATGCTGCAGAACTCTTCTTCGAAGTAGTAGCCTCCTTACCAAGATTTGTTTCAACATTATTATCCAGTTCCAAGCCACAGCTGTATTGAATATCTTGCATCAGTTGATGAAATGTACCATACCACTGTCTTTCTCTCAAACACTAAACTATCATCTAGATGATTTTTTATGTTGATAAATCATCCTGTATTTCCTTTCCAGAATTAAATACAGCTAGAATGTTTGAAGAATGTTTTGGAAACGGCCCATTCATTTTCCGAATAAACGAGAACGGTTCGGGTCCTCAGCTTTTAATACAGGTAAGTTTCTACTTTCCATTTTTCCAAACAAGTAAAAATAGACGAAAAGTGCAAGTAATAAGGCTCAACAACCAGCTTGAATAGCCACGCTGTCACGACAACTCAATGCAGATCCATAAAAATTGACTTGAAGGACAAAAAAAATATATTATTATACATTCCGATAGAAGCTATCGGGTAGCGTGAATTGTGCCAATCTGTTATAGCGGTTATAAGCCTAATCGTTTGGATACAGGAATTTTCTTGCGCGGAATAAGTAATTGCTAAAGGTATGATAGCTGCCTTTCATCATAATCCGGATAAGTTTACATTCGATAGTTCAAGATGCCAACTAACAAAAGTCAACAATAGATCTTTGATACAAACAAAATCAATATTACGTGCCATATGAAATAAATATTTTGAAACTGAACGCTCAGGAAAGTTTTGCTATGCAGGTCAACTAGCCAATAAAAATACTATTTTATTCATGTCGTTTAATGGGAATAATATGTGGCTTCAGCTGATTATATCTTTTACTTTGAGCGCGATAGCATGAGGGTGAAACATATACCTACATACGGATTTTATAAATGTTTTTCTAAAAAAGAACTGTTTTAGTGGCAAGAATATGAATATATTTAGAAAGATTTTCTGGAAAGACTTGTTACTGATGTGAACGTGGATCTACCTATTGATCAGCTGAAACATCACATTATTTCAACAACAGAGGCATAGGAAGCCTTCTTTAGAAAACAACAGCTAACAAACATAAATCCCGATTCTGCATTTTGATCTATTCTATAATTTAAACAACCAACAATAACTAATTCTGCAGTTAATGCACACACCAATATAGGCTTTTCAAGAGGATATCGAAACAATTAAATCAATTTCTGTCTCGAACACAAGACAACTCATTGATAACTCTACTTTATCTCCCGCTCCAACAGATGCAACATCTGTAAAGCCGACTCGACATTCTCGCCGAGACATTTCGAGACTTTTCCAAGAGAAGTGTAATGATTTCTAAGCCTTTACAAATTATAGGTTGTCAGAAATGACGCCTGTGCTGTTCAGATTTTTGCATAACTTTAGACATAAAGATGAAAATTATCAACTTTTTTATCCTTATGCTTATCGTTATGTTTTTGAAAGGTTGTATAAACGCGTTCATTAGAAACCATACGTTCAAATTTTGTGCCTATGACCAAAGTTATGCTTACGCTTATGTATTTGTTGTATAAACCAGGCATTATCAAGAAACAAATCTGCATACAAAATAACAACTTCAAGGAATAACAGATTTTTTGACATTGATATAGAATGATAAACAAGTAGCGACTGCTCACTTCTACCCCTTTTTGTCTCAATGACAGGAATTCGCCCCATTTATACCCTGCTAACATTTTGAAATGCAAAATTGTTTTCTAAATCAAGAATTTTGAACTTCGCATATATCTTTAGACATACTTCATAGTGAGTAATCGTATTCTTTAACATGATAGGTAATTCACCTTTGTATCATTGAAATCATGGAATCTGCTACGGTATAGTTTTATTTTACATTTCATAATGTCAGCAGTGTATAGATGAGGCAAATTTCCAGAGAACTAGATCTAGTTCTCTGAAGTTTCTGTCATTGAGATAACGGAATTTGACCACGTTTAGGTATATGGAGCTGTCGCTACTTGTTTTACATTAGCGACCAGGATTGGTCCTGGACTACATAACCAGGTGGGTATTGAATAACTGAATTTTGACTTACGTGCATGATTGAACATTCTTTCATGCGGCGTACAGTTGATAGTTGTGCAGATAAGAGAAGGAATTGAATGTAAAGCATCTGGTTTCACCTCTTCACATTGATTGATGTTCATGTCTTCAGATTTCAAAGCTAGGGTGACAGTTTTCCAAAAAATGCCATTGTAACGTTCCATTTGTTCATTTCTTTCAGGATTATTTGGGGTACATCTACTAGTGGCTATACCTCTTGTATGTAAATAATGCTGCACTATACTGAGAATAGTTGTTCAAAACATTTGAACACAGTATAAGAAGCCATATTCTTGATATTGATTGTCATTTGCTTATGCCTACAAATGACAATCTTGAAAATTCATCGACGATTTTGAATAAATATTTCTTTTGATTACAATTTGGTAGAGGACCCTTGAAGTCAAATGATTGTATTGGCTTGATGAGTTTTCCTTCTGTTTTAGCAAATTTTGGTTTGATTTCAGCACAAATAGAGCATGATCCTATCATTCTCCGGATGTCTTCAATTGAATAGACCATGTTTTTAGATTTTACCCATGCATCACACGGGTTATCCCATAATGATATGAATTTTAATGAAGGTTGAATAGTATGTTACTACTGACTGAGTCACATATCCTGGAGAATGTATCAGTATTACTTCTGCCTGATCTGTGCATTAGGTCAAAATTGTAGCATGATAGTTCTAGACGCCATTTCAGGATCTTTTCATGTTTAATTCTACTTGCTTGTTTCATATTGAATATGAAAGATACTGATTTCAGGTCGGTTGGTGAGGTGAACGTCTTACCAATCAAAAAGTGTCTCCATCTCTTCAATGATTCAACTACAGCATATGCCTCCTTTCCAACAGCATAACGTCTCTGTTCACTTGAAGAAAATGTTCGAGAAAAGAATACCACAGGATGATTTGATTGAGACTAAGACTTGATGGAAAACTTCTAGAATTCACTAGATTACGTATTTTTTGAAGAATCGAGGTATCCATCTTTACCTTTTCAACTTCAAATTGGAACTTGACAACTTCAAGTTGGGAATTAACGAAATCAAATTGGGAATAATCATATTTAATTTGGAACTAATCAATTTCAAATTGGGACTGTTCAACTTCAAATCAAAACTTAGTCCCGAATTGAAATTGATAAGTTGAATATGATTATTCTCAATTTAATCTTGTTCATTTCCAACTTGAAGTTCTTTACTCCCAATTTGAAGTTGAAAAGAATAGTGGTAGAACATTCGCAAGGCCCACTTAGTCTAAGATCTAAATAGTACTTCAACTTTTGCATGTTGAGTCAATAGATCATGTCATCACAATGTCAGCACACAAAGAGTGCTTCAGATATACTAGAGAGTCTTTTTTTGCAGATCTAATGATTGAGCTAGAGATTCAGCTTCTTCAAGAGAAAGAAAGTAAGATTTTCCAGGAGTTGTCTGAGGTTTGCGAAGCTAATTTATCAATGAAAGCATCACGAATAAATTCACCTTGATCCTGATCGGCAGTTCTAGATTTGAAATTGTAATTTTTTCCAAGTTGTTTCAGGGCTGTGCTACAGTTTCATTACCTGGTTGCTTACGTATAAAAAGGCTTTATCTTGCAAATATTCCATTCTTTTCCTTGACATAAACGTTATTCAAAACTTGAATAGCATTCTGGTATGTCTTACAAGCGGTACAGGGTCCTGCAATAGTGCGTCAGGCATCCATAGCTCGTATACCATTCGGTTAGGAATTTCGTTCATGCGCAGACCTATACTATACATATGAGTGTATTTCAGGAAAACATTTTCGCAAATAAAGTGTGTTCCAGAAAACAGTGACGACATGTTTTTTTTTAATGGAACACCTTGTATTTTTTTGGATATGAAGATTTGTTTCGGAATTTTGCAACCTTTCAAAAATAATTTCAAAGATGGTCTTGGGTCTGTTTCTTCCCAGCTCCGCAGTAGCAACTCCAATACAGTAAGTCCGAAAATACTCCAACATCAAATGGTTTTTTTCTATTTTGTAGAGGGTGTCCAAAAATGATTCGGAATGTGACAACTTTCAAAGCAGTTTTTCTCAAGATTTTCAAATGGTACACCCTGTATAATATTTTACAGTTTGATGCAGAATGAAGGTACACACTTTTCTCATTCACAAGCTCATTTAAATTCTTAAACGTTAAAAAAATATTCTCCAAAAATCATAAATATATCAATTTTCATCAATAAAATAGTTAAGTGCCAAAAAACAATTATTCTCACGTTTTCCCAATACAAAAATCATATCAATAAGCTTCTTTTGGAAAGTTAATTTTCTCAACAAATTATTCGCCAATATTCTTCCACAACTAATGTCAAAACTATATTGTTTGTTAGATAAACAAAGCGTTTTTCCATAGCAACCTAAAAAATGTTTGTTTTTTGATGATGGATGGACATAATTGAATATCTTTTTGAACGATTGAGAATTTGAATGAATTTAAAAATACAAAAAGTGTCTGTACCTACATTCTGCATCAAACTTTGAAATAATATACAGGGTTTACCATTTGAAAATCTTGAGAAAAACTGCTTTGAAAGTTGTCACATTCGGAAACAAATTTTGGACACCCTGTATGAAATAGAAGAAAACTATTTGATGTTGGAGTATCTTAGGACTTAATGTATTGGAATTGCCACTGCGGACCTGAGAAGAAACAGACCCAAGACAATCTTTAAAACTATTTTTTGAAAGGTTGCAAAACGATTTTTTTTGTTTTTTTCTCTAAAACTATCAAAGCAAATCAGATGTAATATCGGACATATGAAAAAACAATGAAACAAATCTTTATCTCCAAAAAAATACAGGGTGTCCCATTAAAAAAAAAAAAAAATTCGTCACTTTTCTTTGGACCACTCGGTATTTGCAAAAATATTTTCCTGAAATACATTTTTATGTATTATAGTATAGGTCTGCGCATGAACGAAATTCCTAACCTCAATGGTATACGAGCTATGGATGCCTAACGCACTATGCAGGACCCTGTTATATTCATAGGTTGAATGACTTACATGAGGAATCAGTAGATGTAGCTTATCATAATCTTCTAAGTCTTTTATAGATGGAATAAAATGTTCAAACGTCTTTGATCAATCTTGCCATTTCTGATCGGCGTGTGACTTTGTCTGGAGATCTATCAAGTTTTTCTGGTTTCAGAAATCTGTCCACTATGCGTATTTTGCTTAATGATTTCTAAGCCTTCACAAATTATAGGCCTTATTAGGCAAAAATTCTGCATATAAAATGACAACTTACAACTTATAACAATAATAACAGCTTATGACATTGACAATATCAATACAAGTAACAGGTAATAATACAGAATTTTCCCAACAAGAACCAAATACGGAAGCATGGAGAACGAATTCGTCTCGCCTCGGGACACCGCTCCGTATCTCGAACTCTCGCTCCGATATTGGAATTCGAGAGTCCCTCCTCTTCCTCTATAGTTGGCTTGCTCTCCTATTATCTTGGCGAGAGTGTGGAGCCGGCATGATACCGTCTGTACAATCTTGGCGAGTCAGACCAAATGGGATGCCGGCTCCCCGCTCTCGCGAAGACAAAAACAGCTGGTGAGGCGGAGTAAAACATCCCAGGGTGAGACGAATTCTTCCATACTCTCGTACTCTCTTGGTCATAGTGCGGAGTCTGCAGGGAAATATAGATGGAAGCTCTCGTTATGCCTCGGTAGTTTTCGTCTCCTGTCCATTTTCTGTGCCCGAGTCAAAGGCTCCATGAATCTCCACGTTAAGGCACGAAAAGCGTGTGAATAACTGTACACTCTCACTTTTCCCTGTATTCAACTCGAGTTTGGAGTACAAAGCTGCAAACTAGAGGGTGTATGAACTATCGCACTTGTGCACAGAAATCTCGGCTGAAACATCCCAGGGAGATCTGGCGAAAGCACTCGGATGAGAGTGTACAGCAGGCATAAATGAGTATAATGTTACTTGCATTAGTAGGACTACTTAGCGGCGATGAATTATGTTCGGACTCTTGTGGAAAGCAGACTACTAAATCAAATTCATGTAACATTACTTGTGAAAATCCCCCAAAAAAAATGGATCTGGAATTCTTCAATAATGCAAGTGTTAGTGGATGACATAACTTTGTCTGATGTCCTCAAGAAAAAAAGATATAGAGGCTTTTCAGATAGCTTTATCGAAATTTCATCATGGGTATTAGATGAAATATGAGAAATGATGATTCCAAATTGGTATCACAGCTGGAATTATGAAAAATTGGCTATCAAGAATTGGTCTTCAAAAGCTGCTACAAAATCTACCGTAATAGCATCGGATCCTATCCTTATTTGAGGGTACTATCAACCATTCAGATTAAAAACTTAAACAAAAAAATGTGCAAGTGAAAACAGTGAAGAGCCGCAAATCCTCAACGTATTTTAGTGAAAACTAATGGGCATCTTCATTTAATGATTGAATATTGTTTTCTTTTGTGTAGAAACTAGAAAACTAAAAGTGATGATTTATTTGCGGTCTTCTTACAATTAGTTTACTCGTTGGTGTTGATAGGCACAAACGACTTATCTTTTTCAAAATAACTTCTTCCACCTTGAATCTAATAATGATATTAAAGTATGACAAATTGTAATTGTGAGGCATGAAAAAAGTTGTTCACAAAATTTCATATCCATCCTTGAATACAGAAAATCTATAAAATCTGATTGGGTTGATGCATTCATGCGTAGATTCCAACAAATTAATAAAACATCATCAGAGAATATAGTAGGTAACATCAGAAGTGCAGCATATTCACACAAGAATTCCTTCATCATAATAGAAGAGGTAGCGTTCCGGCCATTACGCCGAAATTCTCAAAAAACCCTTGGACACTTAAAGTGAAAAAATAAATAAATAGAAAAATAAATTGGCAAATGAAACTTGCCACTGGCATTCCAAGCTTTGAAAATATTAGTGCGAAACATGCTCCCCAAGAGATTGGCCCTAATGGAGCATTCTTCCAAAATATTTTCAATGGAGAAGGCATTTCCTGGAAACACCGATACATGCCTATTATGCTTTTAATGGGATTTCTTTTGATCGTGAATTTATGGAAATAAATGGGTCACAATTTGAACACTTAATTAATTAAACCACGTACATTATAGATTGGTAATTTCAACCCCGTACATTTAATTGTCTATTTGGTAAGTCGAATTTTCGATATATTTTTTTTAAATGTTTGTCATAATACATACATGCGATGTGAAAACTTCAATAGATTCTATGATAGAACTCGTCGTAAAAAAAATGTAGAAAAACTGCAAAATTGTTTTCCAACTTGAAAATCAATATAATAATATATATTTCGAGTCTAAAACGTGACAGTGATTCTTTTTTCTTTCACTCAAAATTATCTTCTGATGTTCAGATTATGTAAATGGGAATTTGGGACTGATATATTCACCTAGATGTTCGATTATTTTTTTGTTCTGTTTCATAAACTTTGCTATTGTTTCAGATGTTCTTTTCTGCATTGTTTTTATTGTTCTAATTTCAAAGTGGTTGATCAATTTAGCGCTTCAGGAATTTGAATGGAAATCAGGCAACACTGTATATGTGAAAAATCATTCTTTCTGGATAATTTTGTTTGTTAGGTTTTTATAAAATATGGAAAATTTAACGGCACAAAAGCGTTGTGAAATCATAAAAATTTATTTTCGATAATTTATTATTACCGGGTGATTTTTTATATTTTTTCTACGACCGTTTAATAATAGGCTTATTACTCACGCATTTTGAATAGATAATAATACCTATTACCTACCCCGTGAGTAATGATTCATTACTCACGGGTCATTACTCACGGGTTTGGTTGTCACATGATCTTACTTTTCAAATTATGTGCAGATTTTTTTGGACACCCGGTATAAAGGCCGTAGAAAAAGTATAGTATTCTACTCGCATGTAATGACAATTACTCACTCGTATGATTGCAACACTCGCCTCCGGCTCGTGTCGCAAACTTCATCCTCGTGAGTAATAGCTGTCATTACATGCTCATTGAATAATATACTATTACTCAATAGATAACTCGGTTGATTTTGGTGTTACAAAAAAGTTTAAATGAGCAGTATTTTTCATGAACGAGCAGAATCTTATACTAAAAAATGCAAAAATGCATGACAAACCTTAAAATTGTACATAACGTTTCATTATTTAGATGGGAGACCCGTATATTTTTCGCTAGAATGATAGATCTTTCTCTTCTGATACAAAATTTACCATATACCTATTATATTGGTAGTTGGTTCAACCGCTTTTGCGCTACTCAAGTTCAAAGTCTCAACAAGTCTCATTACTGATGCGCTGGCAAAAGCCTTGGAGTTTGAAACGGCTAAGCAATCCATCAAGCTTCCTGCGCGCGTGCGAAAGATGGAGGAACAAGATTTCGTAGAGGAAGACTCTTTCGACGCAAATGTGAGGAGAGTCGTCAAGAAAATGGAGGCCTCCAAACGCAGGGATCTGCGATGCTGGAACTGTGGAGAGCCTGGCCACGTTCGTAGCCGATGTAGGAGAGAGGTGCGCGTGCCTGCTTTGGAGTCGAAGGTCGATGCGAAGGGGCCATCGTCGACCTCTTACCAGTATTCCTCGAAGAAAACTGCCATAGTTGCCTCTTTAGGACTCAAACTGAACAGCGTGTTTGTGAATGGCTTGGTTAATGGAGAGAAGCGCACCATGCTGCTGGATACAGGTGCGACGAAGACTATCATGAGGCCCGACATTGTCACAACAATGATAAAACCAACAAAGTGGCGACTACGGACGGCAACAGGAGACTTGGCTAGGATCCATGGTGAAATGGAGGCAGCGGTGACTCTGGGAAGTAACATTTTCGAACATCCAATGCTGGTTGCTGATATTGAGGAAGAAATCATAATTGGAATGGACATCATGAACTCTCGAGGCTACCAATTAGATTTCAAAAATGGAACACTGAGGACCAACAACGTAGAGGTGATACAGCATGGGAGAGAAAAAGACAGTTCGTGTTTTGCTGGCTGGGGATGCTTCAATTCCTGAGAGGAGCGAGATGATTTTGTGGGCTCGCCTGGAAGGGAAGATGAAAGAAGAAAGCATCGTGATGTTTGAGCCTAGAATACACGATTCTGAAGTAGGACGAGGCATTGCATGTGGAAAGAGCCTGGTACATGTGGGAAAGACTGTGACCGTGAGAGTGATGAACGTCAATCATCACTCTGTAAGTTTGGCAAGGGGCACAGTTTTGGGCCTCTGCTCGTGTATTTTCTCTGTGGTGCGACAAATATGTGAGACTGAGAAGACCATCTCTGAGTTCACCGGAGAGATGGAGATGTTAGTTGTCACCTCTTCAAAAGACCTGGATAAGAGACAAAAACAACGAGTGAGAGGCCTGATGAGGAATTACGGCGACAACTTCGCAACGGGACTGGGGAAAAGGGCCGAACCAACGTGGTGCGGCACACCATCGACACAGAGGGAGCACGACCGATCCGCCAAACAGCTGGAAGACTACCTTTGGCCAAGAAGGAGGAGGCGGACAAGATAATCCGGAACATGGAGAAAGGCGGTGTCATCGAGCCTTCTAGTAGTCCGTGGTCATCGCCAGTTGTTCTAGTTAAAAAAAAAAGGACGGTTCAACTCGATTCTGTGTGGACTATCGTCAGCTGAACAACGTGACGAGGAAAGACAGCTACTCGCTACCACGGATCGACGACACTCTGGTCACCTTGGCCGGATCGAAGATCTTCTCAACCCTGAACCTGAAAAGCGTATATTGGCAGGTAGAAATGGCCCCCGAAGATCGAGAGAGGAGTGCTTTCAGCGTTGAAGATGGGCTGTGGCAGTTCACTGTTATGCCATTAGCCGTTAGCAACGCACCTGCTACGTTCGAGCGGCTGATGGAGACTGTGCCGAAAGGACTATCCTGGTCAACATGTCTGGTGTACCTAGATGACATAATTGTGGTTGGCAAATCATTTGAAGACCATCTGAAGAACTTGGAGGAGGTATTCCAAAGACAAAGAGAGAAATTCTGGTTTGAGGCTGAGTCCAAAGAAATGCCAACTGTTCCGGAGGAAAGTACAATACCTGGGTGATATCGTGTCGGCTGAGGAAGTAGCCGATGACCAGCAAAAGGTGGAGGCAGTTAAGGAGTGGCCAGTACCAAAGAACCTCCACGAGCTAAGAAGTTTCTTGGGTCTGTTCACGTACTACCGGCGTTATGTTCAGGGATTTGCGAACATCGCCCGGCCTCTTCACGGGCTCACAGAGGCACAGGGACGCTTCCACTGGGACGAAGATTGTCAGGAGGCCTTTGACACGCTTAAAAGGGCACTTGTAAGCGCGCCCATCCTAGGCCCACACCACCCGAGGGTAACTTCATCCTGGATACAGATGCCAGAAATGTAGGACTTGGTGCAGTCTGTCCCAGATCCAGCAGGGACATGAAAGGGTGATCGGCTATTCCAGCAAAACATTGTCGAAGCCGAAACGGAACTTCCGCGTCACGAGAAGGGAACTACTGGCAGTAGTCAAAGGGGTAGGGCACTTGGGCACTTCTACAAGTACCTCTACGGGAGAAAGTTTCTGCTTTGAGCGCGGCGTGGTCGCCGCGCTCAAATTGCTCCTACAGTTCAAGAATCCGGAGGGTCAAGTTGCTCGTTGGATCGAGAGACTTCAAGAGTTCAACTTTGACACGGACGACCAACTAGAATGGAGGCATGCTGGAGGTGATCTTCAAAGAAAGCGGTATTGACATCCTGGTGTGCTGCTATCCTTCCCGGAGGACGAACCAGAGGACAGTGGACTGCTACTTCCATAGGACATCAGGCTGCCGGTTTGGGGACAGTTGCCGATACCGACATGAAGGCAATTCGGGACGAAATGCCTTGAGATGGGGGCAATGTGACAAAACATGCGTTCAGCGGTGTTGGTGAATGGGCCAGGACCACATTGTGTTGAATCGATTTGTACCTTCTGAAACCAGAGCGGAACCAGAGGGCGGAGCAGACTTCTACTATATTGTTCAGAGTTCTATACAATGCGGCGTTATTCGGGAAGTTTCAGCGAGAAGGGTATATAATGAGGTCCGCCATTTTGAAGTGGAGTTAGTTATCGATTAGCCGCGAATTGTGATCGTTACAACATAAATATACGCTGCGATTGTGAACATAAATATTTGTGGTTGTGTTAGTGATTTTAGATAAATTAATTAAAACTGGACAAGTGTTTTCTATAGCTCGTTACACTATGTTGGGTCAATTATTTCCGAGGCATACATACGGCCTATTGTGATCCACTCACAGATACACAGCAGCTTTTCTCATTATGATTCAAATATTTTCATCTGCGGTTAACGTCCTTGAGAAAGAATACAATTTAATATGTAGCTGATATATTGTCGACTATAATGTGTGAGACGTGTGTTGCATTGTAACAAACGAATGTATATTTTTTATCTAAAAAGACGTTTTCAACGATGTTGTGAAGTGTGGTTGTGAATAATAAATGTGTTCCAATATCATCTTGTTTCACGTTATCCTTTGATATCGAGGTTCAAGATCAATATTGGGCCTCTTTAGTAGTCTCTCAATTATTCATATGACTATAATCCGTATCCAGCTTTCTATTTCAATGTATGGATACAATAATGTTATTATGTTCTTATAAAGTCGGTCGATCCAACTATTTATCTCTAGATTACTTATCAAAACCCAAGCGGAAGTTGATCAACGATGAACTTTTCAAAAGCATTCATACTACATTTTTAGATGGGCATATCAAATAGACAGTTATCTGCACGAATAAAGTTGTGAGTTAATATTTGATTCAATGATCCTTACATATTATTTTCATAACCTAACTCAAACTTAAAACCTTTTACGTTTTGTAATCAAGTCAATCACACACGGAATAAATACAATTTACCAAATTGCTGAACGTTAATTTAATTGGCGTATTTGAATACAAAAGACAAATTATTTTAAATCTAAAGCAAGTCGCGTGACGAAGCAAATATTAATCATGCTGTTGAAGTCAATGTCAATAGTAATATTCACAATAATATTTGTGAAATAATGTAAGTTAAACATGAACAATCACCCACAAATAAATCGGTATTACAACCCCACTATTAGATTCAATTTGGAATTCCTACTGTACAATACCAACCATATAGTTTACTCAATAAATGGAATGACCTAAAAATATATTCTATAGTTTAGATGTGCAACGTTATTTTTTGAATTATTGATCATGATCAGAACAAATTCTAATAACTGGAACCTCTGGAGAAATAACAACTGGAAGAATTTTCATCTACGCAAACATGATGTGCATATTAGATCCTTGAGTGCAGTCTGAACCGAAGAAAAACGTACAACTGTCCTGATAGGACTCATTCAGCTTCAAAGATATTGTGGAAAATTGAGTGGGCTCCAAGAGATATTTTCATGAGATCATCCAGAACAACAAAAAACTTGAGTCTCAGGCCACGGATGCATAATGAAGAACACTGAAACTGAGGCAAATTAGTCAAGGCCAAGGCCGATACGCCTCGTACTACAAATAGTGTATTCGGGTATTCCTGAAGCAATAGGAGTGTGCGAAGCGAAAAGACCTTTCTCATCAATACCCGAACAACGCTCCAAGCATGCGACATTCAAATGTACGAAAAATGTTAGGGCTTGATTCGGCCAAGACCAAAGAGCACAATATTAAGTGTTCACACAGGGTGTCTGGATGAACGAGTGGCTGAATCTCGACAATAGTAGGTTTGGGAAAAAAAGTGGAAAAGTTAAGTGGACAGGATAAATGACTGGAAACTATTTTGAAGTTCGTGATTCGATCGCTAGGGGTTGTAACCGCTATGAAGAAACATATTATTTGCGCTGCTTCGGAAAGATACATGATGAGCTCTTACCTTGAAAACGCCATTTTATATCTTGCTGTTTACTGAATTAGAGGTAGGGGTTTGGTAGAACCCATAGAAACCCGTGTTCTGGTAGACCTCATGGTACACGGGTTAGTGTACTCCCCAGTTACACCGCAGCCACTCATGGGCTCAGTTTTTGACTAGAGTGATGATCAAGAACACCACCAAGTATCATAGATGCTTGATAGAGTCAATTTCAATCTAGGCTGAATTGTCACCTTTTTGGCTGCTAGTGATTGGTTACATTACAACCTACTCATTTTCATTAGCCATTGAGGGTGCCACTAAATATTCGAACAGAAATTAATTTATGCCTACCGTAGGATTCGAACCCACCACCATCAGAGCCCCACCCTTTTGGTCCTCACTCTCTTTCTCTCTTTCAAGCACATTTATTTATCAAATTGAAAATTTCAAGTCAGGTTATATGAAAACACTTATACCGGGTGTAGATTATTAAGTAGTGCAACTGATCTGAATAATGCCTCACTAAGAGCTGCTATCAGTCTGTTCAAAGGACTGGGCCTCATGGGTGAATACCTTGGCAATCATGTGATCCACAGAAGACCCACTGTACAAATTGAAAGGGGTGAATCTTTGACTAATTTTGAGACGGAAACTTCATGTGAACATGGGTCCGCAACGGCTCAGATTCTTATATACAGGGCGTCAAAAAAATATATTTCATTTGGTTCTTTGCTTATATTTTTGTCAATCAACATGGAAATTGAACAACATTCGGAATACTGGGGATATTGATGACGAGAAACTCAAGTATTCACTTAGTTTCTTGTCTAATGTTAGAGGGCGTCACGTACAGTGTTGGATCGGAATTAAATTAACCATAACTTCTTTGTGTCGCATCGTATGTCTTCTTTAACTATGCGGACCTATGCTCCATCCAATTTTACATAAAAAAAGGTACTTTTAGTATGTGTCATGCCTGAATTTTTACACTTGGATCATTTCCGAGTGTTTGGAAATCAAGCGAAGAAATGTATCTTTTATCTATTGATTGTGAGAAACTTAGATCATTTACAAGATCAAGACTTAACCAGTTGATAACATTTACAATAGACGATGGTTGCTGGAAATGATCACCACCTACTTCAACGCAAGCAATAGTGATATCTAAGTTGATAGTGTAACAACACATGACGTTAAAAAAGTATTTTGTTTTCAAATTTGGAAATGACCCAGGTTAAAATATTCCAAGGCAGATCTAACTTCTAACCCGTTTTCAGCCAAAACGGCTGTTTTCAGCGACAAATACTAAGAGTATCTTTCGTATGAAAAATTCAAGAGATATGTCTACCTAGTCAAAAATGACATACAATGCGACACGAAAAAGTTACGGTGGATTTAATTCAGGAACAACAATGTATGTGGCGCCCTCTGTCATTAAACAAAAACCTAATTCAATATCAGAGTTTTTCGTCATCAATATCGCCAGTACCACCAGTTTCCTTCAGTTTCCATATATATATATATAACAATATAAGCAAAAAAACAAATAAAATAGTTTTTTTTTACGCCCTGTATCTAAGAAACCAAGCCGTTGCGGACCCATGTTCATATGAGCCTTCGTCTCAAAATTGGTCAATGATTCAATCCTCAAAATGTGTACAAGTACTTTATTTGCACTCTGTATATCTAGCACCAGTGGAACCTTTACATTATTGCGAATGAGCCTCCACCAGAAGTGAAAACCAGCTCCAACATGACAGCAGAGGCCAGCGGGCAGATGTTGGCCCCAACAACCCCAACATGTCTCTTAAATCGGGTGAGTCGTGTAATTTCGTGTCGTGTCAAGGAATATTCCAGATACATAGCTAATATGGGAAATGATCACGCGAATTGATTTGAAATAATAAAGTAGTTGACAAAATCGGTCAATTTTTTTGGCTATATGTCAAGGTTGTGAGTTGAGAAAAAATGGACCCGAAAACCTCCCTTGAAATATTCATCACCAGAATACACACTTATCTAGAACCATCAGACCGTTGTCCTAAGATTCAAACGTTAAATTGTGAAAATAAGAAACAATCATCTCCCTAGCCATGCTATCGAATATCGATGGACTTGCGATTCGCCCCTATCAGCAGAGCGGTCACCATTCCATCAACAACACCGCAATGAAAATGGAGGATTTACTAAATTTACAATTCAGTGAATGTCGTCAACATTTTCCCTATTTTCATGGTAGATTGCGAGTCTGCCATCAATGAGTATATGTGTGACATTGTTTGAGTTTCGCTATTAGTTACTTTTGAGTTTGTGGAACGACCGAGTACTACACGTTCAGCAACAGTGCAATGATTGGGCGATAAGACTCTGGTTTGGATTGGTCTTTACCCGGTTTCTTAGTTGGTACGATCATAGCAATTTTTGATACGCATGGATAATGCTGTAGTGTGGAATAAAATTTACCTCCAACAATGGTCAGGATTTATTTATTGCAATAACAAATAAATAATTGACTGGTTCACCGAGATCAGCTTCACTATTGGCCAGAACAAACGCACCCGGAATAAAAATTAGGCTGAGTCACCTTCTTTATTGATGTTAACATACTTAAGATATTTTTAATATGAGCTCAACTGAAATCAAAATAAGAGAAATACACCAATTGTAAAATCTAAACTACTGTACAACAAGTACCAAATCGCCAAGGTTTGATGCGATAATTAACCTCCGAATACAATGCAAGTGAAATACAGACATTCCATTATATTATATTTGATCAATGGTTGACCACCACACAAAAAAATTGGTGTAGGATTCTACATATATTCCCAAAGATTAACAAAAGAATGGGAGTCCCCCACGGCGTTCCCAGGCTGCAGGACAACCATATAACTTGGCACAAATAGCTTTTTTCTTGATTTAGTTTTAATCAACTCACCGCTAAATATGTCAAGCCAATGCCTGCCTACGCGTTATATCTTAATTCTCTAACGCAATCGCCTCAAAAGGGGCCGTGGCAAGTCGATATAGCCTTATGAATGATATTTAACTACTCATAACTCGAGATCACTTCATTCACAAAGACCAAACTCCCATACCACAAGTATGATTATATTTCATACCACCACGCTAGGAAAACAGTGAGCTGTAGCAGATCATTTGATAAGTGTCAAACTCTTTAGACTACTGATGTTGAGTCATTCCTCAAACACCATCACTCGGAAAAAGGGGCGGCGGCAGATCGTTTCCACCTAATTCTTGATAGCTCAAGAATCAAACTCTTTAGACCGCTGGTAAGATATTTTTCACCGTACATCGCCAGAAGTGGCTGCAGAATAGAAAACACAATAGGATTTCTCATAATTAGTTAAAATGCGTAATATTAAATTAGGTAAGGTAACTCTGTGAGACCACTCACCATAATCAGTAAAAAAGGTATCTTGCTCATCATTACAAAACACATAAGCAGCATAATGTTGGGTTTATACAACATTTACCTAGTCATAATCATAATCATAGTCATAAAATAAAAATAGTCATAATCACAAAAGTTGAAAGCAGGTTTCCTTATGTGCCTATGTACCTACCCGTTTATACAACATGTCGCAGTCGTAATCATAATCATAAGCATAACTTCTGACCTTGATAGTTGGTAATTTTCATCTTTCAAGACAAGAAAACCTGCTTTCAACTTTTGTGACTATGACTATGATTATGATTATGACTATGTGAATGTTGTATAAACCCAGCTTAAGTGTCCATCTCATGCACTCAAAATACCATCAAAAAAAATAATTTGGCTTTCAAATATCATTCAAGGTAGAGAAGAATGATCAGAAAGCACAAAAAATTGTCACCAAAAAAATGGGTTGCTACAGTAGTGTCTCAATTATCCTGGTAAGCTCTGAAGGGGACACCAGGATTTTACCAAGAACATCGTCTGGGAGGACGCAATCAATAGCCATTTGCGTCACTGACTGCGTTACTTTGCTCTGGAAAAACGTGACGTCTGGTTTCTTTTCGGGCTCTCTCGCTTGAAGTTCAGCCAACGTCTCAAAAATGTCTCCAGGTGTCCAGACGACACCTCCAAGTGATGAGATTTTATTGAATTTGTTTCTGTGCCGAACACTGATTTTCCAGAGGTAGAAGGATAACTCCCTGGACAACCCAGATATTGCGCTCTAGGTTTCGCTAAGGAACTCGGAGATCGCCCTCCGAACTCAGCGCGTCAATTTCAGGACCTATTTCGCATCTAAATTAGACCAAGGAAAGTTGCCGTTCCATCGAAATTGTTAAAAACAGCTGAACAAACTAAAACTGAAAAATCGTTTATGAATCAAACACATTGTATATCAATCAGACATTGGTTTCTTTAATGGCCTCAATGTTTTACGAAGAACCCCATAAGAAAGAATAAGGCAGTGTCAGATCCGGATTATTTGACGGCCATATAATCGTGACAGTGCGGGTATTGTTATATATATATATCTTCAGAAGTCTTTGGAGTTTTCCAAGTTTCAAGTCGTCACTTTTTTGAGATTGAATTTGCGCAACTTTTCTTCCATTTAACCGATGTATATCTTACGGTTCACGAGATCCCCATGCATACACTCGAATTTGTAACATCCTGTATAAAAAGACCGTGTATACATTTTTTTTTTCATCATAATACTCGACAGATAAGCATAAGGAGTTTGGAAGTACCTACAGTTCGGAAATCTTCAGGAAGAAATATCGGATACAAAATTTTGATAATATACCTAATGAAGAACAAGAAGCCAGACAAGAAGTCATTTTTTCCTATTTCATATAGAAGCAACAACATTGCATGACTAAAAATAACTTGAGATTCATTAGCCAGAGGTCGCTAAGGTGACACTCAATTAACCAGAACATTTCTATGTCGCGTTTTTCATGAAGAACCAAGTAATGCATGTACCATCAAGTACCCCGTAGAGACAGTGTCGAGTATTTTGAAAAACTCACCATCGCCGGTTATCTCTATTCACTATCAACACATTCAGGAGAACAAAATCTATGTCAAAAAAACAAAAAAAATCATAATATTTTGAATTTTTCGGGATTTTTCCGAAGTTGTTTTACCAAATCAGACATTTCCGTGTATTTTACGTTTCCGAGAATCATTTCTCTGGAACTATCTTGACGCTGTATGAATAAAATAAAAATATGACTAACATTATGTTTCCATATTGTGCACGGATTTTCAATGTGATTTGGAAAGGTTAAAGAAAAACGAGAGAATCCTTGAATAAAAATAAAATTTAGTTCAAAAGAATCTAGAGCTAGATTTTTGTGTTCTTCTATTCTCTGAAATACTTGCGATTCTGATGGACACCAGCAATAAAGGTCAGCTTATTTTTTTAATATTGGATTGAATAGATACAATAATCAGAGAAAGATTCTTATTTGCGCATAGAGCATGTCCATAAATAAGTTGGTGATAAATTATATCGCCTGCGGTGAATGAGAGTTTAAAACATGCAAGACCAACAATTTTCTTTCTACTGTGCAACCGTAATTATTATTCTATTCTAATCCCAACCCACTGCAAAGCCAGGCACGTCTCTTTCCATAATCTGATCACCATTTCAAGTATAATCACGCTTATCAAGCACCTAGATCCTCGAAGGACGTTCTCCATCAATAAGAATTATCTTTAAAAGTCATCATTTACCATTATTATTGCAGCGCTCATTTGCATAACGAAATGTCAAGTGCTATTCAAATTCCTAGTTTCAACTAATTTCCTGGCAAAGCTCTTGTAAGGCCAACAATAAGGGTTAATGCGACATTATTAAAGTTTACTATAAATACCGAGAAATATTGTTTATTAATTTTCATAGTTTTACCATAAATACCTCCTAGTTGCATGACAAAGGACGATTAAACGTGAAATAAATTAGTTGCATACCGGGTTCATTACGTTTAATATGGTGTCTGGAATATCATTTGCTCTTCCCTAAATATAGCTTAGCTCTTTGAATTGAGCACGTTTATTATTTTGTAGTTTTAATGATGATGTAGTTGACATTTTAGAAGTCAAAGGGTGAACCGATTTATATGCCAGAAATAACCAACTGCATTCCAGGAGTACAAAATGTCAAAAGTCAATCAAAGTACGGGATACGGAAATAATGTTGGTATTACTAAATAAATTATATAGATGTTTCATCTTTCCAATAAGAAAAATTCAATTATACCTACTTATACCTAATATGGAAACAGCTATCAAAAATAGGTTATTCTCAGCAAAAAACCCGTGTAGATTTGTTGATTATTTTCTTTTTGCTTTCTAATTTCTTAAAGGTGTTATTGCGATCGGTAAATTATATTTTTCCGTAACTTGGACGCCACCCTCTGGATTTGTGTGGCCACAGTGCCTATCGGCAAGCCCTTGGACAGTGGGCATGGTACTTCCGGCGTTTGATGTGTCTGTTGCGCTCTAAAAGTACGACTGAATTTTGACCCTTGACATACTCTCTGACTCTGACATACGCAGGCGGCGGAGAAAACAAGTCTTAAAAAAAGTCACCGATAAAGGAGAATATTATATTATATATTATTCAACGAGTGAGTAATGGTGATTACGCAAGTCTCAACCGTGTGTGTAGAAGACATTACCCGCGAGTAGATTACTCTACTTTTCATGTGATTATTTAATATTCGGATCGGAATATGCACTATTTAATTTCATTTGCAGGGCAGTTTATGACAACTGTGTGGTCAGGTTGACGCAACGACGATAAAACAAGTATGGTCGGTCAAATGGGGTGTTTCAGAATGATGGATTTGAATTTTCTGATTGGCTCTTAAATATTGGACTAATGTCATTAGATCTTTTTCATAGTCATAAAAAAAAAATCCTTAAACAGCCCTGTCTACCTGATGACACACGCTACCGGAAAAACAGAAGCACTTTCACTGGAATAAAATATGAAAACAGTAGAACATTGGAAATCGCTTTTAAGAGTACAATCTCTTCACTTGAGAGAAAGTTTAGAAATGAATTGGGTGGAGAAAAACCAATATAATGTGGCGAAACCTGTTTTTGCCTATCCAGACCAGAGAACTAGGGCCACTGTATCTGAAACTCAATGATTTGGTGAAATTCGCGAAGGTCATCGACGCGCCGCGCGCCGGGAGAAATGAAGCACAATCCACGGTATTTCGGAATTCGTCAAATAGATAAGAAGATAAAATTGAGTGGTTTCAGTTGGTTCTGTTTTGGTTTTGGTCATTGAACAATAATTGAGAAAAGGCGGTTTAAAAACATAAATGAGTGACTGCACATGAATTAGTTAAAGCTGATCAAGTGTTTCGAAAGCGAAATTCATTACAGTGGTCTCAGAAGTGGGATGCGAAAGAGCAATCGTCGAGCTATTACTAGTATGCCCCGATGAAAACTGCCAAAGCTGCCTCTTCGTGAATGGCTTAATCAATGGAGAACAACGCACCTTGCTGCTGGATACAGGTGCAACAAAGACGATTGTCAGACCTGATATTGTCACATCACCGACAATGATCAAACCAACAAAGTGGCGCTCAAGGGCCGATATTTCAATTTTATTTTTAATGACAATTTGGATGAGGTATACTTGAAGTTTATGTGAATTTTAAAATTGGTCACCAAAAGTGCCGTTTTCCAATTGCGCCACTCTTTTCATTTAGCTAAGGATCTAATGTGATTGTCGAAATTGAACAACGACACCTACGGTAGACAAATTCAAGGTCCAAAATGACCTCTTAGTGTATCTAAATTTTAAATGGACATTGAAATATCATTCCCAAGAACGGCAACTGGGGACCTGTTGAGGATACAGAGTGAAGTGACAACACTGACTCTTGGAAGCACCAGCTTCAAACATCCAATGCTGTTTGCTGACATCAAAAAAGAAATAATTATCGGAATGGAAATCATGAACTCCGAGGCTTGCAATTGGATTTAAAAAATTGAACATCGAAAGTCAACAACGGAGAGGTGATACTACATTGGAGAGACGAGGAGATAGTTCGTGTGTCACTGGCTGGTGATGCTGCGATTCCAGAAAGGAGCAAGATTACTCTGTGGGGTCGCCTGGATTGGGGAGTAAAGGAAGAAAGCACCGTCATGTTTGAGCCTAGACTACATGACTGTTGGAGAAAGCCTGGTAGAAGTGGAAAGGACTGTGCCCGAGGACTGAGAGTCCTGATAAGAAGGTTCATCGACATCTTCGATAGCGGAACAGTGGAAAAGGGTCGGACGAATGCTGTGCAACACACAATCAACACAGAGCGCTCACGACCGATCCGTCAAGCAGCTAGAAAACTACCTTCGGCCAAGAAGGAGGGGGCGGAGAAGATCATTCAAGACATGGTGAAAGGCGTTATCACGGAGCCCTCAAGTAGTCCGTGGACATCGCCAGTTTTGCTGGTTAGGAAGAAGGACGGTTCATCTCGGTTCTGTTTGGACTATCGTCAGCTGAACAACGTGACGAAGAAGGACAGCTACCCACTACCACGGATCGACGACACTTTGGTCATCTTGTCTGGATCAAATATCTTCTCAACCCTCGACCTGAAGAGCGGATATTGGCAGGGGGAGATGGCTCCAGAAAATCGGGAGAAAACTGCTTTTAGCGTTGATACTAGGATGTGGCAGTTTTCTGTGATGCCATTTTGTTATGCAACGCACGCGCTACGTCCGAAAGGCTAATGGAGACAGTGACCAAGGGGTTATCGTAGTCCACATGCCTGGTGTACCGCGAAGACATAATCGTAGTTGGTGAATCATTCGCGAAGATCACCTGAAGAACTTGGAGGAGGAATTCCAGAGACTTAGAAGTTCTGGATCAAAGCTGAGCCCGAAAAAAAGTCAACTGTTCCGGAGTGAAGTTCAGTACCTGGGTCATATCGTATCGGTGGAGGGAGTTGCTATTTACCAGCAAAAGGTGAAGGCAGTTGAAGAGTGGCAAGTACAAAAGAACCTTCACGAACTACGAAGTTTCCAGGGTTTGTGCACCTTCCGCCGTCGATATGTCCAAGGATTTGTGAACATCGTCCGGCCTCTCCATAGGCTCACGGAGGCACAGACACGATTCCACTGTGTCGAAGACAAGCCTTCAATATGTTGAAAAAAGCCTTTCCTGGGCTATCCACTACCTGCAGGTAACTTCATCCTGGACACGGATGCAAGCAGGGACATGAGAAAGTCATCGGTTACTTCAGCAAACCTTTGTCGAAGCTTGAAAGGAACTACTGCGTCACGAGAAGAGCGGCTGGCAGTACTCAAAGAAGTAGAGCACGTCCACAAGTACCTCTACGCCCTAAATACTCATAATGGTATGTTCTTGCGCATCCAGCGTAGACGTCACTGGATGATGAACAAGAGGTTACCATGGTTTCTTGTTTCGTGATACTTATTGTTGTCAAATTTTTGTGTCACAAACTTTTTCGAGTTTGATGGTAGACAGACAGCCTGATTTATACGACTTGACATCACTGCTGGCTTTGCTTCGGGATTATGTTAACGTTCGCCCACCCACGTCATGCGCTAATAAAACGATATTCTTGCGAAGAACATACCGTTGTGATTGTGAACGGACCATGCTGCACTCAAGAAGCTTCCACAGTTCAAGAACCCGGAAGGTCAAGTAGCTCGTTGGATCGAGCGACTCCAAGAGTTTGATCTCGATACAGAACATCGAGCTGGATCCAGCCTTAAGAATACTGATGACTTGTCCAAAAGACCTTGCCCAGAGCTCTGTAAGCATTGCCATAGACCTGAGGAGAAGGAAGCCAGTATATGCAGAATAACTGTGGTAGCGCAGTTTGAGGTGAGAGATCCAGTTCTGAAGCCGATCATCGAATTGAAACTGGCCGGCCAATGACCAACTTGCCAAAAAGTCGCATGATTCTCGACCAACGTGAAGTCCTACTGGGCTCAATGGGACTCGATGGTTCTCAGCGAAGGCATCCTGAAAAGGTTGGTGACGAATCTGGATGGCATGAAAGATCGGAGGCAGATAGTGGTTCCTCGAAGCTATGTGCCAGTACAGTATTGGGAGCCTACTCGAAAGGATCGCCATAGACGTGACTAGACCGTTCTCCGAATCGGACACGGAAAATAAATACATCTTGGTCGTGATGGACTACTTCAGCAAGTGGGCCAAAGGGTATGCCCTGCCAAACTAAGAACCGGCCACCGTAGCTGATGTCCTGATCAAAGAATGGATCTGCCGTTTTGGTGTTTTCTAGGAGCTGCATCCGGACCAGGGCAGGAACTTTGAATTGGCGTTATTCCAGAACATGTGCAACGTCTTGAAAGTTGGGCAAACGACTGCGCTGCACCACAATCGGATGGCATGGTGGAGCGGATGTGTCGGACCATCAATCGACACTTGACCAAGGTTTTCTCTGACCATCAAAGAGACTGGGATCAACATCTCCACCTGTTTCTTTTAGCATACCGGTGTGCAGTGCACGACTCCAGCAAAAATCATCATGGGTCCTGAACTCCGGAAACATTCAAAGTGCCAGTGACAAGATGAAAGAGGCTTACGTCGTGAATGCCGTAGAGGGCGGGTTCCAGGCTGTGGATCTGGTTTGGCTGCATAACCCACAGAGGCGAAATGGCTCCTCTCCAAAACAACAAAGTTCTTGGGAGGGCCAGTATGAGATTCACGTGCGAATCAATGACGTCGTCCACAAAATCAAGAAGACACCACGAGAAAAACCAAGGGTTGTTCATTTGAACTGTTTGGCCCGGTATGCTTGGAACCATGACAAGCAGGAGGCTGATCGGGTCTTCCAAGGAGGACATGTCACTGGACACGTTCATGTACCTTCACTCCAATGGTCAGAAAGTCCACCTACAGTGATGTCTGAAGAGTCTTCAATCATCTTCGAGACTTGATGCTTTCACAGGACCTGACTCAATTGGCAATTTTGAAAATGACCAATTACCGAGTGGTCTGGCTTGGTGTGCTATCCGGAGAACGAACCAGAAGACAGAGGGGACTGCTATTTTCATCAAACCCCACATCGATTCATCGACATGGGGATACTTCGAGACGAAATGCTCTGAGGAGAAAGCAATGTGGCAAAACCTGTCATTGCCTATCCAGACAAGAGATTTGAGAACACTTTGTCTGAGCCTGATGATTCGGCAGAATCTCCAAAGGTCATCGAGGCACCGATAGAAATGAAGAACAATCGACGGTATCCCGGATTCAAGTCGAATAGATAAAAAACTCGTCTAGTGGTATCAGTTGGTTGTGTTTTGGTTTTGGTAAATAGGTAACTGGAAATAAATTACTTGAAGCTAGACAAGTATTTCTATAGCGAAACTCATTACAACAAGATGCATGCTATGAATAGTAATTGATATTTTCATTTTCAGGTTTGCCTGGAAAGAGGCTGGAGGGAATACAACGCAGATAACAATGAAAATAGCTGGAATCTTTGGTGGCGTACTTCTGGCTTCTCAGTTAGTCATCACAAGAACATCTACGCTTGGCAGGTGAAAAGAGATGCAAATATCTGTTTAAATAAATCAATCTCACATTTTTCACCTTTGATTTCAGTACCTGAATCATATTCCGAAAGGCTCCACGATATGCAGAAAAGACAATCTGATCCGTTTCTTGAGATGCATGAAGAAAGTTCATGGCTCTATCTATGATTTTAGGTATTCTATATTAGAACCATGACTACGTTAAACACCATATCTTTCAGTCCTCATGGCTACAATTTGCCACTAGAATATACAAAACTAGCTGCCGAATGTAGTAGAGGCAAACCCCAATCAATCCGCGAAGAAATTCCAAAACTTCCGGAAGAAAAGCCCATTTGGATATGCAAACCTGTTGCTCAAAGTCAAGGAAGAGGTATATTTCTCTTCAAAGTATGTTAAATAATATTTAGTACCCCAGGTATTTGATACTTTGATTTTTCAGAAGCTGAGTGAGCTGAACTATGATACAAATACAGTTGTACAACGATACATCGAGAAACCATTTCTCATAGGTGGATATAAGTTTGACCTAAGACTCTACGTATGCGTACCTTCGTATCATCCATTAACTATTTACATGTACAGAGAAGGATTGGCCAGATTTGGTACAGACAAATTCAGCTTGAATGATTTGAGAAATCCTTTTCGACATTTGACAAATTGCTCCATCAATAAGCTGGGTCCTGGATATGCCGAAATGAAGGATAGGGTGGGGTCAGGTTGCAAATGGACTTTGCGTCAACTGCGCAGATATTTTCAACAAGCATCCACGTCCGATTGGCTGGTTTGGCAAAAAATTACTTCTCTAGTCATACTCACGATAGTGAGTCAGGCTCACCAAATACCGCCAACTGTTAATTGTTTCGAGTTTTTTGGATTTGACGTTCTCATTGATAGTTCACTACGTCCATGGCTGTTAGAAGTAAGTTTCATCCTCTGGATATCTAGTGTCAGCTATCTCCTTCAATTTCACTCCACGTTTTCCCATAACTTAGGACCTGATTCTGTATTTGTGGAACCAACTGAGTGTAGACCGAGAACTTATCAACCATCACAGAAAACCCCAGACTTATGCTAAACTTTTTGTCTCACGCATTCTTAGTATTTTTTGTTCTGCGAGATCGGTTTAGGTATTCAGAGAATTCTGATGATCCCAAGGATAACATAACGTTTATACAGATCTGTAATGTGGATGTGTTGAGCCTGATCAAGACATTGGCTGAGACCATCACTTAAAACGGGGTCAGATGGTTAATTATTTATTCTCAAATTAATTCTATAATCAAGACCACACCTAAGATATGCGATTCTTTCTGCAGGTTAATTTGAGCCCAGCATTGAGCAACGACTGTGATGCTGACAGGATAGTCAAGAAGCCGATGCTTCATGATATGTTTGATCTGCTAGGACTTCCATTGTATAACACTGGACTGTCAATATTTGATATTTGGCTGGATGATACTGGTCAAAATGAGAAGTGCATTACTTATCCAAATATCTACCTCAATGACATTCAAAAATTTCAGTGATGAAGAAGATATCGAGAATAAGAAATTGTCCCTCAATGGAACAATATCTGTGTTAAATGCTGCTGGTAGATGGCGGAGAAAATATAAACGAATGTCTGCACATCAGAACATAAATCGCACTAATACTGGTCTATCGAAAATTCGATCAATTTCAGCTAGCAACCAAAGTAAGTACTCAGTAATCTGAAACACAAACATTGCATAAGTTTTTCTTGATTCCAATTCTTCATCAATTCTAATTCTTCATCATAGAGACTTATAATATGAAGCTGCCAAAAGTCAAAGTAGATGGTCATGACTCTAAGCTGCCATATCCATTAAACGTGCCAAAAGAAAAACCGGTAATCATTCCCAACGTTACTGAGTCCATTAGAAAACTACTTTTATATTTTCGATAGATCGAAGAGGTGTTGAAGAAATCTGGCTGTAAGACATGGGGTAATGGAATGAACTGGAATAATCCGAAACCCAGAGAAGGAGGTTGGGTAAGAATATGGCCATTGGATGGAGAAGAAAAGATAGATAAGAATAATAACATAAGCACTACCGTTAGTGATGGAAAAGAAAATACCAACTTCAATAACGGATGTGTGAAGTCTATCGTGAGCAAGGTGAATACTTGGGGCGTCTTGATTGAAGCATTACAAGATTATTATTCAAATCGCTTTTGACCTGATCTACTTATGAAATAAATCATTTGATAATGACGAACATAAAGTTTTCTCAATATTTCGAATGAGAACAATTTTCCGATAAGTATCTCTTGACCTACTACATACATACTCAAAAAGTAGATTCCATTATTTCGTTCTGGCATCACAAGTAACAAAAATTCTAATTCTTCATTGATGATCGACTAGGTTGGAGGGCAGAAAAATACTGTTTGATATATCTATACATAATAATCATACACTTGCGAACAAAAAATTTAGATCACTTGAAAAAATGAAAAAAAACTTATATTGAATTAAATTTCGAAATAATTGGTCTAGAGTGCGATGAATTCATTGTCCCGCTGTATTATGTAAGCTGAATTAAACGTTCAATAATGAATCAAAAGCCTTGTTTTGGTATATGGTCTATTCATAATTTCACTTTTTCAACAAAATGTCATTTGGAATTAAAAAAAATCGGTATAGGTTTGTGTATAACCTTCCCTGTCATGTATGACTGCTTGAGGTCGACAAGGCATACTCTGAATCAAGTTAGGGATCACATTCTGGTCAATGTTTCACTCTTGCAATAATAGCAGTAACAATTTGATGAAAAATAAGACAATATTTTTCTCATAACATCACTCGGGAAACAAAAGATTCACAGCCTATTAGAGCCATTATTTCGAAATTTTTATTGTTTCTTATTTTTCTTACCAATTTCCTAAGTAGTGACCCAAATTTTTTGCTCGACAGTGTATATTGTTAAAAGACTCTGATAATCACCAGCCAGTGTTCAATTTGTGTTATCACCACAATTTATCATAACAATTTATTCCGAAAATGGTGAGTTTTAGATGATTTGAAAAACTTTTTCAATGTTCCAATGACCATGGTTTTCTAGGGATGTTGAGATTATCATTAGAAAAGATTTAGTATAAGAGATGCTGATTACAATAATCTACTTTCACATAGGTGGTTATGCGGTGCGGTTGCCGTGGGGTGGCGTTGTGCAAAAGTTTAACCTCTAAGTACATTTTGATTAAATCATTCTGATGGCCTGAGCGGTGGCAGATTCGGTGCAGAGCAGTGCTTGTGCAGACGTTTGCGAATCCAAATCTTTCTGCACCGCACTAGAATCAGTATTTCGACGGCCTAATCTGCAAATACGTCAACTGCTCTTTTTGGAGAAAATGGTTTTTTCGTACAATCGGTATAATGTTCAACTGTCTTTCATTCTACAGAACGATTTTTCCTTATTTCAATCAGTGTTTTGATTGCCCGCACAAAATCAAGCTGATTCCATTCATTGACGTACCGCTTTGAAAAAAGCGCCAACTCCTGATCAGTCTGTCGTTGAGTTCGCTCCTTAACATTGAAGTAGGTATTTTATTGATATGAAGCTAACCTAATTTCATTTCCATATGTACAGAAAAGACGCCAGGTCCATGCATTCCATTCAATGAAATATTTTATTTCATACTGTACCGTGAAGTATCATCTACCGAACCCAAAACCAGTCCGGTAAATGACACTTAACATCATGAGAGACTGGAAAAAAAATTACTTGACTAGTCCAAAAATGACATTTTGCATCATCAAAGTCTGTAAAATTGCATTGGTGGCATGCTGTGGCTGGCGCCATCTCTCGATTTTATTCAATAACTTGAAAAAAAATGTTGGTAACATAATGAACCTATCTTTCACCCAAGTGATGACATGGTTTGGCTGGCGCCATCTCTTGGTAAGAATGTGAGGCGGACTCTGAGTGTATGGTTTGACAAGAAAGCACTTTGAAACGATAAAAAAAATATCACAGTATGAAACAAAACAATCTATGATACACAGCCGTTAAATGTCATTAAACTACTCTTCTAGAAATTTCAGACTCGGCTCCTTCGTCGCCTTTTCCATAAACATCTCTACTCATGATTTAGAAAGTCATCCACCGCCTAAGTAACGTAAATTGCTATAAAATCAACAGGGCAATGAGGCTAACTTCCTTTTTTACGAAAAAAAAAAGAAACACCCAACTTACAGTATTTCAAATTTTCTCAACATCTAAACATAGGAGGAAAACCCACCCTTCACCTCGGTTCTCTGGGTCAACCTTAGTTCGGAACGTTTGTCGGCAGCTTTGAACAATTTTTGCTGGGCCGGCTTCTTTGGATGGCATCGTTTGACCGCGCGACCACTTGTGTTATGGATATATCAAAGTTCCGACTACAAGTGACCGAACTTTTAGTTCCTTTTTTGGTAAACTTTGTCACTACTTCAATTCTAATGACTTTCTTGAAAATCAGCAAAAGTACGGTACCGCACTGCACCGGCACCGCACGATCACCGATGTGTTCCGAGGACTCAGATCGATACGCGAAATCGGTTAGGAGCTGAGCTATGTATTTTTTGAATAAATCGTTAAAGTATGGTTCACGAGTCCACTGAAGTCTTTTATTTGTCCGGACCATTGGTGTCAATTTAATTTTATTTTGATGGCAACAATGTGTGATAAAAGCGCCCTTCGAGCATATTATATACTTCATGATATTCTGTACCTAATGAGGTTTTTTCAGATTATGAAGTTCAACAAATTGGCAAAAGATCTGGTCAAAAAACATCCAGTTGCATCTGAAAGTCAACTGACTGAGTTTTTGCAACAAGAAATGGAGATGACGGGAGATGTTTGGATACCTCCAGTATAAAATACATATGTCTTTCATAATAAGCAAGAAGCAAACAGTGCTATAAATTTCTCGAATATTTTGATATGTCTCTTTGGATTAACCCATCAGCTGCTTACGAGAGCTGCTAACTGCCATGTTCTAGTCTAGTCAAAATTGTAATGTATTAGGATCTTCAATGCGACAAGATGTCTTGATTCCACTTGAGATCTTATCTTGTTACCTATTATAGTTGTCATTCGTATTTGTATCGCTTATTCCGTAGGTTAATGATAATATTATAACCAGCTTTGATTTATAACTTATTCAAACTAACATTTTCATAATGGTTATTATCTGCAATCAACTTTTCTATTTCATCGATATTTCAAAATCTTGTCCATTAAAGTCTAGAATGTTTAATCAATAAAATTATGATTGATGAAATGACTGGTTTCATTTCTTTGATTTTATATTACCTATACTATACGGAAAAGGAAAATGTTAAATTGCCAATATTTCGAAGACTACAAACTCTGGGAATATACCGACTTATACCGATAAGTCGTGCTTTTATTTCATCTGGGAAGAACATCTATGAATATCACACCATACAAATTTTCAGAATCCCAATTGCTTTATTTCCTAAGATATTATAATGGACCGTCACCGTGGGACACCCTGTATACGTGTATAACGTTTTCGTGCCTGTTATGATCTCCTTGGTGGATTCAATTAGCCACTGGAGTTACGACAGTTCTTGACGGTGTATGCAAGCAAAAAAAGCTAGTTCGGATGGATCACATATCACTCAAAATATATAGGAAACTCACATACTACAGTTTGAAATGAAATTCGCCAGCGCCCTACAACGGGTAGTCCTCGTACTTTTGACGTTTTTTTCTCAAAAACGTGGAGAAATCTGTTTTTATTGCATACGGTGGAGCCATCTATTGGATAAAATAGGATTTATATCACGTTCGAAATTATAATTCAAATATTTATCAGGATAACTTTTGATATAAAGTTATCCTGAAAAAATGCATAACCTTCGACCATACACGCTTGATGGTCGAAGGGCATAACTATTTTTCAAAAACGTTCATTTTATAATGTCTAAAAACTATGTCTTGGACAAATACAACCTATGCATATTTTTCAGTTTATAACTTTTGACAAGGCATGTGAATCAATATTTAAATTAAATTTCGAATGTTGAGTCTATAAAATGCAAACCACAAAATTTAGGACTTGTATACCCAGTTGTGCTTCAGTTTTGTTGTTCAAAATTGGATTTTTAACATGCTGAACCAATTTTTCTAAAACAGTGGAAGAACTTTTATTGGAAAGGATGTGTTTTGTTGAAAATATTCACACATCCAGGGAACCATACATTTCTCAAAGAACTCACGATAAGCATACATTATAGTCCAATCAAACACAAATTTCAAGATAATCTAGGTACTGAAAATTAGATCTTTCGGCACCAAATTGAAATTACACGTGAAATAACAATGTCGTCTAGATAGACCGGCAGCCAGTGACGTTTTTTTTGGCCGTGATTTTACCCAGTATGCCTCTTGGTGGGTATCAAGGTGTACATATTCTGTTATTATTAAATGCTTAAGTAAACGGTCGTCCCGGGTTCTTCATATTATATTAAAATTAATTCTTATTTATTTGCAAATTAGGTGTATTTCTACGATTTCACCCAGGCTGCCATGAATCCACAATAAAATTCAAGTAAAATATGATAGTTGAAGACTTAAAGGCATACCGTTTGCGTGAGCCCAAAAGGTGATTACGGTCAGGTGGACTTGCATTTTAAAAAACGATTTATCCACGTTTCTAAACAAGCTGCCATTGAGAAGTATTATACATGATTTTGCTATGCATCAGCTACAGAGAAAATGGCATACCGTTTGCGCATGTCACATTCAAAACATGTAGTACGATTATTTAATAAGATGTTGTCATTTAAATCAGTATGCCATTAAGTTTACATGCAGTTTAATATACCGTATATTGTGTATAAAATTGGCATAGCCGTTAGGGCAGTCATAAGTACAGGCATACGCAAGTGAAGTTGCAAAAAGGTAAATAAAATTTCCGTGTGTTTGATCAGTATGCCTCTTTGTTTTTTATTTTCCTGTGACGTATTCATATGGTGTATTGAATAGCATACCGTTTGACAGAGTCCAATGATGGTAAGGTATGAAATTATGATGAAAACACAAAAATCGCTAGTGAAGTGCAAAATAAACAACAATATTTTTCGACGACTTTGGACTTTGGATTATCACGTACGAATTTTCAAGAAATGGTGCATGCGATCGATGTCGCGTAAATTATTTATTGAAAAAAAATGTACTTTAAAAGTTGTTTTATGAGTCGTAGAAAAAGTATATCGAAAAACTCACATGAAATGACCATTTCCCACTCGTATGATTCATATTGCGTAGGAAATGTAAGTCATTCCATGCTCGTTGTCATAGCCGAGTTTGTAAAATATATTATTAGATAGGTACGGTAAACGCCAAACAACTTTGGATTATTTGGTTCTTTGGGTTTTTTTGGTTTTTTTAGTTTCTTTTTTTTTATTTTTTTATTCTTTGGTTCTTCGTTTCCTTGGTTCTTTAGTTTTTTTATTCTCTGATGTTCGCATACATACCTACACGTGACGCCATATGAAAATTACCTTGCATATTAGGTATGCTATTTTTCATACCATAAACTTTCACAATTGGTATGCCATATTATTTAAGTGATCTTCGAAATTTATTTAAACTATAAACCTAAAGGCATACTGATTATGATGACGGCAATTTTTGTCGTAATTTTGCGAAGATTTTTCCTGAATTCAATTATGTTAAACTCTCACAACTTGTATGCCCTTTGTTATTTCACTTCATTATCTCATGATTGCTTCAACCGTAGAGAGGCATACTGATTAAATATACAGAAAATTATTTTTTTATTTTACAACCTCTTCCATTTTCTAATATGAAAAACCCGTTCAAATAGTATGCCATTTTACATATCGACAATTTGGGCTACATATTTTTTATTGCAATACACTTTTCATTGCGTAAAATTACGGCATTTTGTCAAATAACAGTACTAGATGTTTTGAATGTGAGGTATACTTGGACATGCGCAAACGGTATGCCATTTTTTCTGTAGCTGATGTATAGCAAAATCATGTATACTTCTCAATGGCAGCTTGTTTAGAAACGTGGATAAATCGTTTTTTAAAATGCAAGTCCACCTGACCGTAATCACTTTTTGGGCTCACCCAAACGGTATGCCTTTAAGTCTTCATCTATCATATTTTACTTGAATTTTATTGTGGATTAATGGCAGCCTGGGTGAAATCGTAGAAAAACACCTAATTTGCAAATAAATAGGAATTAATTTTAATATATGAAGAACCCGGGACGACCGTTTACTTTAGCATTCAATAATAACAGAATATGTATACCTTGATACCCACCAAGAGGCATACTGGGTAAAATCACGGCCAAAAAAAGTGTCACTGGCTGCCGGTCTAAGAGGGATCATTGATTAATGTCTTTGATCAATGTTAGGGATTGGTTATTAATGGCAACCGTTGCTAAGGAAAACCTCCAACGGGTAGACCTCTAAACAAATCCGACTTGATTAACTGATTGCCTAAAACTTTATTCACATTAGCTCCCATTCAAGTTTCCTATATATTTTGAGTGATATGTGGGATGGACTACAAGAAAAAGTGTGGAAAAATACCTACTATGAAACTTATCACTTACTACAAGATCGACAAATTACAGTCGACATCAAATTCGAATGTAGCCTTCTCATATTATTCAATTATTCTCCCTTGTATAATTGCAGATTAAAATTGTAAGGCACAGCATAATGTACCTGAATTCAACCGGTTTCACGTTTTAAAAATAATATTTTTGTATCTTGACTTTCTCTAAAACTCAAACGGTTCAGGATGGAGAAAAATGCAGACTTTCTCTTCTTCAAAAGTTATTCTGTTATTTGAATACTGTCAATTGTCAACTTTTCTCGACACAATCAATCATTTGTCCTAAGAAAGCTCTTGAAGAGTTGAGACTAGAAAGTGCAGACCGTTTTTCTATATCTTGAACCGTTTGAGTTTTGTAGCATGACAAAGATGCAAAAATATCATCAATGAAACGCAATTACTCGGAAACTGACAAATGATTATAGTGGAGCTTTATTGAGCTCTAGAAATCACTTGTCCATTTTCAAATAATTGATTCAAAAGCACTCTTTATGGACACTCACTATTACATCAATTTATTAAAACGTATTCATGTTTTAACTGTCCGTTCACAATTTTCAATACAAGATTCATATACCACCACAACTGTTCTTGTATTGGCGATTATACCCCCTCGCCAAAACCGCAAGAATTCGGTCGAGGAAAGCCCTGACGCCCTTTGGCTTCGCCGGAAACTACTAGAAGGAAACCAATATTTTACAGTGGTGGCAGTCAGTAATAAGCAGTAATAATCGACAGTTTCCATACATATTAGCGACCCTGTTTGAAGACAAATGATCTGTAATCATTTTGCTTGGTTACTTTCAACAACAAAAAAAAACAATGGTGTTTTTTTACATGTTCAGGATGATCCAGCTTATCTTAATTATCATAGAATTAATTATGAGGAAAACAATAAATAATCATCTTGTTATGAATGAAGATATTCCAAGTAATATGGAGTACAGTAATAATGGTACCTACCAATTCTGGTAGAAGATGAATAGGTCACTGTGGTTCAAGCTGACAATCGATACGATTCGGTTCTGATGGACACAAGCTCTCTGCCCGAGTCAAAATATGTTTAGAGTATTATGAAATAGAAATATTTGGATTATACAAGAGTGGCTATGAACAAATGAAGCTAAGTGAAATCTCAGTTATTGTAAAAGGCACTGATCCAAAGATTATCTGGAAATGGTTAAACAGCCCATAATCACTGAATATTAACTTAAGACAAGAAGGTTCACTCGCCGTCATAAGTGGCTCCAGCTCGCCGCATTACCAGTCCCGCTCTGGTCCCAATAGCATACCATGTGTTGCCGATCAGAAATTCCGGCTGAGATTCGTCGTTGAAGTTTCGTACATCGCTTGGAAATCGATCGCCTTTTTCTAACTTGTCTTCCTCGTAAAACTTGTTCTGGACCGGTTTTCGGCCGGATTTGGTTTATGTTTTTAGGAATTTCGGGAAATCGCTTCAGAGACACGAATTTCAAAGATGCTGACAAAGAGTGAACCAACTGTATATTATACAAACTGTGCCATAAGGTCTGTTTCGTCCCCACACATTAGTTTTAACTTTGGTTGATTTAGAATAATTAGATTATATTTTTCTTCACTTTTTCAGTTTGGGTGGAAATAGTTTAGCAACAAACATTGCAAAATAATCAATTCATAAATCTTTTCATCAATCAAGTTTTCGCGCAGTATTTCGGCCTATCATATAACCATAATAGGCCGCATTGACTACCCATCAACATCGCTACTTTTGGTAAAAAGTATTAAGTACGAGAACGTTTTTGACTCGCCGGCAGTATAGATCACGTATAAAGTATCGCATTTTCACTATCGTTGAAAAACCACACTCCCGAGTGTTGAAAGGGCCCTTTTACGACGCAAACAGACCATGAGACCAACCACCCTATATACAGTCCACACCCCACACATTTGAAGAATATAAGGGTGAGTCAAACCCACTTTATGGTTATCGCCGCCCTTTCTTCCATTTTTGCTCTTTTTTGCTTCTTGACCAAACAACGTCCATCTGGTGACCTTGAAAGTTGTTCGAAAGGTCACCGGAGATAATAAAGATGTTGGTCAGAAAAAGAGTGAACTGGAAACTAGAACTATCAGTATCTGCGCGCACTGTGAGAAGTTGGAAAGACATGGAACTTTTTGGAAAAGTTGCTGTAAAGAAACCACTTATATCACCTAAATTTTGGCGAAGGTCATCTCACCTGGATTTATCAAAAATGGACTACTGTATTCTCCAGTGACGAAAATAAATTCCATTAGTTTGGTAGTGACAAAAAACGTTATGTTCGATAACCAAATGGTACTGGTACTGCATTGAGTTCTTACTTAATTGAGTTCAGCTGAACTAAGTTGTCATACTTTTGTGTTTGTGTCAAGAAAATAAGATTTTTTCAAATAGCGTTTCATTTAGAAATTGTGTAGTCATTTCAAGGGTAGATTTATTTCTTCTTCTAATTTCTCGAAATAAATGATGAATTGAAAAAAATTACATACGTTTGACTATACTTGACTTCATTGATAGTTTGAGGCACAAAACTTTTTCTATATATTATGTATTGACAAAATAAAATAGAGCTGTTACTTCAAACATATTTATTTATACATGTACAGTGATTTGGTGCTGTCAAACAAACCTTCTACACCACATTAACTACACAGTTTTCGATGGCACAAAACAACTATCTGATCTCATTTATTGTCAATATAATTTTATATATCTACAGCATAACATAACATTTGACAACAATTAAATGAAAATAAATTTCAGAAATATGAAAATGGAAGTGTAGAGAAAAATCCGACAGAATGTGACGAGTATAATTATTGTAATATACATTTTGCAATTATAATCTAAGTGTTTTGTGACAACTGGTCTAAGCAGTTTTATAGTTTGACCAAATAAGTTCTTAAATGATTGGAAAGCATGCAGAACAGCTTGAAAATACTTATCTATACAATCTAATAAATGTCCCAACCAAGATTATATCTAAATTAAATATTATACGTGCATCCCAAGAAAGAAGAAATAATATTGGTGATATAATCAATAAAGTTATATGGGCCAGTGACATGCCCCAACCAATAACTATGAAGTATCCATAATCAGGAAAAATTGAAGAAAATTAATAAATAAGATGATAATATATCCGATAAGTAACTTCTGTATAAATAAATATTCGTATCAGGTATATTATCAAGTACCTAAATGGTTTTATTTTTTAAAGCATTCAAAGCAATATTTTGGTAACTGATAGTTAGCTGAAGCCACTTTTTAGCGGGCGTGATTTTTACAGAATGGACGTCCTCCTTTAGCGAAAAAGCTCTGTCCTTCCAAGTTCTTCTTGCACATCTATGGACAAAGAATATAAGCATTATGTCATGTATGTTCTTGGGTATGTGCTCAAGTTCTCTGTCACCCTAAAGGTGCGTCTTCACTTGTATTAAGTTGCTCCGAACAAAATAAACAAGAAGAGCGCATTGCAACGGATGGTTCCAGTGACAACGGTGCACCGAACATAACTAGCAAAACATTTCCATCGGCTAGTCGGTAAACTAGAAATGCTCATAAAGAATTGATTGTTCTGTTGCGGGCAGTGGAAACTGGTGTTTGGAGCGTTAGCTATGTTTATTCTGTTCGTGAAAGAAATGGAATGAACCAGAGAAAATTACCGGGAACTGTTTTATTTATTGGGAAGAAAACCAGCTTTGTGGAACCTCAAACATGAGCTTTACTTATTTCAATACAATTTGAAAAACCATTCGTTGTAATCAGAGAAATCTTGGCCTCATAAATCCCTCTAAAATCTAAGAAACCACTGCTCCCGAATAGTACATACATATTTCTGATAAAGCGGGAACGCAACGAACAGAACGAACACTACAAACGGCACAATCTTTTTGCGCGGATTATTTGTTTTGCATTTGACGCAGCGTGGTCGGTGCGTTCGGTTCATTCGAAGCATTTCTTGCAAGTGAAGAGGCATTAAAGTCAAGGCTTGAAATTAATCTAAAAATAAGTCTCTAGTCGGACCTATAACTGCGCTGATCACGCCTAATAGGCAGAAACGTTCGTAGTTTGGTCTGAGTGAGTAGACAACTCGAGATAATTTCTCTTCAAAACATCAACTACCTGACATGATCCATGTATTACAGTGGATGACAATAATGAAGCAATAATTCCATTTCATTTTTAAGCTGCAGTTTTCAAAATATGGATGAAGATCAAAAAAATTCGTCTTTTCTTCTTTTGTCAAAGGTTTTTTGAAATATGTCTCTTTGTGACAGGTTTTCGAAAAAGAGTACCTACCTCTTGAAAAAAAGGTGAAAAAACCTTTGCAAATAAAAAGAAATATTGTCAAAGTAACCCGACTTTTACGGTATAAACGTGTAGTAAGAATCCAATAAACTACATGAGAGTTACATACATCCCGAACTGATAAAAAATAGACTAGGAGCGACGAGCGTTATCAATCAGAAAATTCACGAGGGATTGATCAGAAATCCACTGAGCGTTAGACTAGAATACTCACCACGGAAATTGCAAGGAGCATCATTGTATAGAAGGTTCTATAAAATACTTCTGGAGTTCAAGTGTAGGAACAACATCATATGCGCCAGTTGCGTCTAGCCAACCAAATAACACAAAAGTTTTACTGATAAAACAAAAAGGCAAAAAGAAGGACGTAATTCAAGTCAAAAAAGACTTACGAGAAAAAATAAACCCTGTAGAACTTGGAATCGGAGTGAGTACAACAGGTGATGGAGGACTTATACTCAGCTGTACGAACGAAAAAGAAATAACTACTGTCCAATCAACAATCCAAAATAAGCTTGGGGAAGACCACGAGGTTGATCGGAGTAGAACCCATGAGCATCGTATTAAAGTCGTGGGAATTGATGAAGAAGAACAGGCTGCTACAGATAAAAATATAATAGATCGGGTGATGAAACAAAATGATTTATTTTCTGCGGATAAAAATCTGAAACTCAAATTGTTAAGAAGAACCAATGTTACGAATGAGAAATTCAATATTGTTTTTGAAGTCGACTCTATCACTGACACCTCGTTTATCAATAAAGAACGAATGAATCTGGGATGGAACCGATATCGAGTGTACAATGACTACGGAATAATAAGATGTTTTAAATGTAATAAATTTGGCCATTTCCAAAAGGATTGCAGTCATACCCAAAAAATATGTGCAAGATGTACTGGACCACAGAATGTTAAGGAATGTAAAGAAACTGAGGTAAGGTGTAGTAATTGTGTTTCGTCGAATGAAAAATTTGGAATGGGTTTAAATACAAATCATACAGTTTGGGATGTTTCAAAGTGCGAATCTTACAGGCGAATCGAGAAAATGAGAAGAAATAAATTCATACAATAGCAATTAGACTCAAATTAAGCACTAAACTCTAGTATAGTCTATTTTAATTGTCAGGGGTTCTTGAACAATAAGGACAACATCATATTGTTAGTGAATGGTTGGAAGCCGAAGTTGATATTGTTGTCTAAAACCCATGTTTCTGCTGATATAGAGTTCGTTGAATTGGAAATCGGTGGATATAGACTGGAACAGTGTGTGACAAATAATAGGAGGACGGGGGTGTTTTATCGTTTAAAGGGGACGATGTTAAATACAATACTGTTACTGTGCAATGTGTAGAAAACTTCGTGTGGTTATTGTCAATTGAATTATCCTTGTCTAAGGTTACTTACTTGATAACCGTTTTGTATCATCCACCTCAGACTGAGAACGTGAAATTTGTGGACTATTTTAATGATTACGTTGATCGTGTTGCTATGTTTGAAGGTATTAACCTAATCGTGGGAGACATTAATTTTGATCTTTCAAAGCCCTCTTTCTATGCTGAAAAAAGATTGGACTGTGTTTATTCGAATGGACTTTCTCAAACTGTTAACTCCCCTACACGTGTTCCAAGCAAAAGTGAGACAATTATTGACTGCATCATCACTAATACAAGGCATTTATCATTCAACGTTCATTTGACACTCAGGATTGGCGATGACTGTATATTGTCTATACACCCCGAGTCCGCATCCAATTCAACTACTGAGGTAACAGTGTATTGTAGATCAATGAAGACCTATTATTACCACATACAGGAGTATTTTGTGAATACGACATGGAATAACGACAGTGGAGATGTGGATCCCTTGGCCAATACATTTTTGAGTAGTATTGAATATATTTTGAATATTATGTGCCCAAGACATAAAAAGGTAATTAGGTCGCGATTTTTCAATAGACCTTGGATCACAGAAAGTAACGGAGACAATATGCAGCTTCGGAATAATCTTTATGTTAGGGCTGTTCACGAAAATAACGATGAAGTTTGGAGAGATTATAAGAGAATACGAAACCACATTGTTTCTCAAATAAGATTTCAACAGGAGCAACACTTTAAGAATGTTATTGACGGCAACAAGAGTAGTCCCCGGGAAATGTGGAGGCATTTGAAATCTCTATTGCCTGAAAAAACTGCAATCATTCACAACGAAATTCAATTCGAGACAGAAGCCATTGATGATGATTTATCCATTGCCCAGGAGTTTAACAAATATTTTATTGAGAGTATAAATGAAATTGTGCGTGGTATTCCAAGATACTCTTCTCCAGGTGGAAATGACTTTCTATACATGAGCCCGGATGGTGTAAGCAAATTCTCCCTTTTTGATCTTTTAAGTAGGTATGTGTGATATGAAAGCAATTTTAAGACAATTGAAAAATTTAGGAGGTGGTTTAAATGGCATTTCCAAAAACATTCTATGTGATGTGTGTGATATACTTGGAAATCGTTTGTTGGACATTGTCAATACGTCTCTGTCAAGTGGTCGATTTCCTGAAAACTGGAAAGTGTCGACTGTGCTTCCTGTCCCGAAAGTACCAAACACGAATCTTTATAATGAACATAGACCTATTAATACAGTGGAAATTAACGAGAAAGTTTTGGAAGTGGCAGTGGAAATGCAACTTCGAGGACATTGTGATAGACATAACATTTTAGTGCCAAACCAATCAGGCTTCCGTTCGAAGCACTCTTGTGAAACTGTTGTGATAAAAGTCTGTGATATTTTCAAAAAAAAATTAGAAAAGGGTAACTTTGTTCTAGCTGTATTTCTAGATTCAAGAATAGCGTTCGAAACCATAAATAGAAAGATATTATTGGGAAAACTACGCAGTGTCGGCATTGAGGATTTGGTTTTGAAATGGTTTGAGAGCTATTTGAGCAATAGATACCAAAAAGTTCAATTTAACAACTCTGTGTCTGATCCTTTAAATGTCAAACATGGTGTGCCCCAAGGGATAGTGTTAGGCCCTCTATTGTTTTTAATCATCAATGACATTACCAAAGTTGTCTCGGAATGCAGTTTGGAACTATTCGCAGATGACACAATGATATATAAAGCGGGTACAAATTTTGTAGAAATGGAGAACAGTATGAATTCTGACTTGGATAAATTGTATCGATGGCTTTGTAATAACCAATTATGTGTAAATACGGCTAAAACTGAATGGTGTTTGTTTGGAAAGAGATCCTGTTTGAGAGATGTTGATTTGCATAGTGTTAACATTTTTATAAACAATGATAAAATAATGTTTGAAAGGCAAATAAAGTACCTGGGTGTGATTTTTGATTCCAATTTGAACTTTCACGAACATTGTGATTATGTTACTTGGAAATTTCCCGAAAAAGTTGGTTTTATATCAAGAATAGGTAGAACTTTGTCCTTGGATACTAAACTATTATTATATAAGAGTATAGCGATGCCTCACCTCCATTTTTGTTCAACGCTATTGTATGGTTTGCCTGCGTATTAAATCCACAAAATACAGATTATACAAAAAAGAGGAATAAGGGCGATACTGAAATGTAACCGTTACACATCCATTGATACCATGCTTTGTGATTTGAATTTGATGTCTGTGAAGCAAAAAATCATGTTTAGTGTTTATGTATTTGTGTACAAAACTTAAAAACCACATGTTACCAGACTATTTGAGTGATAGTGTAAACTATTTTAGAGACCTACATTCTCACAACACCAGGAACTGTCTTGATTTTGCATAGATTGACAAATGTAACACAGATCAAATGCTAAATTCCCTACTATACAGGGTGTCTCCAATTAAGTCGGCGCTATTGCTAACTTCTTTATTATTGAAGATACGAGGTCGTTTAAATAAGAGAACTAATAGTATTTTTTCTGCGGATCAACATTATGCTGTCAGAAAAACAATTGAACAATGCGTTCTTGATTTATTCCAAACAACGTATTTTTTTAAATGGGACACCGTGTATATTTTTATCATAATTGATCAGCCACTTTTTTCTGAACATAAAAGGTTTTCATGATTTTTTTCCTGAAACCAAAAATAACGGAGGTATGCGTATTTTCCTCGACTAATTTATAAACGTCAAAGTAACAAAATTCAATGATCTAATTGTTTCAATATGAGCTTAACAAACAAAATACGTTTAGAACGATATAATAACTTTGATAGCAAATATGGCAGCCGATATGTATTATTTTGTCAATATTTTAAATTTCATGGCCAAGTTTCCAAAAAATTTCCCATCAAAATGTCCCATTCAAAAAAAGTACATTTTTTTAAAATAAATCGAGAACACGGTATTCGATTGTTATTCTTTCAATACCAAGGTTAATTGATAGTAGTACCACGTTAATCAGCGGAAAAAATACTATTAGTTCTCCCATTTGAACGACCTCGTATCTTCAACAATAAAGAAGTTAACAATAGTGCCGACTTTATCGGAGGCACCCTGTATAAAGGATTACTTGAATTTAACTCCCTACCAAATGTTATCCAGAATTGTGACAGTTTTAGGCATTTTAAGGAACTAGTGAGAGCGCATGTATTCATCTGATTTTATTTTTAAACATATTTGTATATATTTTTATCTATATGATTTATTTATATTCACTGTTTACTTTATAGCTTCTATGCTAAATGAAGGATATTATCATTATTATTATTTAGATATGAGAAAATTGGCAAACATGCAGGGTTTTCGGAGAATAATTTGTGGTCAATACTTGAATATAGAATGTATGTCATGCATTCAAACCCACATCCTGCTTATACGTATAACGCGTTTGTCGTAGTATCATGCGTATAACGTTAGCGCCACGTTAGTCTCACCTCAATCACTTCTGTGTCCGATTCAGTTTGTGTATAGTACTCTGATTTTCACAACTATGATAATACTCCCTCTATAGCACTATCAAGATACATACCGTACAGTTGAAGCATTGACTATGGTAGTTGTTGCTCAAGGCTTCAACCCAACGGTCACCAGCTTCAACTGGAAATCCGCAAGCAAAGCATTTGGTGGTAAAGAGCTCATTCCAATCTGAAATACATGTTTTTTCATAAGTTTCACATCACTAGAACCATTCATCAATGACTCACCAGCATCACAGTAGGGATTTCCATCTTCTAAGAAAAATGGATTGTTGCCGAAGAGTTTTCCACAATAGACACAATTGAAGCATTCCGGATGGAAATTCTTTCCGATAGCTTTCAGGCAATCCTATTAATACATAAAATCATATAATGCTGGATAAATAAAAACCAGCTACTTACCCCTTTGATTTTGCCGTTACACTTGGAACAGGGTGGAGCCAAGTATTGCTCGAAACAATATTCACAGTACAACTGTCCTTTATCTTCAACAAAACCTAGATCATGTAATGGTCGTCTACATGAAGGAGTTGCGCAGACAAAATGCTGTGGGCACCAAATTTTACCCAGGGCAGTAATGAATGGTCCTCTGTGAATAATTGTTGCAGTTTATCACACAATCAAAACAAAATTGAAAATATAATAAACACACACACAAAGATTTACCTGAAGTCTATTAGTAATACAGAAAGTTACCTTGTGATCTCAAAATTACACCTCCAACAAATCGGGTTTTTGGCATTGAGGTCATTGGTCTTCTCTTCAAACTCATCAGTATTGAACTTTTTGAATACCCTCTCAGTGAACTCTTCATGAGTACTTGAGTTATTAGCAAAGGTCAAGTGATCTGGCAAATTACTTTCTGTAGCAATTCTGTTATTGCTCAAAGACTTTTGCGGTGAATTGAATTTGGTTGAGTCTCTGTTATTGATTGGAATAACCAATTCTGACTTCACTCTTTTCACATCATTCTCGATTACCGTTTTCACGTTGCTGACAATGTAATTCAATCTTGGGCTTTGAGTCTCCGACAAACTAACTTTCTTGAGCTTTGGTATTAGGCCTCTATTGATTTCTGTGATAATCCTCTCTTTTGCTGTTTCGGTTGAAGAACTTATTCTACTGTTAGATGAGTGTGAATTGTTCGAATGAGAGGAGTAGTCAGATTTAGGTGAAGATCCGATGGAATCCAACTGATTTGTGCTCGTATTCATATTTTGTTGAGGAATAGTTATGTTGATTTGGCTGTATACTGGAACTGATGGTATTGGCGGTGGTGAGACTATATTCTGATAGTGCTCGCGCGTGTCCAAGTCTTGCAGGTTAGTACAACACGAATTGGTAGCATGCTCTAAAACATCAAAAAACAACACACAAACATGCTGTACAAAACAGAACCATCAATCAATATCAAGAGAAACGACAAATCAACAGAAAACATCAGCGACAAAATCTACCTTATATGACCATTACAATGACCGCATAATGCAACTCGTGTACCAGGAATAGCTGCAGTATTTAAGACTCCTCTCCCCCTTTTGGGAGCAGCAGTAATGCCACCAGTTTGACGCCCAGTACCAGCACCTGTATCGGGTTCAGGACTTGAGGATTTAACATTTGCACTAGGTTTTTGACTTTTTTCACAGGGTGCGGAAACATGCTTTATTGGAGCTAACGAGCCAGGAGGAAAGGTTTTGCGAACGGGAGGCGGGGGAGGGACACGTTCTGATTTGGAGGATGAAATACCTGCAAGCTGAGGTTGAGTTTGATTTTTTGATCTTTTGCAGCATGATTCTTCAAGCTTATTGGTAGCTTGTTGTAACATTGCGTTAGTGTCCACCTTAGCTATGAGGTTATCTTCAACAACAGATTTGTAGGGAGATGGTATATGCTGTGGATTTGTGATGTGAATAGACTGTAACATGGGAATATCTGCTGCAGGTACGTTAACTTTGGAAAACGCATTTCGGTTGACACTAGTAACAGATTTTTCTATTTGAATATTACTTTCTTTGTGACTTTTTTCAAACTCTTCAGTCACAACTCTTCTTCTTTGAACTTGTGTTCGACCATCCGCTGACATTTCAGTGTCGTGACTTCTGTTTTGACTCAAAGCAGCCATTTGCTCCTGGTGTGTCTGTTCAAAAGTACTACTTCTATACATCAAGTTGTCAGTTCCAGAAAGTGATGAATGTTGCTTATGACTATCAGATTCCTGCAATATTTGTTGAACTTGTCTCTGAACTGCTCCAGTATGAACGTCCCAACGGCTGTCTATTTGCCCAAATGTATCGAACTCCACCATATCTTGTCTATCTTTGACATGGAAATCTAAACCTCTTTGTTGTTCTATCAAGTCCCTTCTAGATTTGTAATCAGGTAAACAAGACTGCAAATTCTCGGATGCCACATGAACTCGAGAGTCCTCTGGACACGGCAGAGTTTCTTTCAGTTGTAGTGGATTAGGTGGAGGCCCTGGTGCCGGTGACTTGGCGCGTTCTGCCTTCGGAAATGGTGAGGGACTTCTACTTCGTCCCACTGGTATGCTGTGTTGTTCTCTACCTGGATGAGGACTAGGAGAACGGGAAATTTCTGGATGAGTCGGATCAAAAACACTTGTTGATATTGCTGGATGAAAGTGTGGTACTAGGTTATCTTGGTAATAAGGCAGTAATGGTGGTGCTTTACTGATCATACTTGGTGTGACCGATCTAGGCCTAGGAGAGAAAGTTGAAGATCCAGGCTTGTCATCATAAACTGGTTGAAAATTGACTTGTTGTGCCACGTTGATACAGTCTTCTGGTTCAATAGTGATAATGGGTCTGACGCCAGATGGTGTCACCGAAAGACCTTGGTTTTCAACCTCCACCTTGGTAGAAGATGTCACTTGTGATTCTCCTGAGGTTTTTGTTAGCAGGTGTTGCTGCTGTAGCTCTTTCTCTCTTTTCTGTTGTTCCAGTCGTTCTCCAGCACGCCGCTTTCTTTCAATGAGTAATATTTCAGCTTCGGCTGAAGCTTGAAGATCTTGCTGATAGGTTGGTATAACCTCTGGTTTACGCAACAAAGAAGTCACTGGAAAAGCCTTTACTTGTATAACTTCTTCGGCTTGTTTTTGAACCTCCTGTTTCTGGTCTGTCCTTTTTTCAACCTGTCGTGAGATGGTTTCTTTTCGTGCAGTAGCTTGCTGGACATTGGTTGACTGCTGAATCAATTTTTCCATAATAACCTGACTAGGTTCATTTTCTACTGTAGCCACATACGCAATAGGTGTTGTTGGCTTAGGGGGTGGTGTTGGTACAGGTGGAGTTGTACTTACCTCAATAGAGAACTGAGAATGATCAGTTTTATTTTTGAATGAGCAACTGAAACCCTGGAAAATGGGAGGAAAATTATAACTTGATTGAATTTGTTGCGATGGTTCTATTTGCTGCTTTGCGATATCGCTGCTTTGAATAGTCTGAGTTTGAGTTTTTTGAATTATTTCTTCACAAACTTCTTCTTTTTTGACAGCACTACTTGTATGTTGTGTCTCCGTTATTTGAATATGTTCTTTCATTCCGGATTGTATTCTCTGTTCTATCATTGCTGGTGAATAATAGCTTGGAGGTTTAGGTTCTTTTTTGTTGATTTGGAATGATGCCGGTAGTTCTTCAGGGTTTGGAGGTTTGATCAATTGCGATCGATCAACAGGCACCTGTTTTGACACAGGCGCATTTGATGTTGTGAACTCACTTATCAAAGGAGTGTAGGGTCTTTCAGGAGCAGTGGTCAGAGCTGATTTCATGTCCAACTTTTCATCGGACTTCGGAAGCTCATCGATCAATACATCAAGTGGATCTTTAGGTTTCTTTTTAAATGGAGGCACAGCAGGAGGTTCACCGACAGGAGTGAAAGGCCGCTCTGGTGCTACTTCTAGAGCTCTGACAAAAGGACTATAAGGCTTTGGAATTGGGCCAAGGGGCTCTTTTTTGGTTTCAACTTCTTCTTCAGGTTTTGATACCACAAACAGATGTTCAGGAGGAAAATATGCCTCGGTATACTCGGGAAGTGGAACGGGATCAAGTTGAGAATGGGGTAACGGGTTGAAAGGCTCTGACGGAGCTACTGAGAGAGCTGAGACCATTGGACCAGCTGATGTTCTGGTTGGAATTCGTGAAAATGTATCTGGATCTGGAGATGTGGTTCTTGCCGCTTGAGTCAATTCTGATTCCCACTTTTGTGGTACCACATTCTCAATTCTTGTTGGCAATGGATTCTCTGGGGTTTCATTGGATTTTTTCAAGTCGCAAAACTCCATCTTTTGGCAGCACTCAGTTAGGGCTAATGATAGTGGGCAATGTGTCTTAGAGTCTTCAACAGCTATATCTAGGGCTGGAGTACCAATTGGCGCAGGAGCAATACTAGGAGATGATTTAATAACGTTTTCTACTAGTTTTTGAGTATCTAAAGTCTCCGAAAGTATTTCAACGCATTCAGTTGCGGTCCTTTGACCAGAAAATGATATTTCTTCAGAATAAGAGGACATTACTTCTTCGTTATTATCGTCAGCCTCTGCAGAAAAATATTCTGCTTCAAATTGAGTTTTCTTTTTGACGGATGCTTTTTTCTCAATCTCAGCCTCAACTTTTGATGGTGGGGGATAAAATAAGGGACAAGCAGTGGGTTTATCGGATATTTCCTGAGGTGGAGGCCAAATTATGTTTGTGCTATGCCCTTAGAAACAAGTGTCACAAAACACACATCCAGGTTAAACAAAGGTAAAATCGAAACAAAGGTGCAGAAATAAAAAAAAATAGGTTAGCAAAAGTATAAATGCAGAATTGTTGTAAAATAGTATAACTTGATTTTTTCACGATTATTTTTTTTTTAGTTTTGAGTGAAATATTCATGACCAAAGTGAACATGAAGTGTCTGAGTAATCATAGCAGTAGCGTCAGTTTGAAGATATTGGAAACTCCATTGAACCAAAAGAGGATGAAACATTGAGTATAATTATTGAGTTGGTTTTATAGTTTATCAACCAACTCAATAAGTATATCATCAAACCGATTAACCTATGTTCAAACTCAAGCTGTAATGCGATTTTTGATTATTTAATAAAGCGCATTTGCTACTCATATACTAAGGAAAAAGGCCTAGGTTTGGAATTGAATGACCAATCTGTAATAGAAAAAAAAAGAGTTGTAATGTTACGGCATATGCCTGCGGCAAGTTGCATGCTATACTATTTTAAGTACAATTCCGTAGATCCAGTATAACAAGCTGAAAATAAACTTTCCCCACATTCCATTATATTTGTCACTAGATCATTCCAAAAACATTGAAAGGATTTTTCAATGACGGTAGGAACAGAATGTGGAAAAAGTCCTATTTTTCTCCCATTAAAAAGAAAAAGCTGACAGAAAAGTACAAAAAAGGCATATAGGGTACCTCTAAACAGTCCACCTGAAGAGTTAAAGCTAGGAGATTTGGGTGATCGTCCTAGGAAAAGTAAGGGGGTTTGAAGATGTCTAAATGTACTCTTGTAAACTTGAATAACGCAACACATAGATTCTATCTGATGATCAAAATATATCTCATGTTTAAAAAAAATAGCATAGTATTTTGTAGAAATAGAAAATTTCTTGACCATTTTATTATTCTTTGAAATGATAGCACTTGAGTTAGGTACTTACCAGCAGTAGATGAGGGACTATAAGACCCGTACGACGGTGCTGATGGTGAAAGTGGAGCTCTGTTGAAGTTACTATGGGGAGAAAGTGGAGCTGGAACAGCCCTGGGAAGAGTTCCACCGGGTGAGAGTGGTGCACTCACGCTGGAGAAAGATTTGGGAGCACCAGTATTACCAGGCTAGAAATTTCAACTGTTTAGAATCAAAGTGTATAACTATGGTAGATATATTTCTATCTCATTATTGGTACGGAATATGGTACATTTTATTATGAGGGAATCGAGACAGGTGCAGAGTTACCGACTTTGAATATCTTATATTTTTCTCATGATGTTCAGTATCGTCAGCTGTGAACAATATCTTTATCGATGTCCATCGAACATATTAAAGTATCACGGATAGATGCAACAGAATTTTGAAGTAGGACGGCATTTGCGAGACTCCCAAGCCTGAAGGCGTTCCTGGTAGGTTGGAATCGGTCTGCTCTCCGGATCGCAAACTGAAAGCGTCTTTGGGAGATTGCCATATAGCAGTCTATTCTGGCAGTTGTATACAATTCAGATGCCTCTCACCCGGGCTTTGGTGTTTCCTGACTTAATTGCAGTTGGAGCGCATGAGGTCAGCATGTAGAATTCTAGAAGTATGGTGTAAAGAGATGTGGCTCTCAGTGAACTTCACAAAAACGAAGCTATTCTCTTCACAAATGGGAAGAATGTCAAGAAGTTCAAGCCATTCACTCTGTATAAAATGCTGCTAGCACTCAAACAGGAGGTTGAGTACCGTGGGATGGTCTTAGATAGGATAGTTAAAAAAGGCACCACCCCAACCAAACCACCAAATAACAAGAAAATCTGGTTCACCAACTACTCAAAGGCTAATACTGAGTCTACCGGGGCCCGGGTGTACAGTTTGGGCGGGCATGTACTAGAAGCCTTTCCTCTCGGAAAACTAACAACGGACCTTCAAGCAGAAGCGTTCGCTATCCTGAAGGTAGCAAGTAGGGAGAAGAGAATAACATAGTCACCCATCTATTCTGACAGCCACGCGACACTGGGCATTATTAAAAGCAGGGATCAGCTGCGCGGTGGTATAAGAATGCACTGAGCGAGATCAAGAACATGCCCGAGCGGGCCTAGCCAGACTAGGGCGATCATCGTCCAAGCCAGGTCCAGTACCTGAGACTTGGTGAACAATTGATTCCGTCACTGAATCAGTGGAATGGCACAAAAAAGTGGAGAGCGGAAGAAATGACACGTGGGCAAACCAGAGAAATGATTACACAACCCAACCAACCAAGGAAAGCCCAGCTGCTGAAAAAGAGTAGATAAGCCCTGAGCATCACCGTAGGCATTTAGTCAGGACATTGCAAGCTCAATCGACCCTTGTATTTAATAGGAATATGCGGATAACCCTAATCACTCTTCTGTTAAAGGGCCGAGGAGATCATCTACTGGAAGTCTGCGATAGATGGGGTCACTGAAGCGGAAGTCCAAAGGAGCAGCAACCATTTCTCGGAAGGAGTCGGGATCTGCTTCATACTGAAGACGGGATGGTGTAGTTGAGGTTAGTAACGGGGTTGGGGAAAAGAGCCACTTGGCCTGGCTTCTGCTCCTTTTCCTACCCTTACCATTTTCATTATCATAAGATGATATTGTTATGCGACCCGTCGTGATTAGAGCAGTGTATACGAGGGTACGTAGTTGAAAATGGTTAATGGTTAAGTTCTACGAACAGTTGAATCAAATTAAGCGAATCAAATTTCAATCCATTGAAAAATGGCGGAAGAGCATCGAAGTGACAACTGTAGAGGACTTGCACTATCAAGTCGTCAGCGACTGCAAGAGCAAGTAGTAGACAGTATGGTCAAGACACTATAAATATACGCAACAAGTATTCAGATCTTCAGATGAAAATCAAAATAGAAAGGACATTCATATGCATAATCAAAAACGAGTGATTGGTATGCAACATAAAAGGCTATGGCGCTAACACTCTATAGCAGTTCTATCAAGACATGAGCTTCTGAAAACAAGATGATTACACCTCACAAATCGACGGCAAACCCATTCGAAACGCTCATACAATTCTCAGCCATCCAATTATTTCTGGATTAACTTTGGAAAAGCAAGCTTCGATTAACCTGTTATTACATAATAATGGACGTGCTGCGCTGGATCCCAAGAGAATATGGCAAACAAAGTTCTAATGGTTGATCCCATTCCTATCCATGCGCTAATGTGAACTGGCTCACCAAGAAGCTGCAGTGTAGCAAAAGTCTTATCGACAAGACTGGGAGTCTGGATCGCGAGCAAAATTGCGGAGAAGTCGAACACAAGATCACCACGGAATAAGATCAGATGTAAAATAAACAGGGGTTGGAGTCTAAGGAATAAAAAGCTCAAGTCCACAGGACAAGAACCAGAGATCCTTGAAAAGAAAGAAAAAGTCGTATTTAAACTTGATCGGTTGAGGTAAAAATTATTATCATCAGCGTCTTAATCTGGTGGTCCTATGAAGGCTCAGTAAAATTATTTGGTATTTTCAAAGTCAACCATTGGCAACTCCAGGTGGTTGTTTAGAGAGAGAATACTTTTAAGGGGATTCATCCGCTAGAAACAGTACTGCTAGCAAAATAAGTTTTCATCACGTCACCCCGCGGGGTGACGTGATGAAAACAGACACTAGGTATTCATCACGCCGGCAACAAAACTTAGTAAATATTACGCCTCGAAAGAGATGGGTATAGATTTTGTTCCATGACGGTGGCAATTTATTGTGAATGACATGAGATTTTGTGGAAGGTATTAGTGATTTCTGATCAATTATATCAAACGGAGATTGCCAGAAATGATCTCAGAAAGGTTCAATTATGTTAATACACTATCGATTCTCTTGATTTAACGGATTATACGTCTCTCACAAGACGGCGGAATATGTAGATTTTTCGTATTTTTTGACCATTGAGATACCATTTTTGTTACCGTTTTTTTTGCAAAAATATATATTGAGTTGCCCTAGTTTGATATCTTACCCATTTGATAAAACTTGAATTGTTCCAAAAGGTGATGTAATGAAAGATGGCACATTCCAGAAAAAATGCTTGCATTGAGTAAAATTTCAGACTGGATGATTCCCCTTGAGGAATAAATAATCGGAAAGGTTAGAGAATATTTATACAGAACTGTTGTTGAGAAAGCTTTTGCAGGAAATATGCAATTTCAGCTGTACAAAACTTTCATGCAGCAATACAATGTTAAGTGTAAAGTGGGAATTTATCATTATTTCGAAAACCATTATACCTAGACACATATTATTCTTACATGGACATTATACAATCAACAGATTATGGCTACTATTAATAATGATTCACCTACCTTATTGATGAATTTACTAAACGACAAAGGAGCAGAAGGATTATAAAGTGAGCTGTTACTAGATGGTTTAGTATTAGATTGAGGAACTGAATTTTGATTGATGGAAGGCGCAATAGTCGCAGGGGCAGGTGCAGAAGTACTATCATCTACTACAGCAACAGCGGGCTCAGCTTCTTTTGGCTCTTCGAATTCAGGCTAAAAGTTGTTTGGTGAGGTTAAGAAAATGTGCATCATGCATACGAGACAGAGTGCGGTTGAATGTGTTTATGTGATTAAAAGAATAGTCTTGAAGTTTTTCATTGTTTTTGTGTTATGTGTATGAAAAATGCTGTGTCTAATCAAAAGTGTGTCACGTCACTACAACAGATATGGAAATGCTACAGATATTCAATAATTCAAGTAAGTAGTTATTTTGAAGTAGGTATGTTACAGTGTTAACAAATCAAAGTTCACTCACCTGATAAGATGGAGCGTAAGTTGGTGTCTTTGGAGAAAGAGCAGAAGGTGAGGGTAGTGAATGAGTTGAGAGAGCTGATGAGATTGCGTTTGCTGGAGCCTTATCAACACTAAAAATAGAATATGATTAATATGAATAAATAATAATAGAATGGATATTTTATACTTACGGGGAAATAGTGATGGGTATAGAGTTGGGGTTGTTCACGGCAATAGCTGCAGCCTTTGCGTGGATGTCACAATATAACTTGTTGTTGATATTATAGTACCTATTACCAATATGATGCCATTCGTCACAAAGAAAAACTGATTTCCAAAATACTCACCCAACGTTCTTCAGTGATGATCCACAGGTGGAACATTTGAAGCATTCAACATGAAGATTCTTTTCCTTTATTCTTACGAAAACACCTCTGTAAATTCAAATGATATGTTTAAGTGATATCATCATTTATCAAAAGAGAGCTTTATGATAGCGATGAAACCATTCTGAAAGTTCAGCTCTGTGAAATTGATCAAGTGCATTCACATGCATTATGTTCGTGAAACTGAACAAATAAATAGGATAACAAGGAGAAGATATTCGGAGCTTAGAACATGGGGTCCTATGATTGAACGTTAACATGTCCATATGACCATGGTAACGCTGTTATCAAATGGAACATTTGTATTAGTCAACAATTTCAACAGATACGTTAAGTTAACGTAAACGTTAAATCATAGCCCCCATGCTTTTGGAAACTAGGGCATGCAAAACTACAAGTTGGACAACTAACAAAGTTCACATTGCTAAAAAATAAACTGGACATGTAGAAACAGGCATGCTCTTCAGCCTACTACAGAAGATGGACAGAGGGACAACATCCAACATAGAGTTGGACTTACACAATCACCCGTTCGCACTCAGAGCAAACTGTGGCACCCTCAGTCGGAGTTGAGGTGACTTGTTGATTTGTACTTTTATTTTCGGATGGCGTAATAGGTCGAGGACTTACGGTTTTTCTGCCACCAATCGCGTGACTTTGCGTGGAGTAGTAGTTAGATCGGAATACTGAGGAAAAAGAAATTAAAGATAAAGTGTACTGCGTGCTAGCGGATTCTAAGACCTTTTTCACAGAAATACTGTATGGTGTGTATGATCGAAGCTCTATGATGAATACCTGAAAGGGTTCCTATCCCAAATATTCCAATTATGAACTTGGTATCTGTCACCAGAATAGATGGGATAAGGAGCGTATGATACTACTCACACAATGAGACGTTCACATTCGGCGCATATATTTTGACCAGGAGGTATTTGTGGGTTGGATGGGGCTGGTTTGGTTTGAGGAGCCACCACGTGTCTCAATCCGGCGATGCCTTTGTTTGGTGCTGTTACTATTCCTGAATCTGGTTCTAATAGGGTTTAAGTAGGTGAAGAATGTTAGTTCAAAAAAGATAGTTGGTCAGTTGGAAAACATTCTATAACTAAGTTATCTAATGATTCTGGTGAACAAGGTGGTACATATTCACTAAGATGAAAAATGTTGATTTTCATTTTAAATATACGAAAATCAAGCATATCATCATTATCGATCAGTTCACAATGTCATGAATCATGTTTACAAATTAAATCAAATTTATCCCAGCAACAAATACATTCTTTGTTTTTGTTGATATCTTGTATTTGTATATCTAAGTAACTCGTAAGTATCGGTACCAATAAATACGTTAGTTATCACGAATGTGAGATGCGACAAGCAGAAATACCGTGCTACTAGTCTAAAAAATCACCAAAATGGACAGAATGACAATGAACAGTCGTATTATCAAAACGCGAAAGTTGAAACCTCATCATTGATCAATCGGTTGGCTTTTATTAAAATTGAGTTCAATTGATACAAGACGTAAACAAAACATATTTTTCGGAACAACCGTTATTACTTTTCTACCGTCTCGATCAAGTAATAATTATTTTTTTTTTCGCAACAAATTTAGATTCAAGAAAGTAGGTATGCCATCTGCCGTCTGTCCAAGCTCCCCACTCGAAGTGGAAAGAGCATCGCGTTTACTTCGGAACGTTCTCCAACCAGAAGCACTTTGCTATCAGCCACTGACTGTCCTCATCATAAATAACCCACTTCTTTATGGTCCTCATCAAAAACCTCATAGCTGGTTTTGAATCCGAAATTATCTCATCTCAATCAACAGGGTGAGTGCAACTCACGGTTTTCCTTTATCTCAATGTATTTCTCGAGAGTGATTCTGTTTTCCCGGTGGCGTATGTCAATGAGCAGAGCAGGGCTATCTTTAGGAAATTTTTTCTACCCTTAACGGATTTCAGTGATTTCTTCTCAGGTCTGTTTCATCTCTCTGAGGCTAACCGATAGGACCCACAGTGCCTATCACACCAATCCAGATGGTGGCGCACGAGTTACGGAAAAATAAAATTCACCAACCCCGATAACACCTTCAAAAAATCCGAAGTTCTCGCTCGTCAAAATATAGGTTTGAAATGATTTTTTACGATAAAAATAACAACAAATTCAATTTTATGACAATGAAAGTAAGAAGTGAGCTATGAACTGTAGCTAATGAATATAAGCTAGTACTTCGATATCACTCTAGAAAACATGGTAGTACTGTAATGATTTCAAATCAGTATTATCATCAAATAATCCAAAATCCATCAAATCATACTATTTACAGTAAACATCAAGAAATATAATCACCTTGATCATTCGAAAATCCTTCAGGCTCAGTTTCGGCTTCCTTTAGCATACGATAAACAGCGCTGCTCGTTGCATCGTAGTTCTTCTCATTTTTCTTGAAGTTAACACTGCAAATATTGAACGAAAAGTTTCTATTTTGTATGCATAAACATGTTGGGCTAAATATAGTTTATTGGCAAGTGTTCCACTGTTTTAATAAACATTACAGTTGTTTACTATTTTTCAAATTGTTCTAGTGATTATCATCAAGAATACTGATTGCTGAATGATCAAACTGTTCCCTTGTAATTTGCAAGTCGAGCAGTATTGAATCTGATCCAAAAGAATTACATTAGAGTTTTAAATGAAACTTTCAATGGGTTATTACTGCAACAAGTTTAGTTATGATTTATTTAACAACATTGTGAACATTCAGGATTAATTGAACTAATAAGCAGCTGTAGCTAGATGAGAAACAGTTGGTCAGCACTAAATCAACGTAAAGTTGAACATCAAAATATTAATTCGCTTGAATGAATAGCGATTGCCTTTTAATCACAAACTTATAGCATATGGCAATGTGGAACCGACGACATATTTTACGCCTGAACACGTGCCCAAAACATTACGAAACACTTTCCATAAATCATCGGTTAACCGTGAAGCTTAAATACGAGTTCATAATGAGTGCTTAGCTTATTGCGGGAGCAAAACAATAAGGTGTCATTTTTGGCTCTGATCCAGCAAACTTGCATCGTTAAGATTACTGAAAACCGTCATAATATCGTTTATCCGGAAAATTGATTGTACGCCCGTTTGGTCGTTGTAATTAAACTGTTTTAAAAATATATTCTCATTTGAAGAATATTGATTTCAAAGCTTTACAGGATTGGTGAATCTATAAATTATTCTGTAACGTCATTTTTCAGGAGCAAGAGTGTCACTTTGCTTCGTGTCATTTCAGCAGTTTTTGTGTAGTTTCTAGTCATAGTTATTATTCCGGAAACAACAAAAACTCAGCTGGTACGACTAGTTAAGTATAGTATACCCTCCGACTCCGTGCTTTTTACACATTGGCATTGCCTTCACTATGCATGTTACACAGTTGTTTTTGTAATAACACCTTATAACTGAAACAGCATAAAAAAAGACAAGCAGTGTAACTCTCCCGTTTTGCACCAGCTGCGCAAGGTTACGTGATGAGTCAATCCACGAATGTTAATCCGAATCGACACCCATATTGGTGACGTCACCGAGCTCCATTATTGACGTTCCTGTCATCGGTGTGTCATCTAAATGTCATAAAATATCCGGATTTCAGAGTCTTCAAACTTTTTTTACCGAGTGTGCCGTTCTTAAACTTGTTTGAGGGTAAGTTATTACACAGCTTTTGGTATACAGTGAAATATCTTCGCATTGTCAAGTGTGAACCATATTTTTATCATTTTTTAGATGTGTATTTGAATTGGGAAGTTGCATGAATTGTTTTTATTGCTGGATTCAAAAGTCCATGGAAAATAAGGAGACACGTATTTTTTCATTTTCGTGTGAGTCGAAAATTGACGGAGATATAGTTCTTTGAAATGTGCTGCACTATGACGTTTTCATATGAACTATGACGTCACACCATGCTCAGTATATCTATCTATACAGTACTTGAATAACTTTTTGAAAAATCATATTTGAACGAAATAAAAAAATACGTATCGAATATTTTGCGATTTTGTACTGATTGCAATAAAGAAAAATCGATTTAGTTTTTCATGCAACTGCCCAATTTTGGAGATGACTGGCGTCATTTTTGTCTGAATTCTGATTCGTCCGACACCCGAACGAATAACGATGCAACCTTATTACTATCAAATTAACCTTGCCAACTGCGCATGTTTTGGTGCAAGACCCTCTTTGGTGTAGTAGTTATCAAATGTCGCCAGTGACGCCTCACTTAAAACGGCCCACAGACGATGCAATTTGTTGTACAACTGCATCGTACAACAGACAACAGTGTCAAACATTGACAACTATAGTTCAGTATGTTCAGTCAGTATCTATTTTCGTTCAACATGGCACCAATTTTGTGAAAACAAAAGCATTAGCTGCTGTAGTAGTCAGGTTGTTTTCAGATGATTTGAGAGATAGAGTGAGAAAGAAGTAAGAGTTGTGATGTTCAATGGTTCCTTGAAAAGACATATTTATTTCCATATGAATTCACGTAACGAACTACGCATCACATAACCAATAAATAGACACAAACGTCAAGCTTGACGTGTATCTAGTAACCAAGTTGTACGACAGATTGCATCGTCTGTGAGCCATTTTAAACCTACAATTTTGATCTGTCACAGTAATAGGCCATTTCAGAAACCTGTCAACTGGTGACAGCTTGTACCATAAACAATTCCTAATTTTAGAAAAACATCAAGAAAAAATGGCTAATCCGGCTAATATAAGTCACTTTTGCTTTGATAATAATATGGTCTATGACTTTGAAGCTTTCACAGTGAGTAACAAACCCGGCCTTGAAATATTTGAAAGCATTCAAACTTTTATAAGCTTTTCACTGCTGTACAGCATAATAATTTGTGGTAAGCACCAAATAACTGATAATGTCCATGTTAGTTATTTTTGAAACCCTCCTGAGGGCTTGCATCACTTCTTGAACTAAAGGGGAATATGTTGTTTACAATCGAAATTTTGTGTTTATGTTACAGTGAATGTTAGGAATTCAGTGAAAGCTAGCTTTTACTAGTTGATGCTAGCAATCACTTGATCCGTTAGGAAATGTTGAATTTTGAAGAATATTGTACACTTCCACTAGTGAATGTTGGAGAAACTTTATCAAATCAACTTTTACTGAAAGCAGTTAGGAAAAGTTCTTGTTAAAACTTATTTCCGCCATTTAACTAACCCAAGGTGCACGGGGCACTAAATGATGTCGCTCACGCGACATCAAAATTTTTGCCAAACCCAAACTAACCCAAACTAACCCAGACTAACCCCTACTGAGAATACTTGAGTATTTTCTATAATACGGTATCTGAACAATGTTCACATTGTACACCTGCGAATCTTAAGTCTCGTATTTTCCAGAGCGTCTAATCTGTCGGCGAATTCCAACTCGGACCAATAAGGATATTTATAATTACGATAATAATTTTCAGTGTAGCAGCTTTCACTAGAAAAGTTACGTGAATGCTAACAATTACTAGTAAAAGTATGATGAAGTCGATCGAATTCAACTTTCACTAGCTAAATGTTTCCAAATCAGGAAAAGCTTACTTTTCCTAGTAAAAGTTAGCTTTCACTGATTACCAGGTTTCACTGTGACATTTATATCTAATCAAAATTTCTGGGTTTCCATCTTCGCGAGATAATCTCTCATTTCACCACTCTTCAGGATCAGGATCTTAACAAAACCATATTGCACAATAATTAGTAATTCGAAAAATTTCTCAGAAAGTAAAAGAATATAGTGACAATTAGAGGTTGATGTTTGTTTATGGTTCAAGCATCTGACTTTTAGGTTATGTTCTGAAATGGTCTATTCTGAGAAAATGAACCAAAAGGTGTTTTTTCACTTGTAGTTTGAACGATTATTGTAGTATTGTGTTTTCATAATGGATATACCAAAAGACGGTGAGTATGTGCTGTAGAAAATGCTTGAATAAGAGCTACCCAAAACAATTTGGAAATTTTGCAATTCTATCCTGTAGAATACATAGGTAACGTATTTGTGAATATTCTGAATTCGGCTCTGATATCTACACCAGAATGACGTTAGCGAGGTCAAATGTTTATAATTTTCAATAACAGCGTGGGGCGTGGAGTGATCCTGATCGCCAAAAAAAAGTTACACAGTCTTCTGGGTGTAGTCGTATCAGCTGGCATTTTTGTTTTGTTTTTAGAACAAAGACCAATTTATTCCAGCTAAAAGTATCCACAACGGAAATGGCGCATTATACATTTCTAAGCTCAAGCGATGTTAAAAAAAACTGACAAAAAAATCGTAAAAAAAAACAAAAATAGTGATAACTCATCGTGAATATCTTCTGTCCGTTATCAAAACCCCTGAATTTCAAGCATCTCTCATCTCATCTCTTGTGGTTGATTCATTAAAAAAAAGTTTGTAAACAATAAGTGAGGAGTTCGATTCAATTTCATTTCGAAGTGGAACTGTCAAATTTCTACATTGAATCTGGGTTTAAAGTTACTCTTAGGTACGCCAAGTCAATGTGGACGGTGGGATATGATTTCCGTTTGCAAAGCGAAAATTTGACGGTTACACTTCGAAATGAAATTGAATCAAACTCAGGTAATAATGTGACACAAAAAGCTTCAAACTCCGCAGAAACGCCATCTTGCGACGACAGCGGAGGTAACAAATTCAAAATCAAATAAGCATTTTGTAGTGCAGATTATGCTCTTCATATGAGCTCAAGTTCGTTGAAATCGATGAAACGAAATGGGAGAAATCTCGTTTTGTTTGAAAAAACAATTGAACTTTCCCCGCCGCGAAAAAGTGTTAATATGAACAGTTGATATGAAAATAATATCAACGATATATTTTTATTGGGCAAAATTTTATAAAAAATCCTATTTTCCCCCTTGGTGTTGGTTGTTACGACCCCAGCGACCATTTCAGAAACTTGAAAATATTTTCCAGGTTTTTCTCTTGATCGTTCAAGTGATAGTTTTTTTTTGCCACAAGCCTTTACGATGGATAGTTTCCGAGATATGGCCGCTCGCTTTCCTTGACTGATCACCCTGTACAACATATTTTTGCACACGACTGGACCTATCACTTTGTCGTTTTCCATTTAAAATTTTGGGGGTGAATCTTTCCGCCGCCAAGGGGAAGAAGTTGAAAAAAGCACATATTTTTCCTTCGGAACGACGAGGACCTTAATTTGTGATAGATACTTCAAGCTGAGATACCCTTTATTTGAAAACTAGGTACACAAAAACTGGCGAAATGACACGGGAAGAAATGATGATCCGGAATATGATATTCACTCACCCTAGAGCACCAGTGGGAAGAACCTCACTCTGAGCAGAGATAGTTTCGGCGATGGCGTCTTCTGAGTATAGTTTTAACGGAGTATTGTATTGTTTGTTGACGAGTTTTGGAGCACCGTTCACAGTGCCGTTAACCTAAAAGAACAAATCTTGAATAAAATAACAATACCTGTATTTTTATATTGTTTTCTCATTTGTGTCTATTATGATCAACATAATTTGATATAAAATAGAAAAGTCAATCAAATTTATTCAGTTGAGCAATAATTCATGTCTTCCATCCAATATAGTTGATCATTTGATACCAGTAGCGTGCCAAAAAAATACTTTTGATAAAAGTTAATTGCCACTTCGCTAAAAAAAAAGTATTATTTTTCTCAAAAACTTGCGTACAGGCTCCAAAGATCATGTTTCCTTTCGTATGCCCAACTTTCTGACGTTCAACCGCGTTGCTCAATCAACTTCATATTCGCACTCATATCAAGAGCCTTGTACTAAAAGAGACACAGGGCATAGAAATAATTTTGACGAAACCGTGTCTAGTTGAGTTCTAATCAAAGATAAATTACCATTTGATAAGATCTATTTTTATCAAATTATAAGTGTCCAAGTCTTGCATAAACACTTGACAACACTTGGACAGAGAAAGAGGGAAAAGGAGCTACAAATATTTTCCATCGGATTTTACTTCGAAAGAAATCATGGATTGGTTCTGAAGGTTTTTTTTCAAAATATCGCATTTGTAGTATAATTCTGAAGAAAATCTACTTTCTATCATGCTACGCTGTTGACAGGTAAGAAAAACAACTGGACATGATGATTGGCATATCAGAGGAAAACGTGAAAAATCTCATATTGAAAGAAGTGAGGTGTATTATTGGTTGTTGCCAACATGAGAAACATAATAAATGTTGCGATGGAATGAGCATCCATGAAAAAAAAATGTATTGTAGGTACAGCATGTTTCTTATGTAATCTAAAATATTCAAAAAACGATTCTGAGGATAATTTCAAAAAACAAACTTCATTATGAACCTTTAGCCCATTAAACGTCTCATTCAGGATACAGGGACTAATTTTCCTTTTTTTTTATATGTGTTATTGGTTAGATATCACAAAGATTAATAATAGAAGATCTGGTGCATGTTTGGGAAAACTGATTATTCAGGAAAGATTGCCAGGCAAAACAGCCATGAGGCCGATCGCCATCACGTTGAGTATAGATCAAATCGCCTATATTACACATAAACCGTTCCACGAATTGGTAGACCTGGTAGACCAGTGACAAGAAATCAGGACCGGGTGAAAGAGAATAAATCAAAAATCATTTTCATTTATTTTCTGTCTCTGGATGATTTGATTCCAGAGCTAATCAAAATTGATGATTTTACTTATGTAAAATGTGTATGTAAATTTGATGACCTGATTCATTCGATTAGAAGCATACATTTCAATTGCGAAATTATTATAAGAAAACACACCAATCACAACAGTCCATTCAGTTTAGAATGACCCATATTTAAAACAGATCAGGTTCAAGTTGGCGATTAAATGAGTCTTAATTCAGATTTATTTCAATGCAATCGGAATTTGTTATTGAATAATTGCCAGAGCTAGTTGGGACAACAATTACTATTTTTATTTTTGTTTAGACTTTGAATCTAAGCTATCTGGAGCACGGAATACTCAGATCTCCGAATGTTGATTCAGTGGAGACGAGTACTGGTTTTTCATGAGCTATCAGTACAACAACCAACTTTCCGAGTGGAACATTGAAGACTTTTCATAATAAGCTCCCCACTTAAAATTGCAATACCTTACATCTGGGAAAGGTGCAGGCAAAGAAATGGATTTTAAAATGTGTTTTTGTTATATCTTTTATCATGGCAGTTCCAAATGGGTGATCTTTGATATATCCACTTCTTTCGAAAAGTTCTGCAACCTGTTGAAATGAATCACTCAATTTCAAAAACAACACATTTCACTAAATTAAGAAAGTCCACAGACACTCGAAGTATAAAGCTCATCATGAAATGCATACCGTGAGTTCATCTAAAAATATATTTCCAATCTTGAAGCACGCACTTTTCTTTACAAACTCGTTATCGACTCATTGAACTACCTACTACCTTTATGAATGTTCTATTTCTATAATTCCTGGTTTCATTGACACCAGAAATATTTTGAAAATCTATACTTAGAATCAATCCGGAGAACTAGAACATCAACCATTCCAAATTTGTTTTTTGTATAAAAAAAGTACCGGAGCATAAATCCGGGGAATGAGGTGGATGGTGTAGTCATCAAATTTTAAATCTCCTATTGTGCCTATTGAAACCGCACCAATTGCCTCGATCGATTATGATATTTTCTTTTTTCGAGTGGGGCCGTTTACTATTGATTTTTTGCCGAAATTTCTATGATCAAAAACAAAAACCGGCCGAGAACAAGTTTCACGAGGATGACAAGTTGGAAAAATCGATCGATTCCTAAGCGGTGTACGAAACTGCATCGACGAATCTCAATCGAAATTTCCGATCGGCAACACCGGGTATAATATTGGGACCAGAGCGAGTCTGGGAATGCGGAGAGCCGGAGCCACTTAAGACGACGAGTGAACCCTCTAGTCTTTAGTCAATATCCGATGGTACAGGGCCTTAGTAATTCCTTTTGATTCAGATTCATATACCTAATACAGCATAAAACCGTAACCAAACGTACAATATGACCAATTTTTTGCGTAGACAATAAACACCTTTCAAGTTTTGGAGTTTTTGATAAAATTTGAGGTTAGAAAGCCACTAAAAGCTAAGCCTATACAACTTAGCCTAGAAGTTTGACCGCTCATATTAAGCTCCGCTTTGGCTGCTTTGAGATTACTAAGCGGTGCAAGAGAGTGTTTAGTTGACCCTAAAGAACGTCTCATTGATTTCAGGAGCCGCGAGGGGTGGGTTGGTGTCTCAAAGGTAACTTCTTTTAGTTTATGGCGTTTTTTTTGGAAACTGTACGTCGCACAGAAAATATGTTGGTATTAAATTTGATGCTGATTAAATCTCCTTTCAGATGGTATATCCATTTTTGTACCGAATTCTTACCGTTTTCGAAATATATTTTGTTAAATATGAAACTTTGTCAAAAAAATGTTAGCGACTAGTTATGGCAACTCTCAAGAAAAGCCGTTCAGACGTCCGAAAATGGTATCTATCCCAAAAACATTGTTTGCTCTCATCTACCGCACCAAACTGTCTTTTTTATCCAGTGTCCGCGATAAATGGCTGAAAAACTGAACATAGTAATATCATCTGCATTATAATAAATATTTTTTTAAAACCATGCGAAGTGATTAACAGAGAATACAGGCTTTGGAAATGAAACTGGTTTTAGCAAAATGTTGAAAAGTATACTCTAAGATTTTAAAACTTTCTCACCCACAATTTACCGTTTTAAGATAAATTAGCATAAGGGTACCAACTTTTAGAGAACATTTCTTATTCCACAACTTTCTCCCATACAAATGTGTGAAATCAAAGGAAAAACAATTGAAAGATAGATTGACGAGATACCTGAATCGCTACCATTTTTTTACATTTTTTAATATTCAATAGGCCATATTTCAAAAATGGATACACCCTCCAAAAGGAAATTTAATCAGCTTAATTTTTTTGTACCGCAACATTTTCTGTGTGATTCACCATTTTTGAGATAAAAGCTGAAAACTGAAAAAAGTGAAGTTTGAGAGAGTTTGGGAAGCTCTATCAGATTGAAGTAAATACTTCTTCGACTGCGTGACGGCAGGCTGCATCACGGCACGTTGAAAGTGTGTGAGAGAGAAAGAGAACGAAAGAGAAAACGAACGAAAAGTCGTCTACTCATTTTTTTTTTTTTGGCGTACAACCACAGGTTATGTTTATAAAATGATGGACTACAGTCTATTCAATCTTGAGTTACGCCGATGTAAACATAAGCACGCAGCAGTTTCCCAAAGTCGTAATCCACTTTTATTTTGTCTCAATTAAATGAATAATTGAATAAATTCATGTTTTCATTGAGTATATACAGGTTGGATTAAAAATGTAGGGAATAAAAGACTAATCTATTAGACTTTACTGTCACTCTTAAGAATAGGAACAGGTCTAGACGGCTTAAAATGATCCGCGAAATCTATGTACAACTCTGATAAATGCGTTGTGTGCCGGGTCATATGATTTATGAGTCGTTCGATCAATCAGAAGGTTGCTCGAGATTTCGGGGGAACTGGCAGTTTGGTTTTGACATGGCGTAAAACAAGGTTGAATAGAGTATAGGTCTCCGGGTGTTGGAAATCGGCAATGGACAATTTGCACATTTTTTGAAAATATGAAAAATATAAGGACTAGTAAGTACTGATGACATTGATGTTTAAAAAATCAAGCTACGACCTCTAATAATGTAGTAATCACCGATTAAAGACCGCCAGCATCCACTACGTCACAGAATACACTATCTATCGCCGTCTGACGTATTAACTGAGATGACTCTCTCTCTCTCGGAAGGGTAATATGGCCCCACCTCTTTTGCGATCATGCAGTGAAATTCGCGTTTTCTTTTTCATTTATTTAGTATATTTTTGGGTATTTCGGAGAAATTTTTTCGCTAGTGAGTTTCAAATAATGTCTAGAAAACGTATATAAAATTTCAACTCATTTGAAAATCTATGCAAATTGTCCATTACAACATGTTTTCGCAGGGCCAAAATTTTTGTTAGTGAAATATGTAATAAATCTGTAAAAAGTGTGTTTCACTACTTTTGCACACATACTTCGACATATCACGGAAAAATGAAAATATCAAGAACTTTTTTTCAATTGATAAAAAAATTGTGACAGAAGTTAACCGGGATAGTTTCGTTAGTATGAAAAATTAAGTTTTTTGTAAGACCGCGAAAAACCTCAACAATAATATATTCTGCAGAACTATTTCCACTAAGCGTTAATCTTTATTTGTTTTAAGGAACTTTGCATCACTATCTGCGTACGAAATGAAGCAAAGAGATTCAAAAAAGTTTTTGAAAAAAGAATCAACATGGTTTTTTAGTTGGTTGAAGTTGAGTCTCCGCACGGACGACGCTCGTAATTCAAACAGCCATGCCGTGCTGCTGCGTCGCCTCTCCTTGCATCAAATATCAATATTATAGCGTTATTATGGCGACGTCCAATTGGTTCTGTCTGTAAGCTCAATACTGTAAATACCAATTTCGATCCATAATCTTCGCAATCTGGTAAGCTTTCTAGGTCTAGGCTGTTACTGCTGTTTGCATATTTATAGTCATTGCAAACATTTAATTCCTGATGCAATGAAGGTACATCTGATCGTCAAAGTTCCTTTCGCATCATAGAACACTGGTTCTTGAGTAGAACAAGTGACCTTCCAAGTATTTTCCTTCTGGATTCTTTTGAATGTAGCAATTGTGCCAAATTCTTAATGGTTACAGACATCTAACAACACATAATAGATTAATTTGAGTCTCGTCTTTGTTAAACTGGGTGGTTCATTCAAGTTTAGACAGCCCAATATCCAAAAAAAGATAGTCACTTGAAAAGTTAAAGTAAAACTTATTGGGTCCTGTGACATTAGAAAAATGATTATGATTTTGATAGACAAGCGACATTTTAAACTATGGAACACATTACATGCCGGAATGCCGGAATTATAGAGGGATCACACTTTTGAACTCTACATACAAAATACTATCCAACATCTTGCTAAAACGATTAACACCATACGCGGAAGAAAATCTCGGAGAATATCAGTGCGGCTTTAGACCCAATAGATCAACTGTTGACCAGATTTTTACTATCCGCCAGATCCTTGAAAAAAGCTGGGAATATAACCAAGATGTACATCAGCTCTTCATTGGCTTCCGACAGGCATACGACACGATCATACGGGATAGTGTTTGGATAGCGATGCAGTACACAGGGATACCGGGAAAACTGATCAACATGACAAAGCTATGCATTGACAACACAGAACTCGGTGTAAGACTGGGAGACAAAACAACAGAAAAATTTACAGTGACTAATGGCTTAAAACAGGGAGATGGACTATCACCCCTCCTCTTCAATATCGTACTTGACATGGCCATCAAAAAGACAAACATCAGTACAGAAATTTTCGCTAATCGAGAAACACAGATGGTATTGGCCTTTGCAGATGACATCGATGCAATCGGAGGTAGCACAGTTAAAGTTAAGGAGAGCTTTGTAAGGATGGAAGAAGAATGCAAAAAAGCTGGACTAAGCATAAATGAAGATAAATCAAAGTATATGCATACAAGCCGCAGGAGTCCTAGAGATAGAATCGGTCAGAACATCACGATGGACAATTATAATTTTGAGTGTGTAAGACAGTTCAAGTATCTGGGAACCATCATAACATCAGATAATGATATAACTGAAGAAATCAAGGCAAGAATACAGAGTGGAAATAAATGCTACTTTGGCCTGCAGAGTCTGCTGAGATCGAGGACATTATCGAGAAGATCGAAGGTCAGAATATATCAATCAATCATCAAACCAACCATCTGTTATGGCTGCGAAACGTGGACCTTGACAAAGAACAATGAACTGTTATTACAAAGATTCGAACGCAAAATCATAAGGAGAATCTACGGCCCTATCCAAGACCCAATAACAGGGCTATACCGTATAAGAACAAATGCGGAAATAGAACGGCTATACCAAAGCCCAAACATAACAAAATGTATAAAATCGCAGCGTTTACAATGGGCTGGACACGTCCAAAGAGCTCCTGATGATAGACTGATTAAAACAGTATGGGAAAGTAACCCCAGGGGAACACGACCCTTAGGAAGACCACGACTACGATGGCGAGACAACATAATAAGAGATCTCAAGACTATGGGAATTGACAACTGGAAAGAGACCATGTTGGACAGAAACCAATGGAGGCAAATCGTCTTTGCAGCTAAAACCCACGAAGGGTTGTAATGCTAGTGTGTATGTATGTATGTATAACACATTACATAAAAGTCATAAAACGTAAGCATGTGTTGCCTCAAAAAATTTTTTTCTCAAGAGCCAATGCTCGATGATGTGAGAGAAACTTTGACGATAAGATCTACTGCATTGCACCAGGAATAAAATGTTGCAATGACTGTAAATATGCAAACTGCAGTAACAGGCTGAGCAAGAAAGCTTATGAGATTGCGAATCATTGATCTAAGGCTACAATATACTTCAGAATCTTCCGGAACTTGTGTTCACAGTTTTGAGGTTACAGCTAAAATCAATAACAACAATATTCAATGCAAGGAGCGGCGGAGGACGCGGCAGCACAGCACGGTAGTTTGAACGCCTTGCCGCGGACTTCAGGAAACTCAAATTTAACGAACTATAACTCAAAAACTATAAAACTCAGAATGCTAATTCTTTTTTCCAAACACTTCGTGGAAGTTTTGGCTTCATTTCGCACGCAGATAGTATAGCAACATTCCTTAAAACAAAAATGTTTCTTGTTCACTGAAAATAATTCTGCAGAAAATTTTAATATTTGATACTAACAAAACTACCCCGATTACCTTCTCCCGCAGTTCCTTCAAATTAAAAAAAAAGTTCTTGTTAATATCTAGATTTTTTCCGGAGATATTGGGAAGTATGTGAAATAGTTATTTTCTCAACAAGTTCGCAAAGTGATGGTTTCCCGCACGCAAAAGCAGTTAGACGAACGACGCGAGATGCTTCAGGAGCGGGAAAAACACTTTGCGCACGTTGCAGGAACAATATTGTTTTACTAGCATTCACAGATCAGACACGAAAAACTTTAGACTATATATTATTTGAACGCACATAAAAACATAGAACAACTTGAGAATAATTATTCATTGTTAACAATATAAATATTTAAAGAACAGTTTGTGGCGGCAGCTGGAAATTAGATTATATGAGTTAAATCAAAATCATAATTGATTTATTTCATATTTGAAATGCAAGGGCATGTCTGAATAATTCATAAAATTTCCTATTTTGACACCTTATTCTCTGGTGTTGGCAACACTTAATACTTATTGACCAACTCTAGACTGCTGGGAAAATCAGTTGAGATCACGTGTCCGCGATTTCAAAAATATAGACGCCCTCTGGCGACAGTATAGCCAGTCTGAACAGTATAGCCAGTCTTCGTTTGATCGTTCAAACTTATATACCTACATTTGATTCAAAGTAAGTTTTGGTGCCCTGCCCCGAGGAGATAGAATGTAAAAATAATAAATACAACAAAAATCGGGATTCTTCAATCTATAGCGATTTGAATGGACGCAGATGCATAATTATGAAACGAGGTAACATAATTATGTCTCTTTAATGTGTTAATTTCAAATTAAATTATTGATACTGAATTATAATTGAGTTTGATGGCAAAGAATAAATAAATAGCAGAATCGACGCATAGCAAGATATAGCATGCCACAAAATAACTAAAAATATGCCAAAAAGCCATTAAAATGGCCTTATGCCATCATAGTGTCTTGGATAGCTTTTGCACGAAAGACAATTATTATAAAATGATACTATAGGCATTAAATGGGAATGACAAATTTGATCGGAGTGGAAATAATTTCCAAAAGTTTCGTTTTTTGGGCGAAATTTCATTTTTCAACTCCGAATAGTTATTCCTGCCGAAATTTCATTAGTTTTTCAAAACCTCGTTTAAAACGGATATGAACAATTTTTTCCTCCCTGATACCGAGAATTTATCTTTCACAGATTTCTTCATATCTAAATACCTACATTTCAATTTCGTTTATTCAAAGTTTACATTTATGGAAATCTTTCCTTAATTCAACTACTTATGGTCGAATGCACCAAACAATTTTGAAAATACTTAACGCTATCTTCAACCGTTTATTTGAAAAATTTAAACACAAATTACTAACTTAGCTATAATGTGTCAAAAAGTCAATATGGTGATAAATGTTGAAAGTGGTGTCCGTTTACCTCCATGCAATAATAAAGATTTTGCTCAAATCTATTCCCAACATTTTCACACATTTCTGGAGTTATCTGTCTGCATTCCGCCGTGATCCGCTTCCAAAGATCTTGGATGGAGTCTGGCTTCGTACTCAAAACCTTACTTTTTAAATGTCCCCAAAGAAAGTGATCTAAAGGACTCAAGTCCGGAGAGCTTGGTGGCCACTCAATGGGGCCGCGCCCGTCCGATCCACTGATTTGGGAAATAGGTGTCCAAAAACTGTCGTACTGGAGCTACAAAGTGCGGTGGTGCACCATCTTGTTGGAAATGAAGAAAATTTTCATTATAATTAACCTCATTTTCTATTATTTCGGTTATTCGTGGCTCTATTGTATTTTCCAACATGTCCAAGTACATCTCCCCCGTCAAGTTTCCAGGAATAAAGAAAATTATAAATTATAACAAATAAAAAATTATGAAAAAATCAAATAACTTTAAAACGGTTGAAGATAGATATAAACTGTATTATACAAGAGTTACTAAAAACTTCATGAAGAATCCAAAAATAGAAAAAAAGATTGGGGTTTCCATTTAAAAATGTCAAGTGTAATGCGATATCTTCTTTTTGGAATACCCTGTATTATACAGTCATACACGAAAAGACGTCCTCCTAAAAATAAAAATTGACGTGTCCGAGCGGTTTTCCCAAAATATACCAGGAAAATCATAAATAAGGGTGGGACCTTTTCGTTGGGCCACCCTGTATACACTTCCCGACAATAAATTCCGGACAAGAATAATCCGAGTCAAATAATTGATATCCCTATAACTTTTTCAATTGTTGTCCGATTTCGGTGAAATCTGTACCAAAGTGTAGCCCTATGTCTTGAGATATTACCCTTGATTTTGATTTTGGAAGAATGCTGATGACTTGGTTATTATAAAGGGAGGTATAGAAGCTACTTTTTTACCCTAAAGTTTTTTGAAATTGAGCGGCAAAATTTAGCTCCGTTATACTCAGTTGTGAAGTGCGATCTTTTCTCAACAAAAAGTTTTTTTGGTCATGTAAATATCTGCTTTTTTAGAGAAGATGCAGATGTTTAAAGAAAATGCTGCAGTTTTTCGATAAGTTAATAACGCGTATTGTCACCTCGTATCCCTATGAGCGGAGCGACGAAGTCGGTCGGGCGAGGCCGACGGCCGACCAGATCTGCCATACCATATCCGCCGACTTGGTCTGTGAGCGATATGATTTGTCGTGTCCACAAACGAACATACTTAGACCGCGATTCATCAAACGATCTATTCTTGCACCGGCACAACCCCTCAATAGGGTCCCACATGAACAAAATTTGAATTACGATCAAACGACGAGCGTAACGACTGGTTATTTACGTTAGTTGTTGATGAAAATCCGAATGTATAGTGTAGCCACAAGGTTTCTCAACGGCAACGTATTTCATCGACAAATTTATGACATAAATAATGATAATAATATTGCCGTGATTTACCCTCCAGTTTATAAACAAGATATCTCGAAAGAGATAGGGTTCGAAACCTTTGAATTAACATATCCCTCCAGTAGTTTTCGCTGTCTCTCTCTCTCTCTCTCTCTCTCTTTCCCATCTTTTATGAAATCGATAAAGTATCTCACTTATCACGTGTATTATGCTACACGCGACATTTTTTTTCAATCATTCTTACGTAAAAAAAAATAAAAAATGTTTGTTTAAACAGGTGCACGATTCAGGAATTTTATGCTCAATTCATAAATAGAATTTAGTCAACACTAATTTTATGCATTTTTGTGTTTCACATACAAATCGTGAATGGGAATGGTGATTTGATTTCACTTTCAAGGATATCAGGTTGAAGGCCTATATCTTGTTGATTGGTAAACATTTAGACAAAATTTTATTTATAAAAAATTATGAGTGAGATAAGAAAGTTAAATGACGTTTTAAATTTTTTAACCTAATGTAATGATAATCAACGATTATCAGCATATTTTTTGGTTCTACCCTAATTTCAGTGGCATTAATATTGATATCCAATAGTAAACAGTTCACTCAAAACAACATAGCACACTTACCTGGGGAGCAAAAGGCTTAGCTGCAAGATTATGTCCAGTTCCAATAGCTCCAATGTTTTCTCCTTTTGTGGCGGCCAAAGAAGTTTTAGTAACAGGGCTTACGTTATTTATCGATGGGGAAGGCTTCGGGAAAGTTCCTGTGGGCACAACTGATGGTTTCCACGTCGAACCTCCTCTGAATAATGAGAAAAGTCAATCAAAAGTACTGTTGACATTTGATAAGATTGGGCAGTGGATCAAATATGAAGATCACGGACAAGAATTGACCCTATAGTCTATTTTGGTAACCTGGCCGGACGATGCCAAGGTGAAAATAGTTTTTATTTATTGATTACCTACGGGATTGTATGTGAATGAATAACAAAATACAGTGTTGTTTGTTTAAAGTATTCTACTTCTATCATTTTTTATGGGACCAGTAGAATACTCTTTCCCCAACTGTCCAGTGTGAGTGCACAATTGATAGTACGATGTCAGTTTACAAATCAAATTCTTCAGTGTAAGCATCTCACCTTTGAATAAACATTTCGAAGTTGGGTCCTGCCCTGACGATAACATCTTGTGCTTCTTTGTGTAATAAATTGAACACATCGATATTGTTGATTTTAATAACAGCATCGCCAGCAACCAGACCGGCTCGTTCTGCTGGAGAACCACCATTTACCTGGAAAAAATGAGAATATTCATTCAAACTCAATTGAAAGATTTTAGCCATATATCACTGAACTTGCCAAGTTGAATAACCCTGCTTGAAAATGTCACTTAGACTTGTCACAAATATTTTTCGATTCATTCAATTCATTGTTGCAGAACATAAGCTACTATGTTGAAGAAACCATATATAAAGGTTTTATATAGGCTATATGAAGAATCTAAACAATCGTCCTTGCCTTTAGCCAGTTTCATTGATGAGGTGAAGCTGAACACTGATATATCCGATGTAGAAGTGGAGTTATTATTGAGGTTGGTCAAGCATCAGATGTTGGTACAAAAGTTAAGCTCCACTTTTCTTAAACAAGCTTATCTGGACAAAAAGACTCTAACTCAATATGAAGTTATATTGTTTCTATTGATATTTGTGCTAGACGAGGAAAACATTGAGGTCATCCTAAATTTTTGCTTGAGTGCTGAATTCCTAGCACACATTGTGGCGAAACTATGTGATAGCAACCAGCATTTGTTCATTGTAGATACCGCAAGCCAACTTTTTAGCAGTGAATACGTTTTGGAAACAATCATTTATCCTTTTTTGAACAAAGTATCCATTATAGCAAAACTTGGTAGGCGATACATCGAACACCATGCACGAAAGCCAAAGCCACCTACAAAAGTTACTGAAAGACTCATTTGTGTATCCAAAAAGAGTCCAGGACGTCCTTGTAATACCCCCCACCCTTCTTATTGCTTCCGACAAACACCGGTACCTGAAACTACTTGGGAGAAACAAAGAACTTTCGAGAAAAATATTCAGGAGTGTCGTAAAGCCAATCGAATTCGAGCTGAAAATTTACTGAAAATGGCTTCACAGATGCCTGAAAGATTAACAAAAGCAAAACGTCAAGTAGAAGGAGTTTATGAAGACAACAAGATTTCTAAAATGTTGAAACCAAAACCTGTTCCGTTATTCAAGCCTGTTGAAGTCAAGACAACAGTGGCATCCACATTACGTGAAGCTAGTAGAATTATAAAGTGTCAAGAGGTTGAGGTGAGGGAAATTGATGAAATAATCAAGGGTGGATTCTGCAAAGATGATATTGAGAAAATAAACGAGGAACTGAGGAAAGAAATCCATCAAGAAGAACTAGACACCATTCAAAAAAACCATTTGAGAGGTCTTCTCAGTTATGAAGAGGCCATATTAGCCAAACAGAAGTTGCTTGATAATAATAAAAAGAAAATGATGAAATTCAAGGAGGAGCATGATGATCTTATCAATGCTTTAGAAATATGGAAACAACAGGAAGAGGAGAAAATTAAACAGTCAGTGGAAAAAACTCAGCAGATTAAACATAATGTCAGAGAAAATGAGAAGTTAATGATACAAAAAAAGCAAGAAAATGTAAAAATTCAGCAATATGAAACAAGAAAATTGTTGGCACACGCGATGGAGGAAAGACAAAAGGAGTTACAAAGAAAAATAGAATTGATCAAAGAGATCAAACTTCTTCACCAAGTAAGATGTGAAACCAAAGAGTTTGATCCAACAGAAACCCCTAATCTGGGACTTATGTGTGAGATGTCCATAGCTGAGCTCAAGGAGAGGCTGTCTATTACAAGAGCGAATATGAGAAGAGAATTGGAGGAGAAAAGAAGAAAAATATTGACTGAGAAAAATAAGCAACGACTGATGATGGATAATGTCAAGAGACTGATAGAGGAAGAAAATCAAAGAAAAGTAAGCAAGGTTAAGGATATCACGAAAAAATCTCACCAGGACAACCCATATCTAGTGGAACTGAGACAAAAACTGGAGGAAAAAAGAAAACTAAGATGTGATATTGTGAAGTGATTGAGATTATATGTATTTTTCAAATTAACAACATTCCAACACACATACAGTAGTCTTCGCAAATTTCACTTCAAATAACCATTTGCCTTATACAAAAATGTTGTTTTTAGAAACTCAAACTGTTATGTGACTGAACGTTTGCTTTCGTCATGAGTTTTTCTTGGCACGCATCGCGTAGTTATTTTGTTCTTTGAAACAGAATAGTTGATACATTTCGTAACAGCAGCATATTTTCATGATTCCCAGAATTCATTCATGTTTGAATAATTCTGATTAATCAACAGTTTCATGTCAGGAAATATCGGATATGTATTGACATAATATAGAATTCTCAATTTAATTTTTCCTTGATGTCTATAGTCGCTATATTTCAAGAAATTTGACATTATGTAATGTTAATAACAGAATAATGCAGTGGAATAAAAAGCTAACATATACATATGAATTATTGCCATGGAGTATAGCTTCTATAATTCAATTCAATTAATATTCAAGACTATTTTTAATTTATGTTTTTCAGTTGATTACTCGAGTGCGACGAGCTGCACTTTCATGAACATACGGTAGACACATCAATTGTTATTAACTATATTTATGTTTCTGAAATGTTCCCAAGATTTTTTATGGAATATTTTAATTCAGCTTATCATCATTATCTCCCACTTCATTTGATCAGTTGACTGATTTCCTTTTTTGGTCTTGATACATCTTAACTACCATGATTGTCTGAATATTCACCTAATCGTTTTTCATTTATTATTCCTGCAGATAGAGGTCTCGATACTTCATGAATATCTATATCTTTAACCTATAACCCTGGACACACACAATCCCAAAAGATTTTTTGCTCAGTTTTTCGTATAAGTGTGCATACAATTATTTCATTCTGTTTCTTCCTTAGTAATAAAGTCTGATGCAGCAACTAATAACTGTCATTACCTTGACTCAGTACCTACTGATAATAAATACAATTCCAATGACGAAAATTAGTTAATAAGACTACGCAACCAGAATAGATCATCTAACCAACCCAACAAACTTAGCAGCAAAAGAGGAAACTTCCACATCTCCTGGAGCAGGAGGCAAGTTAACTGCAACTACTGCAAGCACGATTGAAAAAGCAATAGTTTGATTATCATGTAACCTTATCAACCGATGTTAATCTGAACATTTTGTTTATATCATAGTATGAAATAGTGAAACACCCGTATAAAGGCATGACTAATAATTGAATTATTGAGCAATTGCCTAGTAGTGATATAACTGATGAAAATAAATTTGGGTTAATGACCATTTGGTTTCCGGTTGAAGAAAATTTCTACTCATTGGGAAAAATGATTTCAAATACAAAATGTAGACCCTAGGTGTGCATATACAGGGTGTCCCACTTAAGATGGATACTCGGCAATATCTGTTTTTTTTTGTATGAAGGGCATTAGGCTCACATTTTCCTCTGGGTAAGAATGATAACCATGATAACTCATAGGCGTACTTTTTAGAGGCGATTGAATATATTTTTTTCCAGAGTGAACTACCTTTGGGACCCAATTTAGATCAAATCTTATAGTTGACGTCTATTCGTCATTACTCAAGATACTAATGCTCCAATTTTGATAAAGATTGATGACGAATCGACGCCAACTATTAGATTTGACTTAAATTGGACTCCGAAGGTAATTTGCTCTAGAAAAAAAAATACGCCTATGAGTTATCATACTTAATACCCCGATGAAAATGTGAGACTGATGATTATTAATCCCCATAACAAGAATGGGACAAATCGTTCAAGAGATTACTGAAACATTGACTTCTATCCATCTTAAGTGGGCACTCTGTATCTGAAACAAGGCAGATCAGTCGTCCAAAATGTATTTCAAATCTAAATTCGCAGAAACCCGAACAAAAAAAAAGTTTTGTTCTTAGTCATCATAAAAGCGGTCGAAAATACCTTATAAATAATATAACGCCCCGGAGATGATTGGCAATCTGAGTCATCCATTCTCGTATCAGTAGACCTGCCGGCATACAGCCGTTAATTTAGTCATACATGATAATAATATTCCGACAGATGTTCAATAATAAGAATACATTTCTTGTGCTTGCAATTTCTATGTTCAATATGGATTTATTAGTAGCGTATCGTTAACCCAGAGTGGTTAATCCAAATAGATAATAGATACAAGGTTTATGACACACTCATCAAACAGCGAGACATCTATGTCAAACATTATATTTTTGTTGTCGATGCGTACTATTATATAGGGTGTTTCCAAAACATTGGTGGAAAAAATATGGGGTGGTTCCTGAGGAATTTTTGTGATAAAAAGTTCTATAAGTATTTGATTTCTAACGGATCTACGCCTGATCAAATAGGGCACCCTGAATACGGTTTTTCCTCAATATTACCTGAACCATTCATAAAAAAATCTTGAAATGTGCATTAAATTTGAGCGGAGAATTTCAAAATCAAGATTAGGGGCGTGGAGGGGTTCAGGGTAAAAACAATCCCAGTTTTATTGTTGTTTTTCTTCACATTCCGGTTTTAGAATATGATATCTGAAGGTTTCTCACGTAGAAATGGTACTTCTAGGTCATGAAAGTTTGGTGATCAGAACAGTTCTTCTTCAAAAAATGCATCACTATTTAATCTTATCCCATTTTTTCAATTTATAAACAGCAGATACAATAAGAATTCTCATAATTTAAATTTTGAAAATGCATCATGAACAACAACGTCAGGAAACTCAGAGAGGTGAATGTGATAAAATAATGGTGGTAAGTCACATAACGAAAATGCGGTATCTCAATATTTTTCGAATTGCAGGCAGTCGAGGGTCAATGATAGTAGGTATGTAAGAAACCACTATACAGGGTGTTTTCAAACTTAGGTGATTAAGTTCAGTCTGTAAAATTCGTCAAGAAAAGTTGATATACGAAAAATTACAAAGGTCAGAAAAAAAAATGCAATAATATGAAATGAATATGAACCGAAAAACACATTTCCAATATCAGATCATCATATTTTGCCGACTCATTTTCGATAGAATTTTAACCACTGAAAATAATCTCATTTTTGAACTCAAAAAGTGAAAATTTAGCGACCGGACGTGTCCCAGGTATATGAAAAAATTGGTTTTTCCTTCTGCAGAAAAGAATAGTTTGTTTTTAATCTCTCGTGTAGGGCATTTCAACACATTAAAATAATATAACGATCTAAGAGTAACAAAACAGTGCCATATAAGGTTTACACGAACTTAGATTGTTGAAATACAGGCGTCATCTTGTGAAAAAGTACTCGGTTGCATTGAGAACCCGTAAAGATTTCCTATAAGGCTGTCAGCTGTTGAGAAAAATTCACCGGTCGGACAATATTGCGAAGAGATTTTCGGTATGCCTAGCTTACGCCCGGTAGCTACATTTTCATATTTTGAGCTCAGATATTATTTTCAGTGGTTAAAAGCCCAGCGTCGAGAAAATCAGGCAACAAAATATGTCATCATCTTAAGACCTTTTTCCAAAAAGTAATGATTCGTCAAACGTGTAAGTGATTATACTAAAATACATATTGAACAACAATCATAGATAGAAAACCATAATAATTTTTACTATGTTCAACAAAGAGTTCAGATCAAATAAATTGAAACTTTCAATGGAGCTCTGTCACAACAGGACTTCGATAATCGATTCGAGGTATTTATCAGAAAGGTCATCATGGAAAACTCATTAGAATAATTACAGGGCGACTTTATTTCAACAGCTTGTGAAACTCGTCATATCCACGTGCTATACCAAAAAACATCTCAAAATATTTTTATTGTGATGACTGCAGATTTCACAATTATCCGTGAATAAGCTGATTAGTCACAACATTGCTAAAATTAAATAACCATCGATTATGATCATACTGAGCGTTATTCTGATTCATCTCGTGAATGAGTTTACTTTTGGCCTACTGCAAAATTACTATCATTGGAGATATATGATTCGTCCCCAAATCCTTTTCTGTTCATTTTTCCATTCAACGCAGTCATGGACTGGAATATCGGCAATTGACAACAAAACAGACAATACGCATTTTCGTCGCGACAAAAGAAGCAGAGCGGCGGTCGGCTATTCATTTCGATGCGACCTTTATTTTCAAGTGCGTTACCTTGGTAAGGCCAATGGCATTCGCAGTATGCACTTGCTGATTCAGTTATCTTAGAAATGGAGGTGTTGAATTTTGCTAAAAAAGATATCAGGTATTGATTGTTTAAACATCGTGATTTCCGGTCCTTAACTTCAATACATAAATTCAATTAATCATTGATTCAAAATAGTTTTCACTTTAAATCTTATGGAAATGTATTTCGTCTATTAGTTATCTCAAATATCAGAACTTTCCGAGAGGGTATGCCAATTATTACGAGATACTTATTATACTCGAAATTCCACAAATTCATTATAAATGGATGAGCTTGAAGAACTTCCTGTTGTTGGGATTCTTTCAATAACTGACTATCTTTTGTTCATCAGGGGTCTCTAAGGGACGCTGTAATAACTTCAACGAAAAACTACATAAACAGAGTGCAAGAGATTATAATATTCCAAAGGGTATCGCCAAAATATCATCATTAGCATAAGTCCTTTGCCATTAATATTTTGCGACTGTATTGTTTGCACTGGTAATAGTTTCGAGTAGCAGAGCGCTCTATGGTTTTCATTTGAATTATCGAAAAAGATTTCCTACAAGAAGATCAAAAAGGTCTTCACAAAATCTCACAATATATTCCTGAGGTATAAATAAGTCGATTCAAAGCAATTCCTTATTCCAAAATTGCTTCGTTTCTTCGATACAGGGTGGAAGAATTGAAAAATAAAAAATGAATTTTTCATAATTTAGATACATTTTTAACGAATTACTTTAAAAATTGGTACCCGGATGTTTTTTGGAATGCGAAACATGAATATGGACACCGTTGGGCGCTTCTCACTGCCCTTCTGATGGTTTGAAATGGACAACAGTTATTTCTCAGTATGGTTTTTTTTGAATACCCTAAAGTAAGTCGTTTTTGAGATATTTTGGTTTTTAGTGCTCGATGCTGCACCGGAATATTCAAGTTACCAATAATTATTATTATTGTCAGGACCTGACTTTATTATCTCAATTTCATTCCTAAACACCTTTTTTCCATTGGCGTAGAAATTCAAACTACGCACTAACTAAAAAACCCAATGTAAATGCCTATTGATTGATCACAATAATCTCAATTGCTCTATAAGGATGTCAACATACAAAATTGAAAAACTACTAATTCACTGACCAAATATCCTTACAAGCTTCAACAATTTCTTTATTCCTTTAACCTAATTTGAATATTTTGGTGCGGCGGCACATTTTTATTCACTCATTTTCTCACCCAATGCTGCAACCCATCTTCTGCATGCATACAAAGGTTTAATACTTTCAACTTCTTCTATAAGAGTTATTTGATAATCATCTTGGTGCTAGAAAACATGTGGAAAATCCTAAATTGATAGCCTATACCGCAAAAAAAGTTTCTAAAAAGGGGATGGAACACCTACTTTCTCAAGAAAAAGAATCACTTTATATTAATTTACAGCATCAGTGATGAGAATAGTTCTCTGATAGAGTCCATTTTTCTATTAAGGTTATGGTACTCTAAGCAAAACAAAAAAAAAACATCAAAAAATAAGAAAAAACTCGCAGCAAGACAACTAGTATTAAAATGCATGATAAAAAACTAGAAATGTGCGCAAGAAACTCTGAAATTCGTAGTAAGATCTTAGGTTGTTGTAAATTCAAAAACAATATTTTACTCAGGATGAAAACAAATCTTCTACATGATGTTCTAGCATCAATTCTAAATAAACAACTGATTTGTATTCCAATCCAATTGATATGTTGTTTCACGGGATTATTTATAGATGTCTGATTTCTCAATAATTGATGAAAACAGAACAAAATACCCCACTTTATAAAATTTTCTCAAAGCTGTTTGAGACTCATTAAAACACTTTCTCCACGAAAATAAAACAGCACTGTGTACTAATTTTAACTTCAAACCGAACTGTTTTATCTTCCAGAAAATTTATAGACAAACTGCAAATAAATTAATGTTGAGAAACCAAACCCAAACACCATAAAAAAGATATAAATATTGATGATCAAAACATTGTTGTAGACTCTGGCCACAAAATGGATCAGTAAAAGAAAGTACTGGAATTGTTTAACATAATTTTTCCAAGCCTTGAGGAGATTCAATCCAACTGAATTCGACACTATTATTGTCCTTTATTACTGGCAATAAGCAAATTCTGTGTTTATTACATTTGGATCTTTGCCAAGTTCAACATGTTCCCTGGATGTGTTACGTATTGTGTTTGTGAATGTTGAAGACGAACACATATCTGTTAAATCGGCGTTCATTTATGTGTTTTTGGAATAATACTGACAGAGAACATTTATATGAAACCCCATTGAAATTACATCGGATAATTTAGAGAATTCTCCGAGTTTTGAAAATCGTTCTGGCGCCTTTTCATAAACAAATCTCAATGTAAATTGGCAATAGATTCGATTAAGTTATCTTAGGAATGCGGATATTTTCCCAAATGTACACTGTCTCGATCTTGCATTCAATATTTGAATTTCAGAAAAGTGACGTTAATGTGCGTCTAAATACTAAAAAAGCACACCATAATCTACGTGCGACAGTTATTACAAAAATTAAGTGATGCTTTCATTTTCCCAATTTTAACCACTTGAGATAATCAAGTTCATAAGTCTGTCTGGTTTTAGTCAGAGACTCTCCATGTGTGTAGGTACAATTATTTTTCTTATATTGGCCGTATAAAATTAAAAGGAAAAGCTGTGTCAACGAGGTTTTCACCTATGATTTTATTCCTTGCGTAATTTTCAAAATCAGTTCGAAACTGATCCTGAAAAATAAAAAAATATTATTTTTTCATTTCATACTTCACTTATTAACGACATGCAATGAAGTCAATTCATCATTTTCTTTTTATTTGAAAGGGATAGGTGTAAAGTTTCGGAAATTTTATTTATGGTAGTACATATCGTAATACAAACCATAATACAAAGTTGAGAGGTGATGGACCTCGCATTTTTATGAAACTTAAGATGAGGACATACTTAGAGTGTTTAGTTTTCAAGATACAGGGTTTCAAACTTTTATTTTTCATTTCTATTCTTGTCAATAATTATAAGTCCTCATCAAGACGACACAACGATACGAAATAACGCATAGGAGGGTTTTTCATGACGAGAAATCATCAAAAAAAAAGGTTTCGATATCACTAGCACTAGTAGAGGAAGCTACCTACGGCACATCGAGCTTATCTAAATTATCAAAACTTTTTTCCAGTTTCTTGCATTGATGTGAATATCGTTCCACTAACCTTTTTTTGTGTAAAAAAGTCGTAGCTTGTCTCTAAAAGTGACCATTTTTCGAGATAGCCTTCATTGAAATTTCCAATGCAACGAAATTAATTGGAAAAAAATTGAATGAAAGAATAATCTGTATTCCCGTAGGAATTCAAACCAAACATTGAGTCACTAAACGAGTCAATACCAGGAAATTAAACAATTTATTTAAGTGTTGTGATTAGACTTATACAAATCTTGAAAAACATGGTCACGAAAAAAGCTCAAAGGAATAATAAGACCAATCAATGAAATATGTTTCATTTTCTGAGAAAGTAACCCTAATAATTGACAATGCTGAAAAATAGTCAATAAAAACAAAATAATCAAAAAGAGGATTATGCAGTCCACAAAATGATAAAAAACACTTGTGCACACAAGCAAATAGCTAAAGTATATTATTCAACGAGTGGGTAATGATGACTACTACTCACGCAGATGAAGTGTGCGTAATTATCAAAGTGAGTAATAGCCATTAACCATCACCCGCAAGTAGAATACTATACTTTTTCTATGATTATTTAATAATTGAAGCAAATTATGCAATATTTAATTTCATTTGCAGGGCACTGTTTGAAAAATGTACTGTATGATAAAGTGGGGTTAGGTTAACACAATAACCAATGACTGTATTAAACGTTCGAATGGGATGTTTCAAAATGATGGATTTGAAGGTTGACGTACAGTTTCCAACTTCTTTGAATTTGATTGGCTCTGGAGCAGAGGAGAAATGACATTTGATCTTTTTCATTGGTTGAAAACTCGGTTGAAAATAATTGAGTAATGGAAAAAAGTCAGTGGTATGAGTAATAAATCACATTAACCAATAGAAAGTAGATGTATAATACATTTATTATTGAATAGTCATACAAAAAAGGTATAACAAGAAGAAACATCGTCAGATATACACAGATGTCAGTCGTAATCTAGAAACATGTCAATAATCATAAGAAAGTAATTGCTGATTACTATACACAAAATACAATATAATTAAAATCAGAAAAAAAAGCTAATACTCATGGAAAATGAGATAATAAAAAAAGTGGAACGATCAAATTAACCGCATGAAAACACTCCAACAAACTTTCAAATAGTTAAAAATATACTTGAAATTTTTTGAAAAACCAAAAAAATCAGTTACAAATAAGCGATACAGACCAATCCAAACAGAAAAAAAAGAAGATTTTTTTTTTTAAATTTCAGAATTTGAGAGCGAAAACAGAATAAATTGAAAAGAAAAAACAAACACATAAAACCGATAACATGATCAGAAAAAAAAATCTGTGAGAAGTAGAAATCCATGATTTCATAGAAGGCCATACATACTAGTGGAACTGCAGACAACATAATATGATGCTGAGTTTAAAAAACAATACTAACTAAATACCTACAATTTCATCACAACTTAAAATAAAAATATAAAAATCTATTATTTCAAATTCAGAATCATGGCGTCTTTGACGTTATCAGGTCATTTATACCGATTGCCAATAAACGGCTATTTATCATAAACTTACAGGTGTCCAGTTACAGGTTTCTACCTTTGTTCGCCCAGTTGCCAGTTATAGTCTATCAAGCGAGCTACACACACACATAACCTTAATTTGTGATGTTATTATTCCGAATTTCGAGCATGGTCGTTTTGAGTTATTGAGCCTTCATTTTTCTGTTGCGTTTTATCATCAAAATAGACTCTTTTGCTGAAGCTACCTCAAAAATCTTCTGAATTCACTATTCACAGTGAAAACAACAATCAAAAATAACCTAACAATCCTATAGCCGCTTATTATTGAAAGTGAGGCAAGTAGCCGCTATGGAAACATTCATTTTTTACCAAACACAAATAACCTTAGTTTCTTATCACATCCCAATTTTTCACAAATCGATATCTTGGATTAAAAAAAAGTTTTACATAAAAACTGATACGGAATTATGATTTCTCACCTGAAAGAAAAACCCGGAAACCCATTTTGTTGCAAAAATTACATATTTGTAAAAATCGAAAATTAAATCTCCAATTCAACGTGAATGCGAAACAAAGCCCCGTGGCAAACATTTTTAATGAAGTACTGACATTATTTTGGTTCCGACTATTAATAACCTCCGGACATTTTTGGCCTTTTTACCAAAAATTAGATAACTGTATTTTATTTTATTTCTTGCAAACTTACGTGATAGACAGAAATAGATGAAAAGATTGAAATCAGCACATCATAATTATATCATCAAATAGACAGAAATGGATAAAAAGATTGAAATCAGCACATCATAATCATATCATCAAATATGAAACATCTCGCAAAAAGTTTCATTTTGTAGACCCGTGTTACTATCGTATCCTCGACGCACGCGCGTTTTTTTCATTCTAAGGATACTCTCTGATTATTCAAATTAAATCTTGCAATAAAAATCTATGAATTGAACTGCAGTAGAACAAGGGATCAGAAGTAGTTATATGGGATTATTAGGAACATTTAAAATATTGCACCCGATAAACTACAGTCCAATTTATACAGGGTTCTCACGGTGACCGTCCATTGGAATATCTCGAGAAATAAGGCGATTGGATTTCTGAAAATATGGTTTACAAGGATGCTCTCTTCAAATGAAATAATAGCATACGTTGCGCGACTAGTAGGTATCAGCTCACTAGTTTTTAATGGGACACCCTATATATTAATACATTTTTGGATTCTGCGTAAATTCTAGGCAGATTTGATGGATCATGTCCTATGCGAGTATGCGAGTTTTGTGATTCAAGTTTATGACGTTTGTGGGTTCCAGTTTGAATGTAAATTTTACCCATAAGAGAGCCTTGATTATTTAATTTGAGTTGGATTCCTTGTTGAAAGGGACCTACTATAAAAGATTTTTTACAATATTTTAATAACTATCATTACAGAGTGGTCAAAAAATGAGAACAAAAATTAAATCGAGAAAACTGCCAAAAATCATATTCTTCAAATGAAAACCACCAAATTTCATCATTTCATCTTATGTAGCATTGAAAATTTTGTATAAGATTATCCATTTCAAAAATTCTTATTTTTATTCTATTTTTTTTTTTTAATTTTTGGAATAAATTATATTATACAAACTCACCTTTATTTTCAATGCTAAATGAGATAAAGTTCAAAAATTGGGGCTTTCCATTTGAAATGATCGTTTTTTCGCAGTTTTCTCGATTTAATTTTTGATAGTGTTTTTTGACCATCCTGTATTGATAGTCATCAAAATATTATGAAAAATCTTTTATAATAGGTCTCATTTAACAACGAATCCAACGCAACCCAAGTAATAAAGACTCTCTTATGAGTAAAATTTACATTTAAACTGGAGCCTACGAACGTAATTTTTGACAAAAAAACTTGAATATTTCCAAAACTCGTATACTCAGGTATAGGACATGATACATCAAATCTGCCTAAACTTCTAGGCAGAATCCAAAAATGTAAAAATATATCGGGTGTTCTATTTAAAACAAGTAAGTTGACACCTAATTCCGGTATAATCGGAAGTCGCCCAACGCAGCTATTATTTCATTTGAAGAGAACATCCTTGTAAACCTCACCATACAAATTTTCAGAATTCCAATCACTTTGTTTCCCGAGATATTCTAATGGACGGTCACCGTGACACACCCTGTATATGAGGATAAACTGGTTTATGAGGGTTTTTCACATTCTGATTTTAGTCTACTCATTTAGGTAATGACTCTCTATAAGGCTTCAGATTATTCGTTAGGAATTCTTTTTCTTTATTTTTTCACTATTGATTTTATCCCCCATTTTGGAATTGAAAGCTCTGCCATATTTTTCATACTGCTTAATCATATGGGTCAAACTTTATAGATACGATAAAAAATCTAGATTCATCAACACCGCCGCTAGGCTAGATATAGGGGCAAAGCGGTTACAGCTTCTTTCTTCCTTCACTTGCAAAATCAAACGTTGTTATTATTGTTAATGATACATTCACTGACAAAGCACAAAAATATCAATCTATAGAAACCTAGAATGAGAAGTACAGTTTTGGAGAAGTTTTTCATTTCTATGGAACAGTCAGATTTACAACAAATTATAGACAAAGTATTCCTAAATTTCCAAAAGTGAACACTGAAATGAATCAACTTGTTGCAAATAATTATTATAAAAAATAATATACATACGTCGATAAAATCATAAAATATTTATCAAAAAATAGCTGAAACCAATTTATAAAATTTAATAGTATATTTCACTTGAAAAAAGTTTAAGTAATAAAAGCGCACTGCACTGAAAACAGGCTGAGATCACTATCAATGTTATGTCATTACCTACATGTTTTTGTTGATAGTCTTAACAACCAAAGTTTTTCCGAGACAGTAATTAACTATTGAAACTTGGCTGCGATCTCACATGTCTGTTCCCAAATCACAACACGCTTCCAGAAAATTACTGCGTTATTATTAGAATGGAACTGATCACGTAGTGTTGATCTATAGAGCAATGTAAGAGGAAAATATCTTGGATAAAAGTAAAAACACAAACAAAACCTTGAAATGAAATATCTCATTGCGAAATTGAGAATACAAAGAATATGTATTCTTATCATCAAAGTGAGTAGTCTATTTATTAACAAAAAAAAAACAAAGGTCACGGTTTTTTAATATTCTAAAACAAATATATGAAGAATGGTAGATGATATTTTTCCTGCTGGTCTGTTATCATGTCATTAATTTTTCCTCAGCTAATACTTTCGTCTGCTTAATCTCTCAAAACGCGCACGGACATCTTTCGGATTGTTAAATAAACGGAAACGGAAAATAAAATACAAAATCTCCAAATTGATTTATCTGTAAGACGAAATACATGATGAAATGTGGACAAAACTATAAAACAAATAGAGGATGAAGAATGTAGTGGATTTTTTTTAAAGGCATATCAAGATATTACATAATCTTAACTAGTGTGGATAGTTTTGCGAGTAAAAACCAAAACAAAGGTATATGAAAATATATACTATAATACCACATGTGTGGTTTCACATAATACCATACAATGTCTTAAAAAGGACATAGTGAAAAACCAATGCAGTGAACAATACTTCTGTTAATTATCATGTCAAAGCAAACCTAGCAGACTAGATCGTATCTTCATCACACATGTCACCCACACCAAACTAGGTAAAAATCTCCATCAATAACGCCATATCAAGAGGTAGTCTATTTTGTTTTGGAAACAAGATCAAAGTCATACCAACCATTTGGCGATAAATTTGATGAACCATAAAACTGAAAGACTAATGTGAGGTCGGCTGTTAACTCCTTATCGGGATGTTGTATATTTGCAAATTGCTAAGATAGATCTTTTTCAATTTGATGACTTTCAACACTAACTCTAATAACCAGACACATGAGAGATAAACATGGTCTATAAGATCAATTATTGTTTTAATATGTTTTTGAACTTCCCAATTCTATTTCACGCAGGCTTATTTTACAACGATAAATCAGTTGATGGATTGATGTGTTTATATCAATCAAAATAAAATATCAATTATTAGTCGGCTACGTTATCATAGTTATGATTGATTTGTATAATTATATATTGATAGAGTGTCTTCAATTTCACGGTTAACGCAAACATAACAAAAATAAGTGTGCGCGATCTGATATTAGGGAGTTTTTGAACCCCTTATTAATTTCAACGTTATTAACGTATCCCGCTATACTAAGCATGCGCAGAAAACAAAACATTAATAACGGAGAGAACCCAAAAAAGAGATTTTGAAACTAGTATATTTATCGTTTGACGTTGTGTCATCACCATGTCATCTGTCATCATAGTGATCAGATTTGTTGTGTTTTTGGTTTTTGATGTTTTGATTTTGTGATACTCTCGCCAGATTCCTAGCAGAGCAGCAGGAATTTTGAAATATGGAAGATATTTTGGTCCAAATTGGACCAGAATCATAATAATATGCTACCATCTACATTGAGTTTGTGTTCAGAGTTACTTTTACGCCAAATTCTATGTGGATGGTAGTACATAGTTCCCGTTCGAGCGGAAATCTGTCACTTCCACTTCGAAGTTAAATTAAAAACTAAATGTAACTCAGGTAAAACCACGAGTATCATGGGCAAAACACCGACTCTATCAACATCAATAATTACACTGTTGCCAAGCTGTAAAACATAGGATCAGTTTCTGTTGGATATTTAATAAGAAGACAAGAATATTACAATTCCAGTGCAACTGTAGTCATTTTTAACAATTTTAATTGTACTTTGTATGTTTCACGATTTTTATGTAATAATTGAATAATACTGTATATCAATATGACAACATGAGAAAATAACCGACGTTTATCAAGCGAACGCTAAGGCTCCATAGATAACGAAACACGTTATCGGTTAATAACAGATTCGCTTATTTCCAGACATCTGCGCAAGCTCAGAATAACCGGCAACGTTAATAACGGGTCTAATAAGAGCTTCAAAAACTCCCTATAAGTTGATCGGTAGCGTCACGAAAATAGAGTTTTTGTTGCTACTTTTAACGAATAAGAAGTCTCTGTTTTACAATAAAATCATAGTTTTCAGATACAGATATATAAACATTAAGGTTACTACAAACCTGACCAAAATAATTGAGCCTAGAAGCGCAACAATTTTTTCGAGTTTTTGTTGTTTGTCTTTCTAATTTATTCACTGAATCCTTTTTTTGTGCAGCTGTTACAGCATGATAGATGCCTTTATTTCATTGGTCACCCCTGGGGCCGGATTTTTGAAAACCGGGGAGTAGAACAGCCGAGAGAAAGTAGGCTAGAACTAGTAGGCTTCTCTCGGCTCTTCAAAAATCCGGCCCCCGATCAGTAAGATATAGCGGACTCAATCTTTCTCGAAATTTTGGATAAAAATAATATGGAATATGGAATACCTAAGTCAGAAGATTGCATCAACTATTACGAAGAAATGATGTTGGATATTTTCTTTTTTTCTACCACGCTTTCGGATTTGATAATACGCTCATCAAAGCTATCATCAGATAGGACAAATGAACGAATACTATACAGGGTCACTCAGACTCAATTACCCAGCGATTTGTTCGAAAACGGTTCGTTAAAAAAAAAAAAGTTTCATATGAAAGGTGTTTAGTTTTAAAAATAAATTCTTGAAATCAAAATATAATACATACAGGGTATGCCATAAATAAGATTAAAAAAAAACATTTTTGTTTCATACTTTCCAGTTTTGGTACTATGTCTTTTATCTATCTTACGTCTTTTCCGATTTATTAAGTTATTATTTATGTTTATTCAAAATCACTAGTACATTATTTCATTGACTTTGATACAGAAAACTGTTTGGAAAACTCAGTTGTGCAAGAATCCGAATCCTATATTTTGTAGTTTTCGAGTTTTGACATGCTTTATGATCAGACATTGAAATTAAATAGAAGGTTGTTATAAAGCACCGATAATTTCATTTGTTTGAAAACAAAAATCTTGTTCTCGAGAGAGAACCCAATAAATGCTTCATAAATCGTGACCAAGTTGGATATTCATCAACTTCTTCATCATTTTCACTCTTTTGGACTACGTGAATATGTACATATATCCGGAAATCGGAAAGCTTGACCATGACCATGTATTGTGCCGTGAAATTGTATGGTGATTTGGATGTGTTGTTTTAGAAATCACTAATTATTCTGGTTTAATTTATTTATTCATGAAAGTTAATTTCGATTCACCGACTATAAAAGCTAATCTGCTAATACCTAAAGCACATCGCCTACCTACAGCATCAACATATCTCAATTATTTTTAAATTGTCGCAAATCTACCGACGGGATTTATTATAATAATAAGCTTATGACACATCTTAAAAAGATAATATTCTGATTAATGATCTTCCAACCAACCCATAACTCATGGTAAAAATGCATCTTCTTAGAAGAGCGTCAATTATCTATTTCCTCCGGTAGCTAAATAATGCGGAGAAAAAGCGCCAGACCATGAATACTCAGGTTGGAGTCCAGCAATGCAAAACAATTTAATAATCTAATTATGCAATTAATGGGATGAAATCACAACTTATGACTTGAGTCAGTTGCGCGTATGTGAGGAATTCATAATGTAGCGAAATGTGAATATTTCCTCTCACATGGTGTTCCATTCGACTTCATCATATATGACTGGATCATTACAAACCTAATGTACATATTTTTTTGCAGAAATGGAATATAGTTTAAAATAATCTCAAACCTTAGAGGCAACTAATGAGATCAGATATTTTATAAATATACAGGGTTAGGAGAAATAACCAAAACGGTCGATTATTTCAAAAGATTCACGAGTTAGAAAAAATGTCTTATACAAAAGTTGTGAGGCAAAACATCTACATATCTGTGATGAATTGGAATATACAGGGTTGACCATAGAGTTATGGCCGATCAAAGTTGTATTTTTTCATATGGAACCCCCTGTATAATAGTGGATATTTCAATTCTTCCTTCAATTTTGAACAAAATTTGTGATAAACACAATAAATTCAGTCGTTTATAGCGTTTAACAAATGTTATAGCGTTTAATAAATGACATTTTTGCATCTTTCACATGCTATAAAACCCTAACGGTTTGATATAGAGAAAAACGGTCTGCACTTTCTATCTTGACTTTTCAAGAGCTACCCAAGGACATTTGATTACTTCTTGTAAAAAATTGCGAAAATGTGTCGAAAAAAATTGACAGTTGACAGTACCTTCTATTCAAATAACAGAACAGCTCTTGAAAAGTTGAGATTAGAAAGTGCAGACCATTTTTCTCTATCTTGTACCGTACCGTTTGAGCGTAATTGCATGTCAGAAGTGCAAAAATTTCATTTTTAAATCGAGATATCTCGACAACCGTTGAATTTGGAACAAGATGTGTATAACAGATGTGTTGCTCAAAATTGAAGGAAGAATTTGAATATCCATTAATTTACAGGGGGTTCCATTGAAAAAAATGCAACTTTGGTCTGCCACAACTTGCTCGACCCTGTATACTCCAATGTATAACAGATATGTAAATTTTTAAAAGCACAACAACTTTCATAAAAGATAGTTTTTTCTAACTCGTGTATCTTTTGAATAATTCGACCGTTCAGGTAATTTTTCCTAACCCTGTATATCTGACCCTATTATGATAATCCTAGAGAAAAACTTTTTTTTAGTTGAATCTCTTGAGAATTCAACAATGCAAACTTACATTTATTTTGATTAACCGGCGATGAATATACATACAGTTTGGAACAACCAAATGGAATAAATTTGATAACAAATAAATGGGGTCTTTTCGAAAAAACACGTTGATTGATATCTTGCTTGTAACTTTTTTTCCAGTCAAAACAATGTATACAGGGTGTGTCATGTAGCAGTGGCTGATACCAACTTTGTTATTTTGAATACAACACCCAGTATATTATTCAATTTTTGGATTCTCTAGAAAATTATAGACATATCTCATGTACTTTATTCTATACCTATATCTTCAACTTTTTTGGAAATATCAAGTGTTTTTAGATTTATTGCAAAAATTAATATTACAAAAATAAAATTATTTCATGACAGAAATTCCCTAGAGCACAATCAAAAATTAATAAATATAAAGTGGTAATACTGTCTTTGATAATGGTAAAATTTGAATAATCAAAAAATAAAGTCTGACAACTAGTGTCATGCTGTCAGACAATTTTTTAATATTTCCATATCAGTAGGAATGGTTTTTACTGATACTTTTCTATTATCAAGACCTAAATGGGAAATAAGTATTGATTGTATTGTAGCGAATTTCTTTTTTTTTTTATTTTTTTCAATAAATCTGAAAACATTGAATATTTCCGAAACAGTTTAAGATAGGTATAAGACATTGTACATGAAACTATAGAATTTTCTGAAGAACCCAAAAATTGAATAATATACAGGGTGTTGTATTTAAAATAAGAAAGTTGGTATCAGCTACTACTGCTATGAGACACAACCTGTATAAAATGTTTTTGCTGGAAAAAATGTACAACGAAATTCAGCAGTCGATGTGTCCAAGCGTTTTTTCAAAAAGATCCTCATTCATTAGTCAGTTATCGAATTTATTCATTTTGTTTCATTTATTGAGTTAGTACTTGAAATCCCAAAACCATGAAACAACTATTGTGTCAGTTAGATTTGACATTAGAGATCCAACATTCAGATGATTACAAAAGTTTTTGAATATTGATCATGTCAAAGTGGAGATAAAAAATTATTCAAGATTAATTTTGCAACTTTTTTTTAGGTACTGAACGTTGCGAAATCTATAGAAAATAATGATTTTTTTGTTGATTGTAAATCGTTTATTATATTTTTGTACTGTGTATTTTGAAGTTTTTGCTTAATAAAGAATTAATCAATCAATCAATTATATTATTATATCATCATTATTATTATTAATAATAAAATTATAGACGGACATTTACGGAATCAACTTCAAAGGAATATGAAACTATAGACATACCACTCAAGAAGTCACAGCCAGTGCTTATCATTTTGTTAGCAAGCAAATCATAACAGTAACAATCTCGTGCGACTATTAATATAAGTAGATATTCAAAACACTCGATAAAAAATGAAATATGGATAAAAATAATTTATTTGGGAGATAATGTGAAATGAAAATCCTAATGTTCAAATAAAAGCCACATTGCCTTTCAAATATTATAGTTCAATAATTATTATTATTGAATACTGCTACATTTATTTTAATAGCATTGGGGTTTCCTACAGTATTGGTATAGTTCTTTTCCTCAACAACTATTTTATTTTGCTCTGTTTCTTCTTCGCCAGAAGTACAAACAATATTTTTTATACAACTGAATTAATGACAGCATTTTGTGTAGGTATTTTTTCTTGATTTTTACACACACATGTAGATCGGAGCTTTTGCAGATTTCTTTGTCAAGCTAAAGTCAGCAAGGATTGATTAAATAAATTCAAGGGTGGAATTCATAGTACAGTCGCCAATTATTTCAGATCACCAATCAATTGTCGGTTTGATTGAAATTTTATTTCATACTCTTGGAAATAATCACTGATTGCGTTTCGTGCTCAAATCCTACAGTCCCGAATATCCTGGATCACTGATTGATCGATCTTCAATTATTTGGTTTCATACCCTAGAAAAACTCACAGATTCTTATCAGAATTTCATAGCCACAATCAGAGTTAACTAAAAAGCGAGTAGCGACAGCTCGAGTTTCAAATTTTATGACGCATGCCAGAAATGAGGCAAATTTACGGCATCAATCTCAATATCGCCATTTATAAACTGCGAGTTGATTGAAAGAACGTTTTCTATTAATTTGTGCAAGTTATTTGTGATTTCGTTCCAAAATGCATGGACATTTGAGTGAATCCTGTGGGAATTTTACGTGTCATAATGCTAGCAGTGTATAAATAAAGCGAATTGACGTCAAGAAAATTGGATCATCCGACATCAAAGGCGCCGCTGCTTGTTGTTTCGTTTACTTTATCACTATTTTTGCCAAAATTGAAATTAAACGTTCGAATATCATCCAAACTTATTATTTGTCGGATTGTCACAGTTCTAGTGAGGATATTTTAATGGGTATGAAAATCTCAACTCTCGAGCACGGTTTTTGTAGGCTCATTCCTATTCTCCTGGTGTATTTTCAACCTCAAATAATAATCAATAATTATATTATATAGTTCGGGACTTTTGACCGCATTTCAATGCTCTTGGTTTTGCTGCCAAACTGTAGCATTTGTTATGGAAACAATATAAAAAATTGTCAGCTGGCGCGATCAGGGAGCTTAACGGTGTAGAAGGCCATCAGAGTGGTGATTTTCATGTATTTTTCGAGTAATTTCAATACAGGTTAGTATTGAAAAAAAATTGTCAGCTGCGTAGGGTAGGAGGTAAGTCAGCTGGCCATGTCAATGTGTAAAAAAAACGTATTTTTCTCTTCAGTAGATCTGAACATTATTCACGTCATTGACTACTATTGATATGAAAAAATTATTCCAAAAGATTCAGCTTGATATCACAATCTGGGTTTATGAGAATATTGAGGTTCAATGATGAAAACCAAAATGGAAAGAAATCATTATTATCTACAGTATGTCCACGGATAAAGAACATTATAGGTATAATGGATCCAAATCTTCATTTTTCGGTTCGAAAAGTCCATTGCCATACTTTTAAATCAAAAAACCAAATCAAAAATAGCTTTATTGTCAGAAAGCAGGATACTACATCAATAGTTGACAAAGAACACTACGATAATGAAAAGAAGAGCATCTGGCCATAACAATATGGACTAGCATCACGATTCCAAAAACCGATATCATAAGCCACTGAAAGTGTGCGTATGTGTTGCAAACCAAGAAAAAAAAAAAAAAAAAAGTAGAACACTATTTAGCATATCACATAATATGACATGATTAATTATTTATAAAAACAAAAAAAAATGTCGTGTACGTAGTCGGGCGACGTGGGAGGATGCGACGGAGGGGATTCAAGAGGCGCGAAGCTTCATTTTAATTCGAAAATATTATACAGACAGAAAAACAAAAAAACGTGAATAACTTCAATTTTTTGTTTTGGAGCAAAATAGCAAAAGGAGAACAGAAATTTTAAAACTTTGCAGAAAAATAAAATTTGGAACACTGACTTGAAATTTCAGAATTAGTCTTTGGATAGGATTTAAAATCTTGCCATTTTGCTCATGGTATTTCACGTTATCTTATTTTTCGACTTCCCTGTAAAATATTTTCAAATTGAAAGTATGGCGATGGACTTTCCAAACCAAGCAGAACTTTTTATGAAGAGTGACTTTTGGTCGAAACATTACAATTTGGGTCCATTGTACCTAAAGGGTACTCTATCCGTGGACAAGCTGTTCTAGATAATAATGATTTTTTTTTCATTTTGGTTTATATCATTGAACCTCAATACTCTTATTTAGTGATTTCAATACTTCACATGAATACGCGTGATTGTTGAGCGTTTGAGCACGAAGTTATAAGTACACTTCAAAGACCTAGCTGGTTTAGCTAGCCACATTGTAACATCAGCTGAAACTTTTGGAGAAGTTTCTTGATGACGTGAATAATTATCAGCTCTACTGAAAGTAAGAAAAAACTACGCTTTTTTACACATTAATTGACATGGCCAGCTGACAACTTTTGCATCCTTTCCTGCGCAGCTGACAATTTTTGTTTTTAATAGACACCTCATAACTAAACTATTGACGGAATTTCAGCTGTATTGAGATGACCCGAAAAAAAATGTCAACTTAGAGGGGAGGGCCGTCTACACCGTTAAGCCTCCTAATCGCGCCAGTTGACAATATCTTATATGGTTTCCATAACAAAAGCTACAATTTGGCGGCAAAGCCAAGATTATCGAAATGACACGGTCAAAAATGATGGTACCTCCCGGACTATAATTAATTATTGTAGTGAGGAAATTTTGATGGGTTTCAACATTTTAATTCTCGACCTTGGTTTTGGTAGGCTTACTCCTTTTTCCTGGTTTATTTTTGATCTTAAATAATCAATGATTATATTACCAGCCGGGAACAAAGAAAGCAATCACTCATCGACGAATCTATGATCAGTGAATTGGAAATTATTTGGCGTCTGGAGATGGATAATAATAATTAAAGATTGACCAAGTCACAGATTATATGACAAAAAGTTTCTATAAATTCCACCTCAAGTAAATAAATAATCACATGTCGTCAACAAAGTTGTCAAATGCTGGCGTTTTTGTAACTTATGTCTTCAGATGGAAATCTAAAATTATTTTATATGCCCGGTCGTACGTGAATGACTATTTTGTACCAAGAGCATAATCAGCTCTTTTACCCGCGACTGATAGAACAATCAGCTGATGGCGAGATGTGCCCGAGGTAGAAAAATTTTTTGTAGTCATTTTTTTCTTTATTTTTGTCAACTCTCTTATAGAGGACTCCGTAGCTAATGTTACTGTCAAGCTTAAGCCAATTGTTATATAATGTTTTTAAATGCTGGCGTGTTTGTTACTTTTTCACCCCAAGGAGTGTAAGATTGTATTTTTTCTTCAACATTTCTAGAAAATGTGATTTTCAACTCTCAACTGAGAAAGGAAAGATCAGCTGGAGGGAGGAAGAATGTGTACTTTTCCTTTCCCTGAGGGAAAACTGGGAAAACTGAGTAAACATTTTTGCAAAAAAAGTACTGACTGCAAATTGAGGTGCATGGTTATAGAAATAGTACATTTTTTATCAAGGGCGGAAAGTAGATGATTTTGACGAGGGGATTAGCAGCGCTTTGCGAAGGGGGGGCGAAGGGGGCGCCTGCCCCGGTCGCCACAAGTGGGTGGGCGCCAAATGTAAGACCTATATATGAAATAGACGTACATATTAACATTAAATGAACATCTCCTACTAGAAATGAGGGAAAACTAATTATAAAATAGGGGAAATACAACCAGAAAATTTTTCGCCTTCGCCGCTTTGCCTGCGGCGCTTTCTGACCTATTGAAAAGGTGGCAACCCTAGCGCCGATCCTAGAGTTCGCCCCGGGCGCAGTTTTACCTTAGCACGGCCCTGGGTATTAGTAGCAGCACGAGCGACGCGAGGGCAGATATTAGCCGAGTCAAAATCATCTTTCGTCCGTGGTGCAAACAGTGCTTTTTGTACAACCAGATTGTAATCATTTGAAAAAGAATAATTATGAAAATCAAAAATAAATAATCGATACATTGCACTACACTGCTGACAAGTCAGACAACTGACAAGTGACAACTGTCAATCATGGTTACAATAAGTTTGTTCCCGTATTTTTTTGTGGTGCGGATTCATTGTCACCGAGATTGTCACGTGATTAGTTCCTTTTAGTATGCTAGACTGTCACGTGGTTATTAGATCCAGAGGCGTTGGGATTCAAGGAACCGTTGCCAAGCGATCTACTTTTGCCCCCCCGGCGCGAAAGTAATTTTAGCCCCGGCTGCCAAAATTAGCGACTTTCCACCTTCTTTGCATGCATTGAAAAGTGGACTTTACGTGTAGGTTGTACAAAAAAACTATATTATACATTCTGCTGAAGTAAAGTGCTTTTTCCTCCCTTGGATTTTAATCCGATTTTAGCCAAATAATCCGCAGGAAAAAAAGACGCACTTTCCTTTCTTGGTAAGTGAATAGGAATAACGCCCTGTCGTACAAAGAGATAGTTACTCAAAACAGATGAGCCGAGTTTGTCAACAACTATTTTGGTCTTTTATTTGAATTAAAGAATGAATAGTTCTTATGTAGGTAGTCATGTGTTTTATTAATAATTCCGCCATTATTTATGAATTTCTCATTTTACAAATGTGTTCCATAAATCATGAAGACATTTCGCTAATCTCTTGTACTCAAGAATGAGCATGTATAAGGAAGAAATGCTAGGTATGTATGTTATAAAATATACAGGATCTCTCCTAATTAATTTTTCCCAGCTAAACCACAGATTATCTAATTAGAAAACATCGGGCTTCAAACACATATACCCATTGATTTAAATAGTTATTTAAATCAATGCATATACCTCGATCCAAAAATTGATAATAACCAAGTTACAGAATGTCAAATTTTTAATTCAAGCCACCCATGGCACCTCGAGCTTGTTTCAAAAGTCAAAACTATTTTTCGGTACACTGTATAGCTTTGACTTCAACAATTAAAAAGATAACGATATTTTCCAACACAGAACCTGTGCTTTTGCTGTGTAACATTAATTAGAATAAGGGGACACCCTTTATGTATAGTTCTCACTACGAGTCTCACTGCATGGGCATTTTCTTAGCAGCAGCGATAAATGTTTCAGTTTAACTGTTATGTCTGTTATTCAAAAATTCATCAAATGATCGATATAATATAGAATCCAAAACCAAAAACGAAGGAGAAACTGCACGACCACACGACCCACTGCACAGTGGAGATGAAATATAGAAACAAATAATTATTTTATTTAATTTCGGTAATCACGGTATTCATTTCCCCACTCGAATGCCAATGTGGGTTGCCAAAAGCAATTAGTTGATTACTACTCTAATCCCTCTAACATAACATACTCAACTTATGAAGAAAGTGTAGAATTAAACCATCTTTTATACGATTCTGTTAAAATGGATCGTTTGGGTTTGAACCCAAGGCCGCTCTTTTTTGCAACAACCTGCTGTACAGGTGGTGGTTTTATTGCCATTGGAAGTAATGGTCCTATCATGAAGCTATTTTTTTATACTTCTCAAAGACCATGAGCTTTCTCACATTGCTCACTATAATATCAATCTTGAAGTTCTTCTGAGAACCTCAATAAGGCCGTCGTTATTGTGGCATTTTTATGGACGAGCGTATTTTTCAGTTTGAATTCCTAGTGGTTTCACATCTTTAAGTGAACATCACTCATTACAAAAAAGTTTTAATTGATTGTCCAAATAGCATTAAAACTGGAGTTCAAAATCCTTCTTTGAAATAATTACCGATTGATTATGTAAAATGAAAGGTTAATCTGATAATAGTTGTGTTGTCACAAGTTTATTAAATCTATATTTGTTCGGACTATTGAATCTGAGACATGAGCAATTATTGCATTGGATTAAATTAAATTTCAAATGTTTATTCAATGTAAAAAACAAGTATGTAATTTGTGTACGACTCTCGTTTTTGTACCACTTTCCAAAAAGCAATAGAATATTCAGACTTAGGCAAATCAATTTGATTTGGTGTCCAGCAATATAATAAATATGCTTGATGCGATGTGAAAATACATGTCATTAAAATAATGTGGAATTGTGTCGTTATCACAGAAATAGTTGTGTGTACGACGCACGTATGAATAATGCTGATAACCAAATTGTTCAAGTGCAGAAATTTAGCATTGAAAATAAAGTGAATAGTTGCTTTATTTTCAAGCATGAATAGCTTTGTATTGTTTTTAATATTTTCAAGACATCTGCATGTGGGTGACGAGCTAAAATTAGTTCGAACGTTATCTGCCAAGTGTTTTAATAAAAAAATATAGTATACTATTGACTTTCAGCGTTTTCTCTGAATTGAATTAGCTAATAAGACAAAACGTGTGAAACATCGATGATTAATTCGGGAAGTTGGTGATTTATGAATGCTCATTCCATCATATCAAATGGAATAAAATTTTTAATATTGGCGTGATAATCAGATACAGTGATTTTTTTAAAACGTTCACGCAGGAAAATATTGTTTGGATTGAGATAAATAAGAACCCATAGCATAAATATTCTGAAAATCAAGGTATTTCGTCAGAATGCAATAATTGATCTGGTTGGTAATCATGAATACATTTCCGTAAGCTCAACTTCGAACCAATTAAACCCAATCAAGTTTGTCTTCTTATTAATTGGATAAATTGTTATTTCTTGTACGATTTCCATTCAGTCGCCGTTTAATGCGTTTATAAGCACATAAATTAATCGTTTTTATGATAGTGATTGGGGGTACATCCCTTCTTGTAATGGTAGACTAGCTTTTATTCAATTGGCAATTTATGATGTGGTCATAAAAATTATATTACGATTTTTGTAATGCTTTTCCACTTGATTTATGAACTCTATTTCGCATATTCAATTAAAGCAATGCAACGTATTTTAATACGCTTGCTATAAGCTATTCCAGTGCCTAATCAAGAATCTCTTATTAAAAAATATGTTTCAAGATCAACATTCAATTTCAAAACTAAAAATTAAGGATAATTTCATACAGAACTTGAAAATACTCCAACTAGTTGTAGATGAATGAGTCAAGTTTTCCAACTGCGTGTATTCGTATAAAAGAATTTCGAAATACCTGTGGGTTATGAACAGATATCCAGTTGTTTATACTTAAAACTGGAATTTTGCATTTTCTACAGAAGAAAAAGTATCGAGTTTCACCCGCACGTATAACAGTCAGACAGATCGATCTAAATTTAGAGTGTATATATGTCAGGATGAGTCTCTATTTAAAAATTCGCAATAGCGCGCTTCCACGGGGGTTTTGATACATCTAAAAATAATATTTTCTAATTTTACCCAGCGATAATTATGTAATGTAATATTTCAGTCGGTCGAACCACGAACGTTTTGCGCCTCCGCGAAAGTAATAAACAAAAAATTTTTTGCGCCAAGCTATTTTTGATTATTTTCAAAGCTCCGGAAAAATTCCATTGAGGATATTTTTGACTGTTTTTTATAAATGAGTGATAATTCAAAAGGTGTGCTACTTACTTTTTGAATGACCAATGGGGTTCCAAAGTCTTTACCCCCTTGTAGTCTGAAGCCCCAGTTGGGAGAATCGCCTTTATTCAGACGCACTGTTGATAACGTAGCCATTCTTCTGTTGCACTTTTCTACAAATTTGAATGACACTGAATTTTCCGCGCTTTACGTAAAATATTTCAAAGTTACAAGGAGAGTAGTATGTATGATGTTCGAGTCGGCGCTTCTTGGATATGCTTGCTTGCGACTGGTCGGTATAAAATCGAGTGGGGACCGCGGCCAATGTGTATTAATAGAGTATATCGGACGAAATAAATTCGGTATTCCGGAATAAACCTTGTTTATTTGCGAATTTTGTCGGCTAAGGTTCCGATATGTGGGTCGGAGAATGAGAAAACCTGAAATATTTTTATCAGTACGGTTTCGGGGATTAATGTAAAGGGTGAAGGAACTCTATGTCGGATTTGGTTAGCTGTATTCAAAACAACTTCCAAGATACGTGATCATCTACCCACATATCGATAAATATTTGATTGATTTCTTAAGCCTTGATATGTATTGTTTCAAAAAACTGTCTTCATGAGATTGGGGTTTCGCGATACTGTGATAGTTTTCCGAGCACAGGCTATCCTGGTATCACAGTTGTCTTATGCTTATGATTAAGATGAGAAAAACGTGATACGATTGTTTAGTAGAAATGTCAGATTCAGAGGTATAACGGAAAACATTCTCTTATGGAACACCCCGTGTGTTCGTCATAATTTGGAAGAAGTGATGCGTTTCGTACAGATCGCTCTCGGCTTTCTTTTTCCGATGAAGTGATTTTTTTTCAATGTTATTGTAAAGCTTTATCCTCCATAACATCGTCAGAGTCTGTGACCAAGATTGCAGTACTTCCTCGAAAATTGATATCCGAACATGCGTTAATCCGAACATCCACTTATCCGAACGAAGCGGATGCTGGAAAGCATAGACATGATCAGAACACATCTCGATAATCCGAACCACTGATGACAAGGAAATACATTTTTTGTACAACTTACACGTAAAGTTCACTTTTCAATGCATGCAAAGCAGGCGGAAAGTCGCTAATTTTGGCAGCCGGGCCTAAAAGTACGTTCGCGCCCGCAGGCGCAAAAGTAGGTCGCTTAGCAACGGTTCCTTGGATCCCAACTCCTCTGAATAGAATAACCACGTGACAGTCTAGCATACTAGAAGGAACTAATCACGTGACAATCTCGGTGGCAATGAATCCGCACCACAAAAGAATACGGGAACACACCTATATTGTAACCATGATTGACAGTTGTGACTTGTCAGTTGTCTGACTTGTCAGCAGTGTAGTGCAGTGTATCGATTATTTATTTTTGATTTTCATAATTATTCTTTTTCAAATTATTACAAACTGGTTGTACAAAAAGAACTGTTTGCACCACGGACGAAAGTTGATTCTGACTTGGCTAATATCTGCCATCGCTTCGCTCGTGCTGCTACTTATACTCTCGTCAAAATCATCTACTTTCCGCCCTTGATACAAAATGTACTATTTTGGCACTTGTTTCAAAATGAGCAGAATAGAATCCATATCAGTTCATTATATGTATTAGGCTTCGCAAGTGAATAGAAAAACATGCCGAAATAGAAGAAAAAAATCATTTTATGCATTTTACTTGATCTTTTCTTCAGTGTGTGTTTTGCCCATCAATATTGTTTTTAACATGTTATTTTGTTTACAAAAAAAGCAAAAATACCACTCCACTTACAAATTTCAGAACTTGAAGTTTCTTTTTTTTTCCTTATCCACTTAACCGGATTCCTGATGAAACCTTGACGGATGCTATAATTATTTATCTTGCTAATTTTTTTTTACTTCATACCTAATTCTCAGTAATTCACGTATGTGCTATCAAAAATGTTATATGCTTTCTTCGTTACTTTTTTATACTTTTGAAGTGTCTCCTTCGCCATCAAACTATGCCATCGCTTTAGGCTATGCTCCAGAGGTTGTCATATTTTCCAAATATATTTGGTGTCATCAACAAGGACTTTTACTGCTCCTCCCTATTTCTCTTTGGAGAGAATTCAACCTGCTGTCTCTCTCCTACAATGATTTTGATACAGTGGACCCCAGTCTAGTCTTTCGGGAACCTGATTCATCTATTTCGTTTTTGGTAAAACCATCTCAATCATGTTTCAGAAATTTATGAAAGTACATTTTGAATAATAATTAGTAGAACTTTTTTCTTTACTCATAAAAGAGATTTATAAAACCTTCTTTTTATTGGAATAAATGTAAAACAATATACAGGGTTTGAAGAAATTACCAGAACGGTCGATTTTTCCAGAAGATACACGAGTTAGCAAAAAACGTTTTAGATAAAAGTTGTGAGGCTTCCAAAAATATACATATCTGTATTGAATAGGAATATACAGGGTCGGTGCATGATAAATTCATGACAGATCAAAGTTGCATTTTTTGAAATGGCTCCCCCCTATATAATTTGATATTTTAATTTTTCGTTCAATTTTTAGCAAAGATTGTGATACAAATAATGTTCCTAAATTCAACCGTTATTGAGATATTGCGTTTTAAAAATGACATTTTCGCACCTTTGACAAGCTATAAAACTCAAACGGTTCAAGATAGAAAAAAATGGTCTGTACTTTCTAATCCTAATTTTTCAAGAGCTATTCTCTCATATGACTAGAAAGTATTGCCAACTGTCAACTTTTTTTCGACCCATCTTGACATTCTTCGACAACAATTAATTTTATGTACCTAGATAGCACTTGAAAAGTTAAGACTAGATATCGCAGTCCATTTTCCTCTATCTTGAACCGTTGTTTGTTTTATAGCATGACAAACATGCAAAAATATCATTTATAGAACGCGATAACTCGAAAACGTCTAAAATCAGGAACATTATGTGCACAATAATTTTTGCTCAAAATTGAAAGAAGAATTGAAATATCCAAGAATTTACAGGGGGTCCCATTCAAATAAATACAACTTTGATCTGCCATAACTTTATGTCCGACCCTGTATATTTCAATTCACCACAGTAGATGTTTGAAAGCCTCACAACTTTTATTTGAGACATTTTTCTCCAGCACGTGTATCTTCAGAAATCATCGACCGTTCTGGTAATTTTTCCTAACCCTGTATACCGGGTGTTCAATTGAAAACTTCCTACCCCGGTTTTATCAAAAACTACTGATTTAAGAAAAAAACGCCGAGACACATCAAAAGATTTGTCAAGGGGGACGACTTTTTAAGTGAAAAATACTTCACCCCTACCCACCAGGGGCACCCCCTTTAGAATCTTAAATGGGAAAGGGTATCGAGTTATTGCTTGTTTGAAAAGCCTTATCAAGTGCTTTATCATGACGTTTGAATTTTTGAAATCGGTCGATTCGTTTTCGAGAAATTTGAAAAGATATTTTAACATTTCAAAAAAACAATGATAATAGTCACAATAAATACCTAACAGCAACACACTAAAATATCACTTTTTTAGTAAGTGTTCAGAATGTTGTCCGTTATTGGCCATATAATAATATAGGCGATGTTCAAATTCCTGACGCACATTTTCAACAACATCTTGTGGAATATCATGGCACTTTTCGATGATGCGTTGACGAAGTTTCTTTAAAGTTTGAGGTTGAGGAGTAAACACTATAGATTTTAAATGACCCCATAAAAAAAAGTCCAATGGCGTCAAATCAGGTCACCTAGCAGACCATTCCATAGGTCGTCTTCGTCCTATCCATTTGTTTGGAAACTCGTCATCTAGCCACTGCGGAAGAACATAGTGAGGAGGAGCACCGTCTTGCTGGAAATATACTTCAGCCTCATCAAGCACAGGGTTTCTATCCTTATCGATTTGGTTTTCGATTGCTTCAATGATAAGGGGATTGATGGTAGTTTGCAACATATCCAAATAAATTTCTCCATTCAAATTTCCATCAATAAACAACGGCCCAATTACTTTGTTTCCTAAAATGCCTGCACATACATTAATTTTGGGGATACTGGGTATGCCCTTCTACAAAAGCATGAGGATTTTCATTGCTCCAATATCTGCAGTTTTGCTTATTCACAAATCCGTTAAGGTAAAACGTGCATTCATCACTAAAGCAAATATTCTTTACCTGAATGGCGTTATCATTGATCGCTGCAGTCATTCTTTCGCAAAACTCAACTCGCCTATCGAAGTCGTCTTCACTTAACTCTTGGTGTATTTGCATTTTATAAGGATAATTTCTATTGATTTTTGTAACTTTGTGTTTTTTTTTAATCAGTAGTTTTTGATAAAACCGGGGTGGGAAGTTTTCAAGTGAACACCCGGTTTGTAAACCCCATTGGCATTTTAGTAATATCGTTATGACTATTAAGAAAAGAGCAAATGGATGTACTTTGAATTGATAAGTTCTCAATGCATAATGAGGTTTTATCACTCTGGAAAAGTTTATAAAAAACAATATATACATAATATGATAGCTGAAACATAGGAATGCTAATCGAGTACTGTTTTAGATTCAATCTATTCTCTCGTATTCTATCGCATTCGCCACTACTATGTAAAAACTGTTATTCATATTAAGTATTTTAAGGAAGTAAAGATTCTAGGAAGATGTTTTGGAATTACCAGTTCGCAATTCACCACCATCGGAAAAGATCCAAACAAAGATAGCTTGAAAGAAAAAAAAATACTAACAAGAACCTTATGACGCATATTGACCAAGAGAAGATAGCTCATTACTAATCAGTGTTGTCAGGTGAATAGCTCACAGTTACGAGGATAACAAGTTTTATTTTTATCAGTACATAATTTGAAAGACCTACCGTGGTGTCTCCGCCTTCCCGTAGTCAGGGTCATCGGCCCTGGCGGGCGGGGGGGCTTGCGAGTCTCAGCAATCCTGAGGGCTATGTCGGCAGTATCTCAGTTACTGGGCTACTGGTAGAGTCAGCCTTGCCGGACAGGTCGATGGGGAGAGACCAGACCAAGAGAGATACCCTTAGGAGCCTGGAATCCCTATAGATAGCGTGGTAAAGGGAAGAGAGGGAAAACTCAACAGGACAGGAACCTCCACTTCTCCCTATTTTGCGAAACAACAGGCTGGGGGTGATACCCCGAGAAAACAACAACCACGATGGAGAAGACAACCTCAGAGGAATGAGCCGGGCTACTCGGAAGCTTGGCAATGGCGGCAGCGGCAGCGAGTGAAAGGACAGGCTCTCTGAAGTCGTCAGCCAACGACTGTACAGATAAACCGGTGGAAAACCAGGCTGGGATCAGTAGATGCGACTGGTCAGAGCAAAGTGGAGGACGACTGTAAACCGAAGGATACGAGTAAAGTCAACCAACTTGGCATTCAAACCTAGTTGAAAAATATCCGTATCGACTCAGTGGCCGAAGATGACGTGTCATCAAAAGGCAGCACCGTCGATATGGAGGATTCGGAGACTGAGGCTAGATTTCTGGGAGATGTAGACACAACCCCAACCCCTGGGGAACAGTCAACCTCCAAAAAACCTGAGCCAAAGGCTTAAACCTCGACGCAAAAAGCTGGAAATAGCTATAAGAGCGTCAAGAACTACCTTGGGAATATGGAAGGGAAGAAGGATGGAGAACTCTCCAAGAAAGAGAAAGAGTTCATCAAGTAGAACAGGAAGATTGTTGCAAAATTCGAGCGTAAGCAAGGGTTAAAGCAACATGAACCAGAAAAGGCACTGCAGAGGCCAGAGCAACAGTGGAAGCTGAAGCAAGAGACAAAGCGGAGGCCGCTGGTAAGGTCTGATGCGGTATCATCCCCAGCTGCGAACGTACCAAAGGAGCAAATCCCCGTTCTGGGAAGAAAATGCAAAAACGGATGCGTTCTACCGAGGAAGAACACAACACCGCGAGGAAGCCCAAGAACTCCAGAAGCTTCGATACTTCAAAAGAGCTAAAAGTGGTCATCGTGGATCATATCCCGATGGCAAAATTGCAGCCGACAGGTGGCGAAGTGGAAACTAGGATATTGGACGGCATTCTCCAGCTAGACGAGCAGAGCGGCAACGAGGAGGTCAACTCCGACGGGGCTGGCTAGCAGAAGAAGGTCAAAGTTGTCGGCTGCAACAACGGAGTCAATTAACTTCCTAAAGCGTGTAGTCGGCGGCTGCGACGAAATCTGGCAGGGAGCCAAACTCGAGGTGATACCAGTCTCGAAGCTGCCTCTGCGTCGATTGATATCAGTGTGGATTCCGCCTCCGGTTCCAGTGATCGATGAATTTGCAAAGCTGCAGAGTTATCTCTTCGACAAACTGCAAGTTTGAGCCAGGAAAGAGGATCGTCCGCAAGGTGGACAATACCTTCGGGATACTGAGGAGCAACAACGGGAGTATCAAGTTCGGGTTAGGCACCCTGAAAGCGAGGCTCCCCAAGGATAAGAAAGATGGCACCGAGGAACCTGAAGCTGCAAGCAGTGCAAATTATTGCGAAGCGGAATCGGGAGGAATAAAGTTGATATCGCGCTGATCCAAGAACCATGGCTCAATAGAGGCAAAATTCAAGGATCAAAAGCGAAAGATCACCATCTATATCATTTTCCGTCGGTGAGTAAAATGAGAACTTGTATACTTGCAAAGAGGCCACTAAATCTTAGCCTATTTGCACAGCACAGTACAGGTGACTTGACAGTGGTAACGTGCGAGCAAAAGAATAAGCAACCGCTTATTCTTGCATCCGCATATTCTTTTCGAAATCAACGGTGAGCTACAAAAGGTAGAACCATTCCGGCATCCTCGTAGAGCAGACTTGCAAAAATCCTCTGACCTCATGGAAGGGGACAGGAAACTACTGGCCCCGGCCAAGGTATCACGTTCACCTACCAAAGAGAAAATGGAGTATAATGCGACGAAGCTAGAGGTAACTGAAGAAAGCCCTTAACAGATCATGTCGTCCTGGTGGACAGCGGAACTGAGACAGATTAGGGACAAGACAAGAAAGCTTTTCAATTAAGCAAGGAGAAATGAAACAGAGGACTGGAATGAAAATAAGACCAGCTTTAACAGATACAAAAGTGAAATCAGGAAGGCCAAAATAACTCATGGACAGAATCCTGCAATGAGACACTGGAACTTTTAATGGAGACGCACTTTTCAGGACGTACCGTAGCAGAAATCAGCAGTTCTGACGAACAACAGCTGATGCTAAATACGAGAACACATGGAAAGGTTGTATCAAGGATAATATCTAGTGAAACAGTAAGGTAACAGTAAGGTACGGAATAATGCCAATCATGTTACAGAAATCCCCCGGTAGCATATCAGAAGACCTGCTCGAAATACACTCTGATTGTCTCTAATTAGGATACACACCAGGTAGATGGAAGGAATTTAAAGTTATATCTATACCCAAATCGGGAAAATCAAATAACTCAACTTCAAAATACTCAAGACCAATCAGTTTATCCTTCTTGCTGAAGACACTGGAAAAGCTGATTGACCTATACATAAGAGAATCAACTAAAATAGAAATGCAATGTCCAGATCAACATGCTTACCTTAAGGGTAAGTCAACTGTCAGCGCTTTGCATGAAGTTGTGAGAACAATTGAAAAATCTCTCGATGACAAAGAATACACGATGAGCGCGTTTCTAGATATAGAGGAAGCATTCAATAATGTCACGACCTAGGCCATTGAAAGAGAAATTGAAAGAATTAAAATAGAACCAATCATCAACTAGACAATAAAAATGTTGAAAAGCAGGATTATAGATTCAGAAAATGCTAATTGTTAAAAGCAACAAGAGGGACACCACAAGGAGGAGTCATCTCTCCACTCTTGTGGTTGATCGTAGTAAACTCGATCTTAAAAACCTTCAGAGAACAAGGAATAAAGATGGTAGCATATGCAGACGACGTGGCAATCCTGGTAGTGGGCAAAAGCTTGTCAACTTTTAGTGAAATCATGGCATCTGCATTGAAGGAACTTTCCAAATGGGCAGGACAGAACGGTCTTGATAAGACAAATCGAGTACTGTTCACAAGGAAATTCCAGGTGCACAACAGTAAAATGCCCACATTCAGGGGACAAACTCTCAGGCTTCCCAACGAGGCAACGTACCTGGGGATCATCCTAGACACAAAGCTCTCCTGGAAAAGAAACACAGAGGAAAGAATGAAGAGAGGCCTCAATGCATTTTATATATATGCAGGATTTGGTAAAAAATGAGGATTAAAGCTGCACATTAGTCACTGGATGTATAAAGCGATCGTGAGACCCATAATTACCTACGGAGCCGTGGTATGGTGTAAAGCCATCGACACGAACTTGAACGTAAAGATGCTCATGAAAGTAGAACGGCTGGCAACACTTAGTACAACGAGAGCAAAGAACAGCACCCCGCAGGCAGCTTCAGAGGTCATTTTAAACCTCCTGCTCATTGACTTGTTTATTAAAAGCACTACCGCGAAGGAAGCCCCCCAGACTGAGGGAGGCCAAATGGTGGAAACAGGCATCAAGTGGGCACTCAACGGTGCTAAGGGAAATCTCGAAGGCAATGGATAACCAAAGGGCGGAGATGCTACAAACGGCAACAGACTATATGGTGACCAAGAGCTCTTTTGAGAATAAGGTAGTGGTTAAAATACCTACCAGAGAAGACTGGAATCAAGACTCAATTATAAGGGAGGAAGAGATATCCATCTTTACAGACGCAGCTAAGACAAATACAGGCACAGGAGCAGGGATATACTCAAAGGAACTAAACATCCAAGAGTCTATCAAGCTTGAGAAAGGATGTGGCATTCTGCATGCAGAAATCATTGCCATTGGAAAAGCAGCCAACCTGCTGCAAAGACTGGACAACACAACAAAAACCGTCACAATCTATGCAGACAGCAAAGCAGCGTTAAGAATACTAGAATCAGATACAATAAGGTCAAAGCTAGTGATGAGTTGCCCTGAGGCATTGTCCTGGATCAGGAACAAGGAGCTCGTTCTAGGCTGGGTTCCTGGACATAGCAATATTGAAGGGAACACGATGAAAGATGGACTGGTGAAATTGAGACCAAAAAAGGACGAAGCCGCAATGGAAAACACATCGCTACCAACGATCAAACTATCGAAATGTGTATATAGTGGATAAAAACATGGTGAAGCTACACAGCAATCGAAACGACTGCAACACATCGAGAGCTCTGTGACCAGACTTGGATATGGAAAAACCAGGGAAATTACTAACGCAGATCAAATCCTATGTGAGCACCAACTCTAAAAGAAGGACGCCTCAGGAATATGGGACAATACTCCCTTGAAGGCTTGGAGGAAGCAGCAGATGCAGACATCGTGCTAATTTTGAACTTCGTAAAAACCATGAGATGGTTAAGAACGATAAAGAGAAAGGCTGCAGGTCAAGACCAAGGGGACACCTCTTCAAACAAGAGAACACATTGGGCCATTTGACCTCCGAGTGAAATCAATGCGAATCAGGACACTGTGGAGCAGGGCATACCCTTCGCAACCTTACCCAATTTGAGTACATATTTGTATTTGAAACTCATCAGCAAACTTACTTATCCTTATATTTTTCATATTTCCAAAAAATGTGAAAATTGTCCATTGGAACACCATTTTAACTGGTCTCTATGAACAAAACTGACATTCTTAATAGTTATCCGACAATTAGGAATGGTGTTCGCCATTGGAAATTCGTGATTTGCATCTACAGAGAGTGTCCCACATAAGATGGATACAAGTCAATATCTCGGTTGTAGAGGGACACGGTGTTCTGGTGTGTAACACGCTGGAGAGACCGTGCTTCTGATCAACGTGGGTTCGATTCCCACGGTGAGCAGAAAGAAATTTTCTGTTCTGTATTTAGCGGCACTCTCAATGGCTAATGAAACTGAGTAGGCTGTAGTATTATTGATTACTGTGACGAAAAGATTGGTGGGAAAGCAGTCAGTAATAGAGTTGTTTTGTTAGATGCTCAGTTTATTGAAAAGTCAAGCTATCCGGGATACAATCTCCTCCCTTCATCAGAACAACAATTACGAGTATAACAAAAAGCACTTATCACTCAAGGAAGAGAGATATAAAATAGCGTTGAGCGTTGTACAGATAGTGTGAATAAAATGAATTAGACGTTACACTAGGCATAACTAAGTAGATTTGTGATCAAAAGATAAAGTGATGAAATGTTTGATTGATAAAAATGATAAATTTGTGGTTCAAAATGAATAGAAAGAATAAGTTATAGAATAAAATGTGATTAAAATAGATAAAACTAGTAAATGGGACTATGCACAACGTTAAAAGACAGACATTTTGGTACAACTGGGCACAAAGCTCTTCAATCACACTATCTGTACAACGCTCAACGCTATTTTATATCTTCCTCACATGAGTGATATGTGCTTTTTGTTATACTTGTAATTTTTGTACTGATAAAGGAAGAAAATTGTCTCCCGAAAGCTTGACTTTTCAATAAACTGAGCATCTAACAACCCTACTCTATTACTGACTGCTTTCCCACCAATCTTCTCGTCACTGTAACCTGACCAGTCACTAAATTATTGATCACTGACAGTCAAAAAGTTAATAAATTAGCCTATTATTGGCTTCTGCATGTTCAATACTAAAACGAGGTAATTTACTCAATCAGCACCTTGGTTGGAGCTGCGACATACGTGAGGTCAGAGGACCGCCCTTGGGCTACGTTGTCGCCTAAGCTAAATGCTAATGCTTCACGCCTAAGTTTTCGCCTATGCTGCATGGCTAAGGCTTGACGCTATGGTCCAAGGGAGCAACTTCTTTCCTTCTGGAGGCTCTTCTTGGAGGTGCGCAATGGGCCCGCTGTGTGGCCTAAGTGCTCTGGTACTCACCACCCTCACCGCCATATCTATCTATCTATCTCGGTTGTTTCTAGAATGATAACGTGCGTTCTTGGTTTGGGGATGTATGGGCATAATGCTCCATTTTTTTTTCGGAAGTATGGTTACTTATAGGAGTACTTTTCAAACGGGTTTGAATATATATTTGTTTCAAGAGTGAACTACCTTGGGGATCCAATTTATGTCAAATCTAACAGTTATCATCGTTTCATCATACCCCAAAATACTTATTCTACAATTTAGATACAGGGTGTCAAAATACAAATCTCAAATATCAGAAAACAAATAATGTATGTTTCCATTTCACTGAATTTACCAAAATGACCTTATAATAATCAGTGTATACTTTATAGCTAAGATCACGAACAAGATAGGTACGACTGACGTGATGTATGTATATGGTTTGGCTAGCGACATCTCATGGTTATGATTAATAACTTGACATATAATACCAGCAACTTAAGTATCTATCGATATTATCTAGTTTTGACTGGCGCCATCTCATGGTAAGAATGTGAGATGAACTGCCCCCACCCCCTTTCCAATGTTTGGTTTGACAAGAAAGCACTTTCTCTTTTGAACCGATTGAGAAAAATTGCCACAGTATGAAATTAGACACTGTACGATACACAGCATTTGACGGCCTACTAACGTAAATTACTTTTTTTGTCAAAAACTAATACATCCCGCTTTTTATATTGCACAAATTTAGCAAAGTTTCATCTTTCAGTCGACATCTTTTTCGTTGCCATGTAAAGGTAGGTACAGCTTCAATTAATTTATTTGAAGTCACTGTCTATTCACACTCACTATTCCCAACAAGTTATCTATCAAGTAGATATTATGCTCTTTAGTTTTGTGGCGCATCCATGATTTACCAGATTTTTTTAGGTATTTCCCCACACCCAATCAAAAAACAATCAAACTAGTGTCTATATACCTGATCCTCTTTATTACCTGAAAAATAGTCTATTGGTAAACAACAAAACCTAACAATATCAAACATTTCGAAAGCAAATCTGCTTCCGTCGTCAGTGGAAAAAAGATTAAAAGTGATATTTTGTGTCAAAAACACCAAAAAAACAGTTTTGCTGACAAAACACAATGAACGAGAGATACTTTTTTGAATTTGAATTAATTGTTTAATTGAAGCATGATGTACGATGGAAATTGCAGTCCACTGTCCTCTGGTTCGTCCTCCTAGAAGGATAGCAGCACAACAGAATGTCAATGCCACACGCCAGTCCACTTGGTCATTGGTCATCTTTGGGATTGCCAATTGAGCCAGGTTCTGTGACAGCATCAAGTCTCGTAGATGATTGACTGGCTCTATAGACATACCTGTAGGTGGTCAGATGTTGTGGGACACACAATGTAGGTGTCGTGTCCCTTTCGTGATTTCGAGTGCCTTCCCCACCTCTGGCCTTCGTGGTCGTAGATGGTCCAGTAGTCCAAATTTCCGTTCGAAGGCAGCTGCCAGTTCACTCTTCATGCTGAGGTCTTCAGTGACCCAGTGAGCCAACGAGTATTCAGCCGGTGCTTTGAACAAATCGAGCTTTTTCTCCGGAATAATGCCATTCTCGTCTTTTTGGCAATTGGAGTAAAGGGAGTGAATGTTTCCTTTGACATGTCTTCCTCGGGTGACCTGATCTGCCTCACTTCAGCGTCTTGATTGTCATGGTTCAACCATACAGGGGCAAAGGTTAAAATGGACAACCCTTGGTTTTTCTCGTGGTGGCTTCCTGATTCTGTAGACGACGTCATTGATCCGCTCCTGGATCTTATACAGGCCCTTCGAAGAACTTTGCAGTTTTGGGAAAAAACCACGTCACCTTTCTGGGTTGGGTTAGTTTGGGTTAGTTGTTGGTTGGTTGGTTGTAGCCAAACCAGATCTTCAACCAGGAACCCGACTTCCAAGGCATTGATGTCGTAGACCGTCTTCATCATGTAGCTGGCACATTGGATGTATAAATATCGATCATCTTTTTTGGAAGATCGCTTGCGTGTTCTTCGCCATCGGCATCTTCACCAGGTGGACAGGCAAACTTTAGATCACAGAGCAGCCGGAGTTCACGACCCATGATGATTCTTGTCGGGGTTTCGCCTGTTGATCCGTGAACTGCAGACCGGTATGCCAGAAAAAACAATTGAAGGTATTCGTCGTAGTCTCTTTGATGGTCAGAGACCATTTTGGCCAAGTGTCGTAGATAGTCCTCTTTATCCGCTCCACCATCCCATACAATTATTGTGGGTGCCGCGTAGTCGTCCTCATCTTTTTGATTTTCAAGACATTGCACACGTTCTGGAAATGGTCTGAATGCAGCTCCAATGGAACATCAAAACGGCAGATCCATTCCTTTACTAGTACATCAGCTACAGTTGCTGTCTCTTGGTTCGGCAAAGCATACGCTTTGGCCCACTTGCTGAAGTAATCTATCTCGTCCAAGATGATTTCCACCGTTCTACTCAGGAAATTGTCCAGCCACATCTATGGCGATCCTCTCAAACGGGCTTTCAACGTTGTAATGGCTCATAGGAGCTTTTGGGCAGTTTTGTGGTCCATTACTTGCATCACTAACGGCACATCTCCTGCACCACTCCCGGACGTCGGCCTGGCAACTGACCCAGTCTTGGTCACCCCCAGATGTCCACCCGTGATGCGAGAATTCACGATGTACATTCCGATGATGATTTCTTCCTCGATATCAGCAACCAGCATTGGATGTTCAAAGCTAGAACTTCCCAGAGTCACTGCTGCTTCAAATTCACCATGTAACCTCGCCAGGTCTCCTGTTGCTGTTCGTAGTCGCCATTTAGTTGGTGTGATCATTGTAATGTTGTGAAAATGTCAGGTTCAATGATTGTCTTCGTCGAACCTGTATCCAGCAGCATGATGCGATATTCCCCATTGATCAAACCGTCTAGAAACACGCTGTTCTGTTTGGTTTCTAAACTATGGCAGTTTTCTTCGGGGCTTACTGGTAACAGAACGACGCTGGCACCTTCGCATCGGCCCCCTTTAGTTTTCCGACGTCGAAGAAGGTGCCCGTCTCTCCTTCTTGCATCGACTACGAATATTGCCAAGCTCTCCACAGTTCGAGCACCGCAGCTCCCTTCACTTGGATGCCTCCATTTCTTGACGACCCTCCTTACATTTGCTAGGAGTCTTCCTCCGCGAGATCCTGTTCGTCCATCCGGTTCACGCGTGCTGGAAGCTTGACAGACGGTTTCACCGCTTCAAATTCCAGGGCTTTGCAGGTGCGTGCCAAAGGGGTCCGCAGGAACCGCGTCGTGGGTGGGTCCTGGATATTCAGGAGCCCCCTCGATCCCGAGCAAGTTTTCATTGATGAAGATATTGTGACTTTGAACACTGAAACAAAAACCAGTAAAACCTTGGGTACCACTTGAAAAAAAATATGTCTCACCAGATTGGTTATCCAGGGTTTATTCTTTAATTTATTTGAAAAGTAACTATTGGTCTATTCGTAGAACAATCAAGAACCAGGCAGAACCAATTAGCTTTCAGGATTTGTAGTTTGCAAACTATTTCTGACTGACATTGACCAATCGATGAATCGCAGATTATTCACTGTATCTCCAATCGGTTTCCCGATTTTCTCTTCCATAGCACTAAGAAAATCTTCGTACTTCTCTTTTAATTTCTTTTCCATAGCTCTAGCGAACATTTTCTCCATCTTCCTCGAGTTCTCTTCCATTGCTCTAGAAGATTCTTGTAGGTTCTCTTCCAAAGCTCTACAAGATTCCTCTCACTTTTCTTCAAACCAACCCAAACTTCCATAGCTCTAGAGGATTCTTCGAATTTCTGTTCGTTTCAAGTACTTACAATTTCTCAAGTACCTACTGCGTTGGGATCAGGTTTCTCGAATAGGAACGTATCGGGATCAATACCTTCCTCCATTGAAGCCGCACGAAGTCCTTGCTGTAGGTAAGCCTTCTTCCCGCTTGTATCCGTGTCACGTTCCTCCAACTCCGCGACCTTCAATGCGGATAATAACTTGTTTCGTAGCTATCAAAACGACCATTTATTTCCGAATCTATAGCACAAAATGAGTCCCACTGCTATGTCTTATTATAGATAGAATGGACACCACTGTAATGTATTTCGCTAGAGAAAACACTTGCCCAGCTTTAGTTTATTTATTTGAAGTCACTTTCAATATCCACTCACCATTCACAACAAGTTATTCATGATTTACCAGATTTTTTCGGGTATTTCGCCACATCCTATCAAAAAACAATCAAACTTGTGTTTATATACCAGATCTTCCAAATTACCTGAAACAAAGTCTATAAGTAAGCAATAAAACCTATCAATATTGAACGTTATGGAAGCGATTCTGCTTCCGTCGTCACTGGAACCTGAAAAAGAAATAATTGATTCAAATTCAAAAAATATATATTTATATAAATATCGTTGTCAGTGGAACCTAAAAAAGGAATAATTAGTTCAAATTGCGAAAATATTTATATAAATATATCTTTATTAATATTAATTATATTTATTCATATAATATTTATATGAATATATATTTTTTGAATTTGAATTAATTATTTCTTTTTTAGGTTCCACTGACGACGGAAGCAGATTCGCTTCCGAAACGTTTGATATTGATAGGTTTTATTGTTGACTAATAGACTTTTTTTCAGGTAATATAGAAGATCCGGTATATAAACACTAGTTTGATTGATTTTTGATAGGGTGTGCCGAAATACTCAAAAAAATCTGGTAAATCATGGATGCGCCACAAAAGTACAGAGCATATCTACTTGATGAGCTATTTATGTTTATTCACGATCTCCGATCTAAATTCACCACTGAAATGAACTGGCGGTGGCGCCGGTCTTATATTATATCCGTTGTCAAAATTGCAAGATGTGGATTTATCGAGAACAATCGATAAGCATCGACAGCGTTTGCGCGTCGAAACAGTGGCCAAGATTCCACGTTGGATGGCAAATATCGGCGACAAATGATCACATTATATAAGACACCAGAAGGGTCCACAGTGTTAAATTGCCGATACCATCAAGGGAGTAGTACAAGATGAGTCTTTTACGAAGGAAGAGAGATATTCAACAGCATTCCTATTCACATAAGGTTGTCCAAATCAGAGGACATTTTCAGAACTCTACCGAAAGACATGCTTTTGGAAGGAGCATATCACTTACTAGCAGAATTCCATAGTTCCTAGCTTGTTCAGATCTTATTTACGTTTTATTTTTTTTATTTTTGTACCTGCACTTAACCGATGTTATATTTGATATAATGTCTTTTCATATTATGTATAAATTATTTATAAGAGAAGGTGCATAATGTATAAATTACACTTTTGTGGTTGTGATAGACTAGTCATGCATTTATAAAAGAGGGAAAAATGCTAAACACCCCAACACCAATCACCATTTAAACCGAAAGTTGATGTTTTGCAAATTTTTGGTAATATTATTCTGGTTCGAGCTCTTGCCGTATAAATATCAATATTACCTTAAAATATCTGTAACAATTGGTGATCTGGCGCATTCTTTATTTGACCAACATGATAATTATGCTGACTGCAACTATACAGTGCGGCTCTAAAAGCCCCCCCCCCTTTTTTTTTAATGTGTGCACCAAAAATTTTGAAACTTGGCATACTTTGATTGCTGTCGAAATACTACTTTTTGATGTTACTGACGTACTTTAAGTATTCAAGATGGCGGCTGGGCGCCATTTTGAAACATTTTTTTAAATGGAAAGGGGGGTCGTGTGACACCTCATTTTGAAGATCCTGATGAGTAATTTACAACCCTTGAATATTGAGTCGATATCTTTAAGTACTACAAAATGGCGGTACAGTTGATTACTACGTTGATGCATACACTTTAAAAAAAAAATCGTCAAATTCAATTCAAAAGATGCTGGAAATATTCTTGATATAAAGTTTGGGTTGGGAATAAATGACAAAAATGTCAAAAAAGCATCTTTTGAATTGAACTTGACGATTTTTTTTAAAAAGTGTATGTATCGATGTAGTAATTAAATGTACCGCCATTTTGTAGTACTTGAAGATATCGACTAGGTTTATAAAGTACTTAAAGTACAGGATCTTCAAAATGAGGTGTCACACGACCCCCCTTTCCGTTTAAAAAAATGTATCAAAATGGCACCCAGCCGCCAGCTTGAATACTAAAAGTACGTCAGTAACATCAAAAAGTAGTATTTCGACAGCAATTGAAGTATGCCAAGTTTCAAAATTTTTGCTGCACACATTAAAAAAAAAGGGGGGGGGGCTTTTAGAGCCGCACTGTATAGTTGCAGTCAGCATAATTATAATGTTGGTCAAATAAAGAATGCGCCAGATCACCACCTAGGTTACGAACATTGAACTCGATACTACGTAACTGGAAGGGCCCCTGTCGTGTCGACAGCTGAGGCAATATTAGTCGTATTTTTTTGGCGCATGCAGGCGCATAGGTATATTTTGATTGGACAAAAAAGGTGATGCAATCTTTGTCACACTCATTGCCCTTATGCGAAGTCGGAGGTTTTCAAATAGTTTGAAGATAACAAATTGAAAAAACGGTTGATTGGCTTGGAAAAAATTACTACCATTCACAATTTTGTGCATACTTAGTAGTCTCAATTATCATGATATAATGGATCTATATTTCAAATAACTATCTGGAAAAATGCAAAATAAGAAACAAATTGGTAAATGATGAAGTATACTTAGATGATCCGTAATTCGATCAAATAGTTGAGAAAATACAGGGTAGGTAGTAGGTGCAGGGTGATTTATATGTTTAACCTGTGTATTGAGTAAAGTAAAGGTATAAACTTGGAAAACTATAATAGCTTAAAATTAAAATGGAAATACTTTTATTTTTGAGGTCACATTAAAACTAATAAATATGGTGTTTTGTGATACCCCTTCATAGGTACCTTTCAAGCAAGATATGAGAAAACAAACTTTGGAAATGATGTTAGTAGTACCAACAAACTCGAACAGGATGTGAGATTGTCACATTTTCAAAACAAAACGTCCTTTACGAGGAAGTTTCTCCTGCGGCAGGCCTAGATTGCCCCAATCGCCATGCCTCCTAGATTGCTCCTGCTGCAGGCGTGTGGGTAGGGCCCTCAACTAGGCCAATTTCGTGGCCATGCGCTTGTCTAAATTATATGCGAATCCTCCTCCCCACTCTGATAAAAATCAGCTGTTATATTTTAATTTTGGAGATTAGTAATTATCTGACCAGACAGTCACTACTGTTAGAACCGACAGCGGAGCTTATGCAGAAAAACTAGAATCTAGAGACAACAAAATGATCGGCTGCCGACAGTGTTGCCATGTCGCATGCACAGTCTTTTCTGTCTACCGTCAAACTCCTTCACTTTACAATAAGGGTTCATCATCATCATCATCATTAATCAGCTTGTCTCGTCCACTGCTGGACATAAGCCTCTCTTAATCTAGACCATCTTGTTCGGTCTTGGGCATCTTGGATCCAGTTCGGGGAAATCCTTCTCAAATCGTCCGTCCATCGGGTCGGCGGTCGTCCTCTGTTTCTATGTGCTTCGTCTCTGGGGCGCCATTCTAGTATTCTCTTTGTCCATCTGTTGTCCGACATTCTTCCGACGTGGCCAGCCCAGTTCCATTTTAGGTAAGTGAGTCTTTCAATTGCATCCGTAAATTTTGTTCTTCTGCGTAGTTCTTCATTTCTGATTTTGTCTCGCAATGTTATTCCCAACATGGACCTCTCCATGGCTCGTTGAGTTATTCTTATTTTATTAACAGTATTCTGTGTTAATGTAAGTGTTTCCGAGCCATATGTCAGTACCGGGAGAACGCACTGGTCGAACACCTTTCTTTTGAGACACATCGGTATATCTGACTTTAATACGTGTCTCAGCTTGCCAAAGGCAGCCCAAGTCAGTCCTATCCTCCTGTTTAATTCGCAGGTCTGATTATCTCTTCCCATTCGGATAAGGGTTAGGTTGAGGAGAATGGATGTCGCTTTAGCGCAGCATAGTATCTCAGTTCACATCTGATCTGATCATTATGTATCATGAACCACATCGTCAACCACCGTCAAATTGTATAGAAACATTCGGAACTGTTTTTTACCGCTGTTCGGAAATTATGGACTCTAGAGATTTAGTTTTAATATTATTTATTTGTATAGCATTTCACAATACAATAATCAAAACATTTCTTAAAACAATCTCAGTCACAATAGATATGCTCATTTGATTTTTTTCAAATTTGATTTAACATATTCTTGATATGACACTTCCTTTATCTACTTCTATTTGCATGCTTGAATTGAGAATACAATTTTGGAAGAACAAGTTTAGGTATACAGCTTATCCTGAACTAATGTAATATTGTCACTATTATCAACAAAGTATTGTCATAAGCGATTAGGTTCCGACTGAATGAGTTTTGAAACTCGAGAAAATCCTAAGTCTGTGATTCATCTAATATATAGATTAATACTTTCCAAAAACTTGGCTTGAGCAAATGAACTTTGACATGATGGCATAATCTAATGATAGAGGTAGGTAACTCTGATAATATATAACATAGTATATTGTACGCTATATAAATTGATATTGATCAAATTTATTTTATGTATCACATAAAAATCACAAAGTAAAGATAATATGTATGTATGTTCGTCAAAAAGTATATAACAGCATTTACAACAAAGTTAATGTCCAAGCTAAGGAGTAAAGATAAGATAATACTTGTGATGTTAAAACTACTGCCTACACATTAACTAATGTATAAGACTAACAGGAAACTGGGCCAACAGGAATACTATAGACTAGACTAATAACACATTTGTACTGACCTACTACTAATATGGAATTATTGTCTTGGTTATTCAAGAAGATTGGATAGCATACTATATCTAAGATTCAACAGTAATAATCTGTAGGGTTATAAGGTTAGAGTTTCAAGATGAGCAAACATTTGAATGTGTGTTGATGAAATATATCACAGAGATTATTAGATAACATAATTTTTGGAAAATTCAGAAAATTACTTCTCGTGTCTATGTTATTTGATGCGCTACATGATGAATGAACTCCAAAGTCGTCAAAACCGAAAATTTTATGCAGGAAATAGGTAAATGTTATCATTTTGATTTTTTATCCTATTATGTTTTATCAATATGTGAACAATTTTCCAATATTTGGAATGAACTTTTCAATTATTGTCAATAATTGGACCAGAGAGATTCTAATCACCCGCAGACAGTGATAGTAGTACAAATAAATTAACTCATCCACTTGTCGACTAGCTTAAGCACTCAATAATACCCTCAACAAAACAAATAACAAATAATATCACCGCATAAAAATTACTACAACTTATTTGGCTGCTGCAATTGCTGCTTGTCGCTTAAGATGTGAGCTCACACAAGTCAACAAAAACAGACCCACAGCCAATGATATGCACATGGCCAAATTTGCCCAGGTATCACTCACATTGTAGAATAATTGAGAATAAATATTGGTGAAACTGATACCAAAAATTTGGGAACCCGCATTGAGCAAACCAGCTTGAGTACCTTCGGGTTCTGGATAGGTCAATTCTGAGCCAAGCTCGAAGCCAACTGGAAGTAGACCAGTCATGAAGAATCTGGAAGAAATAACAAATATGAGTATAAAGTTCTGTTATTAAAACGAAAAAATACAAGTATTCAACTGTACTCACCCCAAGAAAATGGAAACCACATAAACTGTGATCAGACCCTTGCTGATAGTGAAGGTGAAGATGAGCATTCCAACCAATGAGAATGCATATACCACGATGGTAGTTTCTCTGAAAAAATGACCTTGAAAATTTAGAATATCATGATATTTGAAGTTACTTACTTGAATTTACGGAACCTGTCCAAAACATATCCACAGCAGACTGAACCAACCATTCCGGAAACGGTGATAGCCAATCCAATACGACCTGCATCCTTATCAGCCCCCTGAAAACCATTTTTTGATGAGTAGGATTTTCATTCTTCACTACGCAAATTTGTTACTTACAACATAAAATTTCAAAATAATCTCGCTCAATAAAGTGGATATGGCATAGAATACTCCGACATTGATACCATAAGCGATCAGTAAAAAAATGAAACTGCGATTCTTGAACAGATTCTTCAATGATTGCACGAAGTTTGCAGGTTCTTCTTCTTGTTGCTGGGCAGCGTATGAGGGGGGAGTTGGTGGTGCGTTTTTGAAAACTGAAAAATAAATCTCATCAGTGGAGTAAGTTATTATTTTTGTTTTCATCAGGATTGACAAAGCGCCAAAACTTAACTAGAACTTTTGCAAATTACTGTTTCAGTATCTATAGACCCATACTTAATAAATTTCTTTTCTTGGGAAGAAGTTAATCAATGGGGTGAAGTTTTGTGTTTGGGAAACATTTATCTCTAGTTCATAGCTCATAACTTGAGAAAGTATTAGAAATCAAAAAAATATGTACTTACAAATCAAAACCAGAACTAAAACGATCGTTGTGAAAATGGCCACACCAGAGAAAAGGATGTACAGTTGCGTAGTTACTTCTTCAGGTGTACCCCCAGTTGCTATCATCGGAGGAATAACGAAGCCTGCAGCAATGCCAATCTGAAGAACGAGATGGAATTGAATTTGATTTGTCCAGTTTTTGTATATGATTTCAGAAACTATATTTTTTTTCTGACCGGCATACAAGGTGGTAAGGAGAAACCGATACAATCGATGTTTTCAACTGTCAGTTTGGAATATGTTTTTGTCTGCATCACAGATTTTTTATCACAAATAATGAACAGTCCATTTTATTCCTGAATTTTGATTATCTATTGATCATGATGTGATGCAGAAGTTTCTATGTTTTTTTTGCATGCATTTGTTGCTAACTTTTAGACTCAGACATACTATTATAGGTATATGTATAAAATTATTTATCTCTCATATTATTCCATACAGTATAATTATACTGACATACCCTTTGTTTGAACCTACTACACGACCATGAAACGTTTCAAAGTTATTTTTTTGAACGGTATTTTATCTAGTAAGTGTCTAGAACCTGCTATTGGTATTACAAAATCCTATGTGAGAGGTTGGCTGAACTGTTGGTCCAAAAAACAACAGAAAGCTAGATGGTGCCAATCACCAGGTCTGAAACACAGTAAATTAATGATGGCAGACGAGATCGAATCATCATTTTCTGGAAGCCTACTGCAACTCAGCAGGAATCAGCTTAGGAAAGTAACAGGTATATTAACTGGAAACTGCACTCTAAGGAAACACATGCATATCATGGGTCTTTTCAACGAGGAACCCATATGTAGGCTGTGCAACGAGGAGGAGGAAACAGCCTCCCAGAGGGAGTTGAAGTTTCAAGAGATTTTTTTTTATCAACAATTCAATTCATATTCCTTATAAGCCACAGATATATGCGAAAAATATCGCAAATGATACTGAAATAGCAAAAAACTGTTTTGTAAATAATTACCTCATTTTTTCCAGTATTGGTAACCATTCACTGGAAACTTCCTTGGACTAAAAATAAAATTATATAGTCCAAGGGAATTTCATGATTTATAGAAGGGTAGAATTCATATTACTTATGTGCAACAATATTTCAAAACTTTGCTTAAAATAAAACTAAAATGTATGTATTGTGATGACAACAGACTTATCCGGACTTAAGACGACAAAAAGTGCAAGTATTGTCAAACAAGACATATGTAAGGTTATATTTATTATTTGTCTGTCAAATTATATGGCTCTCTCTGGCGATTCCCTCAAATTTTCCAGTAGAAGTTTCAGGGATTCAATGACCGATAGAACGAAAGTTCAAGAATACCATTTTATCGATTCTCAATAGAACCACGCCTAGCTTCTATCGGCTGTTCTACTTCCCAGTTTTGAAAAATGGGTACCATGAAGGTACTAATCGTGTATATGTTGATTAAAAATTCAGAGTGCTTTCGGCTTACAAGGCAATATTCAAGGCTTTTGGCTGGAAAAGTATAAAATCACTGAATGAAAGAATATGGGGCAAACGTACCTCCTACATAGAAAAAAAAAACAGAAAATCGTATCACATTGAACACTAACCACAAGTTTTCAGTCAAAAGTAAAAAAGCAAAGATACAAATTGTTCACGACATTCGCCTTATTAACGATTAATAATTATTATTTTGATTGTTCATCACACATAACCCAACTTAACAAGAACAATAGAGTATTGGAACTACACAATGAACAATGAAATACCACACAACGAGATCGTGATTTTAACACAGGGAAAGGCTGGTACCGTACTTGGTTGATTATTCTCCATTCGTCTCTACAGGGAATTCAGTCTTCTGTGAATAGGCTGAAAAGGTCTATTCAAATTAACTTGCGTGTTCAAAAATTTCGTGTTCCTTTTCATTACCTTGCTTATCTCTGAGTCTTCAAGAAAATCCAGTAGTAAAAAGTTTTTGCTTTGTATTTGTATGTATTTTTTCCAAATAAGGAATGCAAAAGAACAGTGGTTAAATGCAAAACGCAGGAAAATTGAAGAGTTACAGAATCAACATAGGGACAGAGAACTTCAAGAGAAAATACGCGAAGCCGCAGATTTGTGGAAGCCCAGACAAGTGTCCCTATAATAAAAAACAAAAATAATGAACTCAAACTAGACCCTGACAAACAAATATTCATCTGAGAAGAATACCTGAAAGACTTGTTTGGAGAAGATAGAAGATGAAGTGCCAATTCTCGGAAAAGAAAACCACCTAAGGATTCTCACTCCCGAAATAAAAAAAAAAAACAAGTCACCGAGCAACTCAAAAATCTCAGAGGGCAATAGGAGAACTAATCCACCTTCTCAACGCTTTTTACGAAAGCGGTAAACAACCCGAGGACTGGTTGACTTCTACATTAAATTTGTACCTCTTCAAAAAAAAAAAGCAAGGAAATGCATGAACCATAGGATCATCTGCCTCATAAGCCATGCAGCAAAGCTAATGATGAGAATCATTTTGAACCGGATACGTTGCAAGTGCGACAACTAGACTACGATTCAACTAAGATTTGTACATTGGCCACGTATTCGTCTCTCTCACGCTATATGAGGCCCTGACGCAGCCTGAGAGAGAGGAAGACATCGGGGTATACAGTTCTTAGATGAATCGTACTCTACCTAAGCCGATCACACGAAAAAAAAACCTGACAGACATCCTCCAAGAAATCGGATTAGACAACCATGACATCATTGTTATTAGTGACTTGAACTGGAACCATAGTGGTTTCCATGTGGTTACCATGTGGTATCCACATCTGACACGCGAAACAACCCTTGTCATATATTATTCATGTTCGTCGTTCGTCCAGCTGATCTAATCTCTTGCCGACTTCATCGTATTATCCACAAATGGATTCGTCATCTGGCTGATGAGGCAATGGTATCGTCTCTCGTTATCTTTATCTTCTATAGCACCGATACTATCCCTGTCTTCCGTTACAAAAAATACAACAGAGTCTTTGGTTGCGGTGTCCAAACATAGGGCTTCACAAGACCAAGCCAGTCTTGGTCTTGGTATTGGTCTTGACGGTCTTGAAAAAAATTTATACCAAATTTTCAAAATAGTCATAACCGAACTCATAACATACAGCATATTGCTACAATAGATATTTTTTATAAATCGTCAATCAGTGCATATTTCTTGAAAATCGCAGTTCTGAACCGAAGAAAATGAATTCCCATTGTACATAGGACTATTCGGAGTATCGATTTGTTCGGATTATCGAAAATGTAAATAACGAAAAAGCTTTATTTTTTGAACAAAACAACTTTTAAAACAATCAAAATGACGCGAAAAACAAAATAAAGTGACGAAAAAATCAAATATATAATATAAAAAAAACACTTGAGTTTTCGCGAGAAAAAAATGGGTTTATTGTTCTTTGCTACTTCGTCTTCCTTTTTTCAATTTCTGAAGAAAAATTCAGTTTCAAACTAATGACAAAACATTTTATTTGTTTAGGCGGGTTTCCACCAAACGGACAAAACCGCAACAAAACAGCAACTGTGTCGATTTCGACAAAACAACAACTTTTGTTGTCAAAATAAGCAACATTTTGAAGACTTTGTTTGCGAGTTCGTGTTTTCGTCAACAACGAAAAGTCCAGTCGCCAGGCGGAAAAGATCAAAAGCTTTCGTGTTTTGTCTGTGTTTTTGTAAACAGAGTCCGCTAAGTGGAAACGGTCAGCGACAACAGTTCACTATTTTGTTCTGGTATGTTGACTTTGTGAATTTATCATACATTTTTATTAAAGTGTTGCGGTTTGTTGTCACTACCCAGGGTATATTTATTGATTTGTTCTTTATTTCGGTATTTATGCAGTATACGTTCTTCTATTCTTTTTGAGATTTTTGAAAAAATCTTTCACAGGCAGGTTTTGGGGACCCTCTAGAGTAGTCTAGAGCATGAATCCGCCTGCGCCGATTACACTGAGGAAAAAAATTATTATCCATGATGGAAATTCTATTGACTGCTAACAAAATCTGTATTGATATAGGAACTCACAAAATTATTTTTAGTCCCTAATAAACTCGTTTTATGAAAGTTACTTTTTAGCGATAAAAAGGTCAACCTGTTAATAAAAAACTTATTGACTTCCAAAAAGACTTTTTGTCACCACAAAAATTATTATTTTTCATGCTGAATATTCTTATTTATTATAAAAGAACAGGTTTTGTAGTCATCAATAAAGTTATTTTTGATGCTTGAAATAATTTTATTGGGCTTTCACACCAAAGAATCATGTGACGTGTGACTCGTTGCAAGCAAGCTACTCATATTGAAAGCTATACAACCATCGCAACCCTGGTTGCCATATGGTTGGAGAGGTTTTTATATAAGTGGCATTTTTGCAACGAGTCGCACTTTGGTGTGAAATGCCCACTGCCACTGATGAAGGTTGAATAAAGCTTTGCATTTCCTTGAAATCCGGCTGCATTTTTCACTTCTGTCACTACGGAAGAAAAAGAAGAACTATAGAACGAACTGTTATGACGAATACTGCGAAAACTCAAAATATTGTTTCGCGGCAACAATACCAAGACGATGCGGACATATTTACCGACAATAAGTAACGTACACAGGCCACCAACTAATTGCGACCACGCTTTCTCCCAATACTTCTCTCATTTGCCAGGATATCACGAAAACTCACGAAAATGACCGATCCAACACGCTTTGCCGAGACTAGCTGATAGACGAGTTTTGAGGGCTAATAAATATTATTTGACGACCAAAAAATTTACTGTGATGAGCAGTGAAGGAATTTATTTTTGTTTTATTTTTCACTATGAGTTGAAATTTTTGACTGCTAATAAAAAACTTATTGCAGCAAGAAAGAATTTTTTGGGTCAGCAAAATTTTTATCATCATCAAAAGATATATGATTGGTGGTCATAGAGTCAGTCTGAAAATATCCACTTATTGACATCCAAAAATTGATTTCCTGAATATGAATAAAAATATTATAGTGGTAAGAAAAAATTGTCTCATAAAAAAAATTATTAACTGAATTTTCTCAGTGTATGAAAAAACCGCAAGCCATTATAAAAACATCGTCTGGAGAAGGCATGATGGAAACTGTTCGTGTAGTGGAAACGGCAGAAAACACTTCAAAACAAACTAATTTTTCTGTTTGTTTGGTGGAAATCAAGTTTCGAGTTTCTTTTCGAAACTACAACAAGTTTTTTGTTTCTGTTTTTGAAAATGAAACTAGTCGCAAGGTGTCGTTTGGTGGAAATCCGCCTTTTCTCACCAAAAATATATTCACTTTTATCGGATTATCACTATGGTTCCGAGCTTTTTGGATAAGTGGATGTTCGGATTAGCGCATGTTCGGATTATGGAGGTTGTACTGTATAGAGAATAAGTAGGTTTACAATTATTCCTCCTAAAAATATTCTCTATACTTGTATATTCATAAAAACTATGATGAATATACAAGTATAAAGAATATTTTTAATGTTGAGTAACACATTATTTATTTTTCATGTAGGTACATTGCTTGATAATTTGAGCATTTTGTTACATTTATTTATAACTTGTTACACAGTGCAATACATTTTTATGAACATTTTTATTGTTTAATAAAATGGAATATTATGTTTTTTTTTTGAGATGTGGAAAAATACACATTCAGATGGTAAATTTGAAGCTTCTAATTTTTCACGGAATCTACAGACAAATTGCGATCAAATTAACCGATATTCGTTTGAATGATGTGGTAGCATCGAGGGTAGCATGCTCACTACCTACTACTGTGGATTGGAAAATTCGAATAATACATTTTTAGTATTGAGAGTAAATAGCGACATTTGCAGATTTCAATAAATATTGAGTCGATTTTATATTCAAGACCAAGACGAGACTCTCGAGGTAGAGTCTTGGTCTTGGTCTTGAGAAGATTTCCATGTCTTGGTCTCGGTCTTGTCACCAAGACCAAGACTAGTCTTGTGGTCTCGCGAAGCCCTATTCAAACATCATTGCCCACTGCAGGTCCAGAAATGAGTTGACAACGACTTAAATCCAAAGGACTGATCGTGAACAATCGATGAAAACGGATTCAGAATCTCCTGCCACTGAGCAATTGTTCAACAATATCTTCTGTAATGACAGTTGTACTTGTATTGTTCTAAAGTGCTGAGTTTTACTATGCACATTTCATTTAAGATCCTGTCGTGTCGAAATTCAAGATTAATTGTCCACCTTGCCTTGCAGTTATGACTTTCGTGGAATGGTATTTTTAAACTTCCGTTATCACGTCATTGCTATTTAATTTGTCTATCATCACATAATTATGGATAGACCACGTGATTTATATTTGAATTTCCATTCGCAACATTCTAGACTGCTACAGCTTAGCTGAAACGACGAATGGTGAGGATGAAGATTCATGTATTGTGACATATTATAAACTACTTGCAAAGTGAATAATAAATTCGTAGGAAGGCATTCTTTCTTTATTATCAATTTCCGCCATGCCATCGGAGAGACATGTACCTCCCAAGACTTTAACTAACCAGTTATTAATATAATTAGCAGACTACCTATTCAATTGTATCAACAATGTCAATATGTATTTATTAATTTGGTGGGCGTTTTGTTTATGTTTTATTTTTGACCCAATATGAAACGTTTATTCAATGAGCACTTTGTCTCATGACCTCATTGCAACGAGAGGAAGTTCAATAATTTTATCAGCAATTTGCAACCATTTGCTTCAAGTGGATCTGTTCGATTATTTAGGTGATATTCAAAATAAACTGTAGCAGATTGTTTTGAAAAAAACGTTCTAGACTTGTCAATATAACATTAAAAACTAATAATTGTTTACTTGTTACTACAATAATTGTTACTACTAGGATGAAAAATCGGTATTCTGTGTTCTGTAATCAGGCTTCTGTAAATGAACTACGTCATATCAAATATCTATCAGAGAACTACATCGACTTCAATATTTTTTCTTTCTGTAAACAGGGTGTGAAATTTGGTACAAAGTTTCAGCTTGTTCATCTGTACCATTCTGTGTACAAAATGTTTCTCTACTCTGCCTCTAGAGGGCGCTTTGCCTAAAATCCAAATTTCATATTTCGCAAATCTTTCTTGTCTCGATAGATTTCGGAAATCGTCATTAAAGCAACTCATGTGAAAAAAAATTGCTTTGAATGACATAATAACAAACAAAATACCACACAGAACAACAACAAAAACAACACAAAAACCACAAAAACAATATGAAAGCAATACAAAACCAAAAGAAATACGAACTGTGTTTTTTGTAGTTTTTGTGTTGTTTTTTGTTGCTCATGTTGTTTTTGTGTTGTTTCATGTGGTTTTTGTGTTGTATTTTTATTGTTATCATGTCATTGAAAGCAATTTTTTTACATTAGTTACTTTAATGTCGTTTTGCGGCCAAATCGCAATAAACTAAGCATTAACCAGCGTCATAAATCCGCATTCCTAGCTCAGCTGGTGTACACGTTTCTATAATGGTATGGGTATGAGAGAGAGAAACCATAATTTCTGCGCAGGGATTGATGTCGCACTTGTGTGTACTCTTTACTAATTGTCCGGACTCTATAATACAGTGCGTTTTTGTTAAGACGGAACATAGGGATTCCCATGTTAAATTTTCAATCCCATGTTAGCAGTACTTCTTTTCGTAGTACACAGCTGAAACTTGCCGTAGATGAACTTTGGTGCTTCGAGATTAAGTAAGTCCATCAATTACGCCAGAATAACTTGGAGAAAGACTCAAAAAATGCTTCAATATATCAGAAAGTTATACTTTCAACATGCCTTGTATATGACGGTGACAACCAATTTTCTGACGTGTCTAACCTCATTGTCAATTTGTTTAACCAAAACATTTCTTTTTTATTTTCATGACCATCAAGGATACTGCTTGGCCGCTGATAGGGGACATTTTGAACAGTTATTCTGAAAAATAATGTTTGATTTTTATTATCGTATCATTCTGTTAGAAATAAATTAAATTACAATTTGACAATGAAGTTATTTGGTTGTCAGTGGCACAAGGCTAGTAAAAAAGTTTTACTTTCTAATTGATAAAAGCATTTTTTTAATCTTTTTTCAATTTATTCTGTGTTAATTGATAAAAACATAAACTATAAGCACCAATGTTTATCTACGCCAAGTTTTAGCCGTGTACTTTGGATAGAAGTACTGCTAACACGGGACTGAAAATTTAACATGGGAATCCCTACGTTCCGTCTTAAAAAAAAACGCACTGTATACTCATACCTGGTGTGTTCAAGTAAAATCTGGAACAAATACGGAGTCGGGCCAGTCCGACGCTGGCTTTCCACATACAGTGTGTCTAGAATAAAATGATGTACATGGGAATATTGGAAACGGTAAGAGATACGGCGTCGCTTGAATGGAAGAAAAGTTGCGTATTTGTATGCCCAAAAATAATCTACTTTTGTTTTATTTTGAATCGATACCGTGATGTAGATACAGGGTGAAAAAGAAAATGTCCATATTCGAAAAACTACAAAATTTTGCTTATTATAAAAGCCAATATTTTCAAATTTACAGGATATGGGTAAGAGGAAATGACGATTCTAAAAACGGCATCAAAAAATGTTGTAGGCCCACGATGTTGCGTCCGGCCGAGGCCAACTTTGGTTTTTCTTATGGAGGCCATATTGAACTTCTCCATTTTCATGGTCCGTATTGAAAATAATTTCCAAAAATATGACTTCCATAAAAAAAACAGACTTGACTTTGTCTGGACGCAACATAGTAGGTCTAGAATTTTTTTGGCGCCGTTTTAGAATCGTCGTATCCTCTTACCTATATCCTGGAAATTTGAAAGTGTTGGGTTTTATAACAAGCAAAATATTGTGTTTTTTTCAAAATGAACCTTTTCTTTTTTCACCCTGTATGAACATAACGAAATCGATTCAAAATGAAACAAAGGTAGAATATTCTTGAGCATACAAATACGCAACTTTTCTTCCATTTAAGCAACGTCGTATCTTTTACCGTTTCCAATATCCTCGTATAGTCCCATGTACATCATTTTATTCTGGACACACTGTATAGTGAAATATGAATTTCTAAAAGATTTTTCAAAGCCTCATCGTCTATAAACTATGCTAGAATCTCGTGAAAATATACTAGTACGCAAAAGTCTTATCACCGATATCTCCGTTGATAGGCACTTAAAAAAAAACTTGAATGGACGAGTGATTATATTTTGTCCCCTCCTGTTTCGATCCGTTTGATAGTTACAATAAATCAACCAAATTGAAACAGAAAAGCCTTGCGAGGTAAACGTTGCATTTCTTCTAAGACCATGTTACTTATGCTTTATGTGTGAATTTCAAAGAAATACCAGAATAATAATTGATGGGGCTGGAACCAGAAGGGTCTAAGTTGCAAAAAGATACAAGTACGCTTGGATCGTTTTGTCATTCCGCAAAGCCTTTATCTATCGAAATTGCATCTCATGATTTTCATTTTTTTTTTCTCAGGCCCTGTTGGTTCTGACCTCTTCAATTGTTGAGTGAGTCAGAAGATAAAAGTAGAAATAGAGTTAACGAACCTGATTTCCAAAAACACCAATACTGCAAGCAGATGAAACCTGATCCGGTCCGAACCATATAGCAGCCAATCTTGCAGGTACTGATAAAACAAACACTTGAGACAAAGCTACCAAGCATTGCCCAACAAAACCAACGTAGAATCTGTCGGGTGCTACAGATGCCACTTTGATCCAAGCACCCACACATGTTCCCAATATTCCAATAGTTACTGCTAATCGAAGACCCTGCAATGCACAATTTTAAATTAAAGAAAAATGTGTAATTCCCATCGATGAGTCAAATTTAGATCTCCATTTTATGCATTTGAAGCTTTCAAAGACTTCATAGAGATAATCTAATGGTGCAACAAACACTTTATTGTTGCTGTATTTGGATAAATATGAATTCTAGTTAATATGGGCGATCCACCACAGAATCTTTTGAGTTAGCTGGCATAGAAAGAAACCACTAAATCCTTACCAATTTCTCCAACAAATAACTTCCTGGGAAAATGAAGGGAATGTACAAAATCATATACACCAACGAGGTCCAGTTAACCCAATCCGTTGATACGCCGTAATACTCTCTTATCACGGGACTGATGATAGAATATTGAATCCATTGCATAGCATTCGAGGCAGAAAAACAGACGAAAATTATGAGGATGAACCATCTAATCTTGTACACTTTAGGCTTCTGGATTTCAGGCAGAGCACCGGTGGTTCTCGACTCCAGATCTTGAGTCGAGGTGTTCATGGTGTGGTAGTTGATATGTGTGCCTGCAAAATTTATTAGTTATCAGGCTTTTAATCTGTTTTATTGGATAACAACATTTGTGTCTATCATTTATTAAAAGCTAATATTCAACTATACAGAAAGGAAATACGAAACGAAAATACGAAACTTCATAGGGTGATCCGTTAGGTCGTTTTAAGAAAAAAACTTTCTATGAACATGATCATGCCGGAATTGCTTCATTTCTGAGGTTTTAATAAAGAATTATTATGGTATTTATAAAATATTCTTAAATCAAGTTAGTTGAAATTTGGTACAGTTATTTGATGTAACAAGGCCCTTATTTAGCGCCAACTAGAATGAAATCATCAGGTCCAGTGGCGTCTCAGTGGGCACCATTTCAGAGTTTTCCGAAACTCATGCGTGTTACACATCAGGGTTTTCAGGGTTGCAAACTTGGGTATAAACTATTCTTAGGGATCCTCACATATCAAAACATTGTCGATAAATGAGCGCTTACAAAAATGGATGTTTTAATTGGCCTATAGGTTTTTATAATGATTTAATTCTACTCACTTGATTTCTCCTAAAAAATGATTGCGAACCAGGATTTCGATAAGGGTTTGAACTCACAGTTTATGTCTTTCTCACTTGTCCGCCATTAAAAATTTAATGATATCGATCCAAACCGACAATTGGCACTAACTCAAATCCACATTTTGGGTAAATGTATAACTTTGGTACTTGGTTGATAATTTTTAAAAGTAATATTTGTTGAAGTGTTTAACAATACATATCTAAATACATAACATCGTATGAAATTTGGTTTTTAAATTGAAAAATTAATGCTTTATGCGAAAAATAATAATAGGTTGTTGTGATTTTTTTTTAACATGAGTCTACAGGGTGTCAGAAAATACGTTTCGAATAGTTTCATGCGTGATTCTGCGTAGGAGTACTGGTTACGTAAATGCATAATTTTCAATATCAATAGTGTGAAACTTTTTTTGGGAATTAATAATTTCAATCGTTTTTATTTTAATTTGACAGTGTTTAATATTATAACCTTGTAGTGATGAGCGTATTGATTAATATAAATTCAACTCTCCCGAGAACAGTTTCATTAATCTTTATCACGTTCAAGTGTGAAACGTTGGAAGAAAACTTTTTAACCGCTTGTAATACCCCCTTTAATCTTTAAATCAGTAGTGATAAGGTAATGATTGGAGTGATGAATAATGCGTAATCTAACAAAAATCGGCTAAAGAGTATTTGAGATTATTCTTAAAAAAATGTTTTTTCAAATAAGGTTTCACATCCTTTGTCTTCAAAACTTTTTGGAACTATACCCGGGCCGCCGAACAGGCGGAGTAAGCTCAGACTTATACCCCATAAATCAACCAGCAACCCCTCATAAAATAAAGCATGTCTTAGTCGAGCGCCATCATTGTATCAAACAATGGACAATTTGCACATTTTTTGGAAATATGAAATATGAGGATTAGAGAGTACTGATGCCATTGATGGTTAAAAAATCAACCTGCTGCCTCTATCAATGTAGTAATCACTGATCAAAGAGCGCCAATCAACATCCACCACGTCACAGAAATTATATCTATTCCTGTCTCTCGTATTGACTGTGATCACTCTCTCTCTCTCTCAGCTTCGCTTCGTTTTCGATTATATGTACAGTGAAATTTGCGTTTTCTTTTTCATTCATTCAATATATTTTTTGGTATTTTGGAAAAAAATTTCGCTGTTTACTTTCTAATATACTAAATACTAATATACTTTCTAGTATACGTATATAAAATTTCAAGTCATTTGAAAATGTATGCAAAATGGACAGTTTGCATACATTTTACATTCATTTGTATGCGGTTAGAAAAAATCCTCTTTTCTAAAGCTAGTTCAGTGACTTGCGACGTTAATGAACTTGTCTGTTGGGCAGCCCGATAGTCTAACATGAAAAATGTTTTGTTCTTTTTCATAGAAGTAGTAGGTATCCTCGAAATTATTCAGACGAGATTTGCGACATCATATTAAATGATGGTTTTTAAGATTGATAAAAGCCAGAAAATATTATCAGCAGAATATATGTTTTTATTCCAATTAATAAATCGGGGTATAAACAAAATTTAACTATTTCTATTACTAGAATTGAGCTTGTGAAGGATCTGTTCCAATTATCACCATGTAGCGAATCACATATGATTCAAATTATAACACTCAAGTACTAATTATTTGATTTAACGTAGCAGATTGGTTTCTCATTTGCCAAATATGTTTTTCCATGTCATTGTATCGTCATAATATGACAGTGATAAAAGTATCTATCAGTTTCTAGGATATACGTCGCAAGCCGGGAAATAGTAATATATGTCTATAAGTATATTAAAGAAGAAGAAGGGTAGTTTATATGAATGTCATTCATATAAACAACCAATTTCTTGAATTGGCACTCCTAAGGTAATTTTTTGGCATTCTTGGCACATTCCTGTATAGATAAGCAATACGTTTCTGGTCTCACTTTGTCTAAAATTCATTCTTTCATATATAGCAGTCCAACCATGTAGCATTAAATTTTTACTAGTATTTCCAATTTTCCTGGCATGAAAGTGATTGTAACTTTGATCAGACTACATTAGCGGTTAGTACTTTGTACAATTTTTGTTTGTAATGATTTTCAAAGGTTGTTTCATATTTTTAGCCCTGAAGAAGAAAATAAATATTTTCGAAAGCTTGGCGTAGCTTAAAACGTAGTTTCTTTCTGAACCTTGCCTAGGACCGAATACCCAAGATTTAACTACTTCCGTAAGTATATTGTGATGTTTGCACACTACGCGAAAATGATACGATTTTTTTATCGCTGATTATGTCACTGGATTTTACGTAAAAAGTTCTATTCGACCCCGTTTTCACATTTCCAATAAGTTACCAATTAGCTGAGATACGAGGGGTACCTATCCAAAGATGAAACTTTTCCAAAATCACTCGGTGGCTAAAAATCTAAAATGCTTATGAGACTTTGTTTTATGGCATCTTTCGTTTCACAATAAAGTAGCTGAGGTTGGTGAAAACTACTAAAATGGGACACCCTGTTCAATGTCTATTTTGCGTCTCAGATGATAATACCACATTATGATCCACAAGTTCGCATGAAAATCTCTAGACAGACTCTTTTGATATGACACTCAACGGTGTTTTTGGTTTTTTCTCGATTGAACTCTTTTTTCCCAGTTTTGATAAAAAATATATAGTTTCAAGTCATTATTTCCCCGACTTGCTCGATTCCATGTTATTAAACGATTGCTTAACCCCATCACAACCCCCGGATCCTTTAAGATTCATCACGGCTTCGTGGTGCCTGATGACACATACAGGGTGGGCCATCGAAAACGTACCGGCATTGATTTTGGGCATTCAATGTCATATAAAAACAAAACTCTCTGACACGTCAACTTTTTTTGAGGGGGACACTTATTAGCCGTGTAAGCAAACCCTCCTCGGCAACCCCTTGGGCAGGGTGAAACTCACCTTTAAAATCTTAAATGGAACTGCAAAATCCGCCATCACCCAATCCTTTTGACAAGGGTTTATTTCGACCCATTTTTTTTTGTTTTTTTGGGGTAAAATAGATCCTCGTCAAAAGGATTCAGTTATAGCTCATTTTGAAGATCTTCTGTCCCTCATCATATCCTCTTAGTTTGGAGAAGTTGGCTCTCGACTTAACTCTTGCGAATGATTATCAATTTATTAAATAATTTTTTTTTCAAGAAAATGGCAAGCTGTCATATCATCAGGAATCTTAGGAGACGCTTGAAACTCGGCAGTTGTGGTCAGGGTCGAAGGGCCTTCAAAATGAGGTATCACTCGAACCCCTTTCCATTCAAGATTTTAGGGGTGAGGTTTACCCTGCACAAAGGGTTGCAGATGAGGGTTTGCTTATACGCCTGATGAATGTCACACTCAAAAAAAAAGTTGACGTGTTTGAGTTCTTTATTTTTATATTACAATAAATGCTCAAACAAAATCGAAGCCGGTACGTTTACGTTGCCAAACATGAAGTTTATTGGTTGGACTTGGACAACACGTTCGGAAACTAGATCACTAACAAGCAGAGACGATTCGAGCACTTGATGATGATCATTGTTGTTCTCGTCGTTGTTCTCTTTTGAAGAAACCTAGACATTTTTGGTATATCAACTTCTAGAATATCACATTATCACATGGATATTTTTGAAAATCGTTGTTAATATTACCACTATTTTTTTTGTCAGGATCTTTTTATGGAGACTGTCAAGTTTGGGATAGCTGCTGTGGTATTATAACTAAATTAATCAAAAAACCTTTTCTTCAATTCCATTGTATGTCACCTTCTCTAATCAGTGCCATTTTCGTCAACGTTTCTACACCCACAAAACACAAAAGTTCACAAACAACAGAACAACGTATGTGGCGATTGGATAATGTCACGATAATGTTATGATGTCAGTTTAAACCATACGCATATGCATAGTCTGATAAGTTTTTATTTTTATCTGAATATAAGCAACCCATCGTTTAATGAGTAAAATCATGCATGAGTAATCGCTGATAGCGAAAAATCATCTATTTTGAACATTAAAAAATGTTTGACAGGTCATTAAATACTCTATCAGTTAAGGATTTCTCAATTTCGAGAATATTTTGGAAATACATTTTATGAATGAATAGACACAGAGTGGCTCAGAGGTAGTTTCCAATCTCTTGAGATGTTAAACGGTGTTTTAAATAGCATCAAATGTGTTTTAACGAAAGTGCCGTAATTCAATTGCGTCACTCCTTTCATTTAACTAAGCATCTAATATGAGGTTCGCAGATGAAAAACGGCACTTACGACAGACAAATTCAAGGTCCAAAATAATCTTTAAGTGAACCTTATTCTTAAATGAACATTGAAATCCTAAGAAACCCTTCTATTTATGTACAAACTTTTTATTCAAAATGAAAACCGCCAACTTCCACATACTTGTCTAGTCGCATTTTCAAGTCACGGTAAACAGGAAAAAGTATTATTTGTTGATTTATTTCGACGATTTCAACGTCTATATAATTTATTTATTCTTGTCTATATAATTTAATTATTCTTGGATGTTATTAGATCTGAGACCAAGGTGGAAAGTTTCTTTGAATCCTGTCTTGTACTTGCAGAAAGCGCCCAACATCCGTCTTGTAACAAAATCATTGTTCTTCAAATTACGCTCAAAATTAATTCTTTAACAATTCAAAGTAAGAATTTTGATAGAATTCTCTTGTTGGTTGAAATAAGTGTTTCCTATATTCCAAGCCGTGGTGTCTCGAAGGCATTGATATCAAAAATAACTGATGAAGAAAGTTACTTCTATGTGAGCTATTCCTCATTTTTACTATGGTACACCTCCATTCTAATTAGACTTTTTATTAATTTGGAATTCTGTTTACTTCTGAATAAAGATCACTCCACTCTTCAGAAGTTGGACATCAGAGGACAACCCTGAATTCTATCGAATTACTAGAATTATTTTTTTAGAGAGAATGTGTTTCATCAAGACTGATTTTTGTCAAGAAATTGAATACAAGGTTAATTTATGAGATGCTTATACAATTCAGGTGACAAAATAAATAATTTCAAGAGGGTGTCACAGAAATATTGAGAAAATCTACTAATCTGGAATAAAGAGAAGTTATTTTGAGTGCATGTGTCATTTAAGCGTTGATAACATCATATCAATTGGGAGGTATGCGACAATCAACAATGAAAGATATGCAACAATGAATAATGAAAGATTACATCAATTTGTTACATTCTCCTTTTGATGTTTACAGACATTATCACAGAGTAAACAAATCAGCTTGACAATAATGAAACTGCAAATCAAGTTGAATGGACAACTAATTTTTTTTAACGTTTTATGTAGTCACTTGAATGAATTATAGAAGTGGAGCTGCAAAAAAAACGTGATACCCTTCAGCTTGAGAGGTATCGAATTTTTGAAAAACTTGTAAAACTGTCAGGCTGTTGCAATTTTCCAACCTCGAGATTCCCAAGTTCAAATCACGTCAATGGCTGATACATTTTTCCAGAAAAACAACATAACAATTGGGAATATCTCCAGATATTTCTATTTTCATTGCCAATTAAATTATATAGACCCCTTATCATGATATTATTATTTTCGCAAAATCAACTTGATAAAAACCAACTTCTGTTGTGAACTGACTGAGATTATCATTATCTAAAATAGCCAATAAATTTTGATTCTAGCACGTTTGTTTTCATTTATTGAATTAGACATAATAGCCATTTTGTTTTCAGTCTAGAAAGTCCATCAATTGAGCCGTTACAAATTTAATTGATACTGATAATAGCAGATATATCAACAAGCTAGAAATTCCGCAATGACGACTAGGAATTTGATAAAACAGAAAATTTTAATGATAATCATTGAAGTGTAGATAAGGAAGGATAAACCAGGTCTTGCCTTGTTGCTCACGGAAAATTAAACTCATAATTAAACAACTAGTATCTAATAGTTGCTAAACAAGAAATTGCCGTCATTGAAATGGGATTTTGTTCATACCTACATTTATGTAACTATTTTTTCTGTATGTACTCATCTGTTTATTTAGGTTTCTATTTATTTTTGACACAACCAACATACTATCAACACTTTTACCGATGTACCTGTTGTGTCCTCCTCTAATAATAATGATTATGCAGAGCTTGGATAAAGGTCAAGAAAAAGTTAAATAAATAGATGCAGTGTGACCCGCTCCTCCGCTCATGCAGAATCCATGATCTACTTAGCCAATTCCCAGATGCAAAATTTTGATGCATCACATTAGCGAGTTTTTTAAGACAAATCTATGGACGTCACTGGATTCTGCATCTCTCAAAACGGGCCCAAACCAAATCTGAACAAAAAAAAATCATTTATTATTATTTTTTTAATCCGCACTGATGTGAAATCACTTTACAGCAAAATTCCGTATGTGAAATTCCGTGATTTTCAATATTCGCAAAAAAATGCCAGAGTAGGTAACCGGGTGACACCGTATAAACTGACACCCCCTCTAACTTTTTTATTTTTTATCGTACAGAAAAATAAAAAATACCGACTTCAAGAGGAAATTTTTTGCAGTTCCAATAGCACTTCTTATTTTCTGTAACTGCAAAGCTATACGGGGGAACGACAAAAAGTAATTTTTTTTTAATGGGAAGCCCCAATTATTTCTATTCAGAATGAAAGATCTTACTTTTCTGATTTCAAAAATACCATATTTGTTGACATTTTGTTCAGCCGTTTTCGAGATATTCAGTTTCGAATTTCAACCAAATAGGCCGTTAGGTTCTATGTTGTTAATTTTGTTTCGCTGCACCAATAATCGCTCTATGGCAACTAACGACTTTTCAAAAAGTTGGCCATGAATAAAATGAAAACAATGTTTCTAGTGATCATCTTCACTCAGATAATAGTAATTTGCTCCTTTTGGTACTTTCAAAAAAAATATGAAAATGGAGTTCTCTGTAGCAGAAAATAGACAACGAAGTGGAGCATTTTTGAATTCAGTGTATAGAGAGTGAATGAGGCAATATGGCTAAAATATTCACTCTGATTAGTTTTGTGTTTTGTTATTGCTCTCTAGTTTCTGTTCTTTTGTACTTTTTATTATAATGATTCAACTTTTGTTTCATCAAAATTCTAGGAGAAATCAAATTTTTTGTTTCGCTTCTATGATAATCATGGCCAACTTTTCAAGAAGTCGTTAGTTACCATGGAGCGATCATTGTGGCAGGGAAACAAAATTAACAAAATAGAATTTAGAGGCCTTTTTATGGAAATTCAAAACTAAATATTTTGAAAACGGCGGATCGAAATGTCAACAAATATGGTATTTTTGAAATCAGAAAAGTGAGATCTTTCATTCTGGATAGAAATAATTGAGGTTTTCCATTTTGCAAAAAAAAAATTTTTGTTGCTCCCCCGTATAGCTTTACAGAAAACAACAAGTAATATTTAAACTGCAAAAAAATTTCTCATGAAGTCAGTATTTTTTATTTTTCTGTACGATAAAAAATGAAAAAGTTAGGGGAGGTGTCAGTTTACACGGTGTCAGGCATTCCTTACTACGCTACAGAGCATAGATGAGTTGTATCCTGTATCGCAGTAAAGTATGGCTGGACTGGGCGCACAATTTGTTCAGCCATTGTTTACTACGGTACAGATCAAATGCGCTGTATGGAAGAAAAGTATATGGTACGAATGGATTTGATCACTCCATTCATTGATTATTATCGTTCACTTCTAGGTATATATAATGGAAATAAATTACATACATATGTATATGAAAATTATCTATTATAAAGGTGAATCTATATATAATTTTGATGTGATGATGTGTATAATGGCTTCACTGAGCCACATTCTGTGGTGCTACCCAATGATAGGCCGCAATTCTAAAGACGCATTCCTGAACTAAATTCAAGTAGAAAAGGTCTTATTGGTAAAACTATTGTCATTGTGTCTTGAATATAAATATTCTGCTTTTCGAGATACAGGTTTAGAAAAAAATCGGACTTATTATTAGTGAATCGAGTAACTTTCGCTTGTTGCTAAATTTGTTGTTATGGGGACAATGTTTTTGAATTTTCTTGACAGCCTATGATTTTTCATGTGGTCAAAAAGTAGATTTTTTTCTAACCCTCCAACAACACTGTATCTCGAAAACCAAACCAGACCATGCGTCTTTTAAACTGTGGTCTATCATTGAGTAAAACTTTGTATAGGCTCATTAGAAGCACGCCAAAACATGCGAATTCAATTTAATAGCGTAGAACTCAATGTTTCGAATTGAAATACTCACATCATCATTATGAGTGAAAATAATACCATCCTATACTCAACAGTACACAATTTATTTACAGTTTACAGGCATAGTTTGGGTTAGTCTTAAAAAGTGGACTCTATATCCTCATTTTTTCAAATTGTGTGATCATGTGACGGAAAGGTTACGTAGTTGGTACGTGATATTGAACAGTTTTGAATTTCGGTAAACAATATAGTCCAATAAAATTTTAAGTTGAAAAAAAAATGGGCAAGATGTATTTTTCAAAGTTTGTCAACGACGGTCTCCTGAGTGTAAAATTAGCAAAATCGGAATTTTTTCCCGTGCGGTTTTTGTGCAATAGGGGTGGTTCTTTTGAATTGTGCTACAACAAAATGACGATACTGAAATCGTACATGAGAAAACTCTTCATAACTTTACCTCATGATTTTTTTTTTTATTTTATCATTTCCGGACTTAGCGGCCGCTGCATGAGCCGTATTTGGGGTGATTTCAAAAAGTTAGTTTGCCCTCAATTGATCCATAATGAAAGTGGTTCATAATAAATGGACAAGCAACTTCTCCTCATGGACTTTGTCACTTGATTATTTTTGAAGATAGCCCAGTTCATGGAATTGGGGTTATTTCGTTATTGTTGTGTAGTTCTGTAAATTTGCCAAATTGAAGATGTTCGTGATAAAATTACATATACTGTGACCGGCTAAAATATGATTTGTGATTTTTTCGTGATTTCGATTTGTGAGTGGGCGCACATGGCTCCATTCTACCGCGATCACTAGTAGGTCTATTGTGGCTCAATATGGAGTACAGTTATTTTAAATTCAGGGTTTTAATTTTTTGGAAAACGTTCAAATATGTTGTTTTTATATGTGGATGCGATTTATTTAATGACAGTTTCATGTATACAGGGTCAACCAAAAATAAGTTACGACCATTACTTTCTTTGTTTCAAATGGAAACATGTATTTTTTTATTTCATATTTGAATTCTGCGTGAATTCTGAGTATATGTTATGCAATATACCCCATACCTATATCTAACCGTTTTCGAGAAAATGGCATTCTAAATCCATAATTTTAATCATTCTAAAACTGGTTGATGTTTCTATTGGTTGAAAAATTGAAATGAATTTTCATTCAGCAACGTAAATAAGTGGAACTTACTCCGATAGAGATTTCCTGATCTAAAATATGTAAGACTTGGGGGTGTTATCTTTAACGGTTATAAAGGATATCAACGTTTTTCTATACATAGAATAGTTGGCTGATGGTCTCTTCCAATTAGGCATCCTTCTGTCCAGTCTATATTATCATTATTCTTTGTATAGAAAAACGTTAAAATCTTCATAACCGTTAGAGATAAAGACCCCAACACTTGCATTTGAAATCAAAAAAAAATTAATTCTCTATTTAACTATGTGATAAAATGCAGGGTGTCTTCAAAAATGAAGAAGTCTGAATTTTTTTGCCTTCTGATACTCAATTGTTTTTTCTGATAACAAATTCTGATAATTCAGAAAAATTACTACAATTTTGCTAATTTGAACAACCATTGCTATTTTGTTGTAGCACATTTCAAAATAACCACCCTTTTTGCTCAAAATCCGCAGGAGGAAAATTTTCGATTTTGCTAATTTTACACTCAGAAGGCAGTTACTGACAAATTCTGAAGAAAATCAGCTTTCCCGTTTTTTTTTCACGTTAAAATTTCATTGGATTATTATTGTGTACCGATATTCTCAGCTGTTCAATACTATGTACTAACTACGTTACTTTTCCGCCACATGAATTTTACGAAATGAAGATAGAGTCGACTTTAAAAGACCAACTCAAACTATCCCTGTACGCTGTAAAAATGAATTGTACTGGTGAGAAAAGCATAGTTTTATTTTTACGCATAATGATAATGTAAGTAGGTATTTAAATCCTAAACATTGAATTTCACGCTATTAAATTAAATCCGCATGAATGGTGTGCTTCTAATAAGCCTATACAGGGTTTTATTCAATGATAGGCCATAGTTACAGAGACGCATTTTTGAACCAATTTCAGATAATCATGTGTCCTAAATAGTCCGGTTTTCAAGATACAGTGTGTTGGAGGTCTAGTTTTTGACCACATGAAAAATCATAGGGCGTGAAGGAAAGTCAAAAATATCATGTCCATGTCAACAAATATAGCGACGAGCGAAGTTGACTCGATTTACTGATAATAAATCCGATTTTTTTCTAAACCTGTATCTCGAAAACCAGATTATTCTTTTTCAAGACACAATTAATGACGGTATGTTAGCCTACAAGACCTTTTCTGCTTTTCTACTTGAATTTGGTTCAGGAATGCGTCGTGTTTGGAATTACGGCCTTTTATTGAGTAACACCCTGTGTAGACGAAGATTATTGTTGTTGGAACATTTTTTAGTTCTTATTTGCGAAATTAAAAATGGCTCCGTGAAGCCATCGCACACATCGTCTCATTAATATGATATAGTAGGATTTTTCAAGATTCACCTTTATAATAGATAATTTTTATGTACATATGTATGTAATCAATTTTCTTTATATATCGTACCTAGTAAACGATAATAATTGATGAATTGAGTGAACAAATCCATTCCCACCATAAATGTACCTATTCATTACATGTAGCGCATTTGGTCTGTACCGTAGTAAACAATGGCTGAACAAATTGTGCGCTCAGTCCAGCCATACTTTACTGCGATACAGCTCATGTATGCTCTGTAGCGTAGTAAGGAATGCCAATACGCTCCCGGTACAACTCTGGAAAAGCTATGTGTATTGAAGATAATGGGCTCGGTGAAAATTATCAGATTTTCGTTGTTTTTCATGGTCAAATGTGAATTTTTGAGAACAAATAAATAATCTATTTTTTTCTACGAACTACGCTGTAGCTTTGAAACAAATAAACGGATTTTGTCAAGTGTTTCAACTCTTTGAAGGTCGACTTTTATACATTCGACCAACTTTAGTGGATTTTGTGTGGGTTTTCTATGAAATACAGGGTGCGGAAAAAAGAGGTGCAGTTTTTAAAATCTTCAAGATACAGCTATTTTGCTAAAAAAACAATTCTTCATTAAATTTATACCTCAAGGTCAAGAGTATGGCTAAGATCAGTAGCTTGGGACATGATTATCTTTTGTTCCAGAAGAGTTATCAGGAAAATGCCAAATACGTGTCTTACTTGTATTCAAATTTTTAAAAATTGGATCACTTTCTTCCGCACCCTTTGTATCATAGAAAACCTCATCTCACACATTATCGACAAAAGTCTGTCCAATGGACCCCCCCATTAACGAAACCTTGGAAACGAAGTGGTTGTTGTCAGCTTGTCAAGAAAGATTTGAACATGTTATATTGCGAAGAGGAAAAAGTTGAAATATTCTCTTTATACATACAGGGTGACCCAGTTTTATCATACAATATTTAAAATTAAGGTTCTACCTCGAATTCTACTAAGTAATTGAAATGAACAATTTTTATTCTGTGAAAACCTTTAAAATATTTAGTTTCTTTTTAGAAGCTTTTTTGAAAATGAATATAACTCCTATTGTTTGAGTGGATTTTGTCATGGTCCGAGGGGCTATTTCGTCGTCTTTCAGAATAAATGTCCATAGAATAAAGATTGTTCATTCTTATTATTAGAATCTAAATTTTAAATATTGTCGGATAAAATTGGGTCACCCTGTAAGTTGTTCAAATCTTTTTTGAGAAGTTGACATCTATTAACAATTACCTCGTTTCCAAGGTTTCCAAATAATACCATACATTTCAAAACATGCTCGAAAAAATAGCAAATTTCTGATGTTAATATCTTCTTATTTGTTGAGTTTGGGTATAGGATATGCTATATGGAAAATGTTTGGAATTTTCCAAAAAATGCAAAAATCAAATAAAAAAATAGGGTTGCGATTTGAATTAAGAAAGAAAAACCCTGTATATGTGAAAACCTTGTTTTCACAAAATTCATTTTGAACCATCAAACTTTCATTTGAAACATTTTTTTCTTAAACATCAATTTAACAGTTCATGGTTCTTTGAACACCCTGTACAGAAGTCCACCTGCAAAACGCTAAAACACGCGACAAAATCCTGGGACGTATAAAATGAAAAAAAAATCACAAGATAATGAGTATAAGACAAGCTTGGTGAAATGATAACTAAAAAATAGTATGTAGAATTGAGAGCCCAGAAAACAACAGAATGTTCTTGATTATTTACCTTAAAAAATGCATAAGCTTGTTTTCTGACATCTCGAATCGATTTCTTTTAGAATTGAAAGCTGCTAGAAGAAAGATTGTTTTTATATAACTAATATACTATTATCATCTTTGTGACAAAGGAGGTAATGTTGCAAATAAGATCTGAAAACTGATAGGTAACACGACACCTTATTTTATCAATTCTAATGAATTTGGAGAAACTAATATAAAAAAAACTTCAGCGTCAGAATAGTCAAAAAGTATGTAAGGTTCAGAAAGGTTCTATCCTCAGATCAAGATGCGGGAGATGAAAAAATGTTCAACGGGAACTTTGCAAATAATGATATGTATGAATGACATTTCTGCAATCAATTCTGCCTGAACGCTCTTTTGAGTCATCGTTCTAGAGAAAAGTGAATTTATCAGGTAAACGAATCATATTCATGATTAGAAATATAATGGTCATATCGCTGTTTATCATTAGTTTCTTTCTGCGATTATCTTCGCACGAATCCACTCATATTTGAAAGTTGACCGCTTTAGAAACATTCCAAAAATTCCATAAGCTCCATTGCAAAAATTATTTTGGCTGGTCAAGGTTCAATGTCAAGATCGATAACAGCATCACTTACCCCGCCAAGAAATTCAGCAACAGGATTCAAGAGGACAACACAGGAAACACTCACGAACCCCTGCCGCGCAAATTGAGGATATTGTATCGTCGACAAATGAATAAAACTTAACTATATCATGCCCCTGATGACAATTATTTTTAATGTTAAACAATCACAAAAATTGACTTTAAACAACATAGAGAGTAGACCGCCAATTCGGCACTACTAGTGCGCAGGGCTCTGGAAAGAGGGACGCGAAAATCGGAATTCGCCCACGCTTGATTCACTCTGATGCTGTTGTTTCATTATCTGCCGTGCAGAACTATCTAGCTTATTGTCAGAACATTATCGCGCTGTTTATTGTGCCTGATGACAAATAGTTGAATGGGCAAACAATGGAAGAGCAGTGTGAAGATAATTTGCTACCGTGAATATGGAAAAAAACATTGATTTGCTTATCAGTAAACATGTAGAATCCGATTTTGATCATGGACCGAGAAAGTTAAACTGTTATTGTTTTCTATTTCAAATGCAAAATAACTTTAGAGTAATGGGTTATTTTGAAGCCCTGATAAGACAAACTAGAACGTTGGCTTATGATTGGTCCTCCATTGCCCCATTCTCTGAATATTGATAATATCTTCTACGTTCACTTACCGAAAAAAACTCTTTACGATTGAAGGTATTCTAAAACCGTTTTTGATATGCACCTATTACTGTTATTCGCTGTTATGATAAAGGATAAAAAATGTTTTCTAATCGCAAAATGTTAAAAATATTATTGTTGTATCCATATCAAAACTCAAAAAAAATTGCTCATTATCATATTCATCTATTGAAAATAATATGTGCATAAAACTATGGAGGATGATTGACACTAATAGTCGTTGGCATCGGTTGTTAAGTTGAACGGTGAAAGAATAAAATATTTTTTGTTACAGAGGAAATCTCACGTTTTCCGGACGAAAGTTTCAGGAAAAAATCGGAGAAGAAACTGAATCATAAAAACACTTGAAGCTCTGCGCAAAATTTTGGCTACTAATTTTCTTGAAACTTCGGATACTCTGGACTCTGCAAATTCATCAAGCAGACCATGCCATTAGGTACTCATTTTGTCAAATATTTCGAAGAATATCCTCACACTAGTTATTATTGTTAGTTTTGCACCCATCAAGTATATTCGTTTTCACCACAATATCTTTTGTGTTTACCTGTTGTAAAAATACCGTTTCTTTACCTAAGTCATATTTTTGGAAAACCTATCAGTCAAGTTAATTACTATACAGGGTGTTTCAGAATAACATGCTAATAATAAAGGGGGTGATTCTTGAGCTCATTTTAAGAAAAAAAATCATATGAACGTATGTCCTAAACGCCTTAACTTTTTTCCCATATATGCAAACCAAAACCCGCATGGACGGCACTGGTCAGAATAATTAAATTGTTGGTGCATCAAAGAATGAGTATTAATGCCTAAAATACATGACTCAAATTTCATAAAGATATCTACAGTAATGACATAGTTATTGTAAAAAAAGTATCTATTTTTTAAAACTTTGACACCCTGTATCTCAAAAGTTAAGGCGTTTAGGACATACGTTCATATGAATTTTTTTTCTTAAAATGAGCCCAAGAATCACCACCCCCTTTATTATTAGCATGTTATTCTGAAACACCCTGTATACATATATGCCATTTTATCTTTGAAAAATAATTATTTTCTTTTAACAAGTAAACTGTTATTCAACCTTATAAACACGTAACAAAATCATATGTATATTTCATATATCAGTTATATTGATTCGTCTGTCAATTAGAATTAGATCAAATGCTTAGAATCCACTTCAAATAATGCTTGATCAAATTCCGGATGGATTATAATTATTAATCATTAAACTTGATTTCGATTACCTAGATGTGTGAAGTGTTCACTTTTGTTTTCTGATAAGATTAATTATATATTTTCAACAAGCCGTGTCACTCACTTCATGAATATGTCTCAAGTGGATCATGATTTGATAAAATTTCGAAAATTTTGGTAATTTGAGTTTGCATAAGGTGAGCAAAATGAAAAATAGACGCATCATGAAAAAATAAATAAAACTTTCATATTTTAAAAAAGATCACTGTTTAATATTCTAATACACGTATTAATTTCTTCTTTGTATAAGAGAAAAGTATTGTTTTATGTACTTGATTGTAATTATGCACAACTTTGACGAAAAAATAACTTTGTGTTTGAGTCTTATACCTGCTCGCTAGAAAACCTTTTTTAAATTTTTTTGATCGTGTGGTCATAACCAGGACTTTGAAAAAACACATTGTCTCTTGCAGAAATCAAGAGAAAATTTGCGAAAACTCAAATTTCCAACGATTTCGAATCTCTTAGCAGATTCATATTTTTTGTTTCGAACTCAACATAAAGCTTTGATAAACCAAAACTGCAAAGTTCTGGACTAAGATTTCCCTATGAACTTAACTTGAGAGGTCCCGCATTTCATCTTCAATTCGCTGCAAAATTTTTGTCTCTACTCTTGGACTAAGATCTTCGTCTGATATGATATGATCCTAGTAAATCGACGTCTTTCGCAAAATTTAAGTTTTATTATTTTAAAAAAATTCTCATGTATAATATTATTATCTTTCTGCTAAATCCAACCTTTCTTGAAATATTCTAGATCATACGTCAAAAATGTTAAAAAGTATCTCTTTCACCATCCCCAAAGCTCTGGACTTGCATAAAGGATAAAAAAATTAATACGCCTAGAAATTTGTATAGAATCCAAAAATGAAATCCGATTTTATGCATGTGGATGTCCGTTATTATGAAAAAAAATAAGGTCGTTTAAATGGACGCAGAGTTGCGCATTTTTATGCCCCATAAAATGTATTTTAAAATTTGAAACATTCTTACTACTTGCAAAGATATTCAAAAAAACGAATTTTTGCAAAAACGTTTTTATTATTCTCTGAGTTTATTTGAAAAAATATTTCAAAAGATATACGCTTTGTCATCGCCACCTTATCTCCTCTAGAAGATGGTGGTATTAAAAATCCGACGTTTCGTCTTTGGGCGGCCATCATCATGGAATTGATTTTTTTAAATACGGCCTTGGATCTTCTATTTTATTTTCAGTAACCTTGTTCAAGTCGTTTTTTGTTCATCAGAAAGTAATAAATGAAGAAAAATTATGATAAATTGATTTCTTTGATCAGGGTGAAAAGGATAATATAACATACAGTGTGTCCACTTAAGTTCGCACGATATGGAAAACTTATTTATTATTAAGTTTACGAAAAAAAGTTATTCCTTATAAAAAGTTCTGCATGATCCAAAACCTAAAATGCAACCATCAGGTATTCAATTTTTCCAGTCGTATACGAGGTATATCAGAAAATATGAATTTTGCTCAAGAATAAAGTACCTTAATTTTTGATAACATCGAAAAATATTATTGAGAAAAGTTGTTTAGAACTAGAAACTACGTTCAAATATACAATTACATCCTTTTTTCTTTTTTAACTACAATAACAATGCAAATGCAAGTGTAGTTATTCGAAATCATCAAAATAATGCAACATAGAGGTTAAGAGACGTAAAGGTTATCAAATGTTCAACGAATAAAGAGATAACTGATTAAAGTTTTCGATATTATCGATAATAAAGGTACTTTATTCTTGAGCAAATTTCATATTTTCTGATATACCTCGTATACGACTGGAAAAATTGAATACCTGATGGTCGCATTTTAGGTTTTGGAACATGCAGAACTTTTTATAAAGAATAACTTTTTTTCGTAAACTTAATAATAAAAAAGTTTTCCATATGGTGCGAACTTAAGTGGACACACTGTATATGTTTTTTTGTGACTCGAAAATAGATATTAAGGATTGATATTACTATAATCAATAAACGTTTTTACGTTGAGAAGCTTGCTGCTTTCGTGCTAGTTCAAGCTACTTTACTCAAGCATCTTGCTCACTATCAAAAAAACATTGCCAAGAAGTTTATCATACAAGACCAAAATTTATTCAGAATAAAGCACTTTTCTGTGATGTTTAATGAAAGTCTCAACATTCAATGATCAATACATAGTTCAGTGATTTGATAGTGAGACATTTTATATTAAATATTGTACAGGGTGATTCACTATATATTGACTCTAACTCATTTTTAAGAAAGTCTACAGAAAAAAGTTTGATACAAAAGTTATTGGGATTATACTAAATTTTTTTTAAATCTGGCAGTATCATTTATACAGGGTGTCCCAGAAGCTTTCCACAGCACCCTGCTTTGAAATTTCAAATGAGACGCCCTTTATTTTATTTTCTTTTTGGATTCCTCATTGAATTCTAAGTCAAATCTGTGAAAGGTATTATATATATCTTATCCTTTGCCGTTTTCGAAATAAAGGCTGTTATATTTTGTGAAAAATACAAAATTTCCTATATTTTGTCCCCCCTCTAACACATTTTATACAAAGTGTACAAAAAAAGTTTTTTAAAAATGCTGTTTGGTTTATACTAAATCTTTTAAATCTGGTAGTATCGTTTATACAGGGTGTCCCAAAAGCTGACCACAGCATCCAACTTTAAAATTTTACATGGAACATCCTGTATTCTATTTCATTTTTAGATTCTACGATAAATTCTTAGTTTAATCTATAAAAGATATATCTATTTTATCTTCGGCCGTTTTTGAGATAAATGCTGTTGGATTTTGCCTTATTTTTAGAGCTACAATTCATAATAAGGCGTGAGCCTTTAAAATGGAAAGCAGCTGTTTTTGAACTAATCTGGAATTGTTTTTAATCTTTTATGAGGCAGACTTAAGCTTCAAAGCATTCTTTATTCAATATGGTTGTCAAGATACAAATCCAGAATTTAAAATTTTTCACAAAATTGAACAGCATTTATGTAGAAAGTGGCAAAAGTTACGATAGATTTATTTTATATCGATTTGACTTAAAATTTAACGTAAGATCTGAAAATAAAATAAAATACAAGGTGTCTTTTCTAAAATTTTAAAGTTGGGTGTTGTTAACAGCTTTTGTGACGCCCTGTATTAATGATATAGCCCGATTAAAAAAAAAACATCATAAACCAAACAACTTTTGTATCACACTTTTTTTTCTACACCTTGTGTAAAATGAGTTAGAGTGGGTCAAAATATTGGATTTTCCACAAAATTCAACAGCCTCTATCTCGAAAGCCACAAGAGAAGATAAATATACCTCATACACATTTGACTTAGAATTTAACGTAGAATTTAAAAATGAAATAAAATACAGGGTTGGGTGCTGCGGACAGCTTTGGGGAGACCCTCTATAAATGATACTGCTAAATTAACAAAATTTAGTATAAACCAAACAACTTTTGTCCATAACTTTTTTCTGTACACTTTGTATAGAATGAGTTAGAGGGGGAGTCAAAATATAGTGAATCACCCTGTACATACAATAGAAATGAGTAAATTCGTTAGCGCCTGCATGAACATGACTCTTGGTCAACTACCACATCTTACTTCAATATGTACTAGCAAGAAAAGAAAAGGAATTTCCTAAGGAATTCAATTGAATACGTGAACTATTCACATAATGATAAGATGCAGTACCTACTCCATAGATACTTAAGGTATCTAATATCACTATGAAATAACGATGAGGTGATTAAACGTGGATGATAAATTATAACGTGACACATTCCCAGAAAATAATATGATGGTGACAAGGACATGAGGAACATTGATTATATTTTTCAGTCTGAAGTAAAACTATTTGTACATTTAATCTTTCGTTTTTGATATATTCGCTCGAATATGATATATACCTTTACGTTTGACGCAAATCTGCAATAATAAAACCAACAAACTATATTTTTGTCTTTGAGCATTATACCATTTTTTCAAGAGAAAATAATGCGATTAGTTTTTAACGTCCTACTCAAGTATAATCTTTACATGGTTTCCGAAATTATTGTTGTGTTCAAATGAGAAACAAGTATGTGAATATTTAAGGGATAACCAACACCATCATAGAATAACGAGCTTTTAACAAAATATAGTCATGAACTCCCAAACGGCTGCATAAAATTACATTTTTCAAAAATATTATCGATCGAATATCTTATCTGATCCAGAACTAGGCAAATAAAGTGAAATAAGTAGAAGAGATCCATTAATTAGAACTACATATTAGATAGTAATGCACCATAGCTGAGATACTACAAATTTGTTTTGACAAAATTGCATCAAATTATATGTGTTTGATTTAAATCCTAAGTGTATTGTAATTTTTCTTAAATTTTAAAAAATGAATGATTGTAAAATCGTGAATTTCTAAGAAAGCATAATATAAAACAAAAAATGATGAATTAAAATAAACATGCATTCCATCGACCCAGAATTCACAATATCCATAATAGCAAGCAAGTGAAAGAAAACATTACTTACGAAGCCCCATTTTTTAAATCTGATGTTTCTTGTAACTCCGTAACTCAAGATTCAACGTGAAACTGGTCGATGAAGAATTATTACCAGGTAATCAAAATTATTCAAATTTGAGAAACATTGGCCATTCGTTGTGACTGATCGTACGACCGTACAATGTTCAAGCGCAGAAAGTTTGCCAATATAAGGATGTAGTATCACACGGTGTTCTGTATCATCATAAATGTATAATTCATGCAATCACAGGGATGCTCATTTGATTCGCAATTAGACTAATCACTCGATGTTTGGGATATTTATAGCAAAAGAGATAATCTTTGCATGCAGAAATTCGCCGCTTTTCATGAGAAATACTCATCAGTGGCTCACTTATCAGTAATATAATAGAAACAAGAAAACATGTGAACGTAGGAAGTAATTTTGATCAGTTTATTTGTTTTGATTGTTGGTTTGAGTAGGTATTTGTATGAACAGAAAAAAAAATGAAGCCGTAATTATTTTTTTTTATAATACATTTGGAAAATGTGCTTCCAAAATCGCTGAAGCGACAGATCATTTGAAAGAAAAATCTGACACCGTAAATCTTGGAAGCTTTCTTGTAAACTATGCATTTCCGGACCTCTGTATATATTCAACTTTTTTTCTACAAATTACCTGAGAAATCATCCTTTTCATTTTGTCAATGAGAACTGAATAATGATGACCATGAGGCTTGAAAATGTTTAAAAAATGAAATGTCCAATGGCAATCATGCAGGCCATATTAAATAAATTTATTCTAATCTACAAAATAAATTTAAGCTATGGGTTTTGTTCATCTTATCTTTTTTATTCCCCAAATCCCTCACGTGATTGTATAAAAATAAGAAAATTTGCTTATGTGAAATCACCCCTTTCATTTTTTAGGGAATGTTCGTGGACACCCTGTTTATAAATTTACTTCATGTGAACATGTTGTGAGACACGAAAGGTATTTTTGAGCGAGTCTTTCCCTTGACTCCCCTACTGTCGCTTGAATATATGGTCATTGATACGCATACCAAACATGAAGTTGATTGGTCAAAATGTTAATTTCTTGATTCATACAATTAAGGTGTCTCATCGGAAACGTAGCGGAACTGATATAACTGCTCAAAAGATCAGTTTATTGAATTCATTGGCGTAGCTAGGGGAGGGCCAGGGGGGCAGGCCCCCCCTGTTGTACATACGGCCCCTCTGAGAGGTTCGTCAACTTTTTGAAGCTGCGAGTATTCTGCCTATTTTGAGTGTGACGTGCAAAAGGTCTTCTTCTAGATATGGTCTGGTTTTCTGGCGCATCCATGATTTACCAGATTTTTTTGAGTATTTCGTCACACCCTATCAGAAAATTCTCACTTGACTTGAACGTAAATTTAAATAGGAAATCGCTTGATTGGGAATCTATGATTTATTCAAGTGACTGTTAAATTAAAAAATTAATCAAATCAGTGCTCATATACCTGCTTTTCTTATTTGTTACCTACAAAAGAGCCTATTAGTAAATAATAAAAACTATCAAAATCACACGTTTCGGAAGTGAGTCCGCTTCCGTCGCCAGAGAAACCTAAAAATTTGAATTTGCATATTTTTTTTCATTTTAGTTTCCACTGACGACGGAAGCAGACTCTTTTCCGAAACGATTGATATTATTTAATAGGTTTTATTATTCATTATAATAGACTATTTTTTGGGTAACGAATTAAGAAGCTCAGGTAGATGAACACTGATTGATTTTTTGAATAAACAGTTACTTGAATAGACTTTAGATTTCTAATTGAGCGATTTTTTATTTGAATGCGCGTTCAAGCAAGTGAGAATTTTTCCCGGAATTTTTTGAAGGGGGAAGCGAAATAAACCTTCCAATAAAATCTGAAAGGTCTTCTTCTGTCATGAGGCGGATATTTATCAATTGGTTGAGAACGACCCTGACTCAAGACAGGCATCCAAATTTGTCTTTGTTGTAGAAGGAAAAAGCTCGGAAAAAAGATTTTGTCGACTTGAAGAGTGTTGGGGTTTTTACAGCTAACAGCGTAGAAAACTCAACCATTCTTGTTAATGATCAGTACCTACCTATACATTTTATAATAATCGCTGTTTATCAGTTGATGAATTCATTTTAATTTGGAGTATCACAACCGCTATTGTATACAGGGTGTAACAGAGTAAGTATTACAACGTGAGACTGTAGATTCTTTATCAACAAAGAAAAATATTTTTTCTTAGAAAAAATTTTCCGCGGACTTTCGATTTCCATATACAGGGTGTATCATAACTTCGCCACTGGTTAATTTTTTGAATCGATTTTTTAATAAAATAATCCTTACTAGTGAGTTTTGACACTGTACCAAATCTGATGAAAATATTCCAAGTGGTTTAGAAGTAATTAAAGAAAAATCTTTTTTTTTTCATAATTTTGACACCCTGTATATCGAAAACGAAAGCCCGCGGAACATTTTCGTTGAGGAAAAATCTTTTTCTTTTTTAATAACGAATCTACAGTTTCACGTTGTAACACTTACTCTATTACACCCTGTATAGCGTCCTATTTTTCACCATTCCTTATAACTTAACAACGCACTTGGACAATTTCTTAGATAAAAACGGATCTTCCCATACTGGAAATAAAAGGAAATTCTTTAAAAAAATCGTCTGCGGCGCTATATTTTCATGTCTTGTATTTCAAAAAATTAAACTAGAAACTCTGCCTGGGGCCACGGCCCTCCCTAAAAAGTGAAGCTATCTACGCCAATGATTGAATTTGTCTGTAAAATATGGTATTGTGTATTTGAACCTGTATGAAATGGAGGCTTCATCTTCCAGAAGTAGCAGAACCGACTAGTTAATATACTAGACTTGATTATTGTTTATCTAAAGTAATTTTCCAAATCATTAGGACAGAGGTTATTGATGATGATCACAAACTCATCAGAGAAGATTATCGGAAAGTACCAAATGAGCTTTATAGCGATAATAGACCATGCAGGAACAAGTTCTAAATCTTAAATATAGTATCGATTTATGAAATGGCTTGAAGTTTGAAGTGTTGTTCACTTAAAAGTTTATTCAAAAAAGTGACCGAAACTGGTCTCAAGATCCATACGCACGCTATGCATTTAAACATTCTGGTATAGGATTCGGCACCTGCTCAAATTCTATTGGTCGGGAACTGAATCGAAAGGAATTAAACTTAAAACTGAACAAAGTAATATTCAAACCTTGTTGTGTTTTATAAGCTTAATAAGGTTTGAATATTACTATGTTCAGTTTTTGGTTTAATTCTTTTGTGTGTTGTGTTTTGTGTTTAATAAACTTAATAATAACTATTATTATTGATCTTCATTTCGACACAAAAAATAATCGCATTCTGTTTTTCAATGGGCATTTTTTATGGAACGGAAAAAAAGTAATAAGCAGTAAGGTTAGGTTAGTTTGGGTTAGTTTGTGATGATTCATAATAACCATTTGAAAAAGATTTAATTTTGTTTAGTTCTTTTAAACACCATGATATTCTGGAAGACTCATTTTGGAACCTACTCTATGTATTATGAAAACTAAATTTTCAGTTTATCAACTGTCATAAAACCAGGTTATTCACACTCACTACTTTTTCTGAAATGAAGTTCACTGTTCTTCTCACTCGCGATAACTACGTTTGTTGAGAAAACCTTTCCTGAATCTATTTTGATCATAACGATAAAAAAATGTTGAAATTCTTCATGAATACAACTCTTTTTTTTTTAGTTTGATTGTTACTATTGGAGCACGCGCTTTATTTGTCAAATACTCTGTCATGACAAGAAATATAAATCGTAGTTAACGTTATTTATACAATTAATATAATCTGCATACCTTAACGATAAGGTAGGTACTTCAAGTGACATTCATTCAAGAAATATTTTTACGAATCTCCCAGGAATTGTTTGATTAATAGTCGATACACTGCCCTACAAAAATTTTATACAAAACAATGATAATGTCTTTTATTTTTTGCCAGGCTGGGTCTTCACAAATTGCCACACTTTATCATTATTCTCGTGGTGCCGTAAGCCATCTTTGAAGAGCCATCATTATCGTTTCCGCACTTCACAAATTTTAGTTTTAGAGTAGGTGATCATAATTCTGGCAGGAATGCAAAATCGGTAAAATGCAATTCTAATACCTTGAACATAAGCAATCGAGCTTTGTCTGGACCTGGACATAATGCAAGAACCCTGAATCCCTGAGGGCAGAATAGACGGTGAGATCTTCTAGGATGAGAAAGTAAAAGGAAACATCAGGGTCTGCATATACATGGGAAATGGAATCCGGGCTCTTAATATGAAGACCCATGTACCAGGTATCAGGTAGCCGTACAACTGAGATACAAAGAGGCGGGAACCTCGAAGGACATTATCAAAGCCTCGGTTTATCTTATGCACTCATACCTGGTCTCATCGATCAAGATCATCAGACTCTGACCAGATATAACAAGGAAAAACTCTTGGAGGAAGTTATGCAGCAAAGTCAAGGAAACCTTCGAAGATGCACGTCCACAGAGAATCTTGACGAAAGATCGCCTTGCACCGAGTACAATATAAAGAAGCTGAAAGGTGAATTTACATGAACAAGCGTATAAGAACTATTGAGACGTACTTCCCAAACTCGATTATAATCAACTCGCAACAGGAAACCGACTCCGAATCTCCCGAAATCTACATGACAGGAACAAAGGATTGACTGGGCTATAGCCCGATAAATTGTGACAAACAACAGAAGACTGTGAATTCATTCGAACCATAAGCACCTGGATGTGATGATACCAGGTCATCTGCAGCAGGGCAAAACCACCGATCTAAAACCAAAGATCAGTGGGCAAAACCCAACGCAAACCGATTGTCAACTATTTAGGGTGAGCCTAGCAACGAGTTTCCAGCGCATGGGTATGTGTTACCCATGTGCTGGAAATTCTCACTAGTTGTCTCAATACCTAAGCCCAGGATTGACTTCTCTCATCCCAAGACATTTAGACTTTATTTAAAAAAACGAATATACATAAAATATGAAGTCTGTTTATTTATTTTTTTAATTGCTCTACTGGTTACGGAATTATGATCAAAAATGTTTAATCAAGTTATCCCTGTATTGCAGTTATCCTGCATCCGTTAATATGAAAACACCAATGTATTAGTAAAACGTGTCCCCCGTGAAATTATCAGGTGACCAAAATGTAAACAAAAAAATTGAAGCCGTTTTTCATTTTCGGTGAGCTTCACGAAGAAGAGGAATATTGTGCGGAAATTCAAAACCGTATTCTTTTGACAAGAAATGCTGGCCGGTGGCAAGAGAAGTCAAATACCCAGCCATCATCTCAGACGACCATGATCTCATTTTACTCACACCTACAGGAGATAGTAAATCAGGGAAAAGTCATAGCATACTGATGCACTGGCTGTACTGGACTGTGACAAGACTAACACTGGTCCACGGATATGTTGTCTGGTGATCAAAAATCGAGCAACGACAGGTGGGCACAGAACTGGCAATAGTTCAGAGGTTAGCTTGTCTTTGTGTAACTAAAGCCATGAGAACTCACGCTTCTAGCGATGTTACTCTAGATGAATGGGACATTGGGACAGAAGAGGATAGCCGGGAATGAACGGGAACCAACTGGCACGCAAAGCTGCAAATACATACACCACTTACGACTCCAGAACCTACCATTGAAGTCATCAAATCCTGTATAAGCTGGCTGAGCTGGTCCAAAAAACAACAGGAAGCAAGATGGTGACTATCATAATAGCGAGCGTCACAGATATACCGTTTATTTACAACATCGAAAAACTGCCACAAAAAAGCTTGTGTCGGGGATGGAATGGATTGCTGTAGTTTGATGTTGCATTTTTTGGCTTAGTTGGTGATTTTCGATTAGGTTTGAATTGTATTATTTGCTTATCATAGATTTGAATTACAAAATTGAGGTTCATCAATATCAGAACATGAGTTTTCACCTATGTAATTACTATTGTTTGCTTTTGTACTCTTCGTATTGACGATATATTATGCGATATGATTATATGATGATCAAATGTTAAGCAGGTTTTTTAACTATCGGGATCGCCCTAGTTAAAAAACCTGCTTGTTACCAGTAGCCCCGTTACTGTCCTTCGATCAAATGTTATGCGAAATTTCAGTACCTTATACAAATTATTTCAAAAGAATGTTGAAAATACTTTTCTTTAGTATTAAACCACTGTGCTTGGAATTCATTCTTTATTCACACTTCAAACCTTTTTTGCTTGAAGCGGCTGCTATCTCGCTTATAAAAACAAACGGTATAACTGTGATCGCAACTCTACCAGGACTGAGACATAGTAAATCAATGATAGCAGAGGAAATCCAACCAATCATTCACCGGAAGTCTATTGAAACTTAGTAGAACCCTGTTTACTGTGCTCTTTTCCAAACCTATTGGAATTGGCAATATGTAAGGGCTCCTCAACTTCATGACTAAGTGCAACCTTAAAAAATGAAATCAACATGCATTTGTACCAGGATCGTCTACAAGCCCAGCTATATTCCAATTCACAAGAAAAATCGTGGAACTTCTCGAAAGGGGCCACATATAGCAATGTGGATATTCCTTGACTTGAGTAAAGCTTATGACTCCATCGATCATAACTTGATCTTTTCTCATCCTACCTCTCCAAGAGGCAACAAATTGTTAAAGTTGTCAAAGATGGAAAATCCTGTTTCCCAAGCCAGAACGATAACACAAGGGGTAGTCCCGGGAGTACCGCTGGGCCACTGTAATTTGTAATATTTTCCTAAATGATCTAAGCTATGTAGAACGGAAGAGATAAAGAACTGACGTGCTACGCTGATGACACCAATCTATTAACTGGGGAGAGAACAATACCACATCTAATTGAACATGGGAACTCCCTCTTCCAAAACACTGCCGATTGGTTCTCCCGGAATAAACTCATCCTCAACCAGAACAAGACTAATGTGATGCGTTCCCTAGGACTAAACACTCATAGGCACTGATTCCAGCTAAAATTAACCCAGACCGCACCACCATTGATGTCAAAGAGGAAACCAAATTCCTGGGAGTTCATCTGGACGAGTTTTTGAACTGGTCAGCACATATTACGAGCTTGCTGCAGCGACTCATTTCAGTTCGCTATGGAATAAGGATGATAGGGAATTACTTGAATAAGAAGAGCATAAAAACTATCTACCATGCTATTTCGAATCCATTCTAAGATACGGAATCATTTTCTGGGGCAGAAGCAGTTGGACAGAGCGAATATTTGTCACTCAAAAACGAATAGGCTTATCTACCAAAAGGGATACAGAGGGACCTTCAGATCAAATGGCATCCTAACGGTTTACGGACTATATATTGTTGAATGCTTGGTTTTTTTTTCACAAAAACCGAATACTCTTCAATCTCGGGACATACCACAGCTACAATACAAGAAACACAACGGTCAATTATCCACGACATAGGTTGACGCTCACTGAAAAAGGTTCCTACTACATGTGCATGAAAATGTACAACACACCACCCGGGGACATCAGAGACTCGAAATCCTGAAGACTTTTCAAGTGCCGAGTGGAACAATTATTATTAATTAATATAGAGCCGTATTCACTATCAGATTTTGTCAAAGACTAAACTGCACGCTATTTCTTCGGTATGTTTCTGCTTTCTATTTTTAGGATCTGAAATGTACTTTCATAATAAGAAATAAAGATCTATTATTATTATTGTTTTTATTATTATTATTATTATAGGCTCTGCAATGAAGAGGAGAAAACAGCCTCACACATCGACTTTGAATGTGAGACACTGTAAACGGTATAATGGAGAACCTACACCCATTCCTTCAAAGGTCGGACAGAGAAACCGTAGAAAGAGTAACAAACCTTATTCAGGCAACACATCTCTCCTGAAAATCGTTAGGTCTCCACTGAAATCACAATTAGTCTACCCCAAAAGCTCGTAAGGCCTGAATGTCAGTTATCAGAATCAGAATCAGAATAAGGTTCATTATCAAAAAACCAATGGTTTAACACACAAAGCTCAGTATAACAGTCTAAAATGAAATCACAAAAAATAAAATTTGGAAGAAACAAAAAGAGGCTAAAAGTACAATAACTAAAAAAAAAAAAAAAAAAAATTATCCTAAAACTATATACCTTTCATATTTAAAATAGAGCAATGATAACAATAAAGATACTACATGAAACGAGAAAATAAATTTGACTAGTCATAAAGTTTATCTTTATAAAATTCATCCAATGTATAAAAAGCTTTATTTAATAAAATATCACAAACAATGGTCTTGAACTTAGGGAAACTAGATGAAGATTTTAATTGGCTCGTATATCACAGATCTTTTTGACATCTGGGAATTAGCGAAAGGCAAATGCAACATATGTTGTTGACGAGTGGGGTACCTTGCACTTCCCTGAAGAAACTGCGATTTGTTTTGGAAAATAAGGCTCACCGATTTCAAAATATACAGACATGTAATCGTGAGGATTCCACATTTTGAGAAAAGAGTCCTGCAGGATTTACGGGGCTTAGCCTGGCACAGATAACGAATTGCTCTTTTCTGAACCTTAAAGAGGATATCCATCAAATTATTGCTTGCAGATCACCAGAACACTATGTCATAACGTAGACGCGATTCGATGAGAGCGTTATAGACATGTTTTCCAACATCAAAACCAAGTTCCGCAATAACCGTGCGTAAACCAAAACAGCCCCGAAGCAATCTTTTTACTCAGATCAATGGTGTGCGAGCTAAACTTTTATTCATCATCAAGAAGTAGACCAAGAAACCTGGTTTCAGACTGCGCAGATATTGGATAATTTCTCACAGACAAATTAGTGATATCACACTTGAAACACATTATTTTAGTTTTGTTGAAGTTCAGGAGAAGTCCATTTGAGTCACACCAGTCCTTAATTAGTTTCAAATCATTCAAAATTGAAACTGTGAGCGGAGTGACTTCCGGAGCATGCCACAAAATAGAGGTATCATCAGCAAACAAAGTTAAAGCACCCGTTATATTCAAACTAGCCAAGTCGTCAATATACGGAAGAAAGAGCAGCGGCCCAGGGCTAAGCCCTGTGGGACACCACAGCTTAGAAACCCCTTTGCTGAAATATCCAAATATCACCATCGACAAGAACTCGCTGTGTTCTCCTCTCCAGATATGAGCGAAACCAAGCGAGTGCAATGGCTCGAAAACAATAATGCTCGAGCTTCCGCAACAAAATTCCATGATTGACACAGTCGAAGGCTTTCGACAGGTCACAAAACGCTGCCGCCGAAACCAACCCCTCATTTAAAACAGTGTACAGGTCCTTGAGAATATTATACATGGCGTCCTTAGTGCTTCAGCCCTCCAGAAACGCGAACTGCACATCGGTAATAATTTCACACCGCGACAAGACAGATAGCATTCTCGTTTTAACTAGCTTCTCAATAATTTTTGATAATGTTGGCGATTGTGAAATTGGTCTCGAGTTTGAAGGATCACTGAGATCTCCTCCCTTATGGAGCGGTATGACTTTTGCTCACTTTAGAGACGAGGGAAAATTTCCCGTTTCCCATGAATAATCAATTGCATCTACGAGAGCCTGTATTGCAACATCAGGTAGAATGCGAAATAGTTTCGCGGTTATGCCATCCTCTCACATGAATTTCCATTCGATATGCTTCTGATAGTCTGCCTGACCTCAGCTAAGTCGGTTGGATTAAAGAAAAAAGAATTGAAATTAGCTTTCTTCAAAAGCTTTATGGTATCTCTACTGCGCGATTGATTTTTCAGATTAGAAAGCTCACAACATTCAGAATTATGGACAATTTGCACATTTTTTGGAACTATGAAAAATATATGGATTAGTAAATACTGATGCCATTATTTTTTTTGTTGCTAGTTTGACTGGAGCGGAACAGGGTTATGTAACAGGAGCTCGTGGGAGGCAGTCAATAATACGAGGAAGGCTATTTTAAGTCTTCTTTATTCGATTTTCAAGCTTTTGGAGAAATTTTCCCCTTCTTCAGGAAGTCTAACATAAAATGGTGAAAGGTACAATAATTAGTAAGGCAACGAAACTCAAAAAAACAAGTGAAAAACTCACCGAATGTGAAGGACAGTTTCAAAAGGCACCAACACATAACAGAAAATCACACATTATACATATGCTAATAATTGTAAACAAGAGATAAAATAAATGTTTAAAAGTTTATTAATGCATGTATTGCATGATTTAATAACATCTTTCTTTATCAAATTATTGAACTTGGAACGCAGACTAGGACTAGCCTGAAGCTGTTCACACTGCTGCAACGACCATTTTAAATACTGGGGCTCTCATGATGGGGTACTTTACTCTTTTCCAAAAATCATTGTCCTAAATCGTGATTTGATCTTTATAGCTTCGGCGTTATGCTCGATGTATCTTGATTTACAAAAAAATAATAATCTAATATTATATTTTTTACAAAAAAAAATACATTGGTTTTTTCATTTTTTTTAGATTTTTTTCATAAGAAACATTGAACATCGAGACACTTGTCAAAATTACCATGACAAGGGCGTTTTCCATTTTGTAACCACATTGCATGGATCACTTCAAGTGCAAATATCATGAAAAAGGTTACTCTCATCCACTTTTACAAGGTTTACTTTTTTACGTAAAAATGACGGAAAAATCAATTTTTCAAGTAAAATAAAATGTTCGAGTGCGTTCAAAGAAGATATGACCATTTGAATCAGTGGAAAGATCTATAAGTGGCGCACCCTACATGTAAAAGCCATACTTTATCGAAAGAACTTGATTATTTCGGAATAGATCAGTGGAAGTTATTCAAATAAATCAAAAATTAAAATCAAACTTTGACACCCTGTATCATTGTTAATATCAACTCTCGGAGTAGACAAGTTCGGGGCGATCGCAATATTTTTGTGTGAGGCTTGCGTTCACCGTATGTATTATGTATCATTACTTTTGGTCCACCCTAGATAAACATAGTATAATACCCCTTTTTTTTTCAAGTCTGACATGTATGAGATGTTGAGACACATATTCAAGGTCCTACAAACAAAATTAAATACGCATTGATGTGGGTTATCAGTTACTTCAATGTTCAATAAAATTATTAATTTCACAAGTGTACCGCAAGGTGTTCTCATGCATTATTTAGTTTAGTTAGCACCGATCAATAAATAATGTCATGTGATGGGTAGCTATTGAACATCAAAAAAAAAAAACTTTGCATAAACACTTACTTGTTTTCCTGAAGTGAAGCTCACTTTCCTTCTCACTAGTAGTAACTACAGTAGTTGAAACGTTCTCGAACGTCATGCTGATACCAATCTTGAGAATCTTCACCACAAAGAGGCTATATCGATTTCGTTTGCTCTTGTTCCACGCACTTCAATCACTGTCGTTAAAGCAATCAATCCTCAAATCATTTTCTCACACAATTGATATCTTTCCTATAAATTGATAAGCATGGTGTTCTTGAAGTTCAAGTGACCTGTTGACAAACCCTGCTAGATATTTTATGCCAGTTTTTGCTAGATATTGTATATATTATAATATACTGCCCTTCGGAGAAGAAGCCCAGGTAATTCACAAACATTTTTATTAAATATACTGGGTGTCCCGAAATTAGACGTCAATATTTCAATGACGTATTCTAAGCCCCAAAATAGAAATAAAACTCCAAATAAACCAGTATCCAAAAACTCGTTTCAAGTTACAGGATGTTAGAGGTGAAGACCTGATGACGTAGATTTATATATTTTCGAAACCGATCAAGATAGTTGAATAAAATTTGGTACAGGTACTAAACTTTTCAAACTCTATCTAATGAATGAAAACTTTGTTTACCCTTTATGAGTGAGATATACATATATATACCCATCCGGATTTGAGAAAAATAGGCCCCGAAATTTTTGGTTATTGATTTTTGGTAGTTTTGCCTACAAATTTTGCAAATCTGGAGTTTTCTACACAATTAAGGTACTCTTCTTGTAACTCGCTGAGACGCACCATTTTCGAGAAAAACGAATTCTTTTTACACACTGATTTTTAACGGTTGTGACGCATAATTATCTGGATAAAGTGTTAAAGTGGAGTGTCACAAATGACATAACAATGTCCGATCACAGGTTAATCCGCTTCTCCTTGCAAGCGGACAGAGAAGCACCGATACTGAAGCGGAACCCGAGGGCGACGTGGAAACCCCACGTTGAAAGGACGATAAAAAAAAGGAACAGCAACACTGTGGCGACTGTGTCGAGTGGTTGGAAGACAGTGGGGCCTAAAACCCCAGGTCATGCATTGGCTCTACCAGGCTGTCATCAGGCCGAGGATCTCATACGGATCCGTGGTCTGGTGGCCGGCAACCGATAAGACCACTTATGTACTCAAGCTAGAAAGACCGACCGCAAAAGATGGCTTGTTTGGGTACAACAGGAGCAATGAGGACAACTCCTGGGGCAGCACTGAACATCCTCTTTGGACTGCCAGAGCTAGGACTCTGGGTGAAGAGGGAAGCGATGGCCTCTTATAGTAGGATGGTTGCCGAGAAGACATGGAGGAACATGGGAATGAAAGTTGGCCACACCAGGATATCATCACTGGTGCGGTGCGAGTTACCGCTTCTATCGGCCGGGTTGACACCCACGGATGGTCGCCTCAGACTCCGAAGGAGCTTTGAGGTGCCCGTACCGACGAGGGAAGAGTGGCTGAACAAACCGATGGAGACGCCTGGCAACACTCAAGTCTGGTTCACAGACGGCTCCAAGGCTGAACGCACGGGTTCGACTGGAGCCGGAGTTTTCATGGCTGACAGGAACACTGGCGAAGCTTTTCTCCTTGGAGGACTTGCAACAGTCTTCCAGGCGGAAATATCCGCTATCCTAGAGGTTGCCTCTAGAGACGAGGTAAAAAGAGGATTTGAGAATAACATTGTTATCTACTCCGACAGTCAAGCGACACTCAAATCAATCACCAAACCAAGGATAAGCTGTCCGCTGGTCCAAGAGTGTAGGGATGCGCTACAAGTGCTGGGTGAGAACAAGAGGGTCAAACTAGTATGGGTCCCGGAGCACGCGGGGATCACCGGCAATGAGCAAGCGGACAAGCTGGCCAAACGAGGATCCGCCACGCGACTGTCCGGACCGGAACCATTTCTAGGCCTTAGTAAACAACTTATCTCACGCACTCTCAACGAATGGGCGTGGGAGAGGACAGTTGAGAACTGGAACAGTAACCCATTATACAGGCAGGCCAAAGAGACATCAGAACCTCACAGGCCAAGGACGGCCCAATTGCTGAACAAGAGCAGGAAGGCACTGAGCACCATCGTTATTCTGACAGGTCATTGCAGGCTCAACAGACACCTGCATTTGTTAGGAATAAGCGAATCTCCCCTATGCCTCCACTGCTGAAGGGCGAAAGAAACCTCATACCACCTGCTGGGAGTTTGCGACAGGTGGGGTCGCTTGAGAAGGAAGGTCCTAGGAACAGCCACCATCTCCAGGGAAGAGTTGGGGTACCTGAGCTGGGAAAGTCTGTTCCTATTCACGACGGAAACGGGCCGGTTTGAGTAGCTGGGTTGGCCAAGCGGGGATGGCGAAAAGGGCCACTAGGCCTACTCGCCGGGCTTTGCCCCCCCACCTTTACCATCACCATTACCATTACACACTGATTTTAGTGAAACATGTCGTGTCAGGTAAAAACAGTGCTTTCGCTGAGAGTTTCGGTATATGCAGTTTTGTTTGTGATAAAATGATTTTCAAATGCATTTTCCTCTCGGTTCCAGCGAGGAAGGAGAGGAGTACCTTATCTATGAAAAGAACTTTAGATTTTGGAATTGTGCATGTAAAACTACTAAAAATCAAGAAACAAAAACAAATTTTTTCCAAGCCCGTCCATGTATTCCCTAGCCATGAAGGTAATACAATACTAAGTCTCCGTTCATTAGGTAGATCGTAAAAAGATTGGTAACTGTATAACATTTTATCCAATTATCTTTACAGGTTTCGAAAATATTTATGAAAAACCGTCTTCAGGTCTTCACCTTCAAAACACTGTATCTTGAAAACGAAGAGTCTGTGGTTACAAGTTTATTATATGAACCTATTATTCCTATTTTGGGGACACCCTTTATTGCTTCTGCATATGAAATAAATATTGTTTTGGATTCATAGGTGAATACTGAGCGATCTTTATAATATTAATAGTAAAAGTGTGTACCGTAAGAATGCAAGAATCTATTCACTGTTCAGAGTATGCTTGAAATACAGGGTGTTGAATCTATATCATTCAACACCCTGTATTTCAAGCATACTCTGATTCTTGACAGGATGAAGGAACCATTGGGTGGCAAACGCAAACGCTATATTTGTATCCCTATGTCAGTAATAATACCAAACAGTTTCATGCAACTGTGCGCATTCACATTGCGCATTCAAGAAGTTTATCCTAAAGGCGGCAGATCAATGACTTTTTCTTCAATGAAACAATATTGATTCGTTTATCTGAATTCGATGTAATCTATAAGAAATTTCACTCAACAAAAAAAAACAGAAATTATCCAAATTGGAGAATTAAATAATGATTGTCTATCGACTCCAAGTCGAATGAGAAGGATAGCCATCCTTCTCATTGTGCCTTGTACTCCTTGAAAAATTCGTGGAGTATTTCTGACAGTTTCACAGGAAATGATCAAATTGCAATTCGGGTCCTCAATTCTTCTTCAGTACACCAGTGTATCAAAATCACATAGGACAAAGTTGAGTTTAAAGAGGCGGCTTCCGGCAGCGTTTAGGGAAATTCTCTTAAAATTATCGAACTTCATTACCTTCCCAGCAAACACGACAAGGTTTATATTTAATGATGGCATCTTTGGCATCATGATGGCAATTTATTGCTTGTGCATTATTTGCAAAATATTAACAATTGCGAACATGCATTGTTTGCCAAATGAAGAAAAGGTATTGGCACACATCAACTATAAAAAGGCAAATGTCAAATTTTCAAGATGCCTGTAAATCCAAGCTACATTTTCTTTATACAATAGCCAATGCCTTTTAATTCTCAAAAGCCTGGCATACAGCAATGTTCAATCACATATGAGCTGATGGTGATCTACATGTTTAAAGCATTTTTTATCAATCAATGAGTAAATATGAAACGATACGTTATATTTAATCCATGAAATGTACTGGGTTGATGCTTTCAGACTGAAATGCATGCTGCAAATATTTTCTGTTAACAATTGACATTTGCAAATGTGCATACGCAGATCCCATTACTCGTTCGTTTCAAAGTTCGATGACATGTTTATTCGTGGAGTGGGTGTTGGAAAAAAATAAGTATGTATTGAATTGAAACATATTCATTCACAGTACAGGTGCACTTGATTACGTTCCAAAACTTGTTGGAGAAAGAGCACAAAGAGCTACATTCTACAAAAAAAGGGTTATGTCCGAACTCATTGTACATGACTTGGCTCAGTTATAAACATTTGTAAGTGTACTCTACTTAAAAGTAGGCAGGACGGGATAAAAACCCTCCCTCTCATGCTTTTACTGGTATCATTCAACTAATTTGTGGTGATAATTTTACGTTTTATATTTAACTATTAATATGCATCAACTGAGTATGTATCATCTTCAAATATACTTGATCAAACCAACTGTACTCATATCAACAATGATATGAATTAGCATAGGTAAGCGTTCATTAGCTCAACATACATTGCCATTTGAGCACTCAAAAAAAAAAATCTCAATTTTTTAATGGCAGACTCAGTCGAAAGGCTATTCCACTTCCAGAAAACAATTTCACGTTATCTTTGAAGGCCTGGCATAGGTGGCCGCACAAACAGGAAAGCACCAATGAATGGCATTTAGTTCTAGTTATTGTTTTCCTAACCACATTTTTGTTATTTTAGAACTGAAATATGCCAATTAATACAGGGTATTCCATAGTAAGTGGCCTATTAAAAAATCTCGGGAAATAAAGCGATTGGGATTCTAAAAATTTGTAGGGAGAGATTTTGAAGATGCTCTTCTTAAATGAAATAATAGTGACGTTGCGCGACTTCCGGCTATACCGGAAGTAGGTGTCAACTCGCTTGTTTCAAATGGAACACCCTATACAGGGTGTCCGGCAATTACGCGTCAGGATTTTGGTGGGCGATTCTACATGAAAAATTAATGCAACAAACTTCTATACAATTTTTTCAAAAACTTCAAAAATTTTTTCAAAGTACGAATTTTTAATTATTTAAGGTACGGTTAATGTTTAAAGTCGTTTTTCTCGGAAACCGTTAATTCTACGATGATGCAACACGAGCACCTTTTTAAAAAATATTTTGATGCTCTTTACTAATTTGACATCCAAATTTATAAAAAGATTAAAACAAAAAAGTTCTAAGTAATTTTCCTAAGGTGAAGGACAGCTTCAGCCTTTTGTCATTGAGACTAGCGTCAAATTAATAGGGTGAATACAAAGAAACACTAGTGACATGCATGCAAAATTTGGCGAAAATCATTACACTAGAAAAAAAGTTATTAAAAAAAATAAGAAAAAAAAAACATTTTTTAACACCCTGTATCTTCCTTAATTTTGAGTTTTTGAAAAAATTGTATAGAAGTTTGTTGCATTAGTTTTTCATGTAGAATCGCCCACCAAAATCCTGACGCGTAATTTCCGGACACCCTGTATATTATTACATTTTTGGATTCTACGTAAAATTCTAGGCAGATTGGATGTATGATGTCCTATACCGAAGCGTTTTTGAAATTTGAAATATTTGAGTTTTTACGTCAGAAATGACGTTTGTAGGTTCCTATTTAAATGTAAATTTTTCGTGTGAGAAAGCCTTTATTGTTTAATTTGTATTGGATTTCTTGTTCAAAGGGACCTACTTTGAAAGATCTTTCACAATATTTTGATAACATTTATTACAGGGTGGCCCAAAAATAAGATCAAAAATAAGATTAAGAAAACTGCCAAAAATACATTTTTTCTAATGGAGACCCCCAATTTTTATCATTTTAACTTATTAAGTATTGAAAATAAAGGTGTAAAAGTTTGTGTAAGATTGTCCATTCCAAAAATTCTTATTTTTTTTTTTTTTCAATTTTGGAATGGACAATATTTTATAAACTCACCGGTTTTCAATGCTCAAGAGGATAAAATTATAAAATAGGGAGTTTCCATTTGAAAAAATTAATTTTTGGCATTTTTCTTAATTTAATTTTTGGTCTTATTTTTTGGGCACCCTGTAATAATATTTATCAAAAAATTGTGAAACAGATGATGATGATGTTTTCTTAACTTCAAATTTGGCCAACAACTGCCATTTAATGTCCTTCTTCATTTTGTTGAAGCTAGGCAAATAGTGATTTTCCTAATTTTTCCTTGTTTTGTTCTGTATACATTCATTCACGTTGTGTGTGTTTTCTAGTATTTCTTTTTCCGGTGATTGTTTTTTGTATGATTGTTTGCTTTGGTACATTTTGACACCTAATTATAGACGTTTTGTGTAATTTTTTAAATGTATTTTGCGTTACTTATACCATCATGTTTTATGTGGATACGTTTATGTTTCAATTTTTTGTGACCAAATGACTGTTTTTTTAGCCTGAGGAAGATGCATTGGCATCGAAACGTTGCTATTAATAAATAGAAGAAACTGGATGGACGTGTCCTTTATTCCCGAAATCTCACTACGAACTAACATATAAGGACGTTAAACCATTTTATTATTGTGAAACATCTTTTAAAGTAGGTCCCCTTGAACAAGAATTCCGATACAAATTAAATAATAAAGGCTTTCTTATACGAAAGATTTATATTTGAATAGGAACCTGCAAACGTCATTTTTCACATGAAAATCCAAATATTTCAAAAACGCTTATACTCAGGTATAGGACATCATTCATCTAATTTGCCTAGAATTTTACGTAAAATCGAAATATGTAATAATATATAGGGTGTTCCATTTGAAACAAGCGAGTTGACGCCTACTTCCGGTACAACCGGAAGTCGCGTAACGTCACTTTTATTTCATTCTCCCTACAAATTTTCAGAATCCCAATCGCTTTATTTCCCGAGATATTCCAATAGGCCACTCACTATGGCGTACCCTGTATAATGCACTGAATTGGGCGGGTAATTTTATCACTCCTTGACATGTGATGGTGAAGTAGTGATTTTCCAATTTTGCCATCACCTATCCATCATGGCAATAAAATGCCTTGCGTCCGAATGACGGCCGGCGTGCCAAATTGGTAACGAGTGTTCAATAAAAAATACGATCAAGTCACCTCTGGATTTCTTTTTCTGTCATGAACGTAGGTCGTGGCTAGTTTGTATGGTTTGTCATCATGGCATCTATGACGGTTAGAAAGTGGATTGTCATGTCATAATTGCGATGTTAACCAAGACATACGTCTTTTGAAACAATTGCAATCCATAGGTGACTTGATCGTATTTTTTATTGAACACTCTTTACTTCTCAGGTGACAACAGCCAGTACATTGCCAATGTGAATTGCAGGCAATGCCATTACTATAAAGTTACATTGCCGTCAAAGCTTGTTTGCTGAGTTACCTTCTGAACTGATGAATAGGTACACCTTATGGTATTCATCTACAAATCTCTATCAGATCGCATTAAATACATTGTTTCGCAAAGAAGTACACTGGTACAAAGTCGCACAGTGCTTCGTCCAATGGACAAAAATCCAAAAACAAATTTAAATCTACCTATATCTAAATATTTTTTCAGATGATTCTTAATTGGGTAGAAACATTTTACGTTTTCTCACTCCAAAAAAGCATTACAAAAAAATATATCAAAACATCGTATTTATTAAATATATTTTCAATGACATATTCATATACTTTCAATTTCTAAAAAAGTTCACTTGCGTTTGCTTGCGACGAACTTTATTTTATGTTATTTTTCAGGTGGCAGGTCTTGTTGAAACTTGGCTACATAACGGAAAGAAGAGCCCAAAACTAGATGCTACTTGGAGTCTGCGAATAGACTCTTTTGCCTGAATGTGAGCAAAAGATGGGCTATGCCGTCTTGAAATCGCCTCCGATTTGAGGACTTAAATGGGGCCGTGCTCGCGGAAGACTGTTGAAGCCATTTCAGCAATGTTCCGAATAATCAAAAATAAGGCGTGTTAAAAAAAATATTGTCTACATTACAAATAATGAAATAAAATATGCAGATGAGTTTGTGAGTAGTTCATCACCATGTTCCACCACTGCACTTGGAGCTCATCAGGCATTAGCTTTTCACGAAGACCTAGCTTTGTCTTAAAGAAAATATAAATTAATTTAAATGTTATGTGATCCTGCCAACAGTGATTCTTCTGAATCAGAGTGGTCATGAACTATGACTGTTGTTATCCTTAAAAACATCTATACTAACGAGTGTTCAATAAAAAATACGATCAAGTCACCTATGGATTGCAATTGTTTCAAAAAACGTATGTCTTGGCTAACATCGCAATTATGACATGACATCCACTTTCTAACCGTCACAGATGCCATGATGCCAAACCATACAAACTAGCCACGACCTACGTTCATGACAGAAAAAAAAATCCAGAGGTGACTTGATCGTATTTTTTATTGAACACTCTTTATGTCAAGTTTTTTGTTAAAATCAAATATAGCATTTCTATATTAAAGCTTAGATTACATTATATCTTTTTTTTTCAATAACGTGAGAATTGGAACATTGCCACAGAAAATTAAAAATACATTCAAACATAGGGTGATACATTAAAAAAAAAATCAAACTTTTTGATTTCCTCGGTATACTGGTAATCTCACACGTAGAAAAAAAGTATTTTCGCGAACCTATGACTGTACCTTCAAATTTTTTTGTGACACTTGGAAAAAAAAGTTAAAGGAGGGCGACATTATGGTGGATCACTCTGTACATCGGGTCTAAAACTCCATTAGCTCCCCTCCAGAAAAAAAACAGCTATCTACGCCCTTGGTTAGCTGTTAATGGACCTACCGGTGTCACGTCCTTCCTTCTCAGATTTTCAATCTCTTTGGTCTTGGACCTATGGCGTTGTTCCAGCATAGAGTGGCCTTTTCGAGTAGACATTATTTCACCTTGCCTACTCCTGTGTGGATCGAGATACTGTGACATGTCCAGAGCATCATTCAAAAGATTTTTTCGAAAATATTCAAAGTTCAACCAGGTATATCAAAATTTTTGTACTAATTTTCCTATTTATTATTCGTAATAATATAGAATCACCCGCATCAGCCTTTATGTGTGCAAAATGTAAAATTTGGATCAACGGCTTCCGAAAGGGAGAGACAAAGATAAATCTGACTAGACCTGATACAAAGCTCTTGTACTTTTTTGCAGTGCTTGGAATTTTCGATACTTAAGACATCGGACTGGAGCAATATTCTTTGATATCTCCGGGTTTGGCATCAAGTCCTACTCCACAAGATGATCAAGTACAGGATGGCCAACTAGAAATGCGAGGTACTATATCTGGAAAACTATCCATCGAAGAGGCTGGCTGCAAAACATGTTATGACTAAAACGGCTGAGAGAATAGCCTGGAGAATATTTTCAAGTTTCCAAAATGGCCGCTAGGGAGCGTAGCTGCAATCTTGAATCAAAAAAAGTGTTGTTACTGTGAATTCCGCTTCAGTGTGGCTCTGAAAGGTCCCCCTTCCCTTCTAACTTTTGAACCATTTAATATATGCGAACGAAATTTGGACACACCATAATAATATGTGAGGACGTTCTGCATTTTTTGATATAGTCAAATCAAATCAGTTTTATTAACAGCCAATTAACAGTGAATTTTTACAACATGATACAGCATTATAACATCGAACAAGTCCATACACCTAATATAATCGTATCATCACATATTTTGAGAACTAAATAGCTTAGATATAGTTGGTAATACGAATTTCACCGCGATTTTACAACCGATAACACGGTCACATAATTGCGACTGTGTGGTACAGCACGTGAAAAACTTGAAAAACCTAATAATTTGATGGAATCGCTTGAAAAACCTTAAAAAGAACGAAGTAAGAAAGGACATAATTAATTTAACCTATCAAATTACCAAAAGGTGAAAGGAAGAGTGAAAGAATAAAAAATTCAACACGACGTCGTGACAGCTGAAAATATCAAAACGTGAGCTGGGCGCCATTTTGAATAAAAATCAAATGGAAAGAGGGGTCCATTGATACCTTATTTTGAAGTCTCTTTGACCCTAATCACAAATGTTGAGTTTCAATCCTCTGCTATCATTCCTCTTGATATGACAGCATGTGAAAACATTCTTTTTTTTTTTTTTTTCATTTTTGTAACCTAATCAATACTCACCCGCAAGAGTTGACTGCTTCTCCAAACCAAGAAGATATGTTGAGGTAAAGGCTCAAAGGGCCTTCAAAATAAGGTATCACTCGACCCCCTTTCCATTTAATTTTCTCGTTCAACATGGCGCCCAGTTATCATTTTGACATCTTCAGCTCTCACCACTATGTCAAAAAATGCAGAACGTTCTCACATATGTTGTGTCCAAGTTCACGTATACTATATATATCAAACCGTTCACAAGTTAGAAGCAGAGGGACCTTTTTGAGCCGCACTGTATAAACCTAATGACAAAATTATCGACGATAATCTGAACCTTCCTTCTTTGGATTCCGCTTCACAGTGTGGCTCTGAAAGGTCCCCCTTCCCTTCTAACTTTTGGACCGTTTAATAATATGCAAACGAGATTTGGACACACCATATGCACATATCACTCAAAATATATAGGAAACTTGAGTGGGAGCCAATGTAAATGAAGTTTTAGGCATCCAGTTAATCAGGTCGGATTTGTTTAGAGGACTACCCGTTGGATGGCGCTACAGACGGAGGTTTTCCTTAACAACGGTTACCATAAATAACCAATCCCTAACCCTAGACGTCATTGTCATTTCACGTGTATTCTGAATTTTGTGCCGATAGTTTCTACTTTTCAGTACCTAGATCATCTTGAAATTTGTGTTCGAACCTTGGATTGGACTATAATGTAAGCTTATCGTGAGTTCTATGAGAAATGTATCGTCCCCTGAATGTGTGGATATTTTCAACAAAACACCTCCTTTCCAATAAAAGTTCTTCCACTGTTTTAGAAAAGTTGGTTCAGCATGTTAAAAATTCGATTTTGAACAACAAAACTGAAGCACAACTAGTTATACAAGTCCTATAAATTTTGTGGTTTGCATTTTATAGACTCAACATTCGAAATTTAATTTAAATATTGATTCACCTGGCTTATCAAAAGTTATAAACTGAAAAATATGCATAGGTTGTATTTGTCCAGGACAAAGTTTTTAGACATTTTAAAATGAACGTTTTTAAAAAATAGTTATGCATTTTTTCAGAATAACTTTTGATATAGGCACCATGTGATAAATATTTGAATTATAATTTCGAACGTGGTATAGATCCTATTTTATCCAACAGATGGCTCCACCGTATGCAATAAAAACAGATTTCCTTACGTTTTTGAGAAAAAATAGTCAAAAGTACGAGGACTACCCGTTGAAGGGCGCTGGCGAATTACATTTCAAACTATTGTATGGGAGTTTCCTATATATTTTGAGTGATATGTGACCTTATGTGAGGACGTTCTGCATTTTTTGATATAGTCGTGACAGCTGAAATGTCAAAACGACAGCTGGGCGCCATTTTGAATAAAAAAATCAAATGGAAAGATGGACTCCTCTTTGACAGCATGTCAAAACATTTTTTTTTCATTTTTGTAACCTAATCAATACTCACCGCAAGAGTTGACTGCTTCTCCAAATTAAGAAGATATGATGAGGTACAGGCTCAAAGAGCCTTCAAAATAAGGTATCACTCGACCACCCTTCCATTTAGTTTTCTCTTTCAAAATGGCGACCAGTTATCATTTTGACATCTTCAGCTGTCAACACTATGTCAAAAAATGCAGAACGTTCTCACATATGATGTGTCCAAGTTCGCATATCATATCAAACGGTTCAAAAGTTAAAAGCAGAGGTACCTTTTTGAGCCGCACTGTATAAACCTAATTACAAAATTATCGACGATAATCTGAACCTTCCTTCTTTGACACTTTTTGCTTTTCAACACACTTGGGCTCGTTGAAACGAGCTTATCTTGGGCTACAAATGTTAATATAAATATTTTTGATTCTTTTCTAACTATACAGGTCGCGCCAATAGTGCGTGGACGGGATATTGTCGGTTTATAGATGCACATCTTTAAAATTCGTTGCCGAGGTATGATAGACGGACCTCAATAAGGCTGCAAACCTAAAATAGTTACACTTCATTCGCATCGCGTATATATACAGGGTGTTTCATATCAAAGTTACATTTTTGAAAATGGAACAACCTGTATATTATTACATATTTGGGTATTATTACATATTGGTTTCAGATTGAGTTTATGTACCACACATGATATCTTAAATGAGCCGTTCACCAGCAAATCACTATTTTTTGTAAAAGTTGATGTTAAAAAAAAATTGAATATTGCATTGATCCTAAGAGTTACTTTTTTTATGCGATTGAATGTAGAATTTCATCAGCTTTCTGGCGATATACAATTGTTAATATCTATGTCTGGTAGTTTTCTTTCAAATCTACATTTTTCTATTAATCCGACTTTTCTATCAATTCTCAACACTAGGTAGGTATTGAGATCAAGTAGGCCGTGGAAAACAAACAATATGTCATAAATGTTACTATTTTGTTATGGATCTGAACGCTGAATCATTGTTAGGAGACCGGACATCAAAGAAAAAGGGATCGAAAGCAGTATAATAATTATAACAAGATATTTCTAGTAACAATGCCACTTTTTGATAAAAAGTGGCCAGCACTATTCGAAAGGGAGGCAAAATTTCACATCAATAACTAGACAAAGGATAGTCTAGCTAATTTAATTTTTGCCAAGTTCCAAATTTTATTGCTAGACGACCACTTTTCAACGGCACTCTATTTCTCCAGAAATGTGATACGGTTGAGAATTCATTTTATCAGAAGATTCATTGATTTGTGCATAGAATAAGGGGTCGGTGTTTTGAACATTTTTTGTTATGATAATTATTATACTGCCCTTGTTCCCTTCTTTTTATGTCCTGTCGCTGTTTATAATTCAGTCTTCAGTTTCATGATAAAATATTTGAAATATAAATACTTAGTCTATTTTCCATGGCCTACTTGATTAGGTAGGTATAGAGAATTGATAGAAACGTCGAATTAATAGGAAAATGAGGATTTGAAAGAAAACTACCAGAGATATACACTTACAACCGTATATCGCCAGAAAGCTTATAAAAATCCACATTTGATTGCATGAAAAAAGTTAGTTAGTTTCATCTGAAAAAATCAAGTTATTCCTGATTGAAATTTTCTAGATTGGCATAACGATTTCTCCTAACTCAGAAAGAATTGAAGCTAGTACATACGGCCTACATTGGGACATTTCATTGTAAGCATCACAAAAAAATCCCAATTCTCAATCTCTTAGGATCAATGCAATATTCAATTTTTTTTAAACATCCACTTTTTCAAAAAATAGTGATTTGCGGGTGAACGGCTCGTTTAAGATACCATGTGTGGTACATAAACTCAATCTGGAATTGACTAAGGAACCCAAATATGTAATAACATACAGGGTGTTCCATTTAAAAAAATGTAACTTTGATATGAATCACCCTGTATACGCGGAGGAAATGAAGTGAAACTATTTTAGTTTTGCAGCCTCAAGGTCTGTCTATCACGCCCCAGTAACAAATTTTAAAAATGTGCTGCTTTAAACCGACAATATCCCGTCCACGCACTATTGGCGCACCTTGTATTTCTCTGTTTTTTTTTCTATTATGTATGTTGTAGTTGAAGCCGCAGTCCAAGCACATCCAAATTCTGCAATTTGCGGGCGACACTGCCTTTACAGGATCGAACGTCAATACAAAAAGAACCAGGAAGCTCCTCCAACAACACATCTCTCTACTGGAAGACAGAACAGACCAATGGAGGTTACTGATCAACCCAGCCAAAACAATTAAAAGCCTTCATCTTTGACAAAAACACTGATCGAATCGCTCCCCTAGGATTACCTGGAATGAGCACTCTATCCAGTGGGTGAATTGACATTTGAAAAACATATACCGTGTATGTCAGAAACAAAGCGCGGGTCCAGCTGAGTCAATCTCGGTAACCCCCCATCGACCTATTGAGATCTGTCAACTTCTAAGACTCCACCCCACCTGGTCCATCATGGCCCCCAGCAAAGACTTCTCCAATTTGAAATCCAAGTTCTAAGGACAATCGTAAGATCCCCATGGTTCTTCCGAAACACACCCATAAGAAGAGACACCAAATGTCAACTGCTCGATGAACACCCAAAAACCTCTCCAGCAATACCTTGGTACAATCTTCAACTAGGACCAGGAGCCGACTGATTCAAAAATTCTTCCTTACGGGGGACGTTCCTGCACGAAAACTTGGGCTGCCAAACTTTTTGTAGCCACCTCCAACCCACCTCAACCACTAGGACCTTACAGAAAAGACGAACATCCAAAAGTACCTTCATTTATTTGTATTTATTCATTTATTGTTCTCCAACACACTACAGAACAATTATTTGATTTTCAAAATTTTGCATTTAAAACCACATTGCTGGAACTACTCATATATACGTATTATTAAAATATACCTCGGGTTCCCTATTTCATCAATGTGCGGCAAGTGAAGCCGATTCTCAGCCGATGAGAGAGACAGGAATAATCAAGCCTATACCAATGCCTCATAGGTGTATTTCATGTGTATCTGGAAAAGACTGCGATTGTGCTAAACGTCATTTTGGGCCGATCTCATGCTGCCGCTGTGGTGCCGATACTCCCCGTTTTTACGGTACCATTAACACATATTTTTGTGGTGGTCAAGCTTTTTCCTTGTGAGATATTGAACAGCCAAATTTATAATATAGGGAAGTAGAATGTTGCTGTACGCGGAAACTTTCTTCTGAAATCGAAATTTTGATGGCATCCGGTTTTTGAATTACAAATTCAACGTTAAGGCGATCTAAAGTCTTGGCGATTTAAAATCTGACAGCGCTGCTGCACGGTCTCTGTTCTAGGTTCAAATAATCGATAACAGCTGATGACCGTACCTTCCTATTGGTTGTTTTCCAGATTCGGACTAGAAATATACCCGCCTACCGACTAATCCTGAAATTTTATATTGAGGCATGTGCATTGATATGTGTGTACACATGAAACATACCTATGGGAAATTATTATTTCTGTCTTTTCCGATTTGGCAGAATTTGGCTTGACCTTGGAAGAACAACGGTGGGTATATTTCAATAATAAGTATATGGAATTACTTCAGGTTCGGATATCTTCAAAAAGGTTAATTCTAGCCTCGCTTCTAGCCAATTCTACAAAGTATACCTATTTCATGTTAATTTTTTTTCAAATGTACAAGGGCGTACAAAAAAGTTGTAACTATTTGAATGAGTGAAAAAGTGTGTAAGTGGTGCCCCCTACAAGTAAGAGCAATTCCGTGATTTGATTTTTGCATGTCAACCAACCCCCATGTATCAAATTTCATCATAATAACTTGATAATTTCGAAAGTTATTCAAATGATCAAAAATTTGAATTCAACTTTGACACCCTGTATTCTGTATCTCTGTTAATATCAACTTTCGAGAAAGACATATTTTTGTGTGAGGAATCCAATGTTACCGTATGTCCCATTCTTTCTGGGACACCCTGTATTGTGTGGTCGGCTTAGGCGAATGAAATTGATCCCAAGCACATGCGCGAGAAAGACCAGAATTCATTTTTGAAACGAACCAAAGAACGAAACAGTCAAATCGTGCTCCGTCAAGCTACCCCCCGATATCGTGGAATGCGGGTTTTGAGTATACAGGGATTATGCACGCATTTTGCACATATATTCTTAGATCTTGCACACGTTTTCCCGGAAGACTAGAGCACATTGTTTGAGTAAGTAGTTCTTTTATTTAGCATAATAGCTACAATATTTCATAAATAAAGAATGGGGGAAAAACTTGACGGTTCGGACGGACGGTCTATATGACAAAAAAAGGTTTTGGATGATGTCGGGGGGAAACCGTCCAGTTTCCCCCCATCAAACAATGTAGAGAATATCGTTCCAAACTTCGAACATTGAACCACTAGAACAAGCATAGCACTCCGAACGTACACGATTTGTTTAAGTCGATAACATTATGTTTTTGTTTATATTTATGTGATGTTATTTTGACTCATTTGTGATAAGATCTCTACAATTCAACCCTCCATGAAGAAGCTCCACAAACACAGCACTTTTTTGCTATAATTGCTACACTGAATTTTCTTCTCGAGCAAAGTGGTCCAGTTTTTAAATTGTAATTCGGGTTTTAAATGTTACCGCTAGATGTCTAAGTGTCGCAAGTGAGGTCATGCATTTTAGAGAATCTTTATTTTTTACGAGCACAGACAGTTAAAATGCATGAACGATCGTTTCAAATAATATAAAACCGTTAGATATAAATACCTTGTTTTAAAAAAAGACAAAATAAGTTCACAAGTAGCAAGGTAAGAGTGAGCGTGTAAAAGTTAATTATTTTTATCATAACACATGTTTAAATGGAATAATAAAAATTTATTGAAATCATACAAATCAAGTATCATAGTTTTGTATTTCACTTGGACGTTTATCAAATTCAGCGAAACATTTATAAAATAGACTGTATTTTGTCTTGATTAAACGACGTCTGGAAGTAGTCTTCTTGATTTGAACCATTTGTAAAAATTTGTTTACAGTGTAAAGTTTCTACCATTCCGTTACTAAAAATATATAGGTATTCTTTTTCCATTTTCCTGCCAAAATAAATTGAATGTCAAAGTTGAGATTGAGTATAATATGGAATTAGGGGGAGGGGTACTTAAAGGGAATCAAACAATCAATTATTCTCAAACAATTTTCTGCTCAAATCTTCGTAAATTTATCGAATTTATAATCAGACAATAAAATTATAGTGACAAATGGGTCGCCGTTGACAACAACAATAAACTAAAGGGGACCTCACTGTCGATAACAACCTCAAATGAACTAAACTGCTGGACACTCGAACTTATACATGCACATTTTTGGTTTAAATTCAAAGTCCAATATCTTCAACGAGAATAGAGATATTTCAATGCGGTTTGCGGATTTTTCAAACTAGTTTCGTCCGGATAGAGATGCATGGACTGAATCTTTCGTGGGAAAAAAGAAATGATATACAAAAAATATGATATACAGTGTGTCTGCTTAAGTTGGCCACATATGGGAAACTTTTTTATTATTAATTTTAGGAAAAAAAGTTATTCTTTATAAAAAGTTCTGCATGTTCCAAAACCTAAAATGCAACCATCAGATATTCCATTTTTTCATTTGAATTAATGCATTGATTTAAATGTCCAATAATTAAAATAAGAGATTACTGTTTAATATTAATTTATTTATAAAATTTAATAAATTTAAAAAAGAAAAAAACAATCATTTCAATGGTAGTGTTTATTTTTCTTTATAAAAATTTTCGATATTGTCAAATTTTACTCTTGAGTGAAATTCATATTTTTTGACAAACCTCGTATACGACTGAAAAAATGTAATATCTGATGGTTGCATTTTAGGTTTTGGAACATGCTGAACTTTTTATAAAGAATAACTTTTTTTCCTAAAATTAATAATAAAAAAGTTTCCCATATGTGGCCAACTTAAGCAGACACACTGTATACTTCATAAATCATATGAAGTCATGCAAAAAATCAAAATTTTTGTGAGTATGCCATATACGCGACGTTTTTGAAAACGTCACAGGCACCATATGATTGGTCGTGGCCGAATTTGGTATCCAAACAAGCTTTTGTGACTTGTGGTTTTGTATTCTGTGAGTTTTAAATCAGTGTTTGTGTTCAATTTGGACTTCTTTGGACTATATTTTTGGGTTTTTTTACATATATCGTGTGTCCCGTTAGTGCGTACATGATTAGCCGAGTGAAAAGTCAGCTTTTGAGGTAATAAAAAATAGCTTGTTTGGATAATTCCGTCTGACAGCTGACGTCATGACGTCACAGAAACCTAGCGTATTAGTGATCATTGAATTCAGGCGATACTTGTTACTATGGTAATGTTAATATCTCCAGACATTCTTGTCAGTTTTTGAATTCAAGCGCGTTGTCATCAGATACGCTAACAAACATCAGAGTGGGGGAGCGAAATGTTTGAGATGCTATATAACTTTGCAATGCATTGACGGATTTCTACGATTTTTGCAGTGTTGAGAATCTTATTTCCACTGATTAAAAGAAATAGTAGAATAAACTTTTTTTTCAATAGATAAGGTACTAACACTCATGGTCAGATTAATAGCGCTAGCCAAGAATTTGATAAAAATATTATACATCAACAGTTATCAAAAAAAAAAGAAAAAAGTATTGATGTATCTAAAAACTTGAATCCATTTCAAGGCCTTTTTATCACGTTCACATAAAGATTTGAAAAATGAAACTTTTATGTGTAACTTTTGATAAGAATGGCTAGCACCAATGAGACATTGCACAATAATTAATCAAAGGATAGTGTAGCTATGAAATTTTAAACTTGGCAATATCTTGAAGAGATCATGAAAGATTTGTAATTTTTGCCATGTTTAAAATTTCAAAGCTAGTGGGTTCAGTGATTGTGAAATTTCATAAATTTTGCTCCTCTTTCGAATGGTGCCAGCCATTTTTTATCAGAAGTAACACAGAAAACAGTGTTTTTATTGACATCTTTTAAACGTGTTAAAAGGGCCCTATTTGTTTTATTCAACAGTTTCCGGATACTGACAAATGGATTGAAGTTTCAAAATACACGAATACTTCTTTGATAACTGATGCAGTATGAAGGTTTTATCAAATTCTACGCCTGTTCTTTTTATCTGATCATGAGTGTAGGTGCATTATCGTTAAAAAAAATGTACATCCCTATCTCCATTTCTCTTTTATAATGGTCTTCAGCTTTGCAAAAACGGTAGAAACCCTTCAATCCATTGCAGTCACAGCATTTGAAACATTTGGTCCCCCTTATGAAGGACCATAACTAGAAGACGAATCGACATACGAATATCCCTGAAATTCTGTCCCTCTTTTTGGTTAGTTCATTTGAAGGCGCTGTTGCTAGTAGCGCTTTTATTTATTCATTATCATGGTAACGTTTATTGCTTGTCAATAATTTGTCAAGATACTTTTATCACATTTTCATTCATTTTTTCCAAAATTCCACTTAACATTCCACACGCAATGCATTCTTTATAAGGAAAAAATTGAGGATGAATCGTCGCAGCATGGTGTTTCAAGCATATACTTATTATTAAAATATACCCACCGTAGTCCTCCCAAAGTGAAGCCAAATTCAGCCAAATCGGAAAAGACAGAAATATCAATTACCCATAAGTATGTTTCATGTTTACTCACATATCACTGCACATGCCTCAATATAAAATTTCAGGATTAGTCGGTAGGCGGGTATATTTCTAGTCCGAATCTGGAAAACAACCAATAGGAAGGTACGGTCATCAGCTATTATCGATTATTTGAACCTAGAACAAAGACCGTGCAGGAATTCAAAAACCGGAAGCCATCAAAATCACGATTTCAGAAGAACGTTTCCGCGTACAGCAACAGTTCTATTTCACTATAGCATAAATTTGGCTGTTCAATATTTCACAAGGAAAAAGCTTAACTACCACAAAAATATGTGTTAATGGTAGATCTACCGTAAAAACGGGAGTATCGGCACCAAAGCGGCAGCATATGAGATCGGCCCAAAATCACGAGTAACCTATAGAAAACAGCTTTTAGCACAATCGCAGTCTTCTCCAGATACACATGAAATACACTTATGAGGCATTGGTATAGGCTTCATCATTCCTGTCTTTCTCATCGGCTGAAAATTGGCTTCAGTTGCCGCACATTGATGAAATAGGGAACCCGAGGTATATTTTAATAATACGTATATGGTTTCAAGCCCATGGTTTGTTCAATGACAACAGTCTGTCAATGAACGATATGACGTCACTCAGTTACTCTATCAATTAATGCAATTAAACAAAAAAATATGAAAATTCTAGAAATTTCAGAATAATGTATAACAAGAAATATATTCATGATACCTATTATCATCAAATAGTGAGAGTTTTGATGCCTAGCTAATAAAAATTGTTGCATTTTGATAAAGTATTCGTAACGTTGTTTCAATTATGTTACCTAGGTAACATTTTTGTTTGACATGAAATCGCTAACGACTCTTCGCCATCTGGGGCTGAATTACGATTTGAAACCTGGACCACTTTTATGCATTTCGATTACTCTCCTAGTTACAGTCCTCCATAGTCCCCCTCCCTGATGTTTGTCAGAGTATCTTATGACTACGAGCTTGAATTCAAAAACTGACAAAAACATCCGGAAATATTAGCATTACCATAGTAACAAACCATATTGTGTCGCCTGAATTCAATGATTTCAATGCTCACTGAGATGGCATACTCACAAAAATTTTGATTTTTCGCATGACTTCATGACTTCAAGTGGTGATCCATTCCTTGTATAAGAGTGGGTCTTTTCGGAAATGTATATCGTGATTCTTTGTTTCTGAGAAAGATCCATTCCATGCATCTCAATCCAGACGAATCTAGCTTTAGAAGTGCGCAAACCGCATTAAAATATCACTTTTCTCGTTAAAGATATTGGACTTTGAATTAAACCCAAAAATGTGCATGTATACGTTCGAGTGTCCAGCAGTTTATTTAAAAAGAGGGACGTTTTTTCAGGGATTTTCGTATGTTGAATTAGCCTAGTTTACACCGATAACTCATTTAGTTCGGTCCGATAGGACCAAGTGGGTGGGGATAGTACGGTAGGACCAATGATTGCTTCTCGCCCGTTTACATCGTCTTGCAACGCGTGAACTAAATGAGTACGCAAGCAATTCGTCAAAATGTCAAAACAAAGTCGAAATTATTTATCAACACAATTCGTAACCAAAAAAAACATATGTAAGTAAGCTCAGATTGCCTTAGAAACTCAGAACCAACACACTTGACAATAATAACAATCAACATAACCTCATAATTTTGATCCAGATCGAACCAAATTTAGTTCGGTACAACTGCTGGCGAATACCGAACCAAGAGCGGACCAGCTTAGTGTGCAACTGTTTACACCATTCGAACCAAATATTTGGTTCTGATATAGTTCGAATCAAGTACTTGGTCCGCGGACCAAGTTGTTGGTGTAAACTAGGCTTCTTGTCTCCTAGTTATAGTCCTCCATATGCCCAACGTTGCCGTGTGTGAGAAAAAATCCTCTATCAACTTTTTACTGTAAAAGATCAAGGAAAATCGTTCGAGTATTCAACGACTAGTGACAGACTCAATTAGTCGTGACGTCATAACTATGTTGGTAGCACTAAAGCCTGTTTCCAAATAAACTAATATAATATTTTTTAAGAACACACTTTTTTGAAATATTGGAGAGATGTTGACTGATTTTGTACAGTATTCAAGTTTTTTAGGTTGCTGTGGATAGAGTGAACTTGAATTATAGTGACTAGAAAGTTTAAAGTACTCTGAAGGTGCTGAATTATGATTTTTGGAATAAATATGGAAATTATGCAATTTAGAAATGGTTGTTTAGCTGGGTGATTTTCATTATCTATTGATTTCATAGATTTCACGTGAATAATGAGGTTCAAGCACATCATGAAGTTAGAAATGAGTATCATCAACTTTTTTTAAGGATGAGGAAAAGTTGATATTGTTCAACAGAAATGCTGTGGAGTCTCAGAATGATTGTTTTTGATAGTAGAGTGGTCATCATATTTTGAAAGAAAGAAAGTGAATCTTATCATCTCGTCTACACAATTTTAAACATGGAGACATTCAAAATACATTTTGTTTAACATGATTTACTTTCTATGATATCATTAAAAGTAACAAATAAGAATTGAACCTTGAACAAAAGTGGTGATCCATTCCTTGTATAAGAGTGGGTCTTTTCGGAAACTGAAGGAGGAGCATTTTTTCTTTGCACAGTAATATTCAGGAGTCTGGAGTAAAACACATACCATAAATGATAACCTTTAACTATAATCCAATCTAGATTCTGGATAAAATTGACATGTTTTATCTAAATAAACTATTATATTGTTTATAGAATATTTATCAATAGAAAGACATAACCTCAAAATGCCCAAATCCACTTTTTTTTTCAAGTCAAATAAATGGAAGTGATTATTTAGTTTGTAATCAAATAAAGAATATCTACCGGCGTTAACAGTGTACCTTTTTGAGTAAACAGGTATTGAATAAGCAAGTTATCCACGATAACTCAAAACCCCCATTGAAAAACGCATTGGAAATAGTTTGTTTGGAAACAGCCGCTGCCTTTCAGGGATACCAACCTTTGTAATGACGTCACACGACGTGATTGAGTCTAGAGCGATGAAAAAAAAGCTACACTTTCCTTGAATATTGAATAGAAATACATTTATTTGATGATAATGAACTTCAAGTCATTGTTAATGAATTGGTGACAGAAAATCTGGTGAAAGGCATTTCAAGGAAGTAAATATGGCAAACCAGGAGCTTGCTTTTCCCCTTTCTTATGTTTACATTGACAAGTTCGACTCACACAATATTGTTTGTTTATGCTTCTAGTGGTTCAATATTCGTAGGTTCCAAATCTGTTTTCATAATCTTTTTTAGTAGTTCAATGGAAAAAATTTGGAAAATATGTCAATTTTCCATTTTTATAGTACCGTTACGCCCCTTTGCGGCAATCCCAGAAGAAACTTGAAATATATTTCCAGTATTTTCTCTTGGACACATAACTCTACAGTTTTTTTTTCCAGGCTTTATGATAAATAGTTTACGAGAACTAGCACCCTGTCGCTGAAAATCAATCACCCTGTACGTAAATAAAACTCATTCTAAAGAATTATTACAATATATTCTGGAATACTTAAAAATATTTTTCTCAAACTTCATCAAAAACAAAATGTTTCATATAAAAAGAAAACAAGAAAGAACTCACCGATATCGACCTTACCAACTCAACATAACAGAGAATTATTACAATTCAGTAAAGTTGTGAGAATCTGTCGTTTATATACATAGAAGAAACTTCCGGAGAACATTTGGTCTTTGGATGCAAAACTTGGCAGGTGTCCCCTTTAAGTCCAGCTATAGCGTTTTGAATTTCTGCATTTAGAACCAATTGAAATCTTTTTGGAGGTTCTGTCCTATTGTTATTCGTAAATTGTATAGTTAGATTGTTGGTTTTCGGATTCCTTGTGGGCCGACGTAGCCTTATGATCTTTTTATTTTCGGGTTGCGAGTTTGATTGTATTCGAACCAGTTTCGAGTTTCGGAAAAAGAAGGGCGTGTTTTGTCCCTGTAATAAATAATAAAAATAATATTATTCAGTTGTTAAGTTCGATTAAAAAAAACAAGTTATCTTTGATTGAAATTTTCCAATTGGCAAACCAATTTCTCATAATACAAGAAGAATTCAAGCTAGTACGTACATTGGAACATTTCAAAATTATTGATACCAAAGTCACAATCTCTTACTTTTAGGATGAATGAGCATTTTTTTAAACATCAAAAATAACGATTTGCGGATATACGGTTCGTTTAAGATACCATGGTTGTACAGTTATGTTCATAAAAAAGTCATACACGTCACTGTCAGTCATTTGCTTTGTAGACCTGCCGCATGTGAGTTATAATCTCAAAAGGAAGTCAAACCAGCCGCACATAGAGACCTGAGGGATTTCTTTCTTTTTATCACTATTATTATTTCCTTTTTTATTTTATAAAAACATTTTAAACAAAATATCTACATCAGTAACAAAAATAGCTGTATGACTTTAATATGAACATGATTGTACAGGGTGTTCACGTATATTTTGGAAAACAGCTATCTTCGTTAATATTAACCCTAGAGAGTGGTTCAAATTAGCAAAGTTGTAGTACTTTTTCTGAATCATCAGAATTTGTTATCAGAAAAAACAAACGAGCATCAGAAGTCAAAAAAATGCAGTTCGATAGAGAATGTTTTCCTGATTTCAAATATACAGGGTGCTACAAATTCGATGCTTACCATTGGTATCTTGGAAACGGTAGGAGATACAGCGGAGTTTAAATGGGGGCAAAGTAGCGCATTTTGGTGGTCATTAAAATTCCGTTTTGAAATTCAAGAAATTCCGAATTCTTTCAGCGATATCAGAAAAAAACCGAAATTTTGTGAAATCGTTACACATTTCCTATGTGTATTTGAAGAGATATTTCAAAATAAATGTCACATCTTCATTGCCACTTTTCTCCTCTACAAAATGACTTCATCAAATTTATGATCCGACGTTTCGTCTATGAGCAGCCATCATCAACTTTGTTTTTTTAAATACGGTCCTAGATTTTTTATCACGGATTTTAAGAGCCTCTCATGTTCCCAAACCAGCGATGTATCGCAATTATTCAAAAAAAAATTATTAATGGATCTTTCCATAAGAACTCATGTGTTAGGCCAGTGACACACGAGGATACTGAATCTGAGATACAGTATGCGAGATACGATATTTCAGAATAAAAATAGCGGCAACTGTATCCTATACTCCCATTTGCACACATTGGCGTCGTCGGCGGCTGAAGGTGCAAGACGCAGATTTTCTGTATCCGGATACTGTATCTGACGCTCAGCCGCGTGTGAACAGTTCCATTTAAGTATATGCATGATCTGAATCCAAGATTCGCGTATCTCAGATTCAGTATCCACGTGTGTCATTGGCCTTAGAGAGAGACAAAAATGTATTTTTAATAGGATCAAAACCAAGCACCTTTTTTTAAATAATTGCAATACATCGTTGGTTTGGGAACATAAGAGGCTCTTGAAATCCGTAATAAAAAATCCAGGACAATATTTAAAAAAACAAAGTTAATGACGGCTGCTCATAGACGAAACGTCTGATCATAAATTTGATGACGCTATTTTGTAGAGGAGAAAAAGTGGCAATGAAGATGTGACATTTATTTTGAAATATCTCTTCAAATACAAATAGAAAAACATCAAAACGATTTCACAAAATTGCGTCTTTTTCCGGATATCTCCGAAGGTATTCAGAATTTCAAAACGGCATTTTAATGAGCACCAAAATGCGCAACTTTGCCCCCAGTGAAACTCCGCTGTACCTCCTACCGTTTCCAAGATACCAATGGTGAGCATCGAATTTGTAACTGGGGCACTGAAAGCGAATGAAAAAATTGGGTTTAGCAGAGAACCAACTAAATTAATTCCACTATTTTGAGGAGCATTTTGTTTTCTTGGTTTTCTTGATCCATCTTCATCTTGATCTTACTGTCTTCCTTCCTGATGCTATTTGAATGTTTTCCTCCACTCTGGAGGCCACTTGGCCTCATAGTGGAGCTCCACCTCGCTTTTGTCCTCGGACCCCATGATAGGGCTTCGCCTCAAGGGGCCTCCGAGTCTCATAATGAAGCCAAAACTCGTTTTGGGGATTTCTGCCTCGTGGTAGGGCTCCGCCTCAAGGGGGGCCCCGAGTCTCATAATGATTATTGATAAGTTTTTTTCACATAAATCAGCTGTCCGGCCGTCAAAAATATTGAATTTTGAACAAATTGAAAGAGCCGACAACAGTGTTCCAAGAGAGCTTCAGGCTATGATTGGTTCAAATGACTATTAGCCGTGATCTCAAATAGGCATTTGTGTTGTGTTGCCAGATGTATTTCGTTGCATCGTGTCTACATAAGTAACTAAGGTTCATGGAAAATTATGGGTCTCATTGAAAATGTTTTATTATCACTAGTGATTTAAAAATGTACATATTATATAATTGGTAACTATCGGGGATGCACTCATAGAGTATAGAGTGTTTTTAATTGGAATAACAATACCTTGAATACAAGGAAGCTACTTATTAAATTTGCAGTTTGGCAAACTCGCAAGAATTCTCGCAAGAATTCCTCTCTCCCCTCAATGTATAAACATGTGACACACAAAGAGACGTCGGGCTATATCAAGTTGTTGGAAAATCATTGATCAAAATTAATCACCAATGCCAGGGAATTTGTCTCACCACATCTGGTAATTTTGCCGAATCCCTCTCTGTAGAGGGTAGCGTTCTCTAACGTGCCAACATCCATGACACGGGACCAACAGTTTAACGTCTTTTCCGAAAAACGGTGCATCTCTCAAAAACCAAATTAGCCCAGTAAAGTCGTCGTCGGCTTATAGGTGTCGACAAAAAAAAAATTCTAACAGAATGATATTTTCAGGGATCCTTGATGACTACCTTCTGAGCATCCAACCACAAGATCTGCTCGAACTCCTGGTACGTTTTGAGCTGAAGAGGTGGTTTTCTGAACATTTTTTACAGTAAAATCGCCTCAATAAAAGTTATAGCGAACAAGAACTAAACAACTTTGCCTTAATGTTTTTTTTGACAGCACTAACACTTGATGAGTTACAGCCCATCAAATGACAACATTTCGATGGCGACAGGGGTGGTTTCCAACATTTTTTCAGAATTCAAGAAAAATGTTATAGAGCAAAGTTTTTCAGCCTTTGATTGTCTGAAACTTACATGAAAGTAATTTTAATATTGTCACAAAATGTTTTTCAAACCACGCATATTGCCAGCTTAATTTTGTCATTTGACTCGTTTAGTATTAGAGTTATCAAAAAATGTTATTGGGCAAAGTTCTTCAGTTTTTGAACCTCTATAACTTTTATAGAGTTAATTTTGCTCTTAAAATATGTTTAGGAATCCCCTCTTCAGCGCACCAAGAGTTCGAGTAGATCTTTTGGGTGGATACTAAGAAAGCAGTCCCCAAGCCACCTTGACAATATCATTTTGTTTAGATTTTTGTTTTTTTTTGACAAACAAAAAAACAGAGAATTTTTTTCAGGGTGTTCCAGTAAGTGTGGCCACCCGCCATATCTCGGAAACCATTCATCGTGGAGGCTAGGGGCGTAACAACCCACACCAAGTAGAAAAATAGGATTTTTATGGAATTCTACCCAATCAAAATATATCGATGATATCATTTTCATAATAACTTACTTTTTACCAACACTTTTTGTCTGAAACGTTTTTTTCTATATATAAAAAAAAGAGGTGGGGAAAGTTCAATTGTTTTTTTAAACAAACGGAGATATCTCCCGTTTCGCTAGACCGATTTTATCGAACTTGGGCTCATATGAATGAAAGAGCGTGATCTGCACTACAAACTTCTTATTTGCTTTTGAATTTGTGACCTTCGCCGTCGCCGCTAGATGGCGTTAACTCAAACGATAGCATATTTTTGAGTTTTTTTCACAAAAATTGAATGTAATGATTTATTCATTTTTTTCATATTTTTAAATGGCATACATTTTTCTATTGAGAAATTGAAAAAGAAAACAAAAAAAAAATAAAAAATAATTTCAACTTTTTGTTTTTTTTTAATTTTTTTGATAAAAAAATGTATCCCCTTTTAAAAAAGCAAAGGTCAGAAATTCAAAAGCAAATAAGCATTTTGTAGTTCAGATTATGCTCTACCATATGAGCCCAAGTTCGTTGAAATCGGTGAAGCAAAATGGGAGAAACCTCCGTTTGTTTAAAAAAAAAATTTAAGTTCCCCACCGCTTCATTTTGATAGATAGAAAAAAACGTTTTAGACAAAAAGATTAGGTGAATAGTCAGTAAATATGAAAATGATATCATCGATATACAGGGTTATTCACGTTATTCGACACGAAAGATTATGGCCAAAGTATCTGATTTCAAAGATTTTTTTTTCTGGATGGATAGGGACCCTTTAAGGCTACATTTTAAAAATATTTTCATGTTATACAGGGTGTCCCTGAAAGACGAAACGTATCAAAGTTGTATTTTTTAAATGGAATATCTTGTATTATTACTTAATTTTTGGCTTGTATGATCAAAATTAAGGTAAGTTTGATTGAGGTTTGATATCAATGATTTTCCAACAACTAGATATAGCCCGACGTCTCTCTGTGTGTCACATGTTTATACATTGAGGGGAGAGAGGAATTCTTGCGAGTTTGCCAAACTGCAAATTTAATAAGTAGCTACCTTGTATTCAAGGTATTTTTATTCTAATTAAAAATACTCTATACTCTATGAGTGCATCTCCGGTAGTTACCAATTATACAGTGCGGCTCTAAAAGGTCCCCCCCATTTTTTTTTAATGTGTGCACCAAAAATTTTGAAACTTGGCATACTTTAATAATTGCTGTCGAAATACTACTTTTTGATGTTACTGACGTACTTTTAGTATTCAAGATGGCGGCTGGGCGCCGTTTTGAAACATTTTTTTAAATGGAAAGGGGGGTCGTGTGACACCTCATTTTGAAGATCCTGATGAGTACTTTATAACCCTAGAATATTGAGTCAATATCTTCAAGAACAACAAAATGGCTGTACATTTAATTACTACATTGATACATACACTTTTTGAAAAAGTTCAATTCAAAATATGCTTTTTTGTCATTTTTGACATTTATTCCTAACCCAAACTTTATGTCAAGAAAATTTCCAGCATCTTTTGAATTGAATTTGACGATTCTTTTTTTAAAAGTGTATGTATCAATGTAGTAATTAAATGTACCGCCATTTTGTAGTACTTAAATATATCGACTCAATATTCAAGGGTTATAAAGTACTCATCAGGATCTTCAAAATGAGGTGTCACACGACCCCCCTTTCCATTTAAAAAAATGTTTCAAAATGGAGCCCAGCCGCCATCTTGAATACTAAAAGTACGTCAGTAACATCAAAAAGTAGTATTTCGACAGCAATTAAAGTATGCCAAGTTTCAAAATTTTTGGTGCACACATTAAAAACAAAAAGGGGGGGACCTTTTAGAGCCGCACTGTATAATATGTACATTTTTAGATCACTAGTGATAATAAAACATTTTCAATGAAACCCATATTTTTCCATAAACCTTAGTTACTTATGTAGAGACGATGCAACGAAATACATTTGGCAATACGACACAAATACCTATTTGAGATCAACCAATCACAGCTGATAGTCATTTTAACCAATCATAGCTTGTAGCTCCCTTGGAACACTGTTGTCGGCTTGTTCAAAATTCAATATTTTTGAAGGCCGAACAGCTGATTTATGTGAACAAAACTTATCAATAATCAGTTAATTATAACTGTCCTATAACACCAACGATATTGAAACAAATAACAAATTAGAACATATCCTCATTAATACACTGGTTAACCCCTTTGGATAAAAAGTGAAAGTTCTGAGTGCTTTTTATTTGCAACGTTGAACGAACGTTGAACGAATTCAACGGGCGAGATGTAAATAATAACATGTTTATTATAGTGGCAAACAATTTGCCCGGAATCTAGGGTGTACGCTAGTTCTAGTGGGTTCTATGTTCTAAGTTTGATATACCTAAACCTTATGGTTTTTGAAATATCTTCAATTTTGCGAAAATGTAGTATTCATTATAACGCCTAATTTCTTAGCTGTTGTTTTCTTTTTTTTTACCAAATTAATAATCAAGTCTACCAATTGATCAAGATTGATGTCACACTTATGAAACTTTTGATAACCTATACAGAGTGTCTAAAAATTATGGTTAAATAATCATTATCTTTAAACGGTAATAACTTGTTTTATTTATATGACACGTCCTGTATTTTATGTCAACAACAGATGTAAAATTTCATTGTCTATCGAATATTATTATACCTTCCTATAGCTAACTCTTCACGTTTTCAAGTAAAGCGAAAAAAAAGAAAAAAAAAAGGTTTCTCATTAACGCACCAATAGATGGAGATGCCGTCTCCAAACCGTTAGGAACATATTTCACCTATGGTGTTTTGACAACCCCTATTATTATTTACTTAAAGTTGTCAGTTTTTAATTGATATTTTTAATTACTAATCGTTCTATTAGTGCTAGCAATAGCTAAAAAATGCTAATTTATCCAGGAGAAGAACGGATTGACATGATTTTTATACTGGGAGAATGCCATCAAAACTGCCTCTTAGCATCAGGAGTTTACGCTGAAAGATTTTCAAACAGAAACCATCCAAATAAGGCAGTATTTGAGAGACTGTTAACACAATTTAGAGAAACTGGAAGTGTTCAGTATGAAAAACCCATCAAAAGGAAACCTGTGACTGGAAATGAAGATACTCAATTTGCGGTGATGACCTCCGTAATCAAAAATCCTCATATAAGTCAAAACCAGATTGCGCAAAATATCGACACAAGCCAAGCACGATCATGCTTATAAAATTCAGCTTCACCAAGAATTGTCCGAAGACGATCATGAAAGACGAGTTGGATTTTGTATGTGGGTATTAGAAAAATGTGCAGATAATGAACACTTTTTTAAGTCAGTTATGTTTACTGACGAATGTACATTTCATAACAATGGAACTGTTAATCGACATAACTTTCACTATTATTCTGATTCAAGTCCACATCAATGGTCAGTGAACGTGTGGGCCGGAATAATGGGTCAGTATTTAATCGGTCCTTACTTTTTGAAGAACATTTAAATGGAAGGTTGTTTTTAGAATTTTTGATCAATCAATTTCCAGTCTAATTACAACACATTCCATTGGACATAAGAGGAACTATGTGGCTCCAAATGGATAGAGCTCCTGCGCATTTTCATCGTGCGGTCAGAGAATATTTAAATGATCGTTTCCAAAATCGGTGGATTGGAAGAAATGGTTTTCAAGCTTGGCCACCAGGGTCACCCGACTCTCTTTTTGTGGGGATACATAGAAGGGATCGTTAATAACACAACACCGACAACACCAGATGATATGAAGCAACGTATCAGAGAAGCTATCCGAACCGTAAGCCCGCGTATGTTGGCAAATGTTGCTGGAGATTTTGAAAAAAGGATACGTTTTTGTTTAGAGTCGGATGGTCGTCATTTTGAACACTAGCTATGGAAAATTGTTTGTTGTATTTCCACCATGTTTTTATCTTTGTTCATAATTCAAGCCAATAGGTTAAATTAGTTTACATAATTAAGACTTCGTTTTACTTGAAAACGTGAAGAGTTAGCTATAGGAAGGTATAATAATATTCGATAGACAATGAAATTTTACATCTGTTGTTGACATAAAATACAGGGGGTGCCATTTAAATAAAACAAGTTATTACCATTTAAAGATAATGATTATTTGACCATAATTTTTAGACACTCTGTATAGGTTATCAAAAGTTTCATAAGTGTTACATCAATCTTGATCAATTGGTAGACTTGATTTTTTTGGTTAAAAAAGGAAAACAACAGCTGAGAAATTAAGCATTAAAATGAATACTACATTTCCGCAAAATTGAAGATATTTCAAAAACCATAAGGTTTAGGTGTATCAAACCTCAATCAAACTTACCTTAATTTTGATCATACAAGCCAAAAATGAAATAATATACAAGGTATTCCATTTAAAAAATACAACTTTGATACGTTACTTGTTTTAGGAACACCCTGTATAGCATGAAAATATTTTTAAAATGTAGCCTTTAAGGGTCCCTATCCATCCAGAAAAAAAAACTTCTTTGAAAGCAGATACTTTAGCCATAATGTTTCGTGTCGAATAACGTGAATAGCCCTGTATTTTCATTGTGCAAAATTTCAAAAAAATCATATTTTTCTACTTGATGTTGGTTGTTACGCCCCCTAGCGACCATTTCAGAAACTTGAAAATAGTTTCCAGGTTTTTCTTTTGGCCGTTTTAGTGGCCACCTTTACTGGAACACCCTGTACAGAGTGATTCAGTTTTAGTGACGGGGTGTCAGTTCTCTTAAACTATTCATCATAGAGACCCAGGAAAAAAATCTTTATAGTAATGTACCCAAGAGAAAATGCCGGAAATATATTTCAAGCTTCTAGGATCACCGCAAATCCCACTACCCAAAAAAAATATGGAAACAGATTTTGGACGGTATTCTCTAGAAAACTGCCCTGCAACAACTCTCTCTAAGTTGTCAAATAAGACAGCTACAGGCCTTCAAACTTGATGTTACTAAATTGCCTATAACTTCGAAATTCCTTAACCGATTTGACAGGTCTTTAGCTCATTTCAAAGAAGAAAATCTGCGCTTTATGATGAATGTACTCGGGGTCGATTTTATTCGCTTTAGCCGGTATTTGAGGTTTTTTGAAATTTTCAAATGCAAACCCACTAAATAGATGGCTCTACTATCGTGTTATTTGGATAATTTCCTACCACTTTCATGCAGGTAATTTTTCTATATCTTTTGAAATAGAAGAATTACGGAGACTTCATCAGGAATCCCTCGAGGAATACTTTTGAAACAGCCCCTGTAAATTTGAATGTGTCAAAAAGATAGGAGTGCCTTGCCAACGGTGGGGATTCGATTATTTGCACTAGCTTTTTGTTTTTTTTCTGGGTTGATTTGATTTTTTGTTTTTTTTTTGGCGTGTGATGCACTGTATTCTACTTGACAGCTGCTCGTTGAAAACAAATACGTCAAATAGTTGGCATTCTCACTTATAGGATTTTCTTTTTAACATCAACTCAAGAACACGTTAAACGCGTATCAAAACAAATCTGATGTGACACATTCAAATTTACAGGGGCTGTGTCAATAGTATTTTTCGAGGGATTCCTGATGAAGTCTCCGTAACTCTTCAATGTTAAGAGATATAGAAAAATGGTCTGCATGAAAGTGATAGGAAATTATCAATATAATACGATGGAGGCATCTACAGGGTGTTTCCTAAAGATTGGTAAAAAATTCGTTGTGTGATTCCTGGGGTATTTTCATGAAAAAAAGTTCCTATAAACATTTGCCGAAAAATGCTTCCTAAGGGAGCTACGCCCCTTTAAATAGGGCACCCCGAAGACGGTTTTTCCTCAATATTTCCGAAACCTTACATACAAAAATCATGAAATTTGGTACATCATACAAACTTTTGATGCTGAATGAGAATTTGAGCTCAGAATTTCAAAATTTTAATCAGGGGCGTACCATACTGGCGGGGTTAAAGGTTAAAAGAATCCAATTTTCTTTTAACCTTTAACCCCGCCAGTATGGTACGCCCCTGATTAAAATTTTGAAATTCTGAGCTCAAATTCTCATTCAGCATCAAAAGTTTGTATGATGTACCAAATTTCATGATTTTTGTATGTAAGGTTTCGGAAATATTGAGGAAAAACCGTCTTCGGGGTGCCCTATTTAAAGGGGCGTAGCTCCCTTAGGAAGCATTTTTCGGCAAATGTTTATAGGAACTTTTTTTCATGAAAATACCCCAGGAATCACACAACGAATTTTTTACCAATCTTTAGGAAACACCCTGTATATTAAGCGGGTTTGCATTTGAAAATTTCGAAAAAACCACAAATACAGGTTTGACTTTTACAGTTAACGATGTGTGGTCGGCTAGAGCAAATAAAATCGACCCCGAGTACATGCACCGGAAAGAGCAGATTTTCCTGTTTCATATGAACTAAAGAAGAGTCAAATCGAATAAGGCATCCCGAAGTTATAGGCAATTAAGTAACATCAAGTTTGACGACCTGTAATGTATTATTTGACAACTTAGAGAGAAGTGCCGGGGGGCAATTTTGTAGAGAATATCGTCGAAAATCAGTCTCCATATTCTTTTCTGGTAGTTTGGGTTAGTTTGGGTTAGTTTGGGCGCGGCGCGAAAGTACTTTTAGACCCGGCTGCCAAAATTAGCGACTTTCCGCCTGCTTTGCATGCATTGAAAAGTGGACTCTACGTGTAGGTTGTACAAAAATATATTTCCAGCATTTTCTCTTGGGCACATTACTATACAGTTTTTTTTTCCTGGGCTGAATGAAAATGAATCACCCTGTCATTTACGTGTGAAAAATATGGGATTTTTTTAATTAATTGCACAACCAAAATTCGAATATTGCCAAAGATGCATGTCCAATAATCTTATTAGGTGCAATTGCAAGTCAAACAGCATTCACGGTGGGTCAAAAAATATAAAAATTGTTCAAGAGTAAAGTACCCATATATCAAAAAATTTAGTAAAATGTTGTAGAGCAAACTTATTTAGAATTAAAAGTTATGCTTGAATACCAAAAACAATGCGTCCTAGAAAAAAAATATTTTTATTTTGAAAAACATTGACCATTTCCCCAAAAAACTTTTTTTTTAATTCACCATAAACACATAATCAACAACAACAAACTTATCACAATCAAATCAAAGGCATTTTTGCAATAATAACTTGGATTTCCATTTTTTTAGGGAATCACACAGGTACTTCATGTTTGTTGCAACGATATTGAACACATTTAAAATTCTGCACAAAATCTTTTTGACATGGTAAAAGATCAGTGATCTTGATATGCATAATATTAAAAAAACTCTTATTTAAAGGGATTTTTTTTCAATTTTATACTCAGTTCCATTACCTATTTAAAATAAAGAAAAAAAAATATCTTTATCTGTGATGCCATGTTTTTGATATTTTGGCATAATGGACCGGGAGATAACGGCCATTTTTGGGTAACGTTCAATGCCCGTCTGCCGCGCTGGGGTATGGTATATTTGAATATTTGAAGTCGATCAAATTCTATAAAAAAAAATCTCTTCCGTGTACCAACTCCAAGATCAATAATTGAAATTGTACTGGAAAATTGAAAAAAATAACGATCGATGCCCATCTGCCGTTGTGATTTAATGTTTGTGTACTAAAAAAAATCCATCGGTTACTCATCGGCAGACAGTTTCAAGTGATAGGTTCTGCAGGACCTTACTATGAAATTGTTGTGAAAAATGATGAAAAAAAGATGCCAGTCTGCCAAATCAAAGGTAGATTTAAAAGCTCAAAGGAAACCTCAAAAATCCATCGGCAGACATAAAGGATATATACTTGATAATTATTGCGAATTTTTTGTTTGTTATATTTTCATGTCAAATGAAATGACAAATGTCCGTCTGCCAATGTCATACATTGCCACGAAATACCAAAATTAAAAATTCCCATTAATTATCAAGTAATCCATCGGCCGACATATAGGACATGTCGGCCGATGGATATTTAATGTTTCCTTTGAGCTTTTAAACCTACCTTTGATCCGGCAGACAAGCATCAATCGTTTTTTTTAGCATTTTTCACAACAGTTTGATAGAAAGGTTCTGCAGAACCTATCCCTCGAAACTGTCTGCCGATGAGTTACCGATGGCATCGATCGTTTTTTTACAATTTTTTAGTACCTACAATTTCAATTATTGCTCTTGGAGTTGATACACGGGGGAGGAACAATTTTATTGCATTGATCGACTTGAAAAATTGAAATATACCTTACCCCACCTCGACAGACGAGCTTTGAACGTTAACCAAAATTGGTCGTTATCTCCCGGTCCATAACTTCTGATTCTGAACAACTTTTCTTTATAACATTTTAATACATTTTTTTAAATAAGGGTACTTTACTCTTGTACAATTTTTATATTTTTTGACCAATCGAGTATGCTGTTTGACTTGCAACCATTCTAATGGGGTCGTTGCACGTACTTTTTTTATTGCATATTCTGAAAATATAATCAAAAATATTAGACCCGTATTTTTTTTTTTTTTTTTTTATCGATTTTTAAGGGCATAAACTAGCGTCGAAGTTTGTCAACAGTCCTTTTAAGCCTTTTAAATGATGACGCGTGTACGGCAAAATATGGCGTCGCTTCTTGGATCCGGCGCAGCTCTTCCCGTGGGTCGATAACTGTAGAGAACGCAACGTTGCCGAGATGCTTTTTGCTTGGGGTCGAGTGTAAAGCGTGTTTTATTCTAGGGATTTCTCAATTTCGAATTCACGTTCGTGGTTTGGATCAACTTTGCTCATATACGATTCAATATCGTCAAAAAAGAATTGGCCAATAAATAATATTGCCTACCAGCTTTAATTTGCAGGTACCAATATTTGCAGTTTTTGTTTAGTATGCAACGCTCCTGGTAGTTATTTATCAGACGTAGGGATAAATTCAAAGAATTGTGTCTTTGAGTTTATCCCTACGTCTGATAAATAACTATTCTATGCGTCTGCATTAATTTGGGTCTGAGAAAAATAAATATCTTGAGGGTTTTATGATACGGTCAAAGGTATCATAAAAACCCAGTCTGGGTGGTGTCGTATAATTTCCTGGTTAATTTTTGTATTAAATCACATCATTTACCATCCATTTTAAAGTTAACCTAAATGTATCGATTATCTTTCGTTCATCATATTGAGCTAGTAATTCTTGTTAAAATACCATCAATAGTACATCTCGCAACGCCGCATTTGTATCAAGCAGCGCGCGTGCATTTCAGTGTCAAGCGGATAAAGGATATTGATCTGTGACGTCAATGCGACGATGGGCCCAGGTTGATGGACTTATTTATTTCAAAGAGGCCTAGTTTAAATGTTGTGCATTATTTTGGCCAATTCATGTAACCCATCTTATTAAGAAACCCACAGTTATATATTCTACACAAAATCAGCTTTGATTTTGATATAGTGCAACGACCCCATTGCACCTAATAAGATCATCGAACATGCACCAACTTTCGGCAATATTTGAATTCTGGTTGTGCAACTAATTTTTTTAAAAACGGGCGGAACAAATGTTAACATGTTATACAGTATGTCCAAGATAAGGCTGTCTATCTTGGGGATCTTGGAGACCGGTAAATGGAGGAAAAGATGTGTATTTTGATGCTTAACAAAATGCCGTTTTAAAAGCCAAGAAATTCCGACTACGTCCAAAATTATCCGAAAAAAACCGAAATTTTTCAAAATTGTTTTTATGTTTTTCTGACCACATTTGAAGAGATATTTTTAAATGAATGTAACTTCTTCATTGCCACTTTTTGCCCTTTGTAAGATAGCGTTATTAAATTGAAGAACCGACGTTTCGTCTATGAGCAGCCATCATAAACTTTGTTTTTTTAAATACGGTCCTGGATTACGAATTTTAAGAGCCTCTTATGCTCCTAAACCAACGATGTATCGCACTTATTAAAAAGGAGGTGTTTGTTTTTAATCCTATTAAATATGTATTTTTTTGTCTCTCTTTAACACATTTTTTTCTTATGGAAAAATCCATCAATATAATTTTTTCAAATAATTGCGATACATTGTTGGTTTAGGAACATAAGAGGCTTTTAAAATCCGTCATAAAAAAATCCAGGACCATATTTAAAAAACAAAGTTGATGATGGTTTCTCCGAAACTAAAGGTCGTACGGAAAATCTCTCAACGCTGTTTTGTAGAGCTTGAAAAGTGGCAATGAAAAAGTGTCTTTTGTTTTTCCATAATTCTCTGAATAACGTCAGAGAAAAGTAAAAACGAAATCGGCAAATATCGTTTTTTTAGGCATATCTCCGAAACTACTCGGAATTTTAAAACTTTCTAAACGGCATATTGTTAGGCTTGAAAATGCGCAACTATTCTCTGATTTAACCATCTTCGTATGTCTTACGGTTTCCAAGATCTCTATGATAGACATCCTTATCTTGGACACACTGTATATATTTGAAATCAGGAAAAAGAGATCTTTCATTTTAGCTAACAACATAACCGGTGTTCCATTTGAAATAATACAAGTTGTGTCTGCCCCACCTTTTGCGCGCACCCTGTATATATAAAAGTTATATTTTCTAGCGATTCTCGTAAATCCCTATTCCTTTTGTATATACAGTTTTTTTTTATCTTGGGGAGCTGCATCCTGTCTAAATACATATTATACGGAAAAACCCTGTACTGGGTGAGTCTGAAAATGTGCGAATTTTGTCATGACGGATAGAGTATAAGCAGGATGATCACTTTTTGCGTAGAAACATGTGTCCGCGAACGTCTCGTCAAAAAAATACAGATTGTTGAAAGTTGACGAAAATTTTGATTTTTGTTTCTAGATTCAAAACGCATCAAGCGATTCTGTTCAAACTTTCAGGGAGTGCATATATCCAAGATTCTTGAGCATCTGCTTGAGGAATTCGTTTGAGTCTAACTTTTCCAGGACCCAACCTAGAGCGACTCAATTTCTTTTATTGCAGAAAAAAAGTCTTCAGAAAGTAGAAAACAATTTTTTATTGTCCGTTCAATTTTAATCCAAAAAGGTAACCTGAGGTTTACTTCTTCGATGCGTCATTTTTGAGATAAAAAATAAAAATCCATGTAATGACGAAAAAATTCAGTTGTATCAAGTTTTAAGAAAATGAAAATAAAATGATCTCACAACAATTCCTCAATGTGGTGAAAATGTATTCAAAATTGCTTGAGACGTTAGGATAAAAAATCGAAATTATTATTCTTATTACTGATATTTTCTCAACGAAACGTTTATTTACAATAAAGTGATTATCCTTCCATTATCCATTCACCATTTTAAAATGCGCACTTATTTCAGACACTGTATCCGTCCACGAGACGAATACACATAATCTGTTGTTATAAGAAAATCATAATGCGATTATTCATTCAGAATCTCAGACAGAAACAATTTAGGAAAAGGCTGTTCAGGCGAGATATCCCCAGACAATCTCCGCGATGTTTTTCAATGAAGATTTTGACTACCATTTTGATTTTTATCATTGGTTCACTTGATGACATGACTTCAGATTTTTACAGTCTCTTGTACAGGGTACGCCAAGATAAGTGGCCTTTCAGAATTTCGCGGGAAATTGAACGATTAGAATACTTGAGATTTGTAAGGTTGAATTCTCAATGATGCTCTCTTCAAATGAGATAATAGCGACGTTGCACGACATTCCTCTAATACCGGAAACCGGTGTCAACTCGCTTGTTCTAAATGGAACACCCAATACAGGGTGCTACAAATTCGAGTGTATGCATGGGGATCTCAGTTATTATAAGAGATACAGGGTCGGTTAAATGGATGCAAGTTTGCGGATTTTTATGCTCAACAAAATGCCATTTTAAAATTTGAAAAATTCCGACTACTTCTCAAGATATTCGAGAAAACCGAAATTTCGCAAAAATATTTTTTTTATTTCCTGAGTTTGTTTGAAAAGGTATTTTAAAATGAATTACACTTTGTCATTGCCATTTTTTCTCATCTACAAGATGGTGCTATCAGATTGAAAATCTGATGTTTCGTCTTTGAGCAGCCAGCATCAATTCAATTTTTTTAGATACGGACCTGGATTTCTTTACTTTATTTTTAGACGTCATTAAGGAAGTGATTACAGTGTGGCAAACGGATCTGTAACCACGGAAAGAATTCGTATAAAAAAAATCGATATTGCCATATTTAACTTCCAGAATGCAAATCCTGTTGCTTCGTGAACCAAAGCTCATTTAAAATCGATTTTCATAATTACAAATATTGACAAGGAAAGTTCAAAGTATATTAACGTACAGTTTTTAATCTATTTTCAATCAATATCTAATTTTCTCAAGACCTAATCTTAGAATGAGTAGAATTTTCTCCAAATATTATTATGAGCATAGGAGAAGCGGCAACAGGACTCGAAAATAGTCGAAAGGCGTATCTTGAAGGAGTCTTATTGGTTGTCAAATGTGATGGCACTTTTTTGATGAATGGATTGGACTCGCAATTGGCCGTAGTGAGTAACGTGACTATTTTCAGCGCATCATAACAAACCTGGACAATAGCAAATATTTAGACATTCAGTGGCGGTGCTTTCATCTGTGAATTCTGAGCTTTGAGGATAGTTGTGAAAAAGTTATTGTTGTTGATTATTGACATTATTGTTATTTCGTTATTGTTGTTGATGTTCTTGTTGTGTTCTTGTTGTGTTCTTGTTGTCGTTGTTGTTGATGATTATTGTTATCGCTGTTATTATTTGTTTGGAATAATGAACAAATATACTCACGGCAAAACACTTCATAGCCAAGCAAGAGAAGTGATAGCGAACGTTAATAGGTAAATTGATATAAATTAAATTTTGGAGAATTTTTCCTTGTGTCCTTTGGGCCAAGATAGTGATAGCGAAACTGATGACAACAGTGATGACGATCATGATGATGATGATGAACTTGAAAAACAGTAGGAACCTAACGCTGGTTCGTCATATATCAAACCGGTATTTATTATGTTTTGAATATTTCAAGTGAACCTGATTTAAAAAAAAAAAAAAAAAAATGGGTGAATCAAGTGACCAAAAAAGATTTTTTGGCAAATATTGTGACGATGACAAATAAACAAAAATTCTCCCTCATTATTCTTCAGACAAAAATATTTTCGAACATCAGCCAACACACCACGCCACTGGGTTTTCCATGAATGAAACCGGCCATGTTTTAATACTGTTTCGTTCCCCTTACCGATGCCCCACAGTCACAGATCCATTTGCCACACTGTAGATGAATGTGTAGAGTAATGGTTTGCCTTAGCAGCCTCAATATTTTCAATTGTTATCCACCTCTTATTGTTATTTTCAATATTTTGTTTAAATGATCATATTTTTGAGCACTTGGGCAGAAATTGATTGAGTTTTTATATACGATTTTTCTATTTTAAATGTCATTTGTAGAATCAATAGAATGTATTAAATGTATCGTTATTGGATGTTATTTCGATTTTGGTTCAGTCAATTAGTTTCGTTGTTGTGCAGGGTTTCTCATAAGGATAACGTGTCGAATAAAGATGGATTTATGAACCAAACTATGTGTTAGAAAGACAAGGGTTGCCTAACCAATTTTCCCTATTATTTTTTAGATGAGTATTTTTTCGACGGTTGCGATACACCAATGCCTTAAGGATTTAAGGACTTAAGATAAATGAAAATAATAAAATAAAATAAAATTCATTTAAAAATATCTTCTCAAATAAACTCAGGAAATGATAATAACATTTTTGTGAAATTTCGTTATTTTCTCGAATATCTTCGGAATTTTCAAATTTCAAAATGGCATTTTGTTGAGCATAAAAATGTGCAACTTTGCATCCATTTAATCGACCCTTTATCTCTTATAATAACTGCATACACTCGAATCTGTGACGACCTGTATATTATTACATTTTTTGATTTTTCGTAAAATTTCGAACAGATTTGATTTATCATGTCCTATTATAACCAAGTAAGTCTAATATAAGCGTTCATGAAATAATTCAGTTTTGATGTCAGAACCCACCACCAAGAAGATAATAAAGCTTAATTATAGAAAAAAAAATACCTTTGAATTGGAGCCTACAAACTTCATTTTTTACATGAAAATTCAATAGCAAAGGCAAAGGAGGATAAATAGAGGAAAACAGTCGTGTAGAAGCATTTCGGCAAAGATGTAGGAGAAGGGTCGCTAAAATTGATAGGTACGGAGATGTCCATCAAGGACAAGCTATATGTTTATACAGGGTGTTTCGTAAACATTGGTAAAAAAATCGTGGGGTGATTCCTGAGGTATTTTCATGAGAAAAAGTTCCTATAAACGAAAAATGTTTCCCTTCGCCCCTTCAAATAGGACGGTTTTTCCTCAATATTTTCGAAACCATTCATACAAAAATCATGAATTTGATATATCGCATAAACCTTCAATGCCGAGAAATGATGAATTTAAAAGGAGTTTTATATGTGTAGAAAAAATGCCAATAAAAGTGGAGGTGAGTTGGTATATTCGATCAATAATAATTAAGTGTAATGAGAAAAATGCTTGTCTTACCCGAACAGGTCCGAAATTTTGATTCAATCTCTTTCTTCTTGTCATTATTGCATTGGGAGTCTTCTGGAGAGGCACCGCAATAAAACGCTTTGGGCGTCTAAATCCAAGTCTTTCATGAACAGGTGGTTTTCTTATTTTTGTCAAGGGACTTTCATATTGAGGATGCGTGGAGTAGTAAATTTCCTGTGCGAGTGATTTTTTGGTATTTTGAAGCAAAGGTTGGAGGTTTTTTGATATTATATCATTCAGATCCTCTAGATGAGCTGTTGGGGTTGGATCGAACTTTTCTTCTATCTTGTTTCCAATGCGGACAAGACTTATTGGCATCTTTTGTTCTGGAAAAGTGTATAACATGAGAATTTACAAAAAAAATACAAACCAACCCACTTCAAATACCCCGTAGCTTATGTAATTGAGGTATTGACACATCGTTGGGTATAATGACTCAATCAAACAGGTGTTTCTGTTGTCATAAAACTAAGAAAACTACGCAATACGCATCGCCTACACATTAGAACTGGAATAAAACTAGTTTGAACAAACTAGTTCGAGTATTTCCGAAGGGCTGAGAAATTTCTGTGTTTTGCATGCCAAACACGGGCAAATTACGTTGAGGACAAAAAGTACGGGTGTTTTCAAGGTTTGGGCAATCCGTACTGTTGTTCGGCACTGACCAATGAGTGCCGTTTCTCAATGTGTGTGTGCCAGTAGAATATACGTTGTGCTTAAATGGGGGACTGCGCCCCAAACACGTGTCCGGCTGGTGCCGCTCGATGGTGAGGGTGCGAGAAATTTTTTATGTTCGACTGAGCCACTGTTTTTGCGCTTAACAGTACCGCGTGCCAAGTTTTTTCGAAGCGTACTTCAAGACGGTTTGTATTTCCATTGTCGCGAAGGTCACGATATGATTATGAGGTTGTTGTATGAGAGTTTTTAATGAGTTCTTCGTCGAGTAGGCACGTTTCATCAGACGATGATGAAGCTGTTGACTTGACATAGAAGAAACTGCTAAAGTGAAGAGTTTATTGGGTAAATTATTCATATTCTGATGAAGATGTAGAAAGGACCTATCTATCAAAATCTATCTAAATAGAACAAAATTGGGTTATATTTCATTAAGTTGGGTTAGAAAAGTCAAAAAAGCTGCTGAGTTCATAGCTCAACCGTAACGATTTCACTTTGTTTTTGCTCGTTGGGAGTTATAAAGTAAATGAAATAGATTAATATCGTCTTTGTTGAATGATAAGAAGTGAGGAGAGGCGAGATTTAACCTTAGGTTACTCTTCCACCTGACCTCTCTCACACCCACAAAACATCAACATAACGATCACCTTAAACGCTATTTTATAATTATAAACTTTGCCGCAATAGTTTCTGCCAGTTACGAGTTTTGCGATGGCTCCGCGTGATTTGTATACTCTGAAGCGAACATGCATGATCACACATTACGCTGCTGAATGGATATTATGGATTCCTGTCATGTTTTCGAAAACAGTGTAAGTATGGGGTGTGTTTGATAAAATAATTGAATAAGAAGAAAAAAGAAAAATTGGTGTTTTAATTTGAAAAAACAGCACCTAAAAAAAAAAAAAAAACAACGTCCTTGGCAAACGTGAGTTGGACCTCATGGTCAGATAAATAGCACATGCCTAAAATTTGATTAAACTTCTACTCTGCATCAGTGATCAAGGAAGTAATGGTGCATTTTTTTTCAAAAAATTTGTTTGGGGCCCTTTTGTCACGTTTAAAAAAAGGATTGGAAAGTTTTTTTTTATGTAATTTCATAGATGAAATTCTTTGTTCAAATAATCATTATTCTAAGATTTTCAGGAAGTACATATTTTTAGACCCCCTCTCGAATGGTGCTAGCATCTTGATTAAAAGTTACATAAGAAGAAAATATTTAAAATCGCCAGGGCACTGGATGAAAGCTCAAAAGGATTAAATTTCTCAAATGCAATTATACTTCCTTGATCACTGATGCAGAATCAAAGTTTCATCAAATTTTTGACATGTGTACTTTATCTGACCATGACTGTATATTATGGACTCATGGACTCACTCATGTTTGGCAACTTTTTAGATGTAACCAGGACATACCAGGTAGTCATGAAATAGTTGATTTTGGAGGTATATAAAGCGCGAACAGGAGATGCCATTTTTTCTACCCGATCTATCGACGTTATGGGAAGTCCAGAGATTTTGTCTACTTGTATTTGATATTTCATAGTTATTGAAAAAAAAAACTGAAAAAAGTCTCGAAACTGAGGTTTTCTGCAATTTTCGTTGTGGAGCCGACATCGACACAAGCAAACCTCAGATTCGGATTCAGCAGACCAAAAAACATACAGAACCAGCTTCTACATTTTTGTCCTGCGAAAAACATATTATAAGTATTCCGTCGTGAATCATAAACAATGTTTTAAATGAAGGTGATATATAAATGAACTTTCTGAAGCACTTTGAATTTTGGAGTATGATGAAGTCAGGGCCGTACTTGTAATTATGTACTTCTTATTATGACAATTCACATTGATGATGGCTCTATAAACTTGAAACGTTGAATAAATGTTAAGTTGGTTGAGTGTTCGGTGAGCATATTGTCATTGTAAATTGAAATAAGAGTCTATTAAGCTTTGAAAAAAATTATTCGAACATTAAAAAAATCAAAGTTTATTATGATGATTGGCCGTATACGAATCGTCGGATAATAGATTTGATGACGTCATTTTGTAGAGGCAAAAGTGGCTGTGAACGTGTCACATTCAATTTGAAATATTTCTGAAATTAAACCAAGGAAAAAATGCAAAACCATTTTACAACATTTCAGTCGAGATTTTGGTTTCAGCGGATACCTATCTCCGGAAGTCTTCAAACATTTTTAACGGCATTTTATTGACTTCCAAAATGTGCAACTTTACCACAATCATTTGATTTTTACTCTATCTGTGCATTTCTAAATAGAATATATTGTAATCAAGATTGTAATAAAATTTGAAATAAAGATATTATTATCAGGCACCTATTGATATTGATCTGTCATGTAAATTGAAATGACCAAGGTTATGACTAATTACAAACTCGATTTGAATGAAAAATTCTCGAACTCAAAAGAATATTCAACACGTTTTCTGCAGAGGCGAGGGAGACTCTGGGGGAGAATCTTGGTTAAATTACAGCTTGGCCATTATCCACGGATAGGGTTTACAAGACCATGAATGGATAAAAAATGTAATTTTTCGGGCAAAACTCATTCTTGTTAAAAAAAAATGATTTTAAAAACAATACGATCCACGAAGAGAAAATTTGGATTTTCTATACAGAGTAAGCTACCTTCGTTTTTAATTTTCAGCAGAATGTCATTCACGAAAGTTATAGAGAATAACGCTTGTAAGCGAAATCCGAGATTTGGAAAAAATCTTTGATCTTTTTAGTTTTCCTAATCTCTAGTGAATATCTACACTTTGACTGTAATTCTAACTTTGAACTTTTAAATGCATTCCTATCTTCCACCTTTTGGGAAAACACGAAATCTTTTTTTTCAAAATTAATAAATGAATTTTTTTATCAATTTTTGCTCTTCTGAACCCTATCCGTGGACAGTCTGCAGATTAAACTAGGATTGCGACGATTTAGATCAACTGATTTTTTTTTCAATTAATTGAAATCGTGATTTAAATCAAATTATACAGGGTATCCGGAAATTATTTGTACAACGTTCAATGGAAGAATCCTGTCGTCAAAATAGGTCGATTGATCGATTCAAGCATTTTGAGACAACTTATCTATATCCATTATTGCTCACTTTAGTCTACAGAGGGCGTCAAAATTGTCTTTTTTTACATTTTTCAAAAACGTGCAAATCGATTTTGATAATCATTATTATTGAGACCCAGTCTTGGACCATTGAATTTGGTTTTTTGTTGTCATAGCGACCGACTGTTTTGATTTTTTATGGAATTTGTTTTTTGATAATTCAGATGCTTGGTCAGAAGTTTTTTTTTATATAACGCTATCTATACGAAAGTTTTTTCTCCCTCAAAAAAATTGCTGGGATAAGTTGGTTATGCTAAAAAACAATAATAAAAAAAATCAAGGGAGGAAAAGGACAAAACTCTCCAATGCACTGTGCTGCAGTGGCGGCTCGTGGCATGACGCAAGTGAAGCGCCGCTTCACCTTGAATTATTATCTTTAGCACGAATTTCTTAATATAATAATATTCGATTAAAATATTTTTACTAATTTTAATTCCGCTTCTGGTCGCCGAATGTCAAGAAGAACAGTTAAGGTTAACCATGTAATCCACTAAACTACTACTTGTTTATCAGCTAGCTATCTTTGTTTTATTTGGCGGCTAAAAAGAGAGGACAATAAAGTATCAGGTTGTCCGATAGTAGGTCCTTGCGAAAACTGTATAACATGCGTCCGACCATCAACGTTTAATGACATCAGCTGCTGCCTGCAAATATGAATTGAATACCGAGCTTTCAGTAAGTACCATGACATACTAGTCGATAAGTTGCAGAATTTAGCGTTTTTCCGATTTTTATGTATGCGTTTTAATGGAATAACTTGGCAGAAAATCGCAAAATTCTGCCTTTTTCGCCAAGTATATCATGGCACTAAGTTAAGTTTTCCTAAGACACTAAGACGCGCAGTTCAAAATTCAGCGCGGCAGCTTCATAACATCCATCGGTTACCATGGAAACGTCACGTTTGCTCTATCGTCCATTGATCGATTTGCCGCAAATAAATATTATTTTGAGGCGGAAATTCAGTGCGCGTCTCGCGTCTTCGCGCGTTTTCTGACGTTTAGCTCAGGCAAGCGGTTTTGCAAATAAAATCGGAAGTCGGTTTCGTTTTTTGTCATGTTTCCCGTATATGATCCGGTATGTGTCATGTTCGAAAACCCATTTTTGAGATGGACAAATGACGTTAAAAAGGACTTTTTAAATTCGAATAGACCGTCGCTGGAACTTAATGTGACAAACACTTCGAAATCCAAAAACAGAGTGTTCACGCGGAAATTTCGTAACGAATGGTATTTTCGAGACTGTAACAGTCCGGAATTTTTTAGGGTTATAGAACTAAAGCCGTGTACTATTTAAGAAATATGTATTATTTCAAATGATGCCAACCCACCCGATTTTTCGGTATAGGTATCTCCCGCCTTTCAAGTGATAGTACCATAGAATGTGATTCTACGTGTATTCTACATCATGCATGTTGGGTGTGCTGTGCGGTGTGGTTAAAATGTCCGCAATGTTTCCTGTATATGACCCCGCGTGTGTGTTTTATTGGAAACCCCGATTAGAAAGTGGACTGACCACGATAAACGAGAGTTTTTAAGTAGTGAAAAACCCTCCCCACTGTTGAACATCAATAAACTGGTAAACTGGTAAAACAGTACGAAAGAGTTTACCACCGAAAATTTAAAAAATGGTGGTAGGTATTCCGAATTTGTGGGGTTGTTTGGGAGCTATTACTTAAATAAAGTTTTTTGCGTTCCTTGTCTAATAATTGGCGTTCGTGGTAGAGTGTGGAACAAAACTGGATTTGCCGACCTCGGTCCTCGGTAAATTCTCTCTCTCGTTTTTTGGTTTGGAGGGGGAAATTCTGCTTAACCTGTTTTGGAAGCCGCGAGCCGATAACTGAATAGTGTATAATAAAATGGTGGATGCGCCCGTAGAATTTTTCGGCTGCGGCGCTTTTTTTCGCCAGCAGCGCTTTTTCCACATCTGTCTGCTTCACCTACTTACAACACCGCGAGCCGCCACTGCTGTGCTGATAGATAAAAATGAAAAAAAATAATGAAAAGGAGTGATTTTGATGTTCATTATTGCAATATTGAAGAAAAAAATCAGATATTCATGTTTTTTTAAGTGATTTTTAATACTTCCTGATGTAAGATTCGATTTTTTATTTGATATCAAGTTTATGTTTTAATTGACAAGCAAATTTTTATGCTGAGGCTTATGACGTTATGTAAACCACCTTAAAGTTATGCTTGTGTTAACGACATTGCTAATGACTATGTTTGTGCTTATGACTAATCAAATGTTGTATAAAACAGGCATTGGGAACTATGATTGAACGTCCTGGTTAAGTTAACGTATACGTTACGATTGTTTACCAATGCAAATGTTCCATTTGCTAACAGCGTAAGTGACGTCACACCTTTTTTCTAGCTTGTACGCCTTTTAGCAACTTTGTATAACGAATAACGCAGAAAATATACGACTATTTTTTTCAACTTTATAGGGGTTTATGTTACATCTATATCTATCATTTTCAATAAAAAACTGAATTTTGTGGACAGACCTAATTCACCCCAAATGATCGGTATTACTCATGACCGAGCTCATTACCCACCCTGTATAAATGAAAAATTCAAATAGTTTTGTACTTTGAGGAGTGGAAAAATCACATCAGCAGATTGCAGAGGGATTAATGTGGTATTCTAATATTATATGCCTTCTTTGGATATTCAATTTAGTCGTTGAATAGAAGATAAACTAAGGGTAATAACGTTTTTTACTCCAAATCATTAGCATAAAATAGCAGTGTATGTTATAGTCAATATACTGACCCCTTCATTCTATAACTCTGGAATTAAATGTAAATTAATTCATATTTTTTCTTTCAAATTCGAATCTTTAGCAAGTATCAAAACAAATAAAACATGAACGTTTGACACCTTAACGAAATGTTATCCGAGTGAAAATCGTTTCATCATACGAATTTGTCACGTTGCTGTCAAAACTTGGCATAACATGTACGTTAGTTCAGGCAACGAAGATCAAAAAATGCCGGATAGAGGAAAATATTGGTGTATTTGCGAATTTTGGTGTAAGTGTAGGTTGAGGTGTCCTGAACATACTAAAAGTCCTGATCGGTGGGGGGCGAGCTTAAGTGGAGGGAAGTCTCTGTTGGTCATTTTTCTACGATTCTCTTGAATAACTTGAAAACGAGACCAACCAGCGAAAAAATACTAGAGTACTAAATTATTCTATGTAAAATTTCCTACAAAAAAGGTGTTTTGTATTTTTTCGCTAGAAGGAGAAAATAAACCGGAGAGAATGGATTGATGTTAAAAACTCAGATATTCATATTATGAAAATATAAATTGAGTTTTAACTGCTTTCTCTGACGTGCCACCGATGCACTTTCACTCAGTCATTGGCCCCACTCCTCATTGTGTCAGGTGGTCTACTAAGAGTCTTCGTATACCATTTATCGAGGTCTAAGCTATACACTCAACCCTTCCAGTTTGGTACGCCACTGATTAAAATTTCGAAATTTTGAGCTCAAATTCTGATTCTGCTTTGAAAGTTCATGCGATATATGAAATCTCATGATTTTTGCATGAACGGGTTGGGAAATATTGAGGAAGAAAAGTCTTTAGGGTGCCCTATTTAAAGGGGCGTAGCTCCCGTAGATAGAATGTTTCGTCAAATCTTCATAGGAACTTTTTTTCAATTTTTCAAATCCTTGATGAAAATCCCCGTGAAAATAAATCACCCCACGCATTTTTTTACCAAAGTCTAGGAAACCCTGTATTATCATATAGTTTTTCCATGATCCATATCTCCTCACATGTCAATCTTTGCGACAATAAGTACTAAGCCTTTTTTGATGAGAATTTCATGTAGAATAATTAAGTATTCCTATGTTTATTTGCTGAAGGTCCTGGTTCTCCCGCTATTGATGAAAAACCAAAAAAAAAACTTCAGACCCTCACCACCACCTTAGCTCCCCCCCACCGATCAGGACTTTTAGTATGTTGTTCCGGACATCTCACCCTAAACCCATGATACTAAAACGAACAAGATATTATCGATTGCTGGACAAAATAATACCAGCCCTCCTAAAGAAGCGAGTGTAGGCGTTATTTCAAGAGTTATCAAAAAATCATGAATACCATGTCATAAAACGGATGGATAATGAAAACGTCAAAATTTTGAACACTGTTACTTTTTCTAAATGCAATCCACTTATTTTTTTGTAAAACACGAACGATCTTTTCCTTGTGATTTCAAAAATATCATATAGAGTGTAGAATAGGCCCTTGTAAGTAAGTGTGCTGTACAGGGTGTCCCATTTTGGTTGCAATTGCGGCTTATCTCGGTTATTACTGAAGCTTAGTAGAACCTTGCGGTTTTGACGAACCTTGGCTACTTTTATGTGAAACGAACGATGCCATGAGCAAAAATGTCATAAGCTTATCAGTTTTTGAGCAATAGGGTGATTATGAAAAAGTTGCATTTTTGGACACCCCTCGTGGCTCAGTTATTTGGTAACTTATCGGAAATTTAAAAACGTGCTCTGATAGAACTTCTCACGTAAAATTCATTGGTGTAATATTTTTTTTTTCAGATATTATCGTTTTGGGAATATTGATCAATGTTGGGTTTTTTCAAATAGAACACCCTATATATTTGTCAAAAAATTGATTTGTCTTTTCCTCGATCTTTTCACAAGCTTTTTGAAAATATAATATAGTATGGGTCTATTTTGATAAACCACGACAATGATCCCAATTTTCATAATTCGCAATCAAAATTTTGCACTAGGCTCGACAGTAAGCCATGAAAACCAAGGATGTTTGTTATTCTTTACTTGGTGACGGCTCTCAACTTTCATGTGTATGAAGTTTGCGATTATGACAGAAAACCGGAGTTTCGAACATTTTCAAAACATTTTTAAGTTAGGTATACCTCCGGGTATATCAACCTGTTGAAATAAATCTCAGATGCCGCTTGGACATTCTCATTACATACTTAATACAAAATAACTCAACTCAAGAAATGTTGCGGTGAATAACAATCAAAGTTATATATTCTGTAAGTATTCACAACTTAACGAGCAAGTTAATGTTTGACGTCGAATATCACCAATTTGCATAACATAAAGTAAATAAATTATACCTACTGAGAGTTTTGAGAGCTTTTAATCCACGACTTTGAACTTTATTTTCCGTATTAAATGTTAATACGATCTATTGATTGGATCAAGCTACATAAAAATATGGCAAAATTCTTTTAAAAATTGACTGATCGTTATTCTCTGTCACCCTTCATATCAAGATGTTCGATAGTCCGGTTTACTGCCATAATCGCAAATTCACATCATATATACAAAAGTTGAAATCTCTGTTACTATTACCAGATAAACAATAACAAACATCGTTGGTTTGGGATTATTGAAGTGGATTATTGTAGTGGGAAAAGACAAATCATTTTTTTGGAGAACAACTGATCACGCCACTGGATTTCACGTAAAAAACTCTACCAGAACCCGTTTCCACATTTCCGTTTCCAAAAAGTTACCAAATAGCTGAGCTGAGGGGGATGTACAAAAATGCCACTTTTTCAAAATCACCTTGTAGCTCAAAAACTGAAAAGCCCGAGGAAAAGCCTAAGTGACATTTTTGTTCATGGCATCTTTCGTTTCACAAAAAAAGTAGCTCATGTTCGTCTAAACCGCAAGGTTGAATCTTTGGTAATAACCGAGATAACCCGCAATTGCAACCCAAATGGAACACACTGTACAAAACCAATGTCGTCCACACTTCACATTCTCTTCGCCTGAATCAAAAATGTTTGATTCAAACTTCAGACGTTTTTTTATTTGTTTTCATTTACTCAAAGTAGGTAGTATTGTATATTGTATATAAAAATCATGATTGCCATTAGTTGGTATGTGGTTAATGGTGAAAAAAAGAACTTCCTTCGAACTGAAATAGCACAAGAGCAGTTGAACCAAAAAACAATACAAACAGGAATCTGGAATAGCGTCAACAATAAATAACTTTTCCTAATCGGAAGTCGGAAGCATATCTTTTTTTTGGTGATTAAATAAAGATGTGCACACCATTCTTACAAATAAATATCACATTGCATTCTAGAAAATCTCCGCTTGGCTTGGCTTGAATCCATAAGTAAATACCTATCACTTACCAACTTTTTCTTCATGTTCCGAATCGAAATCCGGTACGAAATCCTGTTCATACATCTCCATTTTGATGATTTTTTCGAATCTGTCGATATCCAAGACCTTGAAAATCTAAACAATTTTGAGATTTTTGTTATAGAGAAAAAACACCCGCAGTCCCGCAGTACAGTAACAGTTAAAGAAAGCGTTTGTCCCGATGATACATCTGGCACCGCGCATGCCCTATTTGCGAGGTTGCCATTCCATCATCAATTCTCTTGAAGTTGTCGTTCAAGAGTTGGTTCGAGAGTTGGTAAGGTTTAGGTTTATATCCAATTTGTTTTCGAATTGGAATGTCAAATTTCCGCTAGGCAAACGAGAATCATTAGCCACCATCTACATTGAATCTGTGTTCAAAGTCAAGCTTACGTCAAATAAATTGTGGATGGTGCCGTATGATTCCCGTTTGCCAAGGGGAAATTTGACAGTTGCACTTCAAAATGATATTGAGTGTAAACTAGCATTAGGTGTGTTTGTTATGCTCCACTAGTGCACACTTTTCTACACCACAACAGTCAGTGTGACTTCTTTTGTGAAATGTTTGTCTGTTTTTCAGGATAGAATATCTTCACTAAACTAGAACAGATATTCTATCCCAAAAAACAGACAAACATTTCACGGACAAAGCCACACTGAGTGTTGTAGTGTAGAAAAGTGTGCACTAGTGGAGCCTAACAAACACACCTATTAAGTTAACCACAAGTGCGTTGGAATATTCGCTCTGAACACTCCGAGTGGGAAACTTGTGCACTTTTGCGTTTTTTATTACGCTCGAAGCATATTACTTTAAAAATGTAATTCAATTACAATTACCAATTACCTTGAGTATGACAAAAGTAATTCAATTACCAATTACTTAAACAACTCACAAAAGTAGTGCAATTACCAATCACGACCAAAAGTAATTGATTCTTTATGAAATTACCACATGTCAATAACTGATTTTAATTCGATTACTTTTGAAAGTAATCGAATTACTTTTTGGTAATCGAATTACTTTTTTAGTAGTTGAATTACCCGAGAAGTAATTGAATTACCCAAATCCTAGGAAAATTAAATTTGAGTAATTTAATAAGTATGTACAAGGTGATTCATTTTCAGCGTCAGGGAGCAAGGCAGTTCTCGTAGACTATTCATCATAGAGACTCAGGAAAAAAAATCTGTAGAGTAATGTGCCCAAGAGAAAATGCTGGAAATATATTTCAAGCTTCTAGGATCTTCGCAAGGGGACGTAACGGTACTGTGAAAACAGAAAATCGACAACATTTCGATTTTTTTCCCTGTGAGATACCAAAACAGGATTTGCATGGAACCCGACTTTGGACGACTTTCTCTACAAAACTGCCCCCCGACGCTTCTCTATGCAAGTTGTCAAATAAGACAACCACAGGCCGTCAAACTTGATGTTACTAAACTGCCTATAACTTCGAAATTCCTTAACCGATTTGACTGTTCTGTAGCTCATTTTAAAGAAGAAAATCAACTGTTTCTGACGCATGTACTCGAAGTTGATTTTATTTGTTTTAGCCGACCACACAACATATATATATGAATCGTAAAAGTCAAACCTGTATTCTTTATCAAACTGGCAGTCACGTGACCAAAAAACAATGGCCGACTATTAAACTACCGCCACACTCACATCAGTTCATGAGATTCAAGATTCAAGACTTCCACGGAGAACGCCACGGCGTTTACAACGGCAAAAGTAAAACCAAAAACCGAACGTCTCGAGCAAAAAAGCGTTTCCACTAACAGATACGAAAGTAGTTCAATTATTTTCCAAGTAATTCAATTACTTTTCAAAGTAATTGAATTACTTTTCAAAGGAATTGAAGCACTCTGAAGGTAATTGAATTACTCTTCGAGTAATTGAATTACTCTTATTCGTGTAATTGAATTACTCTTATTCGTGTAATTGAATTACTTTTCAAAGGAATTGAAGCACTCTGAAGGTAATTGAATTACTCTTCGTCTAATTGACTTATCTGCGATATATTGAAACCAATTACTAATTACAATTACTTTATCTCAGTAATTGAAAAAACAATTACAATCACTCTTTTTGAAAAGTAATTGAATTAAAGTAATTCAATTACCAAAAAGTAATCAAATAATTACATTTTTCAATTATTGTAATTCAATCACCGACAGCTCTGAGCATAACACACCGTGTTGTAGTTTGGACCGAGCCGAGCGTTTGGAGTGGGCCCATCTTGTCCCAGGTAGGAACGGGGAGTAGACCATAATAAAATACCCATAGAAAAGTGAATATAATATATTATATTTCAATCACTTTTCTATGAAAATACCTATAAAATAAAATATACCGCGTGCGTCTCATAAGGCAATTGAGAGGGAAAATATAATCCGAACCTGAAGAATCCCATAATGACGATCATCCTCACCGGACAGAATTATGGGAAGAATGCACGTACCTTGTATATTTCTGTCTCATATTCCTATAAAACTAAGGTATATGGTCTGTCTAAACATCCTCCTGGGAGAATCGACAATCTGGCCGCGGTATATTTTATTTATAGGTATATGGAGTTGACGAAGATCTATTTCTCATTTGACCTACACAACCTACAATGAAATGTCAAATGCCTATCTGATCAAATCTCAAATAAGAACTTACATATCTTATTTGAACAAAATCTTTTGAGAAATAACAAAATGCAAACATAACCCCATCTAGACAATTTTTGTTAGATCTCTTGATCAAACTCCAAATTAGAGCCTACATATCTAATTTGAACAAAATCCTTTATAATTTATCAATCGAAGTTCCAGGATGAAGATCCATAGTATACTAGGGAGTTGTTTTGATCAAATGCCAAATAGAACCTATACATATTTAATTTGAACAAAATCCTTTGGAAAAAAACAAAACTATGCAAATATTACCTTACCAAGTCATTTTTTAAAAAAATTCTTGATCCCAAACCCAAATAGAGAACCGCTTTTTCTCTTTATTCATAAGTTTATTAACATAGCGCCATGCATCTATTGGATATACCTACTCAATCAAGTCAACAGATACCGCCATCTGTTAGAGTACTTTGGAGCTAACAGATAATTGGTTAAAGCTAGACGAGCAATAAATTGAGCATCCACTTTGCCCAAGTCTATTATCGACTGCTTCCCCACCACTTCTCTCTATTGGTCTTTTTCCTATGAACTCTTCTCTTCTTAACCTGGCGAGTCATGGAACATGGAACTATCCTCATGCATTTATTTTCAGTACAGAAGCCTTTTCAGGACTGTAAAAGTTAGTTCATCAGAATCAGAATAGCCAAGAGCAATACCGCAGTCTAAATTCTCTGGCAATACACTCATAGACACACTGCTGGAAACAGAACGCCCTCTTATATATCGCGGTGATTTTTGAAACTTCAAATTTTCTGTCACGTAGTGTCATATCAAGACATTCAAAACTTTAGACATTGTGTATGATGAAAGTTATATGTATATCAAAGTGTAATATCGAAAGATCATATTTCATGGAGATATTCTTAAATATTTTGTACAAAACTTTTCTATATCATGGAGTTTTTCTTTTATATTGAGTAAAATTATATAGGTATATTGTAAGAAGTTGTAATTTGTCCCAAACGGCGCCTCATATGCCGCGGACCCGTCCGCATGTTTCAAATTAGTTTTGGCGGAGTCTGCGCGGACTGTCAACTACTGCCTTACTGCCTAACCCCCTAACCCATAAAATAACGGATGCTTTGTTTATGATTCGTTCCGTTGATCTAGTGCTTTGTGCTTTGTTTTATTGCTTTGACCGGCACGGGGTAATTGGGGAAACCATGCACAAGATCACAAGTCACTGAACACGTACTTCTGGGGCCCGATCATAGACAAATTAACTGATTTGTCTATGGGCCCGATCTTCGAGTCAGCAACAACGCTCTCTGAGAATAAATTACGCGTGGATCTCTTGAAAATATATGTTATTTATGCCTATCCTTGAAGGTAAGATCAAAAATATTCTCCTGATTTTTTATAAAAGTCTGTTCTATTGACTTGAGTCAATAGAAACGTAACAATTACCTATGCAGAAAGGATACAAATGAAGAATTGGCGCTTGCGAGGAATTAAAAACATTTGTATCCTTTCTACAAAAATTCTTACGACTCTTTTCCACTGACTCAAGTCAATAGAACAGACTTCTATCGAAAATCAGGAGAACATTTTTGATCCTACCTTCAAGGATAGGCGACAAAGACGACATGACGACAAATGGAGTTCAAAGATACGACAAATAGCAGAGCCGTCTATATTGTAATACAAGCCATGAAGTAATGACAAGACATGACGTGCAACGTCGCAATTTGGACCACCGTTGACGTTTAAACGGTGGTCGAAATCAACGATTATATAGTTTATAATCGTTGGGTCGAAATTTTGCATTGATTGAAGGTGCTTTCTTTAGGTGAGTTCGAGTTTCGCTCCGAGCGCGAAATTGTCCATTTAAGCGCGTACAATTTTTGGCGCTCCGAGTATTCATAGCGAATACTCGAACTCACCTTTTGAAAATTAAGGTATTTTACGATTACGAGTTACGGAAAATGTACAATAAAACAGTAACTTGAAAGAATAACTTATATATTATCGCAACAGGTATCGATGTTTATCAAATTATAACATAAGATTTAACATAAAACATATCCTAACCTAACAACAGTTTTATGATTTTTTGGGAAAAAATATTGATTCTAAACAATAAAACATCAAAACCGCCAGATAGGTAGATGGTTACAGATTTTGAGATGTGATTTCCTCAGTTTCTGAATGACAGGAGTTGATAATTACTATTATTAAAACAGAGAAACGAAAAAGCACCATCTCCGTCACGCACCAAAATGTTTCTCCAAAGTCCTAAACGAAACAGCACTCGTTTTCTATGATTTTTCCACATATCATAGAAGCTGGTGCATATGTATGAGGAATTCAGGATGACGCATTAATTCATCCATTTTCCCTATTTAAATATGTGTTTTTTTTTCTTTAGTACCCACCCGCGCCACCTACCTTATTCTTAAATTTTTAGAACGCAGAAACCACATTTTTTCACTGAGCTTCTTTCTCATTCTCACATTCTCAAGATACAATTTCAAGTTGAATGAGAGGAATGTTTTGTGATTGAATGAAAGCAGTTTTGAAACGTTGAATGCCTGGAAGCCTACGCTACATTCAATTTCATTTCGAAGTGGAACTGTCAAATTTCTGCTTGGCAAACGGAAATCATAATATGCTACCACTACATATGATTCCCGTAGCATATGATTCCCGTTCATAACTTACCTAAAGAAAGCACCTCAATCAATGCAAAATTTTGACCACCGTTTAACGTCAACGGTGATCCAAAATTGCGACGTTGCAATTGTTGACTTCATGGCTTGTATTACAATATAGACGGGTCTGCAAATAGTCATCCCTGATAAAAAAAAAGTCTGCTTGCCAAAGAAAGATACGATGAGAGAATTTATTATAGAGGGCACAGGTGCTCAATTCTCCAATCAAATCCGTATACGAATAGTTTAGAAAATCAAATGCATATTCGTGTACGGATTAATTGGAGAATTCGGTATCAGGTACCAGGGCGTCTCAAAAATGATATTTTTCGAAACGTCGTGTAACCTGCAAACTCAAGAAGATGTAAGTCCGAAAATTCCATCACATTTACAACATAGATAGTGCGAAAATATGCACCGTATTAAAAGAACAATTTGCACATTTTTCGGAAATATTGAATAAAATAAGATTATTATGAGCTGCTGATTTTTAAAAGGAGAAGTGTAGTTAGAGCAAGCTTCATTTGTCCGATTCCGTTTGTAAGAGTTACAAGACTTTGAAGTTTTCTTTCCAAAAAAAAACAACATGAGGCTGTCACAAATACAGTGACTATATACAAGATATAGTCACTGTATCACAAATAGAAAGAATATAGACAAGTTGTTCAACAAGTTTAGTATTACTTCTCGCTTCTCGAAAAAAACATATGTTTCCAAGTGCCAAAAATAGTTTTCGATCTTGTACCAAATTATATGTTTTGTTTACATCAAATTATTTGATTAAGATGGTTCCTTTTAGGATATATCCAGCCAGCCAAACAAGCTTGAGTTTTCGAATAGACGAAATGGGTGTTTCAAACTTTATTCCCAATTCTAAGGCCCGTATTCTCCGTTCGTACTTAACCTCGTTTAAGATTTGACGGCGTTTAACTACAAGATTTCGTATGCACCGGCGAAATTAGACACGTTCAAGTCGGTTAAACGCCTTCAAAGTTAAACGCCCGATTTGGAGCGTTTAAGGATTTAAACGGCTTCAATTGTGGCGGAAGATGCGTGCGTCTTGAAAAATATATCATGACATAATATAAACTATAATACCACCGAACATATTATTTATTATATATAATGGATATTAGGTGCTGATACCTAATTGTTTTTCATCCCACTGTGAGTGTGTTTATTTTATTTTTTACTAGGAGGAGTCTGGAGACGAATTTACTTCTTGAAGCCGATATTTTAGACATAATAATAGTTTTTGCATGTATTTACATAAAAATAAAAAATACTATAATACCATTTTAATAATTCAATGAACGTTATGTCATTTTTCAGATTTCATTTTTTTTGTGTTAAGATCTACAAAGTCAGCAATGCCATAGTGTGGTTTCAAGATAAATCAAAATGCCATTTGCAATAATTGATGAAATAATTAAAGTACAAAATGGTTTTATTCAAATAATATCACGTTTTGGGATGTCCGTAAAATAATAATTCACCACGTAATTTTAATTTAAATTAATTAGCTTCCTGTCCTTTTCCCGTAGATATTATCATTTTATCAATATAGCACTAAAATTATTGGTTCTATAGGTGAGGTGGTGCTGAGGGAAAAAGAAAAATCAAGCCAAAATCGCGTATCATAAAAAAAAATAATAATTCTATGCGTACCTAAACACAATTGACCCAAACACAAATATTAAACTTGGAAAAAACTATAGGTTTAAACTTTATATGGCCGAAATAATTCAATATAATAATAAGAAAATAATCTTCAACCTTATGAATGCCTTTGAGATTTTCGTGTGGTTCACTTCTGCATGATCATTATCAAATATGGATATTTTTTAATAATCCTGAATAAAAATCTCATTTCTGATGATTTTTCGTTTTGTTCCTTTCTGCATCAAGATCAAGATTAAGCATAATTACGTCCATGAATTAAAACAATAGTTATTTATCAAAAAATATTCAAATTATTTCAAATATACCATGCATTATGTGAAGTTTATATTCAATTTTACCTCGAAGAGAAAGTGACAGATTTCCGCTAGCCAAACGGGAATCATATGGTACCATCTACATCGAATATGTTTTCAAAGTCACGCTCACGCCAAAACAATGTAGATGGTAGCATATGATTTTTGTTTGGCAAAGGGAAATTTATCACTTGCACTTCGAAGTGAAATTGAATGTAAACCAGGCATTAATGTCAACTGTCAACATCATATGGTCGCCAATCAACTTGAATACCACCAAAATGTTCCCAAATTTCCAACGTTGCCGACCTTTCTCTAGGTTTAACTAAACGTTGCGAAAATTAGCACGGTGCATACCAAGAAAAAGTCGAGGACGTTTAACTATTTGAACGCGTTTAGTTGAATGCGTTTATCTGTAGAATCAGAGAATACGGGCCTAAAGCAACAAAAAAAAATGCGTACTAATGGGCGCGTTCAGGTAGTTTGTGGCGCCTCAGCGCTTTTCCGCTTCACGCTTTATTTTCCCTGAACCGACATTTTTTTCTGTTTCTCCTCATCAGAGGAAACCTGTATAAAAACAATTTCATCTCCAAACTGGAGGCAAATTGTTTCTTCAGCCGAATCGCAAATTTTTTTGAACCCTTTTGCCGGTTTGCCGCCGCTTCATGACATTTCAAGCGATAAAGCGAACAAAATATACGCTTTACAGCTGCAATAAAGCGCTGCAGCGCAGTGAAATCATTTTTGTGTCAGGCCCGTATTTTCCGATTCTACAGTTAAACGCCTTCAACTAAACGCGTTCAAATAGTTAAACGTCCTCGACTTTTTCTCGGTATGCACCGTGCTAATTTTCGCAACGTTTAGTTAAACCTAGAGAGAGGTCGGCAACGTTGGAGATTTGGGAACATTTTGGTGGTATTCAAGTTGATTGGAGACCATATGATGTTGACAGTTGACATTAATGCCTGGTTTACATTCAATTTCACTTCGAAGTGCAAGTGATAAATTTCCCTTTGCCAAACGAAATATGTGTTCAAAGACACGCTCACGCCAAAACAATGTAGATGGTAGCATATGATTCCCGTTTGGCTAGCGGAAATCTGTCACTTTCTCTTCGAGGTGAAATTGAATATAAACTTCACATAATGCATGGTATATTTGAAATAATTTGAATATTTTTTGATAAATAACTATTGTTTTAATACATGGACGTAATTATGCTTAATCTTGATCTTGATGCAGAAAGGAACAAAACGAAAAATCATCAGAAATGAGATTTTTATTCAGGATGATTAAAAAATATCCATATTTGATGATGATCATGCAGAAGTGAACCACACGAAAATCTCAAAGGCATTCATAAGAGCTGCTTTCCAGCTAATGCTTCAAGCTCAAGCGCCGATTAACACCGTGTTTGGAACGCAAAAGTGATCCTGGAACACGTTTTGAGCTACTCACAATACTCACATACACAATAAACGTCAAAAGTCAAAACTATCGATGGAGTGTTTGTTTACGTTTGAGCCAAGGCATCTCGATTGTGAAAATTAGTTAAAATATTGTTTATAAGCGACTCTGAGCTGAATTTGGTATGTTTAAGCATGGATCCAGTCATAAAAGATCAATCTTGCCAATGTTTTGATTTTAAATATGACAGAATTTGACTGATTTGACGTTTAGCTAGTTTTGCGCTTCAAGCCCACATTTTCCGGGTGGTGCTTCAGGGGAAAAGGGAAGGTAACGCGGAGCTCCAAACGCAATACAGCTGGAACACGCGTTTAGTGTTTTTTTCTACGAGCGTGCGCAAAGTAGCCACTTCGCACACTCATTTGCGTGTGCAAAGTAACCTTTTCCCGCACTCAAATAACTACCTACCAATTTGTTGTTTTAAACTTCGTTTCCATACCAACCAAACTTTAGGTAATGCACTTTGTAATTCACAAAATAATGTTCTTGTTACTTTTCCCTTTTCAGTCAAGATCAAAATGAAACACACAATTCTTTCTTTGCGTTAAAAACCAATTCGCCAGTAACGTAAACAAACATTGATTATGATGACTTTCAATCGGCATTTGTGAGTTGTTCTTGCTTGATTTTGGTTCAAACTACTGTGTTTATCGGAAATATTCGAAAGATTTGAGCTGAATACTGGCATCAAAAAAACCTGATCATGTACAAGATCAGTATGAAACCTTGGATCATGTATACAAACAAACGGACAATCAAATTTATAAAAGTATAAACGATTAAACGAAGACTGACTGATCTTAATGACGCAGCTGTCTAGAGTGTCATGTCAAATCAAAACAGTGTTGCTAATAGCAGGGAATAAGGCGACAAAAGAGGAAATTTTATGAACAGTGATCGGACATGCCCTTGCATTTCAAATATAAAATAAATCAATTATGATTTTGATTAAACCCATATTATCCAATTTCCAGCTGCCGCCACAAACTGTTCTTTCAATATAAATATATTGTTAAGCATAAATAATCATTATTCTCAAGTTCTATGTTTTTAAGTGTGTTCAAATAATATATTATCTAAAGTTTTTCGTGTCTAATCTGTGAACGCTCGTAGAAAAAATATTGTTCCTAACAAGTTCGCAAAGTGTCTTTCCCGCCCTTAAAGCATATCCGAACTCCGCTTCGCGTCGTTCGTCTAACTGCTTTTGCGTGCGGGAAAGCATCACTTTGCGAACTTGTTAGGAAAATAACTATTGCGCGCTCAAAAGCTCGATTGCGTGCACAAAACGGGCAGCTGGAAAGCGGCTAAGGTTGAAGATTATTTTCATATTATTATATTGAATTATTTCCGCCATATAAAGTTTAAACCTATAGTTTTTTCCAAGTTTAATATTTGTGTCTGGGTCAATTGTGTTTAGGTACGCATAGAATTATTATTTTTTTTTATGATACGCGATTTTGGCTTGATTTTTCTTTTCCCCTCAGCACCACCTCTACTATAGAACCAATAATTTTAGTGCTATTGATAAAATGATAATATCTACGGGAAAAGGACAGGAAGCTAATTAGTTTAAATTTAAATTACGTGGTGAATTATTATTTTACGGACATCCCAAAACGTGATATTATTTGAATAAAACCATTTTGTACTTTAATTATTTCATCAATTATTGCAAATGGCATTTTGATTTATCTTGAAACCACACTATGGCATTGCTGACTTTGTAGATAACACAAAAAAAATGAAATCTGAAAAATGACATAACGTTCATTGAATTATTAACACACTCACAGTGGGATGAAAAACAATTAGGTATCAGCACCTAATATCCATTATATATAATAAATAATATGTTCGGTGGTATTAGTTCATATTATGTCATGATATATTTTTTCAAGACGCACGCATCTTCCGCCACAATTGAAGCCGTTTAAATCCTTAAACGCTCCATATCGGGCGTTTAACTTTGAAGGCGTTTAACCGACTTGAACGTGTCTAATTTCGCCGGTGCATACGAAATCTTGTAGTTAAACGCCGTCAAATCTTAAACGGGCTTAAGTACGAACGGAGAATACGGGCCTTGAGTGAGACCGCTTGAATAAAGTGCTGCAGCTCCACAGTTCCCTGAACGCGACCAATAGCCTAGTTTATAACGACAACTTGGTCCGCGGACCAAGTACCAAATTCGGACTATATCCGAACCAAATATTTGGTTCGAATGGTGTAAACAGTTGCGGACTAAGCTGGTCCGCTCTTGGTTCGGTACTCGCCAGCAAGTGTGCCGAACTAAATTTGGTTCGATCTGGATCAAAATTATGAGGTTATGTTGATTGTTATTATTGTGAATTGTGTTGGTTCTGAGTTTCTAAGGCAATCTGAGCGTACTTACTCCATTGAACTCGATACTACCGTACCTGGAAGGGACCCATCCGTGCTGTTTACATCGAGTTGACTGAAGACAAATTTTCGACTAGAAAGAGATAGAGACAGAAAGGGGTGTCTATTTTTGTCATATCTGTTGACATAATATATTAGCTGTGTTTGTTAGTGCACACTTTTGCACACTGCAACACTCAGTGTGGCTTTGTTTGTGAAATGTTTGTCTGTTTTTCAGGATAGAATCTTAGTACGTTTAGTAAAGATATTCTATCCTAAAAACCAGACAAACATTTCACGAAGAAAGCCACACTGAGTGTTGCAGCTAATATTATGTTCAATCAATATGTAGCTTTCTATAGTTTGGGTGCCAAACAAAATGGTTAATTTCTGCAGTGCATTTGGGTGTGGTAATAAATACACTCCAGAAAAGCAGATTTCATTTTTTGGCTAAGTGATATAACTCCAATTATTAAGGACAAGGGCACCTTAAGTATACCTACACGAAATTGTCCTAGTTAAAAGAGCCCTACTCACACTCCTGCAGCAGGGGCAATCTAGGCCTGCCGCAGGAGAAACTTCCTTGTAAAGTACGTTTTGTTTTGAGAATGTGACAATTTCACATCCTGTTCGAGTTCGTTGGTACTACTAACATCATTTCCAAAGTTTGTTTTCTCATATCTTGCTTGAAATAATGCTAGGAAGGTATGAAGGGGCCCTCACCGCCCTGCTTAGAAGGCGATCTAGGAAATTGCCCCAATCGCCCTGCCTCCTAGATTGCCCCTGCTGCAGGCGTGTGAGTAGGGCCCTTTAGGAATTGACGATGGTAAACACACCAAGAAATGCAAAAGTTCTATTCGGACATTCCTCAAGTCCCCTATCAAAAAACACCATATTTATTAGTTTTAATGTGACCTCAAAAATAAAAGTATTTTTATTTTAAGCTATTATAGTTTTCCAAGTTTATACCTTAATACCTTTACTGTACTCAATACACAGGTTAAACATATAAATCACCCTGCACCTACTACCTAACTACCTACCCTGTATTTTCAACTATTTAATCGAATTACGGATCATCTAAGTATACTTCATTATTTACTAATTTGTTTCTTATTTTGCATTTTTCCAGATAGTTATTTGAAATATATAGATCCATCATATCATGATAATTAAGACCACTAAGTATGCACAGAATTGTAGTCATTTTTTCCAGGCAAATCAACCGCTTTTTCAATTTATCTTCAAACTATTTGAAAACCTCCGACTTCGCATAAGGACAATGAGTGTGACAAAGATAGCATCCCCTTTTTAGTCCAATCAAAATTATGCTCCAAAAAAATACGACTAAAATTGCCTCAGTTGTCGACACGACAGGGGCCCTTCCAGTTACGTAGTATCGAGTTCAATGACTTACTCATGTTTTTTTTGGTTACGAATTGTGTTGATGAATAATTTCGACTTGTTTTTGACATTTGACGAATTGCGGGCGTACACATTTAGTGCACGCGTTGCAAGACGGTGTAAACGGGCAGGAAGCAAGCATTGGTCCTACCGTACTATCCCCACCAGCTTGGTCCTATCGGACCGAACTTAACGAGTTATCGATGTAAACTAGGCTATTGATTGTTATTATTGTGAATTGTGTTTGTTCTGAGTTTCTAAGGCAATCTGAGCGAACTTACTCATGTTTTTTTTGGTTACGAATTGTGTTGATGAATAATTTCGACTTGTTCTTGACATTTGACGAATTGCGGGCGTACACATTTAGTTCACGCGTTGCAAGACGGTGTAAACGGGCAGGAAGCAAGAATTCGTCCTACCGTACTATCCCCGCCAGCTTGGTCCTATCGGACCGAACTAAACGAGTTATCGATGTAAACTAGGCCAATGACGTTGTAAAATGAGTGGGATCAGTAGCCTAGTTTACATCGATAACTCGTTTAGTTCGGTCCGATAGGACCAAGCTGGTGGGGATAGTACGGTAGGACCAATGCTAGCTTTCTGCCCGTTTACACCGTCTTGCAACGCGTGAACCAAATGTGTACGCCCGCAATTCGTCAAATGTCAAAAACAAGTCGAAATTATTCATCAACACAATTCGTAACCAAAAAAAAACATGAGTAAGTACGCTCAGATTGCCTTAGAAACTCAGAGCCAACACAATTTACCATAATAACAATCAACATAACCTCATAGTTTTGATCCAGATCGAACCAAATTTAGTTCGGTACACTTGCTGGCGAGTACCGAACCAAGAGCGGACCAGCCTAGTCCGCAACTGTTTACACCATTCGAACGAAATATTTGGATCGGATATAGTCCGAATTTGGTACTTGGTCCGCGGACCAAGTTGTCGGTATAAACTAGGCTAGTAGCGTAGGAATTGAATTGATTGTGACCATATACTTATAATAAGTATATGATTGTGACTGATAAAAACTGATTTCGAACAACCGACTAAAAAAAAAGAAAAAAAAAACGCATGACTTTATTTTTGAAATAACATCAATAACAATCAAATAAAAAACACCAAGTTCAGGGTGTTTCAATTTATAATAGCATTGTTGAAATATTAAAACAAAGTTCTGTTACGTCTTATGATATTCCCCAGAGATTAGGTAACAAAAAAATCGAAATCGGCTACTTTTGGTTTTCTTCCATTATTTGAAGAGATTGAGATATTTCAAAATAGGCAATAAACTTTTTCATAGCAATTTTTTCCTTCATTCAGCAAAACTGGTTCCAGAATCTGAACCACCCCCAATTTGTTTCTTGTTTTGTAGAAAGTGGCAGCTGTGACAACGCTGCAGGAGCTCATTCCTACGATTGACAACTAACTTGAATTTTCAACAGTTTTCAAATCCTTTTTTTTATGATCCTTACATTCCCCTTACCCTTACCAGAGCCGTCTTTATGTACCAGAGAGAAAATAATAAATAGAGAGTGCCATCTCGCATAGCCGCCGATGATAGCGAGACGACCGATATTGCTATCTTTGTTGCACACCGACGGGCCAATGAATTTGTGGCTTCATTCAAAATCTGGCGGGTTTTTTAATTGATAAGTATGGAGGCATAGAAAGGACATTTATTAACTTTTTATTTGCCAGGACCGATTCACAATTATTAATTCTGAGTTATGTAACACAGAAATAAATGAGGGGAACTAATTTTGTGTTAGATGACACAAAATTAAATAGGAGGGGATTTATTTCGCGTTAGATCACTCGGAAATTAATAGGTGGGTGTTAATTCCGTGTTAAATAACTCGGAAATAATTGTGAATGAGTCCTGGCAAATAAAAAGTTAATAAAAAATATCCTCTCAACGCCTTCGTAGCATAGGTTGGTTTAAAGCAATAAAATAATATTCAGTATATGAGAAATAAGTCTTATTTTACATATTAAACACAAACAGAATATAATTTTAACAAAAAAAACTTGGCTGATAGTGGGTAATGTACTTTTCATTACATGAAAAAAAAAGCGATACCTCAATCTGCCCAGGAGATTGCGACATTTTTCACACTTCAGCATACGTTTACTTATCTAAACTTACAAATTATGCTACTTTCTAACCTAAGGAACAAGTCTTCTAATAACGGCCATACGGGATCATCGGCATCCCCAGTCTTGATCATAGTTATCGCAGGTACAAGGTAGAAATTCTTGAATCACTTATAGCACAGCCAAAGTTGAAAAGAGCCTCTCTGCTACTTGCCCAGCCCAATTCATCGCAGGCTAGCATATACAGGTGGAACTTAACCTTTCGTCAATGAGGAGGGTATCGTCTACAACGAACAGACGTAACATCATGAATGGAGCTTATATTTGGTAAAAAAAAACTAAACAAAAACCGTTTTGTAACACTGTTGCCATGGATAGTTTCCTTTACAAAATGGCTTTTTCCTATCAATAGCAATTTTGCCTATATAGTATGTTTGCGGATGCGGTTAACAAGAGGACAAACGAACCAAAAAGATACAGAAAGTCCACCTTGATACAAATCTCTGCTTGTCGAAAATATAGGAATTACGATGAGAAAATTGATTCTTTTTATGAAGGGTGTGTCAAAAATGTGAGGACATAAAATCCATCAAAAGTCAAAAGCAAACAGTCATATACATGTATAATAAAAGTTGTAACATGAATGTGTGAAAGAATGCAGACTTTCAAAAATGTTTGATTTTTGATTTTCATAGTAAGTTCGAAGTAATAAGAGTTAGGACTGAATTTGGAGCAATTTTGTGTTTTTGCATTTTTGACAACAAGCCGTGTAAATCATAAGAATCAATTTTCTCATCGTCATTCCTATTTCTTTGATAAGCAGACTTTTTATTAAAAATGACTTTAATCCGTATCTTTCAAACTTTCGTCCATTTGCCCTCATCTCATATCCGATGCAGCGGACTTACTGTATACGGTATTGAACAAAATTATAACATGAGACCAACATTTGGTAAAACTTTGACCTTTATCAATTATCAAAGAAGAAATGGTGCAATTAAAAACTTCAATCCATTTATCAGTTTACGTGCCCTGATGTTTTCCAAAAAATTGTTTCCTTTTGCCACGTTTAAAAGAAGTGTTCAAACTTTTTTCTGTGTATCTTTCAAAAATTTCACAATACTCAATTGAAAAAAAAAATCAAGCTATAAAATTTTGAACTTTTCACCCATTTTCCTTGATTTCTTCAAAAATTAGTAATGATTTATGTTGCTCTTTCGAATTTTTATACAGAAAAAAGTTAAATGTTCAACCTTTTTATTGAACGTATCAAAAAAGCATTTGAAAAGTTTTCCAAAAAATAATAATTTTTTTGATTTTTCATACAGGATCAAAATTTTATAAAATTTCAGGCTGTTGCTATAATTTTGGCCAATACATTGTTTATTCTTTATAAAGAATACAAAATCACTTGCGCAGATGGAAGAAAGCTATTTAAACTGAAAAAAAAATCACACTTTTTTTCGATGCATCAAAGATACCTTATCAGTTTTACACATTCAGCATACATGGTGTATCGTGATGAAGATTATTTTTGAATGTGTCAAGATTCACAAAAACTAAACCAACCCATCCTAATCCAAAACGTACCTAATCTTACTCTAACTGAAAACTAGCTCAAAAGAACAAACTTTTACTTCTCAAATCCCTTTTTTTTTTTTATTTTCAAAATTCATCAAGACAAAAACAGTTTTTGTCTCTGCGCAGGTGAATATTCATATTCCTTATAAGTAACAGAAAGTACTCATTCGGAAACGTATAATATTATGCTAAAAACTTAATTACCCGAAGAACTTACCAAGTTTCATTTTGAACTCTGCACAAATCACAATACTCTTTGGATCAGGCCGAACGAATGGATATGTATATTGCTCGGGATATTGATATTGATACCATGTCCCTAATAGTATTTAAAATTAGTTAAAAAAAGTCTGCATAAGCTGATTATCTGAAACTTACCAGTTACCATGCAGACGATACTAATTCTTCAGAGTAACGTTAACAGTGAAGCTTAACAGCTTAAACAACTCACAACTTACAATAGCGAAAGTACTTATCTGCATAAATAAATGAATTATTGGTAAAATTATGCTAATTTGATTGTTTTTTTCAGTTTGGTAAACAGACACAACGGAATTATCTAATTTTCAATATTTGGTGATTATTTTAAGCTCTAATCTTGACACTCTTGACAGTTTTGACACGCATAATTTTGTGGCGGACAGAGAAATGATTTGATTGGCCCGTCGGTGTGCAACAAAGATAGCGATATCGGTCGTCTCGCTACCATCGGCGGCTATAAGAGATGACACTCTCTATTTATTATTTTCTCTCTGTTATGTACAATATAGACGGCTCTGGCTCTGCCCTTACCTAATTTCTAACCTAACCTCGAAAATGATTTGTTTAAAAAAAAGGCATACAATATTAATAAAACATGTATCATAAATTAACTAAAGAATGTCGAAAACTCTGAACAAACCATGGAGAAAAATTCTTTATGAAAAACAAGACTATCCAGATAACTATACTGATGAAACAATTTTTCTCAAAGATCTCAGAAAAAATGTTCACTTGCGAGAAATTTCTTTCATTGAAGCATTTTTGGGAGCAAATTTGGTGCTTCAAGAACTGTGTTTTGTTGTACTATTTGCTATAATTTTTTTCTATGTTGTTAATAAATCGGTTGATTCCTGTATAGTTTTGTATGGAATGAGCGGAACAAGTTTTCTGGGTTTTGTCTTCTACAGGATCAATTTTTCAGGTGAGTGTGATTTCCTTGGTGATTTCTATCGATTTTGACCGCTAAATTTACGGATGTTTTTATTAACAATTGACACCACAATCCACAATCTTACAGCAGAACGTATCTACCTACCTTTGCATAAAATGCTAAAATCGAGAATTGGAAAAATTATTGTTTTAAATAATAACCCAATGATATACAGCGACTGGCAAAAATATGGAACAAATTAATCGTCGTTGTGGTGTGGTGCAGAGGCTAATGCATCGGCTTCTCACGCAGAACGCCTGGGTTTGTTCCCCGGGCGGGCCAACGTCGATGTTAAAATTTGGAATTTGGCTTTAAGAGATCCATCGTCCTTCGGAAGTTTTATATTTAAGTCCATGTTCGGAAGAGACTTTAAACAGTGGGTTCCGCCGTGTCATGGAAGTTGGCACGTTAAAGAATCCTACCCTCTACAGAGAGGGATTCGGCAAAATTACCAGATAGGGTGTGACAAATTGCCTGGCGTCGGTGATTAGCCTTAGTCGCAGAAATAGACCGACGAAAAATAAACCAGACCAAATAAAAAATTGAACAAATTGATTTTAATTTCAGGGTTTTGATTTTTTGGAAAACGCTCGAACACGTCGATTTTAATTTTTGCATGCGGTTTTTTCTTTGGCAAATTCATGCATACGTGGCCTTATAAATCCATAACATTTTTATTCAAAAAACAGGTTATTGTTCTTATTGGTTCAATAATTGGATTGAATGTCCAATCAGCAACGTAAACAAGTATTAACTAAGCAATTCAAAAAAACAGAATCGCGTAGTTACCTATTTTTATATTCACAACCAAGTAGCAGCAATATAAACAATAGGTAACTAAGTACGCCATCATGTTTCTTTTTTATTTCATACTGTACTGTAAAGTATCATTTACCGGACTGGTTACCCTTCCGGTAAATGACACTTTACATCATCAGAGACTGTTATAAAAATTTACTTTGTTACTCCGCTAATAATGCCACTTTGCATCAACAAAGACTTAAGACTTTGATATTGCATTAGTAGCATGGTTTGGCTGGCGCTGTCTAATTTCAATTATAGCATAAAATGTAAAGTAATGTAACCTATCTATATTACCTAAGTGGTAACAACTCGTCTAGAAACATCTTGACTCGTAATTCAAAAAGTTATTTACCGGCTTAGTAACGTAAATTACTTGGTAAATTACTATTTTGAGATGGTTACCTTACCTTACCACCCATTTATGTTGCTGAATGAACATTTATTTCAATTTTTCAACCAATAAAACATAAACCAGTTTTTAAGTAATTAAATTGATATCAAGCATGGATTTAAAATGCCATTTTGTCGAAAATGGTTGGATATAGGTTTGGGATATGTTGCATGAAATATACTCAGAATTTCACGCAGAAGTCATAAAGTCAAAAATGCATGTTTCCATTTGAAATAAAGAAGTCGATAGTCCTAACTTATTTTTGGTTCACCCTGTATACATGAATATACGTGTCCTAGCGCATATACCTATAAATAAGTATAAGTCCTAGAGTCTTCCAAGAAGTCAAAACCCTGAATTTAAAATGAATTTGTTCCTTATTTTAGCCGGTCACTGTATAAGAATTTATATTGAATAATAATGATTTGATGTTTTTCTTATTTACCTAAATACATTTGATGATCACCGAAATGATCTGGTTTTTCTGAAGACTACATAATTAAAATAGAAGACGCGTCACTCGACCGATTCTGCCTATCAAAAAAGCCATGCCAGACTGCTGGAGGGCAGAAACGACTACGAAACATCATTCAGGTATAGTCTTTGAATGAGATTTACTTTAGAAATGCAGCAAGTGACGGTGACGCACTTTTTTTTTAAGAAACCCTGTTGACTGTGGACTTGCACCACTCATATTAGATCCTTAGATAAGTAAAAGAAATGGCGCATTTGAAATACGGCACTTTCGGCAGACAATTTCAAGGTTCACCTCATCGAGACAAAATCATTTATTTTGAATTAATTGAACCAAAATCATCTCCGCAATATCCGTCAAGTTGAATTTTTACTGCTGGTTCTAATGACACATTGACGTATAATGTCAATACACACATTTTTATCTAAGTACAGGGTTGATTATAAATGCCCCCCCCCCATCTAGCTTTTTAATTTGACGTTTTAGAAAAAAGTGTTCCAAATGAAAGTTTCATGGTTGAACATGAAATTCTTCAAAAACCTGTTTTCACATATACAGAGTGTTCCAAAAAGTCTGGGCGAGGTCTAACTTTCTTATTTCAAATTGATACCCTATTTTTTCATTTGATGTTTGGATTCTCCTTCAAATTTTAATCATTTTTTATGTAGCATATCCTATACCTAAGTTTGATGTATAAAAAGATATTCGATATTTTATAAATTGAATAATACTAATTCATTGTTATAAAAAAGTGAAATATAGCTATCTATGGTTTCGAAGTATTGACGTAATTGTGTGTGTAGGATATACCAAAACTTCTCTGATTTTAAATTGATACCCAAAAAATGAACAAAAAATAAAATAACGTCTTATATGAAAAAAAATCTTTTGAATCAAATGCAGAATTATTTATACTTTGATACTTTTACACTTTAAAAGTACTTGATGACGTGACATTTTCGTCAATACGATCGTCAATAATTAGAAATCATAGATATATTTGACATTTTCGCAACAATAAATTATTATTCAATTAATAAATATCAAATATCTTTTTATACATTAAACTTAGGTATAGGATATGCTTCATAGAAAATGTTTAGAGTTAAAAGGAGAATCCAAATATCAAATAAAAAAATAGGGTATCAATTTGAAATAAGAAAGTTGGACCTCGCCCAGACGTTTTGGAGCACCCTGTATATATGAAAACAGGTTATTTAAAAAGTTTATTTTCAACCATGAAACTTTTATTTGGAACACTTTTTTCTAAACCGTCAAAATAAAAAGTTAGAGGGGGGGGGCATTTTTAATCAATAACCCTGTACATACATCTGGTGAGTAAATGATTGTTTCAAGTCCAACCATCAAATTGAATTTGTTTTTTTTTACAGGTGTCAAACCATCAAATACCTTAGGCGATGATGTCCGAACTGTCCTCACATTCATAGCTTTTGGCCAACTTTTTTCTCCAATACTTCATACTTTGACAGATACTATTAGTACTGATACCATATACACCATGTCATTCTTAATGTTCCTAATTCATTTAATTTTCTTCGACTATGGTGCTCTTGCGGCAATTGTTTCTCGAAGTCTATCATTAAGCGCCGCAATTTTCTCTTCAATTTGTCTATCATCTAGACTAGCTTCTGCTTCGGAAGCATTCATATTGTTAACAGTAGCTACCCAACTGTTTGTTTTGTCTCCTATATTAAGGAAAGAACTAAACCTCAATATATCATTAACTGTGATACTATTTTTGATAAATTCTTATTTTTTAGTGAAGATATCGATAGTCGCAACTGTTTTATTCATGTGCGCTGTTGTTTTGATAGATTTAATTTGCCCATTTTTATTTGTCAAGTTTCAAAAATATAAGGACAATATTTATGGGCCTTGGGATGAAGCTGTGGTCAAGGATACTGAAAATAGATTGTTTTGAAATATTTGTTGCTGTATTTTTCCATTAACCTTCAAAGAACCGCAAAGAAAACTAAACAATTGAGATGTGCTGGTCTCGATGGAAGACAGTGACGACATTGGGCCCCCGTTAACAGCAGCCTAGCAAGGCGGAAGTCCAAGAAATGTCACACCTCATATACCCTCCGTGGGTCTAGCTTTGTAATTTCCAGAAACTATAAAAGGTCACCCATTGGAACGTCGCACGTGGTTTGAAAAAGCGCATTCAACACCCAAAATTGTTTAGTTGAGACTTACCCAGAAAGGTTTTCAATCTCATCTGTTCAAAGACATTCTTCAAAAAATATACAGGGTGTTTTTTACGTATAGCACAGGGATCTCGAAATCTATAGCAGATACGAGAAAGTTTTATTGGGCAAGGATTTGCAGTTTTGTGAGCTAGCTCTACTCAAAACCAATTTGAGTTTTTTTAAATTTGACAGGTGTCGGAAGGTATTCAAAAACTGTTTTTCGGCAATTTTTTAGTTCCGCGAATATTAATAATTGTAGGAGAAAATACAGGGTGTCCCAGCAAGGGTGGCCACCGGCCATATCTCGGAAACTACTGGACCTAAAATTTCAGGAAAAAAAATATGATCACTAAAGTGGCCACGAGAAAATGCTGGAAAATATTTTCAACTTCGAAATTTTGCCGCTAGGGGGCGCAATCAAAGCTTAAATATTAAAATTCGAAATTTCTCCGGAAATTCTCAGATTGAGGTATATCTTTATCAACATGGTTAGAAAACCTAGACAATTTCACGTCTTTTTGGTACAGGGCTCATTGGCGTACCGATCTTCGTGTGAGTAGGGGAAGGTAGTGAAAGTGTAATTGTTCAAGTGGCTGTAACTTATAAACGACTTGTCCGATTTTGTTGCGTATAGGCTTGTTTGGAAGATAAATGTGAGTACTTTCGTATATCGTATCCAGTGATGCGTGATTGTCTCCAGAAAAGTTGCTAGAAGGCGTAATTTGAAAAAAACTCACCCAGTATTTTGGAACCGATTGGTCAATATTTTAAATAATTAAACAACGTTTACAGTAAGTGTAAAATATATTTTCCAGGCAAATAAAGCAGTGTAAATATTTACATACATATGTATATAATGAGATTAAAAAATAGTTAGAGTCCTATAAAAAATTACTTTGGTAAATCCTTATCTAATCAGAACAGCAGATAGTTTTTAAAGGGTTCGTTAACTCCAATTTTAATGAAAACCGCCTTATTCTAAGAGTTTCTCTTTTGATTGTAGAAAAAGTATTAGCACTAGAAAATAAATCACGTTTCATGATACCCACTATGAAAAATCGTCCCAAAAATTATATTTATAGTACATTCAGACCATTGATTGAATAGATTGACCAGAAATTGCTTCACTGTTTACTAAGATGTACTTTTCTCAAGTCCTAGATCCTAATAAAGTTAGAGAATTGAATTCAGTCAAAAATTTTACGAGATGTCATGCTATACGAATACTGAATATTGCATTTAAACAATAAAAAGACAATTGACAAGACTTTACCCAAATCTAACATAATCTTCATTAAAACTGTAAGCAACTATAAAGTATGCACAACTAAACGCTGTTAAGACAGTATTGCCACACTTCTTCGTGAAGCAACACCACCATTTGTAATATTGTCCAAACTGGACCATTTTTTCAAACTGTTCTTTACCGCTTCAGCTGCGTATTTGTCCTCCATAACTCTAGACATGGCTTCTAATTTCTGAGCTCTATCCTTGCTCAGAGGTTCACTTGGGAATGTTAGATCATTGGCTTCAGCTAATGTGCGTAAATCAAAATAGTATTTAGCGTATACTCCTGAAGGAACATTAATGTTGAATTGAAGCAATTCTAGAAATTGCCTTTCTAACTCATTCATGTCTTCTACGGTGATGTCTTTAAGTATTTGACAATAGTCAACATTCCAAACAGCTTGGTCGTCCCATACTTTGGATGCTAGAAGAATTGCTCCTGTAATTAGAAAAACTAGTCAATATCTACATTCAATCGATTATGGTAATATAACATTGCAATTACTAATTGGGTTCGGCATTATCATCGCGGATGCGACAGATTTGTAGTCACGTGAGAACAGTCAAAACATATACGACCAAATCACGTGCCGGACTATTGCGTTCGATCAAAACTATCTGAAGCACGTGATCTGATCGTGTATGACTTGACTGTTATCACTTGACAAAAAATCTGTCGCATCCGCGATGATAATGCCGAACTCAACTATTATTGTATCTGAAGATTGAAGCTTGGTGATGTCTAAATGACATATAAAAAGAGTCAAAACTAATGCGAAAAACATTAAAGGGTAATCGCATCTCTGGAAAAAATGTAATTCATTTCACGATTCGTAATAGCCTGGTCGTTCATTTAAACCACTCAAGCCAATTAATTAAGATTTGATAGCGCATATATCATAACAGTGTACCCCAAAGAGTATCTTTAATAATATTTTCAAAGAGGTCAACATAGAAGTCTCTGTATCTAGATTTCAAACAGTCTGATGATGATCCAACCTGTGAAAACATTTTGATTGAAGTACTTTGAAATGATTTCAATGCCTAAATAAAATGTATATCTGGGTAATTTTTGGAAATATAGAAATAAAGAGAATTTAATGAGGGTAATCCATCATATTCATCAAGAATAATTGTTGAGTATGATATCAATCTTTAATTGATGATGATTTTTTTATATCCAGTTTTGGAGAAAAACATGCAAAAATGTCTTTTTTCTATGACTAGATGTATTATACATCCTCTTTCTATTGGTTAATCTTACTCGTTTCTCATACCAGTGACTTTTTTTTCATTACTCAATTGTTTTTAACGAGGTTTTTAACAAATGAAATGATCCAATCTCATTACTCAACTGTTTTGTAGCCAATCAGAACATTCGACAAAATGTCAACCATCAAATACATCATTTTGAAACAGCCCATTTGACCGTCCATACTTGTTTTATAGTGACAATTCACATTGTGTTAACAACCTAACCTCACTTTAAGTAAACTAGTTCTCGAAAAGTGCCGTCCAGATCAGTCTGTGCTCCGATGGGGTCGATGACCATGGTTCGGAATCCACGTTAAAATGTAGGTCCCATTGCAAGGAATGTAAAACCGGTCCCCCCTCCCTACCCTACAACCCCGTCTGCCGTCTTAGACGTGCATATGTATATATAATGAGCTGGCAAATTGCCTTAGTAGCAGCGCTATTCTTCCTTACTACCAACCAAGTGCCGTCCAAATGAATTTCAAAGTTTGCCTCAATTATTGAATAATCATAGAAAAAGTATAGTATTCTACTCGCGGGAAATGGATATTACTCACTCAGATGATTAAGCTACGGCTCGTAGCGCAAACTTCATCCTCTTGAGAAATATCCACCATTTTCCGCTCGTTGAATAATATACTATTACTAAGAAATATTCCCCATTCTAGTTCCCGCCTCAGACTCAGCACGAAATCATTAAACTCAGTTTTTAATGAACAAAGATGCATGGTATGATTGTGAGAACTAGATATCAACCAAAATGGTATTCATTTTTCTCATTCAAGTAGTTTGATGCGGGTAGTTATGACGAGTTTATTCTTTTATTTCATACTGTACCGTAAATTACCATTTACCGGACCCAAAACCAGTCCGGTAAATGACACTCTACATCATCAGATACTGTAAAAAGAATTACTTGACCACACCAAAAATGACATTTTGCATCATCAAAGACTGTGAAATTGCATTGGTAGCATGGTTTGGCTGGCACCATCTCATGATTTTAATTAATAACTTGACATAGAATGTTGGTAACATATAAATAACCTATCTATTACCCAAATGGTGACATGGTTTGGCTGACGCCACCTCATGGTAAGAATGTGAGGTGGACTGCCACTTTCAGTGTATGGTTTGACAAGAAAAAACTTTAAACCGTTCAAAAAAAATTATCACAGTATGAAACAAAACAATCTACGATACACAGCCGTTAAATGTCATTAAACTACTCTTCTAGAAATTCCAGACTCGGCTCCTTCGTCACCTCGTCCATAAACATTTCGACTCGTAATTTAAAGAATCATTTACCGCCTTAATAACGTAAATTGCTATTTTGTACCGCACAACCTAATTGGACGATTTTTTGAATTACAGAAAGTAACATATTACCCCAGATATTACCTGATGAAACGGTTTGAAGAGAAGAATACTCTCACGTGTCTGACTGTTATGAAAAAACAGAGATTTCATTGATCAAAAACATTGTTCTGCTGTTCTATTACTTCGCATTTTTCTCACAAAATATCTCCAATTAACAGATATTTGAATACCCATTCAATTTCCAACAACTGATTTGCATACAATAAGTACTCCATGGTTTTTTTTTTCGTTTTTACCTCTTTGAACATGGCATACATTTAACATGTAAACAACTATTCGTATTTGAGAATCAACAAATTGAATATTCTTTAGAAACGAGGAAAAGGTTATAAAACAGTCATTTTTTCAAGATTCGTTCAATTCAGAACCAAAATATGTAAGTTGAAGAATTGAACGGCCAATTTTACAGCATAGCCAAATAACAAATACTGGTCTATCAAGCTATCACACAGTATTATGAAGAGTAATGGAATGATAATCAGGTCGCGGCACATTTTTTCAAATACGAGAGCTTTCGCGAAGTCCTCAGTCACGTGCAAGAGTTTTTTTGAGAGTTGGTTATAGACCGTCAGATAATGACAAAAATATTTTGCTGACTGATTTTCTGCTCGCTAATATTTTAACCACTGAAAAGAATAGGATTGTTGAGCTTAAAGGATGAAAATATAGCGACCGGAACCGGAAGTGTGCTAGGCATACTGAAAATTAACTTTTCTTCTGCAGAAAAAATTGATATTTTTTTAAAATTCCTCGTGTATGGCATATCAACACATTAAAATAATATAACGATCAAAGAGTGAAAAAACAGTGCCATAAGGTTTGCACGAACCGAGGCACATACCTAGATTGTTGAAATAAAAGCTCCATTTTGTAAAAGAATACTATGTTGCTGATGCATTTTTTCGCTTATGGCAATTAACAGAATAAATTATGATATCATCAAGAAAGCGGCAAAAATTTCACATAAGCCGGTAGGCTGTTGAGAAGAATTTACCGGTCGGACAATATTGCGAAGAGATTTTCGGTAGGTATGCCCAGCACACGTCCGGTCGTTAATTTTCATTTTTTGAGCTCAACAATGATATTATTTTCAGTGGTTAAAATCATAGCGAGAAAGTCAGTCGGCAAAATATGTCATTATCTGACAGTCTATAACTTTTAAGTGGATGGAAAGTAACTGTAGAGTCATCTCTCTATATAGAATTCGGAATTTTCAAACGGCATTTTCCTGAGTACCAAAATGCGCACCTTTGTCCCCATTTCTCAAGCTTCGCTGTATGTTCCACCGTTTTCAAGATACCAATGGTGAACATCGAAGTTGTCATAACCTGCACAATTAAGATGTTTTGAGTATTTTCCATTCTAATTTATGACAAAGTTGCGCATTGTGATACACAATAAAATGCCATCTCGGAATTCAAAAAGTTCCGAATTCTTCCGGAGAAAATCGGAAAACATATCCTAGTTTTAGTGGTCCCGGAACCGGAAGTGCTGACTCTAAAGCTTCTTTCCATTACTAAAAAGTAACCTACTCTCAAACAATTAGCCTTGAGAAAACTCTTGCACATTTTGCCACCAGCTCTTGGACTAATATTAGCTTGATTATTAGCTCGATTATTAGGGATCCATACCGTCTGGATTTTTTTTCAACTTTTCATGTTATTTGTGTGTATTCGTATTCTCAAGTTTTCGCTTGGTTCAGGATACTCTATATCTTGACTATCTCTACAGATAGTTCACCAGGGATGAAAATACATCACTACATGCCTTCAGATAATCCGAACCGAGATCCGATCACTTCATATTGAGTCGTTGTATCACAAGGCGAAGAGTGGGCATTGATTTGGAATAGTAATGTACGATCACAAGTTTAAATAAAAATTTGGTCCTACGATAATATGAACCTGAAAAAATGGAAGTTGAGTTGGAACAAGTTCATATGGCACATCTGCTCCTATATTTGCAACTGTTTAGAATGAGTTAACACGTAGCCAAATATCCAGAAAAAATTAACATCGTTCCGGAATCGGGACTTCCAGTGAATGTAAATAATCAATAAAATTCACGGTATGGTTCTCAATAGGTAATCGACAATAAAAGTGCACCAAATTGTCAATGCTGTTTGCAAGGACGAGTGCAAGGTAGAGTACATATTTTCAATTTTCCTTGAGAAACTGGTGCTTTTATAGCAATCTGATTAGTTCCTGCATCGATACGTAACTATAGATGAAAAATGTACAGATTTTTCCCAAATAAACTTCTTTCTACCGAACTTCTATTAATTACTGAATATTCCGTAAAAGTTAACCCTCAAATCAATTTTACCGGTGTCCCAACTCTCCCTTGTCACGTAAAGATTGGGCTTCCATATTTTTGAGTAAAACTGTGCGTATAAAAAAGCTGGGACAAAATTTTCAAGACCCCTCGGCCCTCATACCTGGGATTAGGTAGGTAGGTTAATTTTCGAAAACTATTTCAAAACCATATACAGTGTGTGACATCAGCATTGTTTAGAAAAAATATATGCCCGCCACTGGACTCAGCATCCTTCAAAACGGGCACAGCATATAAAGGGTGTCCTACAGTGGATGGTACCTTGGACGTTTACGGAAAACGGATCCCAGAATCGTTCTGAAAATATGGTCATTTAAGTAAGCAGTGATGATCTATCGATCTAATTCGATCTAAAATATTTTCAGCGATTTGCCGTTTCTAATAGAAAGTCGCAGCAACTTTGATATTTTGGATAGGAAACCATGTATAATAATATTGCATTTTGAGATTCTTTAGAACGTTCCGGATATTTTTCATGAATACCTACTATTACTATCCGAGATCTTCACCTATCTGTAGCGGTTTTCGAAAATGATCAATTTTCTTTCATTTTCCTCAAAATATAGCTGCAGCATTTCTATAGCTACGCCACTGGGCTTCATACAAATTTGAAATTTTGAGAGTGAGTCGCGAAGACCTTCTGTATTGCTTCTGAGACAAGAAATATTCCGTAAGTTATACAGTATCCTGTATTGTTTTTTCTTGTTATAAAAAAGCTTAAATGTTTTAATTTTTCAATGGAACACGCTGTATATCGAGCTGTATATGTATTATCAATTGATTTGAAAGGTAATTGGGTTAGGATCTCTCTCTAATTATATTTCATGTCCATATACCTAAATGTTCCTGCTTTCGAAATAAATGCCTTTTTTCATAATATGTAATCTACTTTTCACAGTACATTGTCACTATCATTTGGAAAATATTTGAACTTTACCAAATCACGAAATAACTCAATTAATATCCATAATCATGATTATGAGGTACGTGATTTAGTCATATTCAAATACTTTTCGAAAGATATATCATGGCTAACCACTGTAAAAAGAAGATTTTTATGAAAGATGCGTTTATTTCGAAAACGGGAAGATTCAGGTATATTTACATGAAATATCATTCGAAAGAGATTTTAATTGGCTTTCAAATTAATTGATAATATACAGTATGGTCCAATTAAAAAAACGCACTTTCTTCTTTATACCTAGAGAAAAAAATTATACGATCCTGTATAATTTACGGAATATTCCTTTACACGAGTGCAATTCTAAACCACTCTCAAAATTTCAACTTTCTATGAAGCCCAGGTGCTCAATTTGATTACCTACACTATTCGTATTTAATTGGAGAATTGACCACCAGTGGCATAGTTATAGAAATAAAAATAGATAAGAGCTATATTTTGAGAAAAAATGTTTGATCAATTTCTCGAAAACCGCTACAGCTGAGACAGTATTCATGAAAAATATCCAGAATGTTGTAAAGAATCCAAAAATGCAATAGTACAGGGTGTAAATAAATAAGTGCGAGGTGCAGGGGGTGATTCTTGAGATAATTTTGAAAAAAACAACTTTATATGAACAGATGTCCTAAAAGTCCTGACTGTTGAGATACACTTGGTAAAGATCTAAGAAAAACATATCTTTTCTTTATAATATGTATGAAACCCCTGTAGATATTTTAGTAAATTTGCAATCCGAGGCGTTTTCTGACGTTCACCTATTTTTTTAATTTGTAAGAGTGGCGTTCGTGCGGGTTTCAAACTAAATATTTTTGAAGACAGATATGGTACTCACGCCACTGTTTTCTCTGGATTTTTTTTTTGTAATTCTTATTTATTTCTGAGCAAATTTGGTCTCCTGACTTTCTTTCGTCCGACGTTACGTACTTAAAAAAATAAAAACCACTGTTTGTTTAAATGTATTACTATAACCTATGTGTTTATTATCTATGTTCAAATCAAGGTTCAAATGTAACTTTAATTTTTGTTTTGTACTTTGTGAAAAAAATAATGTTTGAACTGACAGACAACTAACTAGCAATCGTCAGCAGATAATTATTATTGACAGGAGAGAGGAGAGAGGATATTATAGAGATATTATATATTAGAGCAATATATGTTTTTTTTTAATCTTTACCACCCAGTACCTCAAAAGTTATGACTTTCAGGACCTACGTTCTACGTAAATATAAAGTTTTTTTTCTTAAATTAACCCAAAAATCACCCCCTGGACTTTTTCGCAGTATTTACACTCTGTATATCTCGCTGTATACAGTATGTCCACGGATAGAGTACCCTATAGTTATAATGGACCAAACTTTTTATTTTTCGACCATAAGTCACTGTTCATTAAAAGTTCTGCTTGTTTAGAAAATTGTTATTGTCAGACTTTTAATTTGAAAATGTATGCAGGTGGTCGAAAAACAAGAAAACGTAAATAATGTCAAGAGTAAACCACCCACTTTTATTTTTCGTTTTGGAGTAGAGTGGCGATAAAAAAAAATTAAATCCTATCCAAAGACTAATTCTACAATTTCAACTCGATATTCCAAATTTTATTTTTCTATACTTTATTTTTTTAAATATTAGAAATTTATTCTTTTTTAGATCATGTTACTTATCCTTTACCTATGTATGACAAAAAATGTAAAATAGGTAGGGATACGTGAAATGATGTAAAAAAAAATAGAAACAACAAATTATAACCACAAAAAATAAAATTTGAACTACCTACTGTGTTGAAATTTTAGAATTAGTCTTTCGAAAGAAATTGAAATCTTTTTTTTATTTGCCACTTTGCTCCAAAATGAAAAATGAAGGTTCTTTACTCTTAATAGTATTTCACGTTTTCTTGTTTTTCGTCACCCTGTAAAATATTATCAAAACAAGCAAAACTTTTTATGTGGAGTGACTTTTGGTCGAAGAAAGAAAATGTTCGTCCATTATACCCATAGAGTACTCTATCCGTGGACATATATACTGTATGTTCTCAAGTAGTGTCCCATTCAAAATATCAAAGTTGCTGCTAGTTTATGATAGAAGCGAGGATAGAAGCGGTGTCGCATCACTGAAGATATTTTAGATCGATAAAGCATCACTGCTTACCTACAGAACCAAATTTAAAGAAAAATCCTAGGACCCGTTTTCCTTGAACGTGCAATCAAAGGTGCCATCCACCTTGGGACTCCCTGTATTATGTATAAGAATCAGCAGGCGGGCCTATACCTAATTTCACAAAAAATTGTTTTATACAGTGTAATTCTGTAATCTGTTATGCCCTCCCCACTTCTTACTTTTGAACCGTTAAATATATCAGAACGAAATTTGGACACACCATATGTGAAAAAATTCTGAATTTTTTGACATAGTAGTGACAGCTGGAACTGTCAAAATAATAGCTGTGTGCCGCGAAGAACAAAAAAGTCAAATTGAAAGGGGTCGAGTGATACCTCATTCTAAAGGTCTTTTCATCCTTATTACACCCTGAAAGTTTGAAGTCGCTGTCTCTTTCTAATTTTTCAATATCAAGGCAGTATTTTTATAGAAATGACTCCCAATTGCCGTCTTGACATCCTCAGCTGTCACCACTGTGCTGAGAAATACAGAACGTGCTCATATACTGGGGATCCAAATTTCATTCTGGTATATTTAACTACCTATTTAAAGTTAGAGAAGGGTCATCAAAGAATTGATTTTGTGATGTGATTCCCAATATATGGGCGCCATTTTAAAAATAAATACTGCCTTGATATTGACAAATTAGAAACAGAAAGCGACTTCAAACTTTCAGAGTATAATAAGGAATTTGAACCATGCATTGATTTTTTTTTAAAACAATAAAATTCCTACGTTTGAATTCAAACAGAGATTGTGGTTAAAAATCCCAAATAAATTGAAAATTTCAGGAAAATTTGAAAGTTGTAGATTCTTATACTTCCCGTAGGATAACAGTTTAGACCAATAATTTTACCGAAAAAAAATTATATTGCCAAGAAAATTTGAGTAATTAGAATTTGGTCAAAGTCGCATCTCATCAATCTTGTTTCGTCCAGAAGGAATGATTTTGGAAACAAAGTTATCCACTTGATGTTCATCACTTTAATTTGAAAAATCTGGTGTACATATTCATTTTAATTTCAAGCTAATTAAAATGATGGGTCTTGTAAAGATTAGGCATCCACACAATAATGCATTTTTCCAATTTTTAAGCATGGTTTTGGGTTTATAGGTAGAACAATTTCAACTAAAAAAAATGCTGGATGAACAACTTTTAACAAGAAAAAAAATTCCAGAATAAACTACTTATTTTTTTTTCAGATTTCAATGCAACAACTCCCTAAAATGACAGCTTCGTCACATTGTTACAAGCTACATATTAGAACCAACATGCAATGTTGCCAAACGTATCCAAACTTCTTAAAAACCATGACTGCAATATTTTTGCGTGTATATTTTGATAGACTATGACGAAAAAAAAACAATTTAACATAAGATACTGAGAACGAGAACAATAAAAATGTAAAAGTTTCAAAAATTATATCCTTGGCTTATCTGATCAATCAAGTTTCTGAATCTCTGAGATGGTGACCCTAACTAACCAGAACCAACCCAATCCTCACCAAAGCTAACCAAAATCAAACAAACCCAATATAACCCAAACTAACCAAATTTAATCAGAACTCACGAAAACTAACCAGAGCTCACCCAATCTGACCAAAACTAACCCAATCCAACCAAAACTAACCCAATCTAACCAAGACTAACCCCAAATCAAACTGAGCCAATCTGACCAAAAACTAACACAATCTGACCAAAACGAATCCAATGTAACCAAAACTCACCGAAACTAACTCAATTTAACCAAAACTAAACCATTCCGACCAGGACTGACCCAATCTAACCAAAACTCATAAACTAAACAGAACTAACCCAGTTTGACCAAAATCAACCCAAACTAACCCAATCTAACCAACACTAACCCAATCTAACCAAAACTAACCCAATCTAACCCAAACTAACACAATCCAACCAAGACTTACCCAATCTAATCAAATCAAACTCAAACTGACTCAATCTGACCAAAACTAAACCGGGAACTATCCCAATATTCATAACCAGAACTCACCCGAACTAACCAAAACTAGACCAATCTAACCAAGACTGACGCAATCTAACAAAAACTCACCCAAACTAACAAAAACTAATCCAATCTACCTAATCAAAACTAACCCTTCATCCGTTTCAGACAAAAATATGGAAAACACTTCTCACAGCATCCACTTGGCAACACAGCGCGTGTTTATCATTCTTGGTCTTCAATTAGTGAGTAGTGACTTGAAAATCTTGACATATTGACAGTATTGAAAATATCGACTTCGCGGCGATCAGTTTTCTAAATCAAATTTTCAAAATTTATTTATCCTGTTTAACTATTTGTTTTAATTTTTTTAGTGGTTACGTGAGGAACTGTAGTACCTACATGAGAATAACAGAAATTGTCCATTTCAATGACAACAACTGGAACAAATCGAGATTTTTGGAAAATGTTCGTATGAAGCAATGTGCCTAAAATAGTGTTTTTTCTACAAAAAAAGTGATTCATCCAGCATTTTTTCCTCTTTAGAATAGTCAAACGAAGAATAATTTACCAAATTCGCCTTCAAAAAGTACAAAATACGTGGATGCCTTATGTTTACAAGAACCAAAATGATAATCAACCGAGTAATCAACAGTACTTAATCGTTTTTTTTTCATTAAAAACTCGTCAGATTTTGTACTGCAATCGTTTAAGTTATTTATCGTGCGATATGCATATTATAGTTTTTACATTCATACCTAAAACGATCCTTTTCCAATTGGAAGGCTGAATATCCAACTCCGCATAAGTTAACAGTCTTTCAAGATACACTAAAGTGATAATGGCACATTCAGCAGTCAATTGAGCAGCATTGAATAAAGTCCTCACAAATTTATAAATCTGTCTATGTTCAGGATTGTGCTTATCATAATCGTCAGTCACACCGTCTCTAGTAAGAGGATGAAGCTTTTCATCAAAAATATCAATCTCTCTCTGACTCTGCCGGTTTTTAATATGATAATAAATAGCAAGGGCAACACATTTCACTGTATTTTTCAAATTTGGTTGCGACACTGTACTATCATCTAAATAGATTGTCGAGCATGAGCTACTTTTTTTAAGAGGTCGTAGATCAGCTATTTGATGTTGGCTCCTTCTTCGTATCATGCCATTTTCAATCGCTACTTTTGATCTCTCTATAAAAATCGTTTTGGCTGTGGGGTCTTGGGATGGGTCAGCCTCTCCATCATCCCCTTCTCGTTCGCTTATATGTTGTAGATTTGAATTACTGATCTCACCTTCTTGCAAAGTATCTTCGATGGGAATAATCACCCGATGACTTGTTGGAGGACTGGAATACGAACAGCAACTAGTTTTATTTCCCATTTTGAGAAAGTCTAACTGTTTCCTACAGGCCTCGAATTGGTAATCGCACTAAGTGTTGATTTTACACACATTTTTCCAATTAATTGATCCAATATTAGCACATAGTGGATTAAATGGACAGAAGCACGTTATCTTATCTCGTGTGTATCGGTAATGATACAGATATTAAAGATTAACTAAGAAAACACCGCACACCCACTTAAAAATCAGGCTCTATCACAATCCTCCAACCGGTATTCAGCATTGCTGACTAGATTTTATGAGTTTTATCATCTACATGTTGTAGGCTGTTGTGTCGGGTAAGGTTCTATATTATAAAAGCAACCAATTTGAAGCAAATTTTAATTAAAAGCCTTATTTGAAAATTTAATGTTCAAAGATGTCTGTCAAGGATTGCCATTGCGAGCAGGCAACAATTGCAGACAGCTCGACAGCTGACAGCTGCCATAACAATTTTTTGACAGTTAATAGATTAGGGGATTTTATTTCGGTAAACTTTGCGTCAGTGTTGCCAGACAAAGAAAATCTAAGAATTATAACATGAGTTTCGGTATTTCAATTCATATCTCTACAAATGTTTCGCCAAATAGAGTATTGTCAACGAAAGGCAACAAAAGCATCTACATGAGAAACCATCGAAGTTTCGTTGATCCACTATTTGAATACACTGTTGCCATTTCCCAAACATAAAGTAGGGGTGAACTGGGGCGGGGTGACCATACGTACAGCATTTCGCTGTATTACACAGCATTTTAATGAACTGTCCCGCATTTCATTTTGTCCAGCAAACGTACAGCATTCACGCTTTGGCGTCCGTAAAATGCCAATTACATATTATCAAAAGAATATTTTTTCCAAGTAGGTGTGAGAATATTAAGTGGATGACTCCCAGAGTTATCATATCGAGTTTTCCATTATCAATCATGTTTGGACTTCAGAACAGTCGCAGCTATGTGTTGAAACTCTTAAATCCATATCCAATGTTCGTGGCAATATAGATCTGTTGTTTGATGAGTATTAAACTTATAAAGTTTTAAAGTTTTGAGTTTAAAAATTTTAAACATTACTCCATATCCACCACCAAAAAATCTCCTCTCCCCCCCCACCTAACCAAAACTTGACAGTTTTGCATGAAAATATATCAAGTTAAGGGTCCCTTAGCGTTAAAGTGTCCTCAAAATAGGTTGGTGCAATCGGTCATAAATGTATTTATTTCTCAAGCCACGATGATAGAACCTCTGGAGTCGGAAATATAATAATATATGTATTTGGTTTATCTTTATTACAGCCAATCCGTGCTTCTGCTGGAAAAGTTTTGGGAATGTAGTTCTGAACAACTTTGGTTCTATGATATTCTACCGTAAGTCTTATAGCAACGGAAAAAACAGCTAGCGGCCTTTTTTTATAGATGGCGAGGTAAGATCACCTTCGACTTTCCCCAGAACTAAGAGTTAAGCTTCTGAGAACCCCCTCCACAAGTCAAAAAAGACAAAATTGCGTAGGTATTTTCCAAAATTCTCAGGCACGGATTTACTGTACTACTTATTAGATCAGTATAAAAGATTATCACACACTCTATTTTTAGGATATTCATGATTTTTTTTTCAATTATTATTCTTTGTATTTTTTATTCATTGTTAAAAAAAGACAACATGTTACCTCTATTCTGGTTCCAAGTTCTAGCAGTTCCGAACTGCTCTACACATGCGCACCTCAATATTTCCATGGTAATATTGAAATGCGCATGTGTAGAACAGTTGAGAACTGCTAGAACTTGGAACCAAAACAGAGCTGTTATTTGATTTGATATACCCACATGAAGTTTTTGAGACAAATAAATAATCTAAATGTGTTCAAATTTGATGTTAAAACAAATCTGATCTTCTTGTCTCGATCAAACCTCTGTAAAATGTACAGGGTTTTTCTTTATATATTGACACCCCCCTTATCTTTCTTATTTGACGTTTCTGAAAAAAGCGTCTCGAATAAAAGTTTGATGGCGTCAAGTGAATTTTTCAAAAAACTTTATTTCGCATATACAGGGTGCCTTAGAAAGTCTGGGCGTGGTCCAACTTTCTTATTTCGAATGAGAACCCTACTTTTTTATTCGATTTTTATATTCTCCTAAAAATTCTCAATATTTTTTATATGTATCATACCCTATACCTAAAATTGACGTATAAAAAGATATTGACCTCGAAAAAGTGCCTAGTTACCGTGATTGTTTTAATATCTGATAGATTTTTTGGCAGCGTCGTTAAAAAATCCTCACACAGATGAGAAAAAATGTGATATTCTTCGAATATATTATCAAAATAACAGAAATGCATACAGGTTGATGCCAGGATGCTTACCTGATTTCAGTAATTTTTAATAATAATAATAATAATGTTTATTTAGCATAAAAGCTATACAAAAAACAGATTAAAAGTAATTACATATTTAAAATCACAATCAAAAATAAATAAGTTGTAATAAAATAGTGTAAACAATAATATAAAAGTATGTGTATAACAGATAGTGTCGACAAACATAATATAGATTTAATATAAGGACATCTTAAAAGGTATTCAGTACGTGAACACGAAGCAGTCTCTTGAACGTATGGAGATTATCACAGTTTTTTATGTCGGATGGCAAACAATTAAACTCAAACAGTCCTTTACACAAGACAGAATTATACAGTAGTTGACTAGCTGTGGGTTTTGTTTTTAACATGAAATCAGTTTTATTTCTAGTATCATAGTTATGAACGTTTTTAAATGTATTGATCTTATCACAGATGTATGATGGTACTAAACAATGTTTTATCTTGAACACCAGAACAAATACGTTAAATACAACTTTTTGCCTTATTGACAACATGCCAAGAATATTCAACATGGATTTTATTGGCGTGTACCTATTACATCCAATAATTGTGCGCATGGCTCTATTTTGTATAACCTGGAAATCATTCATCAAATACTGTGGCAAATTATAGAATAATGTACTACAAAATTGTAAATGGGGGGAGCTGCGATACTATTATACAATAGAAGTTTTGTATACATTGATAAATATTTCCCTACTCTCGAAATAAACCCGACTTTTTTCGCATATTTACCTATGATGTAATCCGCATGTGCTTTAAGATCTAAATTAGCATCCAGAATAACACCTAAGTATTTTATTTGCGTCACATGTTGCAATCTGACATTATTTATATGCACATCGATATTACTAACGTCAACACTTGACAGTCTTACTTTTTTACCGAACACACACACTTTACATTTCTGGATATTGACACTTAGGCTATTATTGTTCAACCAATCACAGATAAGAGAAAGATCACTATTCATAGAGTCCTGCAACTGTCTCAAGTCCTTTCCTACCACATAAACCATCGTATCATCAGCGAATAACTCTAGTCTAGTACCCTTAATTACATTCACAATGTCATTGATATAAATTAGAAACAATAAGGGTCCCAAAACTGTCCCTTGTGGCACCCCGTGTACAACTTTCATTGGCGCAGACAAAGAATCATTATATTTAACAATCTGTGATCTATCTGTCAAGTAAGACTCAAACCACTGCAGCACCTTATCTCTTAAACCTATGTGATACAATTTTTTCAAGAGCAAATTCCTATTTATCGTTTCGAAAGCCCGTCTGAAGTCCAGAAACACCGCCATAACATAATTGTCGTCATCTATGTGTCTACGAAAATTGTCACAAATATTAATTAAAACTGATTCGCAGGAGTGATGCTGCCGAAATCCAGATTGGTTCGAGACAAGGATGCCGTTCACTTCACAATATTCTTGAAGTTGTTCTTTGACAGCTACTTCGAGGAGCTTTTCGTACCCTGGCACTGAATTTATTGGTCTGAACTCACTACAGTTGACTGTGTTAGGTATTTTTGGTACTGGAGTCACCATGGAACACTTCCAATCTTCCGGGAACTTGCCATATTCTAACGATGTGTTTATGATATCCAAAATGCGATTTCCTGTCACACAAAATACATCCTTGAAGATTTTTGTGGAGATACCACTCACTCCTCCCCCAACCATCTTCATTCCCTTCACAAAAGTTTTGAGTTTTCCCATGGACAATTTATTAAATTCACATAGGATAGAGTCTGAAGGTCTCAAGTTTCCCACGATTGTCTCTATGCTGACAGAACATTTTATAGTGGCAACTATTTCGTCAATGCTTGTTATGAAATATTTGTTGAACTCATTCGCAATACATAACTGATTTTGGGTCGTTTGAAGTGGAAATTTTATTTCTGTGGGAAGTGACTTTCTTTTACTTGGGAGCAAGGATTTCAGATGTTTCCAAAGCTCATTCGAATTTGTTCTATATTTGTCTATTTTCTCCCGGAAGTATTTATCTTTTTCATCTTTAATTTTCTTGACAATTGAGTTTCTGACCTTTTTGTAATTGTTCCATGTGGTCTCATCTTTGTCAAGTGTCGCTCTCATATAGAGACCGTCCCTTTCTAACATCATATTCCTTATTTCATCTGTTATCCATTTTTTGTGTAAATGTTTCTGTTGAATCTGGAAGGAGGTAATTGGGCACATGCTGTTCAGGATACATGTAATACTATCTGTAAAAGAGTTTGCCAATTCGTCAACATCAGTACTGTTCGGATTCCATGGAAAATTGATCACACCATCTTGCAACATGCTGGCATCATAGTTCCTCATACTTCGTTTTGAAATTGTCACACTATTGTTTGATTCACAAATATTTTTAATACTGATAGATATTATGTTATGATCACTAATTTTTGGCGACAGGTGAACTTCATGATTGAGGTGTTTATCATTCGATATTATAAAGTCTATTATTGTTTCACTGGTATTGGTAATTCTTGTTGGTTTACTCACATGTTGAAGAAATCCATGATGTTGAGCAGTCTTGATGATTTTGTCACCATAAAATGAAGATTTCAGGAGATCAAAGTTGAAGTCTCCAGTGATAACAACCATTCCGTAAAAATCACTCACTCCGTCAAGGTATTCTGCGAAAAAATCCACAAAGACACTATTTTGCTTATTTGGAGGGTGATACAAAACACACAGAAGATATTTAGACTCTAACATAGAAACCTCGATGGCCAACAACCACAGATAATTCTCCAAACACAGTTTGTCCTTGATTTTAAATTTGGTACCTTCTCGGATGATTGCCATTACTCCTCCAGTTCTTTTGTTTCTGGTCAAGCACTGTTCCATTGTGTACCCATTAATGTGGAGCTCATTATCAAACACATCAGACGACACATGAGTTTCCGATAACAATAATATATTTGGTTTCCAATTACTTATAAGTGTTTCGATGCCATCCTTATTATTTAAAAAACCTTGGCAATTAAAGTAAACAACGGTATTTTTTCGGCTGTCACAAGGCTGTAATTGCTATTGGAGAAACTTGTTTTTCCGTATCTGCTCCATTCGCCTGTATGTTTCACAGTTTATATCCCACGTTGAATGGTCTATCCTCAAATTTAGACTACACATTTACTCGCTTCACTGGAACAATCTTTGAAGGCATGATTTTCACTACACTTTGGACAGCATCTCACATCCTTACAGTCCTTTTGTATGTGTCCATACTTGCAACAGTTAAAACAACGAACAATTCCATATTCATCATAGACTCTACAACGATTCCACCCTATATTCATCTTCTCTTTAGCAGTGAAATGATCAAAAGTGTCAGAGTCAACTCCGAAAATTATGTTGAACTTTCTATTGTTGATGTTTGTTCTCCTGAGTATCTTGAGTTTTGTATGTTCACTTATAATAAAATCATTCTGTTTCTTGACTTTGTTGACAATTACCTCATCAGAAACAACATGCTCGCTCTCATTGACTCCAACCACTTTGATTCTACGGTCAAACACTTTTGGACGATCAACTTTATAACTTGTTCCAAGCTTTTGTTGAATTTCAGACTGAATATGGGCAATTTCTTTTTCATTTCCACAGGTTAAAATCAAATCTCCATTCTTAGTAGACCGACCTATCGTAACACCAGCACCAATATCGCAAGGGTTCACTTTGTCCAACAAATCTTCTTTTATTTTGTTGATATCTTTTTTATCACTTTGCTGCTTCACGACAAGAACTTTATTATTTGTGTCTTTTTTCGTAACTGTTGCATAGGATGGTGGAACTTGAGACATATTGGGAACACTATTTTGTTGATTTTGTTTCAAAATAGATATTTCCTTTTTCAATTCAATGTTTTCTTTTATGAGAAAATCTATTTTGTCATTCATTTCAGTAGTGTTTTTTAAAATAAGCAGTATATTCGACATGATGAAGTCCATATCAGTTTGGTCATAATCTACTCGGCTTCTTTTCCTAGATCTTTCAGCAACTACGACATCATTTACATTTACTTCATCACATTGTTTACACTTCCAAGTTTCTTTACGTAAATGAAAACCACGTTTTTCAACGTTTTCACATTTATGATGAAAATACAATCCACATCCATTACAAACAATGATTGATTTAAAATCCTCAAACCCTTTCTTACATTTGAAACATTGCTCGTCATTCGACTCATTCTCATTTCCTTCCATTCTTCAATCATCAAATAAATATATTGACTCGAACTCAGACTGCCTCAGTTGTTTTTATAACAGTTCCTTATCACAATCGGAATTTGGTTTCGATGTTCAAAGAAATTATAGGTGATTATGTAGGTACTTTGATGTTGATTTTAATAATTAACTATTTACTTCACTATATCACCAAAACACTTTGTGAAAGTCAAGATAGGTATTTTCAACACTTTATTACTTGGAAATCATCAGATATTCGGGAGCGATTTTAAACACGACTATCACACGCGACGGTTCGGTTAATTTTATTATTTATATTTTTATTAAATTGCAACTTTTTCGAGGTCAATATCTTTTTATACGTCAAATTTAGGTATAGGGTATGCTACAAAGAAGATATTTAGAATTTTTAGGAGAATATAAAATCTAATAAAAAAGTAGGATTCTCATTTGAAAGAAGAAAATTGGACCACGCCCAGACTTTCTGAGGCTCCCTGTATGTGCGAAATAGAGTTTTTTTGAAAAATTTACTTGAAATGATGAAACTTTTATTCGAGACTCTTCTTTCAGAAAAGTCAAATAAAAAAGATAAGGGGGGTGTCAATATATAAAGAAAAACCCTGTACAACGGCGGAGAGATTCCAAAGTTCAAAAACGAAAAAGCTAAGATAAGCCGACGCGCATCTTTCCCGGTGACCGCCCATTTGAAATGCATAGGGTGTTCGGTGCCCATCGCTAAGTTATGTTTTTAACAGCTATTTTCTCATATCTTTCCTGTGCAAGGTGACCCAAATGGTCACCAAATGTGCTAGTCATACTGAAAATTAACTTTTCTTTGACTGACATTTTTTTCAAATCTCTCGCGTGTATGACATTTCAACACATTAATATGATATAGCAATCTAAGAGTGAAGAAATAGTGCCATAAGGTTTGTACGTTGAACTAAGATAGTTGACATGAAAGTTGACATCTTGTGAAAAAATATTCGGTTGCTGATGCATTTTTGGGCTTATAACAATCAACAGAATTGATTATGATATTATTAAGAACCCGGCAAAAATTTCCCATAAGCCGGTCACCTGTTGAGAAATATTTACCAATTACCGGACGGACAATATCGCGAAGGGATTTTTGGTATGCCTAGCACACATCCAGTCGCTGAATTTTCATTTTTTGATCTCAACAATCTTCTTATTTTCAGTGGTTGATATCCCAGTAGCCTAGTTTACACTGATAACTCATTAGTTTGGTCCGATAAAACCAAGTGGGTGGGGATAGTACGGTAGGACCAATGCTTGCTTCTCGCCCGTTTTCACCGTCCTGCAACGCGTGAACTAAATGAGTACGCGGGAAATGTCAAAAACAAGTCGAAATTATATATCAAAACAGTTCGTTACCAAACAAAACATACGTAAGTACGCTCAGATTGCCTTGGAATCTCAGAACCAACAAAATCACAGCACAATTCACAATAATCACAATCAACATAACCTCATAATTTTGATCCAGATCGAACCAAATTTAGTTCAGTACACCTGCTGGCGAATACCGAACCAAGAGCGGACCAGCATCCAAGTACTAAAGTCGAACTTTATCAGAACCAAATATTTGGTTCGAATGATGTACACAGTTGCGGACTAAGCTGGTCCGCTCTTGGTTCGGTATTCGCCAGCAGGTGTGCCGAACTAAATTTGGTCCGGATTTGGTGCGATCTCAATCAAAATCATGAGGTTATGTTGTCTGTAGATGTGTTGTGATCTTGTTGGTTCTATTTTTGAGGCAATCTGAGCGTACTAACGTATGTTTTTTTTTTGGTTACAAATTGTGTTGATAAAAAGTAGTCTATAGTTTACACCGATGACTCGTTTAGTTCGGTCCGATAGGACCAAGTGGGTAAGGGTAGTACGGTAGGACCAATGCTTGCTTCTCGCCCGTTTACACCGTCTTGCAACGCGTGAACTAAATTAGTACGCGCGCAATTCGTCAAATGTCAAAAACAAGTCGGAATTATTCATCAACACAATTCGTAACCAAAAAAAACATAAGTAAGTACGCTCAGATTGCCTTAGAAACTCGGAACCAACACAATCCACAATAATAACAAACAACATAACCTCATAATTTTGATCCAGATCGAACCAAACTTATTTCGGTACACCTGCTGGCGAATACCGAACCAAGAGTGGACCAGCTTAGTCCGCAACTGTTTACATCATTCGAACCAAATATTTAGTTCTGAGATAGTTCGAATTTGGTACTTGCATGGTCCGCGGACCAAGTGATCGGTGTAAACTAGGCTGGTTTCGACTTGTTTTTGACATTTGACGAATTGCGCGTGAACTCATTTAGTTCACGCGTTGCAAGACGGTGTAAACGGGCGAGAAGCAAGCATTGGTCCTACCGTACTATCCCCACCCACTTGGTCCTATCGGACCGAACTAACCGAGTTATCGGTGTAAACTAGGGTATAGTTCGAATTTAGTACTTGGTCCGCGGACCAAGTTGTCGGTGTAAACTAGGCTAGTGACAAAAAAATCAGTCGGAAAAAAATGTCATTATCTGACGGTCTTTAATAAGTCTGGTCATTTATTTGTTTGGCTCACGTTCTTTTTGTTGGAAAAATTACCATCCATTAAAAAAGGGGATTCATCCGCTCTCAAACAAAAGCACTGCTAGCAAAATAAGTTTCCATCACGTCAGCCCCCGTATTTTTTGTGCATTGAGATACCGTTTTTGTTACCATTTTTTTTCAAAAATAGATATTGGGTTGCATAGTTTGATATCTCACCTACCTAATAAAATGTGAGAAACAATGAATTGTTCCAATAGGTGATGTAATAAAAAAATGGCGCAATCCAGAAAAAATGCTAGCAATAAGTAAAATTTCAGAGCGGATGAATCCCCTTGAAGGAAAGTTTTATAAAGAATGTTAAGAATGTATCTCCATCGCACATTTGGCACGGTGTTGAAAGTCTAATAGAAAATAAAAAAATTACCATTATACCTAATCCTCTCGTATATTTGGGCAGGGTATCTTTATCATTGCCGGCAATCATAAGACTGAACTACTGAACACTGGATTGTGGAACTGCTACCGCTCTTTTCTTATGAATGGAGCGCTACTTTGGTAGAAGTCTCATGAAACTCAACAGACAACCGTCAATTGTCAAAGAGCGCTCCCGGAGCGTAGTGGTAACTAGCCATAGTTTACATCGATAACTCGTTAAGTTCGGTCCGATAGGACCAAGCTGGTGGGGATATTACGGTAGGACCAATGATTGCTTCCTGCCCGTTTACACTGTCTTGCAACGCGTGAGCTAAATGAGTACGCGCAAATGTCAAAAACAAGTCGAAATTATATTAGGGAGTTTTTGAACCCCTTAATTAATTTCAACGTTATTAACGTATCCCGCTATACTAAGCATGCGCAGAAAACAAAACATTAATAACGGAGAGGACACAAAAACGAGATTTTGAAACTCATATTTAACGTTTGACGTTGTGTCATCACCATGTCATCTGTCATGTCATAGTGATCAGATTTGTTGTGTTTTTGGTTTTTGATGTTTTGATTTTGATTTTGTGATATTTTCGCCAAATTCCTAGCAGAGCAGCACGAATTATGAAATATGGAAGATATTTTGGACCAGATTCAGACTACCAAATGTAAGGTTTACATTTCCGCTTGGCAAACGGGAATCATAATAATATGCTACCTTCTACAATGAATTTGTGCTCAGAGTTACTTTTACGCCAAATTAAATGTGGATGGTAGTACATCATTTCCGTTCGACAAGGGGAAATCTGTCACTTCCACTTCGAAGTTAAATTAAATGTAACTCAGGCAAAACCACGAGAATCATGGGCAAAACACCGACTGGAATGACAAACAGCTGATCTCCATCAACATCAATTACACTGTTGCCAAGCGGTAAAACAAAGGATCAGTTTCTGTTGGATATTTAATAAAAAGACAAGAATCTTACAATTCCAGTGCAACAATGTAGTCCTTTTCAACAATTTAAATTGTACTTTGTATGTTTCACGATTTCTATGTAATAATTGAATAATACTGTATATCAATATGACAACATGAGAAAATAACCGACGGCTATTAAGCGAACGTTAAGGCTCCGTAGATAACGTAACACGTTATCGGTTAATAAACGATTCGGTTATTTCCAGACGTCTGCGCAAGCTCAGAATAACCGGCAACGTTAATAACGGGTCAAATAACCCCCATATGCACCGTAGAAATCTAATCCGGATGAAGACTTCATCGCGACTATTTTCCATTGGGTGGTATGGAAGATAATCGCGATAGAGACTTCATCCGGATTAGATTTCTACGGTGCATATGGGGGTAAGAGCTTCAAAAACTCCCTATTTAACACAATTCGTTACCAAAAAAAACATAAGTAAGTAAGCTCAGATTGCCTTGGAAACTCAAAACCAACACAATTCACATTAATAACAATCAACATAACGTCATCATTTTGATCCACATCGAACCAAATTTTGTTCGGTACACCTGCTGGCCAATACCGAACCAAGAGTGGACCAGCTTAGTCCGCAACTGTTTACACCATTCGAATAAAATATTTGGTTCTGATGAAGTTCGAATTTAGTACTTGGTCCGCGGACCAAGTTGTCGGTGTAAACTAGGCTACTGTTTCGTCTTATGCACGCGACTAGTGTATTCTTCTTTTTTTTTCCTTAAGGTTGATCCGCGATTTTAATATGTTAATCGCCGATTGCACCAGCCTATTTTGAGGTTACTTTTTGCTAAGGGACCCTTAACTTGACAGTTTTGCATGCAAATATGTTAAGTTGAGGGTCCCTAAGCGTTAAGTATCCTTAAAATAGGCTGGTGCAATCGGCCATAAAACTTACAAAAAATAGGCTTGGCAACGCCGCACATCGCCAAATGATCCAACCGGACTCCATTACACCCGCGTGTAGACGTTTTTGTTTCAATGTTGCCAATGCCGTGAAATCATGTCAGTGTCACCAACATTTCTGAATTGAGCAGTTTCAATCACAAAATAAAATATCCTGTTTATATCAGGCTGGGTTATGAAATGGCGGATGGCGTATTATTGTCGAAAATCTTTGTGATTAGTGTAAACTCTTAACAAGATTCGCAAAAACATTTCGATGCTTCAATCTAGTAGATCTGTGTTTCGGGACAAAACAAATGACTCGCGGCTGCACCCACATAGTTTTAATATGGGGTGAATGTATGAACTGCAAAAAAATAAGTGTTGTTGAATTTATTTGAAAAAGTGTCCGCGAATACCTTTGAGGCGTATTAATGCATTTCGGGCGGTTACGTGATGGAAATAGACGTTACCCCTGATGGTAACACAGATATTAGTTTATTCGCTTTATGTCAAGTTGATGCTGAAAATGACCAAAACACTTCAGTTGATCCACAAGTTAGTAGCACCGTTTCAGCAGGCACAAATGTTCTAGACCCTTTATTAAATATCAGCTGCAAGAAAACAAACAAGCATGCACTTCGACAACAAGCAAAACGTAGAAAGAAAAACATTATAGCTTCAAGCAGTATATCAAAATCAGTACCTAGAATTATTGTGAAGCCTATACCCCCAGAAGAATCTGAGGAAATTGCATTACCCACAGTAAACCCTAGAAATCCCACTATGAAAGAAGTACTGGCCTCAATTCCTGGTTTCCATTTGAAGCCTAGAAAAAGGACAAACAAGAAACTCTCCACTGCAGCTCAACTTGAGCAAACCAAGGCAGGTTGTGTAGATTTGGAAACACCTGATTCAATTTTAGTCAATACCAACTTACGATTGTTGTTGAATAAGGGCACTTTTGCTTCTTTGCCTGTTTTATATCAAAACAAACTATCGCAATTGTTGCCCTTTGTAGATAGGCAGTTAGCAACAAGTTCAACCGATCCCAATTGTATAGAAATAAGTTCAGGTTTAAATAATGAATTTTTTGCTAGAGCTTGTTTGGAATGGCAAGATCGATTGGCTGAAGGGGAATTCACCCCGGAAAATCAGCAAAAACTCAGGTCGGAAGCTGATAAGGAGCGGAGCAAACTGGATCCTTGGAAACTGAAGCATTTTGAACCAATTTGGGGAGATAGAAGCTCAGCGGATTCAGAAGACTCATGCTCCACTAGTAGGTCTATCGCATCAACGTCAAGACCTCCCTTGAAAACTACAATAAAATTGAGGCCTTCAACCACATCAGCAACCAGTAAAAGTAAAGCTCCTCCTCCGCCTCCTATAAAAAGACTTAGAACAGTTGGAGCCATGACTAGATCATGCACCAAAGAAACCAGTGAGAGTAGATCGACTATGCCTGATCTTCTCCCCATAAAACAGATTAAAAACAAAGTACAAAATGAAGAAGTTCATAAGTCTGAGGAAGTATTCTTGACTGAAAGTATGAAAGAAGAAGAAACTAAAGAATCTTTTGCTAGTGACATACCTGCAGTAGTAAATCATGATAATTGTATAGTTAATATAAGTGATGCTATTTTAGAGAATAACCAAGAGACAATCATTATCTGTAGGGACGAGGTCAACACTGAATCAGAAAAGCGGCCAAGATCAGCTAGTTCGGAGAGGTACAGCAATTCTCCTAAAAGAAGTAAATCCATGAGTCCTTTGGAACTTTCACCTGAGCCTATGGACAGTTTTAACAATCTCAAAGATCCGTTGGATATCACATCGGAAGGGGCAAGCGATGATGATAAAATTAGCGAAAACACATCAGAAAGTCTAACTTTAGATGATATCTATGAAAAAGACGATAACAGTAGTAGCTCTTGTAGTCTAGCCCCCAATAACTTAGAAGAAATTACCAGCAGTGGAGCCATAGAAACAGTAGATTCTCTGCAACTACACATCAACTACATTGATGATGAAGTGCACGAAATATCACAAATAGATGACACATCTTCCACGACCAGTAATACAACCGATGCTAAATCAGAACAAGAATCAGAAACAAGGTCAGAAATGATACAAGATCAGGATGACACAATGACTTCCACACCCGATTTTGCTGAGGGTAACATCGAGGGTAACATGGACCATCCGGTACAAGACACTCCAATGAACTCTCAGGAAACAAGTGCGTCATCTAGTATGGAAGCTTTACAAAATTACTGTGAAAGTCCCAAAACTGACGAACAGCTTACTGAAGAAAACAGCTCAGAGTCGCTATTGGAAAACGCGGAAATAACGGAAAAGCAACCAGAAGAGTCAATGGAGATGATGTCATGTGAATCCAGCTTTCATCTTCCACAAGAACAAGTCATGGAAGCTTCGCCACATTTAGAGAATATTCCTGAAGAAGCAGATATAATTCTGGAAGACTCGATAACAACCGGTTATGATAACTCACAGGAAGCTATGTTGGGTGGTGCTGATAAAATAGACCAACATATTCAAGAAACATTCCAAATGCTACCTAATACACTAATCATACAGCAGGAATCCATTGTTTTACCAAAACCCGAATCTTATGTTGATGATCATGGTACTGAAGTTACAGCAGAAAAATTAGAAGCCATTGTGGAGGAGGCTGATCTGGTGACTTTTGATAGCTCGAAAATCATTCAAGATGACGATGGGGAAGATAGATTTATTGATGCTGAGAACTATGTTTTGGAATCAGGACAAATAACAGTGTCTACGACTGAGACCAATGAGAAGAAAAATGATCATGAGATTGAGGCCACTTTGTTTGGGGAAAATGTGGCAACAGGTGAGAAACATTCAATATCTCATATCAACTTTCAATATCTGTTTTTAACAACGTTTCATTACAACTTTCTATGAAAGAAAATACTTAAGTACATCTAAAAACTGTGAGTTAATCAACTCTTCTGGATTGTAACTTTTAGACCGAAAATGAACGAGAAATGTACATTCTGCATACTCTAAACCAAAACTTAGGATAGTATGAAATTCGTTTTGAAAAAGAAGGATTTTTGGGCTATGTTGACGCAAACCTTGTCGTGTATCAAACTTTGAAAAAAATGATATAGTCACAAGAAGCAAGCACAGATTTAGACTAGTTGTAGGTTTTTTAAGAATTTGAGAAATCCGAAAATGTTGAATTTTATTGATTTAAACAGATAAAAAAATCACAAACATTCATGAAGAAATTGGATCAAATTCCCTTCAAAATTACGCAAAATCGGCCAATCCTCAGGCCAATCATAAAAGTTATGCCGTTTCAAAAGAGTTGTCAAAATTCAGTTCTTCATTATTTTTAGACAAAAGTATGGAAATTCTTAATTTGGCCACGTTTTTGCCGTTTTATGTTAATTTTGGAAAAATTAGATCTAATCAAAACCTGCAGAGATAAAAAGTCAGAATATTTCATGAAGAAACCAGATCAAATTTTCTCTAAAATGATACAAGATTTATCAAAATCTGTCAATCTATTCTAAAAATGTGGGAACATTGTCAAATTCAAACACAATTTATTTTGAATGTTACTTGCGTTTCAATATGTACCTATGTAATGATTTTTTCCTGGAAACATTCATTGTACACGGTTGTATTTTTGAAGAAAAAGGGCGGGTACGATTATTTATAAATTGTGAAGACAAAAAAAATCTTGATGGAACACCATACAAAAAAAAACATTGATAATATTTTTTCTTTCTAAAGAGTAACTATGACTTGAACTTGAAATAACAAAACTTGAATATAATCATGCGGTTACAAGAAATGTAGGACTGCTTTTGACTGACTGACTGACTGACAACGTCGCACATAGGTCATTTTTGTGATTCTAGGCAGTAATAAATAAAAAAGTCGTGGGTACATCGGCAATTTATTTTTTATGCACCTTATCACGAATAGACCATTTTCTGATATTTCTTTTTTGTAGTGAAAAACTTTCTATTTCGAACCAAGTTTCGAACCATGCAGATATTAGTCTAAGTGATTTTTTTGCGTAAGAAGTTGCCGATAGACACAGGGATAGACAAATTCTTGCTTGAACTGTTTAGCCTTATGCCCCGTGATCGAAAACCATAGTCTGGCAGCATATAATGGGGAAGATTGGCGTAAACGTAATTAATTAGTCATTAAAAAAATCTCGAGATTCGAAATACTTGCCGATGGACTATTTTTTAGGTATATCACTGAGAAATGTACCACTAATAAAGCTGTAACAATGCCAGACGATTTTCGCGGGTTTAAGACCCTGCCAGACATCTTCAACGTACAAAAAAATATTTCAATTTTCGAAAAACTTACCGAAACATGTTTTTTTTTAAAGCGGTTTCTTCAGAAAGTTGTTCGAAATACTTAGTTATTAATCATACTAAAAGTCTCCACGTCTAGGAGAAGAGCCAAAGTCAGGGGGGGCTCTTGAAAGGCCCTATTTTTCAGTGTTTCGCTTATATCTCGAAAACGATGCATCGCGTGAAAAAGTTTTTGCGCACAAGAAGAAAGCCTATAAAATTATCTACAACGTTTGTATGTAACACTTTCTTGAATTAGCAACAATTTGTGAGCTACGTGAACAACACCTACGGAGGTCACACTCCATCAGCAGTATAATATGGCGATATGCACATAGACAAAATCGGCAAGGATTTATCTTTGACAAAATCGTCTGGCATGTAATACATTCGATAAGTTCCTTTTTTCTTTGTTTGGGCAAGTTTTTCGAAATTTGATATATTTTTTTGTATTTTGAGGGCGTCTGGCAGGACCTTAAACCCTCGGAAATCGTCTGGCATTGTTACATTAGTGGTACATTTCTTATTGATATACCTAAAAAATTGACCATCGGCAAGTATTTTGAATTTCAAGATTTTTTTAATGGCTAATAATTAATCACGTTAACGCCAATCTTCCCCATTATATGCTCAGACTATGGTTTTCGATCACGGGGCATAAGGCTTCACAGTTTAAGCAAGAATTTGTCCATCGCAAGTCCATCGGCAACTTTTTACGGAAAAAAATTCACTGGCTCTTAGACTATATCGCCGTATGTTAATATCAGTGAATATTATTTCTTTAGCTCTGTCCCGAATCCGATTTTTTTCGCGAAAGTATCTTGGAGCACTGGTGTTAAAAAATATATTTTTTGAGAAAGTTTTGACAAAGGTTGTACTTAACTGTGGCCAGAAGCCTGATGTATGTAGTTTTTCATAAAAACAACAATATCATTTCTTTGTACAGCTGGTTCGTAAAAAAACTGGTATTCCTCATAGAAATGTTCAAAAAATTGAGCAGTGTAATATTTGTTTTGACAAAACAAAAAAGTATGACGTCATATTTTTACCAGGTTGATACTTTTGAATATTTTTTTCAAATGAATCCTCTCATGAGTACAGGAACTAAAGCGAAAATATTGAATTGATCGATTGTGTGAATCAAAATTTGCAAATCTACCTGATTCAAATCAATTATTTACATACATACATCATAACATACCCAAACTTTTCACTTGAATGACATGTCACTGTCGTATAGTTTTGTCAAAACAAATATTACACTGTCCAATTTTGTAAACATTTCTATGAGCAATACCAGTTTTTTTACGAACCAGCTGTTCGTATTGGCGCAATAATAAAAGTATCTCAATGTATGTTTCAGGGTATGTTTCAAAAATTCATATAATTTTTTTAAAATTTATAGCTCAAAATCCTTGCAGAACTAGAGGTCAAACCAGGTCAGACTGAAAATATTTTTTTAAATATCCACTCATGTCATCTCTTAGCTCATCCTGAATTTTGCCGCTCAACTCTGCCACTTACCAAAGAATCTTTATTTAAGTTGATAGAATTTTGCCGCTCAACTCTGCCACTTACCAAAGAATCTTTATTTAAGTTGATAGACACGAGTTGTTCAACATAATATCGTGCGAAGTTGCTTCATAGATACTTGTTTTGATTAAATTTCATCTGAATGACCAGGAAGAAAGCGATATATTTCGTGCAGTAAGTTATAAATTTCAACGTTTCATTAAAGAAAAAGTGGTAATGCTGTACACGTAGATGAAAAAAAAATGGAGCAAACACCGTGACTGGCTCAATACTACTATCAATTTTTCCAATAACTTGGGTCATTTCGATCAGGATTTTTCAAACGAATGTGAGGGACGTCCATGCAAAAATTTTGTAAATCTTGGGAATCAGGAAAAGCGTCAGAAAATTTTATAACAGATTACTCTCTGTCGGAGCTAACATTTGCAACACGAAAAAGTCTTCAGCTATTTGGTCAACGTACTGCTTATTGGATTTGCCTTTTTTCGTTTTATGTTTGCAAATACTCCTTAAGGTTGAGCAAACCATACATACGGATTTATTACCGCCTAAATTCGCAAGAATGACCTATGTGTGCGTCGTAGGTGTGACATTATTCCATGTAAGTTTTATATTGTCACAAACAAAATATTGCTATTTTTCAAAAGATTGTTGATTGATTGTTATTTATAAAATACAAGTATGATAAAGTGTGAAATCGAATAAAACCCACACACTCCCATAGGCAATTAAGTATATTTTGGCGAAAATAATTTTGACAATTTATCATCACGTACCTGTATGCTTAGATGAATGTTATTCGTGAGATAACGGTTCAAATGATAAATTTGAGTAACGAAATATATCGTGGTACATGTGGGGTATTATCGAGCATATAAAACGAGCACGAAAAACTTTCCACCCAGGTTTTCTCAGGAGTGGTGATTAATCAAAAATCACTTGGACAGTTCAATTTTTGTTTTTTGGGGACACATTTTTTTGGTTTTCAACTATCTGTGTACCCCTACGTGGGGGTGACCGGTTGCTCAAGAATTTCAAATGGAAAGGGGGGGTCAGTTATTTTCGAGCCATTTTTTTCAAGATTCTATTTTCGAAGTTTCAAGTTGCTAGTTGTCATTATAATGTATTTTGTTATTTTTCATTATTATTTTTTTCTTGGGAGGAACCTGTAGGGGGTGAAAATACGACCAAAATGTGTCATCTAAAAAACCAAAATTCACATGTTCGATCGATTTTTACGGGGATTTTTAATTTTTACCTTAAAGAAACCCCTTCCAGTTTTTCGTGCCCCACCCGGTATAATTTCAACTAACTTTCCAAATAGAAAAAAAATATATGCCACAGACACATTTTTGGTTTTCTTCATATTATACAGTATATCCACGGATAGGTGTTAAGAGGGCCAATGAAATAAAAAAACAAAATGTGAAAATCACTTAAAAGAAACTGCTGATATTTATTATAATTTTTAAACTTGGGACGGAAAACGATGAGGAAGAAAGATAAGTATAATACAGGGCTGGTCAAAAATACAAAATTCTTATTTTGTGTAAAAGAAAAGTATCTCAAGATATCAAAATCCAAAATGTAAGTTCTGGTAAAGTTCTTACTCATTTTGAAAATTCAATTTTCGAAAAAAAAATTTCAATAATTGAAAATTAGCACCTATCCGGGGACATACTGTGTTTACGAGATATTTTATAATCAAGTTTATAATCTAGATATTCCGTTAAGCCTAAAGGACATTGTTTTTTTCACTAAAGTGGGTAAATCAAGAATAGAATTATATTAAGTAATATCTTATTACTATACAGGGTGTTAATTAAGTATCTGGCCAAACTTCAGGGGGTGATTCTTTGAGTGATTTTAAGGTAAAAAGTTCATGTAAACAGGTGTCCGGAAATGCATAGTTTTCAAGATACAGGGTGTCAAAAAAATATATTTTTTTACATTTATTTATTAATATCTCAAACACCTGTTGACCGATTTTGTTGAAATTTGGCAGTATTATGGACTATGATAAGACGCTTAGTTAGAACCAATTGATTGTTGATTATGACTTCCAGTGGCGTCGTAAGGGGCAGTTTGAAGAATAAAAATAACAAAAAAAATGTGCGGAAATGGACACCTGTTTATATGAACTTTTTACCTTAAAATCACTCATAGTATCACTCTCTGAAGTTTGGCCAGATACTTAATTAACACCCTGTATATTTGATATCTGTATGTACCTATCGAAGCTCCCGCCGAAAACCGAGTTAATCCACCAGCTTAAAAAAGTTCTCGTGACTTTTACGGTACGATAATACGGTAACGTTTTAAATGTTATTTTAGGGTTCTCATGGCCAAATCACCCAATGTGCTGTTTTATACACTTCTGAGTGCTAGAACCTGACTTTTTTTATCAAATTTCTTTGTCTGCTTTTGTTTTCTTATTTTATACAAGGATCGTGATACAAGGGGTTTCCTAATTGCTAATTTCATAAAAAACACTATACTAACATGGACCCGGAAGTGCATTGTTTTTAAGTTACAGGGTGTTGAAAAAAGTAAAATGAACCCCACTTACTTTTTTGTATTTTTTTTTCTTCAATGAAGCAACCCTCGAAGCAACCATAGTAACCAGACCAGAAAAAAATAAAAACCACAACAAAGTCAAATGGGTACGTTTCTTGAAGAAAAATATTCGGCAAGATGACCTTCGGGACGGCACTGGTCTTTATAATTTTAACCTAGCCCTTGCCTAGCCAGGACTAAGGAAGACTTTTATTACTAGAAATAAAAAAACATTTCAAGGATATTTTGTTGATTTGTAATGACTTTGTCAAAAAGCGATTTTTTTTAAATGCATTTAAGTTTTTTTTCATGAAATTAGCTCAAAAACATGTCCTCAAATATAAATTACGTAATTAGGAAAGAGCTTGTATATTGGAAGAATTAATAGAAATTAGTGTTATAATGATGGTTTAATTGAAGCAGAATTAGAATTTAGTCTATTACATAGTATGTTTGTATTATATCAATTAATATCATTTATCGTCTTCTTCTTTTTTCTTTCAAAAAAAGTAAACTACTCTCGGCTTTTGAGATTTTATTTCAATGGCTTGGTCATGGGCGTCATGAGTAGAAAAACTGGAGAAAAACATCTGATAAGAACTTATTTCCGTCATCAAATATAAATCTGTCATTGTATTAATGAGATATTTTTTGCTCTAGAGAACGTTTTTTTTATTCCGTTTCAAGATTGATAACTATATGATTTTATATTTTCTATATGTCTAGTTCTTCTTCACATACATCATCTCTGAATTTAGAATACTACGATGACATTTAGTAAGTATCAATTTATGAAGATTATTTTTTCACATTGGCGTCCGTACGGGCATTGCCATTAATATTTTTGAAAAAGAAGAACACAACTTGTTTTTTTAAATTAGAAAAAAGTTCCTTGATCACGTTGTTTCTCTGATATGTTTTTATTTGATTACGAAATTAAAAACCGTTTTGAGTAGTAGTACATTTTATTGTATCATAGTCATAATGTACATTACCTATACCAAATTTGGAGTTGTTTGTGCCATAATTTCCTGGATTGCTAACCAACTGTCTCGCACAAAATTGCGTAAATGTGGAAAAACCCAAAAAAACAACTGTTCGAATACAATAGTATAATTCAAGAGGAAGTGGGTGTTGTCATGCTTTTATCACTTGCAATTACTTTGACGCGTATGTATATTCGATATCAGAAGAATCGTTGTTATAACTCATCTTCCGTCATCCATGTTTTATGCTCGGTTTTATGAAAACTTGGTTTTCATTTTAGAACCAGAATTCAGGATTTAATTCAGAATCCAGCAGCCAAGTATAATATTACTTTATGCTATTCCAGTAAATAATTTCTGTTCTGTGACAAAAAATTTCCAAGAAAATGATAAGACATCTCTGAATAAAGTACTGTCATGTATTGACGGTCTGTGAAAAATATGTGACATTTCAATTGCTATGTTTACAAAAAACACCAATCCGAGTGCAAAATCAATTTTCTATTGGTTCATGTTTTGGGTCTAAAGAATTATGTATGTCGGGAATATAAATTCAAATTCTTATTGGCCGTTCTGTCGTTACACGTAACTTATTTATCACATCCTTTCTGCCATAGCCACAACAAACATTATGGTGTATCATATTGCACAAACATTAAACATTGAACTGAAAATAATAAGTAAGACAAAACTCATAATGTTTTGCATTCTAAATGGTTGTATTCTTTTCGTTACTAGTGGCAGAAGAATGCTGTTGGGGATTAGTGGATTCGAGCACCGAAAACCTATTGCAAGTGCCTCAATTGCATGGGTTGGAAGCTCCTTCAGTTAGTGGTTCTGTCAGTATGCAGAGTGATATTGGTGGAGCGGAAAATGTACAGGTAAGAAATCTACATTATAAAATTCGAGGTATTTAGGTTTTTTGACAATTGTTGCTTTTCATTGCTATTCATTGATACAACAATCTGCTTTATTGTTTGTTGATAGATGAAATTTTGAATTTTCAATATCGACATTATGAAGATGTTGATCTGATCAAGTACTGGACGAACAATGGGATGAGTATCTTGAGAAATATTATTTTGCCTTGGGCCCACACTTGGGTGTTTCTATCTATACTTTTCTTACTGTCCACCATTTTATATGAAAAGGTCATATTAGAAACTCACTTAAATTGGTCTTGAAATGGGTCAGGCGAAGGGAATATCGGGTACAAAATTCACATTCTCAATTATTTTCAAGATCATCTCCAGAACTCTTCAAGATTCCAGACGATCTTTTTCAAAAGCAGTTTCTTCAGTTTCATTCTGAATAAGTACAGATACTATGGTGGTACTGATCCGAGTACTGATCTTGATAGGCAGATGTTCAAATATTTCTTCCATATAAAATACTGAGTCCCGCATTTGTGCGCTATGAGGAATTGGCAAAAGAATCACCCCTTCTGATCTTTTATCATGTCTTTATTTCAGAAACCAGAGATCTACATGGTTGTAAATAAGACAAGCGCTTCCCATAATACACAGGCTGATTTTTTATAGAATATATAAGTAACTGGCTTTTTTAGAATGGGTCACATGAATTGGCCAAAATAATGCCAAAATTTTAATGAGGCTTTTTTGTAATGAATGGCTCCATCAGCCGGGCCTTATCGCCGAAGATACGTTACAGAGAAAAATCGATTATTCGCTTGCGTCTGCCATGAAACAAAGGCGGCGTTGCAAGAAGTACGATTAATGGTATTTGTACAATAATCACTTGCTCAATAAGATAAACGATACATTCAGGATAACTTGAAAATTGTTCATAAATAATGTGATTTAATACAAAAATGAACCAGGAAGTTATATACGACACCACCCAGAATGGGTTTTATGATACTTTTGACCGTATCTAAAAAACCTCAAGATATTTATTTTTCTCAGGCTCAAATTAATGCAGATCCGTTAATTTTATTCTTAAAAAATACACCCAACATTCTACCCCGATACACTTTAAAATAAAAAAAAAAACTGACCAGACCGGGAAGAGCAAAGTGGAACCAAACCACGAACGTAAATTCGAAATTGAGAAATCGCCGGAATAAACGCTGATCGGCATGCTTTACACTGGACACCGAGAAGCAACTCGGCAACGTTGCGTTCCCTCCACTTATCGATCCACGAATGAACCGTGCCGATTGTTCTCCTAATGCAAACGGCGACGCCGACGATTCGTAACCATTTAAAGGGTTTTAAAGGCCGAAAGACGAACTTTGACGCTAGTTTATGCCCTTAAAAATCGATAAAAAATATGGGTCTAATTGATTAGGTATATTTTCAGAATATGCAATAAAAAAAATACAAGCAACGACCCCATTGTTCAATGAAAATACTCCTAGAGTACCCTTTTAATTTCAATTTGCGGGAGGTTGAGATGACATTTCCGGCAGTGAAAACACGATAGATTTTAATAATAATTGTAATTACACTGGTGAACTAAAATTAACTTTTTTTTGTTAATGATTCTTGTCCTCGTGTAAGTAAATGGTTGACGGTTCTTGGATGTCAGGACAATAGGAGCAAAGAAACTACAGCTCTCTACGCGACGTTTCGTCTATATTTAAAGACTTCTTCAGGCTATAATAAAAAAGAGAATTAACGTCAATTGTTTGCACGTTAATTTATATGAGGAAATATGTTGTGACACCTGCTTCTCTTTTTTATTATAGCCTGAAGAAGTCTTTAAATATAGACGAAACGTCGCGTAGAGCTGTAGTTTCTTTGCTCCTATTGTCCTGACATCCAAGAACCGTCAACCATTTAAAAATTAACTTGTTTGCTGTTACATGAAAAAAATGAACTGATTAATATGTAAAAGCTTCCAAATAAGCCGAAAACAGCATTCGATTTTTTCCATCACCCATATTTTTTTGTTATACGAACAGATTGTTTACTAAGAAAACACATAACAAAAACAGCTCGCACCATCTACACATTGCCTAGGCATTGTATTGGAAAGTTTTATTCGCAGAAATCTAAAACGCAAGGGAACATGAAAATAAAAAATATACTATTCACAAGCTAAAATATGACCGACCGATTCGACCAATTCGTATGTCGTTGATCAACTGATAAATTAATACTATATAAACATGCTGTTAACATCCAATCAACAAAAAACAAATTGCCTTGCACCTTATCAATGTATGTGATGATAAAATACCATAGATTTCACATATTTTATATTCTAAGTGTACAGGTTGCAGATTATCTACGGGTGATAGACAAATCCTCTTTTCAGATTTGATTTTGGGATATGAAACTACAACATTAGAAACAACCAAAAGTTATCTTGCCACAAATTATGTGTTTATCAGTGTTATCAAAGCTGTCGTTTCTTTTTCTATTTAATTAGGATGTTTTGTTGCATAGATATGCATAAAAAAACATCAGTAGGTACTCTCTCTTGAAAATCTGGGAGAAACTTACTACGTTTTCATGAAATATTCTAAGCGATTTCAGTCCAATAGCGGTCTTCCGTTTCCAGATCGCTTTAAACTGCGATTTTATCTGGAATTTTTGTCAACTGTCACAGTGAGTACCTAGAGGACTTCATGCTTTGAGAAAAGAAACTCAAACTCCTCAAACTATTATAACATATTGAAACAGATTTTTGTGTTCGAATTCTAAATCAAACAATAGCTTTGAGGATATGGTGAGAAAGCTGTCATGTTAAAGGATCGGTTTGCGCATATTCCAATACGATTTTCGTTTTCAAACTAAATTGGATATTTAAATCTTGATTTGATCCCGGAAAAAGATGAATCGACCTTGAGACTCAAAACAGTTTGGATATCGGTTTTCTTGGAGTTTTCAATACCAAAACGGTATTTAATTCGAACTGAATTCTACATGAAAACGTTGTTGTTATTTTACGAGGGTAGAACTCATACGAAAGAATGTTGGTAAAAAAAAATAATTGTTTTCTTTAGGAACGTTTATCAGTGAACTGTTATGAAGATATTACAATTTATGCTGATGAGTTGAGTGGAATAAGTCGTTACTTTTAAATCACTCTACAAGCTTATTTGTACCTTATCAACACCAAAAAGATGTATGGTCTTGATTTTTTAAACGTCCAGATTGGTGATTACGTTCTTTCCTGCGGAAATATCGAATCTCAATGGAAATAACGCCAGTTCGTAGAAAATGGGATCATAAATGGGCACTTCATTTTTCTTGTCACGATTTACCAACATTCAATCCCTAGAAGACTGTTACTCATCCCATATTACGTTCTTTCCTATGGGAATATCGAAGCCCAATATATTAGGAGGAAAGATGGCACGAAAACATTTTGTGTTGCTGGTAGGACCCCATACCTATTCTCTCGTATCCACGTCATGGATATGAACCTAACTACTTAGAATTTCATCAAACATTTGTTATAGATTATCCCAATGCAAGAAGAATTGGAGGTAAGATTAGAAGAAGGAACTTTTCCAGTGCCAAGCGATTGGCCCTACGATGTCAAAATGGATTCGCAAATGATGGACGTAGCTTTAGAACGCACCCACAATGATGATCCTACGCATGTTAAAGATCCCGCTCCTTTTTCTGAGTATCAGCAGAGTCAAGGGAATCAGGTTAAGCTGCAACTGGAGGTGACTCTCACTCCAGAGATTGCAAGTTCGGATAGTTTGATCACCAGCACTGTGTCAACGAATAATAATCCCGGTAAGAGGTCTTCAGTAATACTTTATACAAACTTTTTCCCGACCGGATTTTGATAATTTATTTGATTTGACATATAGAGCTACTTCGTTAACTGTTGACTTCAGCTACACAAAAATACACAACCTCCGAATCAATAATATCAATGGCATAAAGATTAAACATCTACGAATTGCTGAGGACGTTGTGTCAATTAAAGATCATTCAGACTATGCAAAACCAATTTTAAGTTAATGGTAATCAACATTACAGAAGAATAGATATCTACAATCATTTCGTGAACTCTGTCCAGCATAGTAAAACCACAAGAGTAACGTCGAGTAGCATGAAGAGATCAATGTTAGGCTAAAACATGAAAGTTCCTCCGAACACAGAAGTGAGAAGGAACTGTAGGGTTAGTTTGAGCTAGTATGTAAGTCAAGCATTAGACAATATACAGGGAGAGTTTTTTTTACGTTTGGTACAGGGATCTCGGCAACTAAACGAAAAATCACAAATGGGCAAAGATTTGCAGTTTTGTAAGTTCTACTCAAAACTATTTTTAGTATTGCAAGTTTGACAGCTGTCAATAGATGATAAGAAAAACTGATTTTTCAAAACGCTCCTACCTCCGCAAAAATTAACAGTAGGAGAAAATGTTGAGTATAAAAGTTTTAGCAAGTTCGATTTTTATAGTTATAGTTTTCGAGATCCCTGTACTTAACATAAATAAAACTCAGCCTGTATTCCTGTGATAAAAATACTACACGAAAACCGACTGTACCACAACATCAAACACACTTCGTAGTGAATAATCATATTTTCATATCCGTAAATATTTGTTTTCGGTTTTGCCCTATAGAATCCAAACTAGAGGGAATTTAAAGTGTGTGAGTTGCACGTTTTTTTTCCAAACCCGAGAACTACCGTCAAATGGGGCTACTTGAGACATTTTGACAACGGAGGAAATTATTGACAGTTGTCTCTTCTACGTCTCACGAAACAGTCGTTATTGCACATAAAAATTTAGTTACAGTTTGCTAGAAGACATGTTTTAAAATGTTATCAAAATAACTTAAAAATGTTTAGTAATTTATACTATTTTCATATTTTTTATATATTTTGGTAAACCATAATTATTTAGAAAAATGTCTAGGGGGAGGGGTTAAATGGGACGTCATGTCTCTAGTTTTTCCTTGTCAAACAATTTTTTTTTATGTTTTTCAAGTTTCATATTGTTTATTGCGAAAGTTAGAGCAAAAATATTATGTTAAAGTCTGGTTCTAGGTTTTTATAAGTTTGGACAAAATTAAAGCGATTAATTGCATTGCTTTTAAAAATGTATTTTTTTCAAATTTTATTTAAGTTTTCGCTTCTAAAACAAGCGAAACCTTTTCCTTTGTTTTTAAATGTTCCATGATATCTCAAAATGCTTCCTACTTAGGGTCTATACCTGATTTTTGGGTATGTCCTATATTAGGTACTCCACTTTGCTGGGTAAGCTAGGACAGCATCTTTTTCTCCTTTTTTTATTCTTCATATTATCGTTTTCCCACTCTATAAACATATTAGTTATTATTACTATTATCAGTTATCAACTAGACTCAAAACTGAAGCCTTATTTGAACTGAACTTGACAGTAAACAGCCGAGAGCCTGAAATGAGCAGAGTGATGGGGAAACCTCGGCCTGCGAACTATACTATGCAGAGCCCGTATAGTTTGGTTTGGCCTAATAGACAATAAAATTTGCAAAACAATCGCTATGAAGAAAAACACCCTTCAAATGCGAAAGACATACGATTTTGTTGTCACAAAAAGAGACAACTTTGTGCTGTAAAAACAGTAGTTGTCTCTTTTGACGACACCAAGAACGTACGTCTTTCACATTTTCAGGGCGTTTCATCATTGTGAATGGCTTTAATATTTTGTGTCCCATTAGGCCAAACTATACGGGCTCTACTTCATAAAAAAAATCGACCCTTTCGAAGTGCATTCTTCCCCTACCACTCGGATAATTTCAAACTCTCGGCCGTTGACGGTCATGCTCAGCATTTTTCACGTAGTTCTTATCATTTTCTATGCAACATCAAAATACAGGTTTGAAGATTATCACTTCAAGTATCCAAATCTTTTTTGAACATCATGATCGGAGCACCCACGAAGCATCCAGAGCTCTTTGAATAAATCGAAACGAGATAGTCGAGTAATTAATTTTGGAAATAGATTATTATTATTATTATTTGTACAAAAAACGACAGCGCTTCACAACATGAAAAACAACGGAGATTGAAGTTTTGAAAAAATCATCATTTTTTTCCGGATTTTCTCTGTTGAGAAATCATTCATTCATTACTACTACACTTCTGTTGACACTGTTGATAGGATTAAGAAAGCTTCATAAGTTTGGATTCTATGAGCAAACAACGATTGAAAAAAACGGTATTTTAACCATTTATTTATTGTTTATCACAAATCAAAGTACTATATTATTTGCGCAAATACCACTACGAATTGAGTCCAATGTGGTTTTCTTGTAGTAGTTTTGTCAAGAAAACAAACATTTACTCATTTACATTCAAGCTAGAGACGAGATTGATTTTAGGAAATCTATTTTGAATAGAAGTACACGTCGTGAAGCGACGAGTCTGATGATCAGTCCCGTCGCTCCACTAATTTTATGTTCTACTAAAAATATATTGCCTAAAACATCGCTGCACTATGTTTTGGTTAGTCCCTACCTTGAAACATCTTTTGTTACAGTTCTTTTTTTAATTTTAGGCAGTAGAAAAAAAAATTGAATTTAAAAATTAATGTGAAGAATAACGAATCGGAAAACTTTTTGAATGTACAGGTTTTTTTTCTCATATTTTAAACCCCACGTAGAGACCTTATTTCAGGAGCTATAAAAAAGCTGAGTGAAGGCTTTTAATAATATCGTTCATTTAGCATCAGCTACAGAAGAAAATATACAATATAATTGAATATTAATCTATTTGAGCAAATTCTGAGATTAAAAAAATATAAAAATATATGAAACAAGATAAAACATATTGGTGTATACTACATAGTAGGTACCTCAATTAGTAATCGATAAATTAACAATCAAAATGGAATCAACTAACAATACTACACTAGTTTGGCAATTATATAGTCCCTCAGTCTGTTTTTGAACTTATTTCGACTCAGCTCTTAACATATTCAGGTAAATTGTTGAACTCATTTAAGCCCAAAATTGAGCATTAGGGTGGCGTTACATTTACTACTCAAAATAAAATCATTATATCACTGAAATATACAGGGTGGCCCAACGAAAAGGTCCCACCCTTATTTATGACTTTCCTGGTATATTTTGGGAAAAACGCTTGGACACGTCAATTTTTATATTTAGAGGGACGTCTTTTCGTGTATGACTGTATAATACAGGGTGTTCCAAAAATAAGATATCGCTTTACACTTGACATTTTTAAATGGAAACCCTCAGTTTTTTTTTCTATTTTTGGATTCTCCATGAAGTTTTTGGTAACTTTTGTATAATACAGTTTATACCTATCTTCAACCGTTTTAAAGTAATTTGAATTTTTCATAAAATTTACCTCATTTAATTTAATACTGATAATAATGGACCGTACGGAAAAAAAAAATAATAACGGACACCAGCAAAAAATTTAGCATCAGTCAATGTCATCGTAAATCATAGAACAACTTTATCTATGATTTGAAATCGTTAAGTTGCCTAGTTCTATCATAATATTTTGCAATGATTTGATTCAATTCAAGAAAGGGTCGAAATAACGAAACTGTATTATCAAAACGGAAGCATTGCAAGAGCTACCGCCCGGTTGTTAAATACGTTACATCCAGACAAAACTAATAATAAGTATGTGGCTAAATTAATAAGAAAATATGAAGCAACTGGATCTGTATTTAATATTCGCCGGAATCAGGAAAATCGTCCATCAGACACGTGGCTCTTGACAACACCCAAAGTACTCGTGGTCTGGCTGCTTCTTCAGGATTTACACGCTCAACAGTGCAAAGAATTTTGGAATCCTATAAATTTCACCCGTACAAAATTAAACTTGTTCATGAGCTTAATGAAGACGATTATGATAGAAGGTTGGAGTTTTGCGAATTAATGAGACAACGTTTAATCAATAACCCAAATTTGTCATTTAACATTTGTTTTTTGGTTGACTGTACAGCTGGTTCGTAAAAAAACTGGTATTGCTCATAGAAATGTTCAAAACATTGAGCAGTGTAATATTTGTTTTGACAAAACAAAAAAGTATATGACGTCATATTTTTACCAGGCTGATACTTTTGAATATTTTTTTTCAAGTGATTCCTCACATGAGTACAGGAACTAAAGCGAAAATATTGAATTGATCGATTGACAGCCATATGCACCGTATGTGAGCTTAGCCAATCTCGATTAATTTTCAAAGTTAGATTAAGCGGTGTTTTGTATGCACCGAAGAATTCGCTGCAAGGATCGTTAATCCCTGGTGAGACATTTGACAACGTCACAAAATAACCTGGAAAAACATATCAATTACAATTTTGAAATTTATGTTGAGTGATTTGTATTGAGTTTTGCTATTTGCTTACAAGTTTTAATGAAAAATGAGCAACTATATGGATCAGTTACATCTGCAAGCCTGATATGACGTTTAGCAAACATTAGCCAAGGGGTTTTTCTTGTAAATTCAATATTTTGGTGTAGGTATCAACTTTTATTCTTGAATCATTCCTATATTTCCTGTTCCTCTTTTCTTGGGCTTAGATTTTATGATAGTGAGTGATTATAATATTATACTGTATACCTGGTCTAATACAGCAAGAATAACAATCCCATCCCCCTGATGATAAATAAAAACATCACTTTTTACAACACAAAAAAATATATATTTTAGAAGAAACAAGTGTTTAATTAAATGATTTTGTAAGGAATGCCCCGAGGAATGCCCATTGATAAATTGACAATGTTGTATAATTCTCAAAATCATTATCTGCCTACTTTGAAATTATTACAAATATGTACTTTTGGAAAACATCGTTTGACAACTCAAGGAAAGAGGAAAAACAAATATAATTGAGTAAAATGATTTCTTATATAGTTGATAAAAACACAAACCTTCTTATATTGGGATTTCTGTTATAAATTGGAACTTGGATGAAGTCAAGAAAATTGAATGAAAAAATCTCATTTGGGAAAATAAATAAAAAGTGATGAGACCATCAGTTTGAAAGGTTTTTATTTTAGTTTATCTTGTAGAGAGGATTAGTATCTAAAGCTTGAATAAAAAAAGTAAATCAACAAGTCTATTTGTTTATGGGAGTCTGGGTTTACCCATAAACTTAAAATTTTGAATTGAATTAGAATAAGACAAAACTTTGAGATAGGTAGACATTAGATACCTCTACAGGATATAGATAGGTAGTTACCTACTCTCAACACCAATCCAAATTGAGTCGATCGATTGAATGATAAAAAATCATAGGTAAAATATGCGGTAGATATCCGAGTGTGATAGGTACACTGTTTTTTTTTGTACCTACCCAAGGTTAGTTGATATATCAATTAACCTTGGTACCTACCCACAAAAATGGGTACCTATTCAATTCAATATTCTATTGAGCAATTCGCATTATTATGAGTGTATTGTGGAGCAATAAATATTGCTTGATATTGAGATCTATTCTGTATAGTACTCATTGACTCGAGCATTGACTCTACACCGAGCTCTACACCAATCGATGATTTTTTGAAAATCTAAATAATCCTCCGTTAATATTTCACTCTCATAGTTTTGTCTTTAGTCGCAAAACCGCAAAATCTCTACGAAAAACATAAACAAATGAAAGACTAGGTTAGAATTCGTTGAAATTCTTCGATTAAGCCTAGAAAATGGGGCGATCAGAGTTAAGCGACCGATTCAGGCTTAAGCGCTGCGGTGCATCAAAAAATTGGAATATAATCGCGATAAAGACTTCATCCGGATTAGATTTGTACGGTGCATATAGCAGTGAGTGTATCAAAATTTGCAAATCTACCTGATTCAAATCAATTATTTACATACATACATCTTAACATACCCAAACATTTCACTTGAATGACATGTCACTGTCGTATAGTTTTGTCAAAACAAATATCACACTGCTCAATTTTGTAAACATTTCTATGAGCAATACCAGTTTTTTTACAAACCAGCTGTACCTTCTATTTACATGGTGCTGTAAATAGACATATTAGTCGATAAAGGAGTGACTCGAATCCACATTTGTTTCGAGAGGTACATTCGCAATACCCTCAAAAAATTAATACCTCGGCCGGCATTTTCGGAAATCATATTTTTTCTTTATACCTGGAAACTTGACGGGGGAGACGTACTTGGACATGTTGGAAAATACAATAGAGCCACGAATAACCGGAATAATAGAAAATGGGGTTAATTATAATTTTCTTCATTTCCAACATGATGGTGCACCACCGCACTTTGTAGCTCCAGTACGACAGTTTTTGGGCACCCATTTCCCAAATCAGTGGATCGGATGGCGCGGCCCCATTGAGTGGCCACCAAGGTCTCCGGACTTGAGTCCTTTAGATTACTTTCTTTGGGGACATTCAAAAAGTCAGGTTTTTGGTACGGAGCCAGACTCCATCCAAGATCTTCGGGAGCGGATCACGGCTGAATGCAGACAAATAACTCCAGAAATGTGTGAAAATGTTGGGAATAGATTTGAGCAAAATCTTTATTATTGCATGGAGGTAAACGGACACCACTTTCAACATTAATTACCACATTGACTTTTTGACACATAATAGCTAAGTAATTAATTTTTGTTTAATTTTTTTAAATGAACGGTTGAAGATAGGTATAAACTGTATTATACAAAAGTTACTAAAAACTTCATGGAGAATCCAAAAATAGAAAAAAAAATGGGGGTTTCCATTTAAAAATGTCAAGTGTAATGCGATATCTTATTTTTGGAACACCCTGTATTATACAGTCATACACGAAAAGACTTCCCCCTAAAAATAAAAATTGACGTGTCCGAAAGTTTTTCCCAAAATATACCAGGAAAGTCATAAATAAGGGTGGGACCTTTTCGTTGGTATAGATAGCATTGGTAACTCGTTAACCCTAAAAGACACAAAGTTGCGCAATTTGCATCTGAAAAATGCTGCTTCGAAGACTTCCGGAGATGATCGGCAATAATCGATTTTTTCGAAATCCTTCATCAGTTTGTCCTGAATTTATTTGAAGAGATAATTGAAAACGAATGACACCTTTTCATGGCCACCTTCTCTGCTCTTCAAGATAGCATGATCGAGATTGATATCCGATGCTTCGAATTCTCGCGACCATCATCAACTTTTCGTTTCCAAATACGAGCTCAATTTGTTCAATTAATTTTTGGATGACTCTCTGCTTCGTGATAATAATAGTAATGTCATAATTGCCATTTTGAAATAATGCAGAAAGTTGATACGGGAGTTATAAAAAAAGTGTTTAATTTTTTTAAAACGCACCACGCGGCGTGTCACGGTAAGAATAATAACTTGTGACTTTTGAAGCTTGAATAAAGAAGCTCCACGTTTGAAAAAAGATTGAGAAACATTGAAAAAAATAATGAAAAAAATAAGAAAAAAGTTGAGTGTGATGCATCATTATTTTCAGAAGGTGAAGAGTTACCTAAAAATGAATTCAAAAAGTTGGGTCCGTATTTGAAAAAATAAAGATGAATGTTGTGTGAATTCGAAACGTCGGATATCAATTTCGACTATGCTATCTTGAAGAGCAGAAAAAATGGCCATGAAAATGTGCTACTCGTTTTCAATTATCTCTTCAAATAAATTCAGGACAAAATGAAGAAGGATTTTGAAAAAGTCGGTTATTGTCGGATATCTCGGTAATTTTTCGCAATCTTCCAAGTTTCGAAGCAGCATTTTTTCGAAATTGAAATTGCGTAACTTTGCCTCGATTTTATGAGGCCAAGTTGATGCTGGGTTCAGCCGTGTTTGCGCTATTTCTGTTTGAAGCTCTATTTTCTACCATTAGAACCACTTCTGACCCATGTTTATTTTCCTAAGCTATATTCGCGTGTCGGTTACGAACCAGTTTAGATATAGTTCGGAATTGGTTGGTAACCGACCCGCGAACTCACCATATACCATGATTTATTTATAGGTTATATATGTTAGAAAATGAAACTGAAAAAGCGCAAACATGGCTGAACCAATCATCAACTTACATAATATGGTATTTTTATCTTTGAATGGAATCATTCATTTGATAATTTTGTCCATTTTGCGACGCGTACTTGTTTTTTTCGATACCTCTCAAAGATGATACACCGAAAACCCTTAACTTTTGAGTTTTTCGCTATCTCCTGAGATAAGGTCTCTAGGTAAAGTGTGGAGAAAATGAATTTGTGAACAACTTTGAATCAAGGCAAACATTGAATGTTTTCAAATTGCATCGAATCCTTGCAGGATATCTTTGTTAATGCGGAAAACCATTTGTTGCAGGTTGTTCGTCCACAAATATCACACCCAGCACAACAACAGCAAAAACTGTCACAACAGTTATTCCTCCCACAACAATAGTATGTTTACCTTCTACTGTAACAAGTGCACCAGTTCAAATTCTACCAACACCCAATGAGTCGATGCAAGTCGGTGTACCGATCAGTAGGCCAGGATTAGTGCAGAGCTCCAGTGCTCTGCCGTATTTAGCTTTGAGTACCAGTCAACCAATTAGAGCAGTTCCTACGCACAGCAAGAGCAAACCAAAGAATAATAATATAGGTAAAGGTAATGGTCATAATCCTTTTTCTTTTGTTTGTTCATTTGCCGCTCTTTCTTATTTTTTCTATTTTTTAACGAAACTTTTTTGTAATGCACTTTGCCATTATCCTCAATATCATCTATTTTCCAGTTATGGTTTAATCGTTTAACGACATGTGAAACTATTTCACAAACAAAACATGTTTTCAGATAATGTCGTGGATATAGCCGAGTTTGCTATAAAAACGTGGACTTTCAGGTTTAGGATACGGTCGCTTTTGGCTCGAATTATTTTAGTAGTCGATAGATTTATCGAACCGGAAAAACCCCAGTTTTGCAGGGATGCTCTTTGACTATGGAAATATTTTTATATACGAGGTTCATTAAAGAAGTTCTGGCCAGGTTTAAATAGGTTTTAATATAAGTAACATGCTTTTGTTATCGAAGCAGCAATTCGCACCTCGCATGCTACTTTGGTGTGAAGAATTGAGAATTCAGCCTGTTCGCTGCGACAATCAAATCTTAAAAATTGAGAACAATTTTGTATTGTCTGTGAAAAAGGTTGTATTCGTATCAATATTGAACGATCGGTTGAATTTTTCAAAAGCTGCCCTGGATCGATTTCCGTACTGGGTTCGCAAGACTCAATCGTACCTTACTGGAGGCTCGTTTTTTTAAATTGAAAATAAAAATCTGAAAACTCATTTTTTGCCATATTTGGTAAAAAAAAATCTTTCCTCCAAAAGTTTCTCACTAGAACCATTTAAAATACATCAGGAAAGCGTAAGCCCCCTTTTTCTTCTTCTACTATTCAGACTACAGAAAAACGTTCTTTTTGTTAGTTTCTCTCATTTTCTATGTTGAAAGATGTTTTGTATACAGGATAGATTAGAAAGCTGGTCCATGGTCAAAGATCAATTTCTTGAATGATACCCTAAATTTGTTATTATATTTTTAAATTCTGTGTAAAATTCTACAAAGTTTATATGTAAAATACCATATCTACAGTGTCCGCCATAAAGTTGGGTAAGGGGGTTTCCGTATATTTCGTCTGCAGACTAACTCGCTCATTATGCAAGATAGATAGGGACTTTCAATACAAAGTTGGTAAGTATTAACATGAACCGCCGGAAAAAAATATTTTTTTGAATGGAACACCCTATATATTATTTTGTAATCGAATAGACATCATTTTTCTGATATTATAATAAATTGATATCATAAAATGCAATTATTGAATATGCCCGCCATTATTTACAACACATTTTCTTAATTGCATTTTATGAAATCAATTTAGTAATAATAAAATGTATTCACTTGTTTTATTCCTTGTTTCAGATTATTGAAAGGATAAAAATTAATAAATGATGTTCAAACAATTATTGTAGTCATAGATACTACAATTTGGCAATACCAAAAAACCAACTTTAAAACTCAAATATTTTGGAAACGGCTGGAAGGAATGCCTACATGTTGTATATTTTTGAGATCAGAAAAATAATGTCTATTTGATTATAAAATAATATATAGGGTGTTCCATTTAAAAAAATGCAAGTTGTGTCGGCCACACTTTTCTCGTGCACCCGGTATACAAAAAAATATTTTTTTCTGGCGGTTCATGTTAATACCTACCAACTTTGTATTTAAAGTCCCTATCTATCTTGCATAATGAGCGAGTTAGTCTGCAGACGAAATATACGGAAACACCCTGTACATAATATTATGGGATTTTTTTTATCATTTATATTTTTGAGAAACTTTCTTCGGTGGTAGTTTGTGCATGTCCGATAACTAAAAAATAAATTTTGATACGTGGCATGAGTTCTTTGGTTTGGCAAGAATTTTTATATAAGTTCATTCTGTTGTCAAAAAAATGGGTTGATTCGACATGTAACGTTTTCATGGATTATGGTATCATGAGACCATTCCAGTTTGGTCTTTCATTAACGTCACTTGCAGCTCGCCAATTGGCTGAAAGTGACGTTACTGACACACCAAACTGGAATGGTCTCATGATACCATACTCCATGAAAACGCTTAGGATATCGGAATATTTTATTGTAAAAATTGTTTAGAATCTACAAAGGACTCCGCATGCCGATTTCGGAGCAAATCAGACGAACAAAATTGAAACTCATATTTTACCAACCTCCATTGACAGGAAAATCGAATATAATGATAAAATCAACTTTATTCATTAAACTACATCGGTTTGATATTGAATCAGTCGAATTTCTTTTGAAATAAAACATTCAAGGGATATACATTGAAAATACCGTCTGATCGTGTCCTCAACTACTGTACCCATGTTTCTTTTTCCACAGTAGATATGATTTAATAAAATCATTATTTTCAAGATTCAACTATACAGGGTGCCACAGATTTGAGTGCATGCATGAGGATCTCAGTTATTATGAGAAATACAGAGTCGGTTAAATGGATGCAAAGTTGCAAACTTTTATGCTCAAGAAAATGCCATTTTGTAATTTGAAAAATTCCGATTACTTCCGAAGATATTTGAAAAAAAACGAAATTTCGCAAAAATGTTTTTATTATTTCCTGCGTTTGTTTGAAAAGACATTTGAAAATTAATCACACTTTGTCATTGCCACTTTTTCTTCTCTACAAGATGGTGGCATCAAATTGAAAATCTGACGTTTCCTCTTCGAGCTGCCATCATCAACTTTGTTTTTCAAAACAGGGACCTAGATTTTTTATTTTATTTTTAGTTATCTTTCGACGTCTTTGAGGCATTGAGGTGATTAGATAAGGGTGTAGAGCCTTGGCAACCTCAATATTTTCAATTATTATTCACCTATCATTGTTATTTTTAATATTTTCTTAGAATGGCTATATTTTTGAACACTTTTGCAGAAATTGATTTAGTTTTTTATATCTTTTTTTTTTTATTTTCCATGTCATTTCATTAAATGTATCGTTATTGGATGTTATTTCGATTTTGATTCAGTCAATTAGTTTTGTTTAGCTGTGCAGGTTTTCTCATAAAAATAACGTGTGAAATAAAGATGGATTCATGAAGGGGACAAGGGTTGCCTAACTAATTTTCTCTGGTTTTATTTTTCAGATGACTATTTTTTTCGACGGTTGCGATACCTCAATGCATTAAGGACGTCAAAAGATAACTAGAAATAAAATAAAAAATCCAGGTCTGTATCTAAAAAAATGAACTTGAAGATGGCCGCTCAAGGACGAAACGTCAGATTTTTAATTTGATACCGCCATATTGTAGAGGAGAAAAAGTGGCAATGAGAAAGTGCAATTCATTTTTAAATATCTTCTCAAATAAACTCAGGAAATAATGATAACGTTTTTGCGAAAATTTGTTTTTTTTTTTCAAATATCGGTTGTTCCATTCGAAAAAATTATCAGACTTTTTTGGCGGACCCTGTAGAATTTTTGAAATATTGGGAAAAGCTTTTGAGTACTTTGATATTTGAAGAGACTGCTATCAAATTATCATGTCTCAGTTCCTTACTGCCACTGAGAAAATCATGTGTAAAATATACCATGGAATTTCTTATCTTTGAAATAAAATGTCAAATACTCAACAAACTATCATCATTAGACATAGAACATGTTCCATAAAAGTTATTCAGAATTTCATACATAACTAGAAAATCAAATACCATATACGGTGCTTTCTGTTTAAAATAAGAAACTTACTAGGAAAACTAGTTGATCCGGCAATGCTGCAATCACTCAAATATTTTTAAAAGGTGCATTGCATGTTCGTACCTACTCATACCAAAATCCAAACATTTGGAAAAGTCGTTCTTGAAATATTTCAAGGCTACCTAACCTACGTGAATCACCCTGTATACTGAAGAATTATGTTTATTGATTTATCGCTTTTCTTTTCCACATCAGAACAAAATGTTAAAAAAAGAACACATTTTGGTTTCTTCTGTTTTGACAGAAGAAACCAAACCGGTTATTGTTTATCTATTTTTAAAGAATAAGTATACTTTTTTTTCAAGTCAGCGTCAAAGTGAATACGTGATCTGTTCAATCGTGTCTGATCACGTGTAGTTTTTTTACTTTCTGGAGAAAAAATAGAACATACAGTGTGACCCATTTGTTTTGGGAACACCCTGATAAAAAGTTTATTTCTTAACCGATTTGGTTCGTTTTTTTTTTGGATTGTAGATCTCGAAAAATTGTATATTCTTGGCAAAAAGTGACCTTCGCCATTTTGACTTCAAGGCCTACTATGTTAGTTTTTAAGAGCAAAATTTCAGGAAACCATATTAGCGATTTTTTAAAAAAAAATCTGTGTGCGCCACTGGATTCAGCATCCTTTAAAACGGGTCTATACAAATTTTCAACCGAAAATATCAAGTTGAAAAAAATTAAAAATTCGCACTTTAACAATCTTTGATTCTATCAAAAGAAATGATAAATGCATTGAAGTTGATGGTGGTTTGGTAGAAGTTACAAATTTTTAGTTTTATGTCATTTTTATTTGTTTTGATAGAATCAAAGATTGTTAAAGTGCGAATTTTTAATTTTTTTCAACTTGATATTTTCGGTTGAAAATTTGTATAGACCCGTTTTAAAGGATGCTGAATCCAGTGGCGCACACAGATTTTTTCTAAAAAAATCGCTAATATGGTTTCCTGAAATTTTGCTCTTAAAACTAACATAGTAGGCCTTGAAGTCGAAATGGCGAAGGTCACTTTTTGACAAGAATATACAATTTTTCGAGCTCTACAATCCAAAAAAAAAACGAACCAAATCGGTTAAGAAATAAACTTTTTATCAGGGTGTTCCCAAAACAAATGGGTCACACTGTAGATGCCAGGGAGTTCATTTCAATCAACAATTCTGGGTAGACTTCTACATCATGTCTTTATTCCAAGTCTAACACCATGACAATCTCAAGTTTCTTTATAATTTGATGTCCCACAACTGGGTATAAAATTTCATTACATTTTGGCCTATGTATTTGTTTATGGCGCCTGTGTTGAAAGTCCCAATGAGAAAACTAACTTGATTTATTCCCAATGTAAGTTGACGCAATTTCTTTGTGAAGACACAGAGGTGTATTCTCTTTCAAAGAGGAAGATATTGGTTTAATATTTTTACTATTTTTCCAGAATTGTCTTTTTGCCTTTTTTTTAAGACATCTCACCTAGCTGTTTGCATGTAACATGATCTAAAACTTAGAAAGAGGATATGATTGTTTCTAACGTGAGCAGTAGACATTCTTGCGAGTTCAGATCTTCTAACCATTTTGCAATATATCCCATAATTCATGTGTACATTATCTTTTGCAGCAGGTAATCGTAACAGATCTAATAATAACAAACCGCCCCCTGGAGCTGTGAATCTTGAAAGAAGCTACCAGATTTGTCAAGCTGTGATCCAAAACAGTCCAAATCGGGATCAGCTGAAATGTCAACTGAAGCCGCCTCCTAGTTTGTTGGCTGCTGCAGCTGTCAACAATACGAAGAAAACTGATAATAGGCAAACTCAGTATTGTTCGGTGACATCATCGAGGGGGAATAAAACCTTCACTCCTCCATTGCCTGCCTCAGGAAACTTTCAGGTTGCAAGTAGGTATACGTTTTACTAGTTTTTGAAATGAATGGGGAAAAATAGTTGTTTTTATGGCAGTAAACTATTTCCCAACGCTCTGGTTCTCCTATTAATTTCTTAGCGACAAATCAAAAATACATGGTGACCCACGGTGGTGGTACCTCTACGGAAAACGGGTCCTAGGAACGCTCTGAAAAATTGGTTATTTACATTGATCTAAAATATTCGTGGTGATGCGATGTTGCCGCTTCTTTTAGGAAGTAGCAGCAGCTTTGATTTTTTTAAATAAGACATTCGGTATAGGGTATAGACTTGTAATTCACTAACCCAAACGACCAATAAGCGACTGTCTCGTGGTTATCTCGTGACTACCATTCTGTCGCGTATGTTTTTGAAATAAATAGCCTGCATTTAACAATAAAATTGAGTAGATCCTCAATATTCTATAAGTGCACTGCAAAACAGGTAAAACGTCGTCGCCTCGATATTTTTTTTTTGCGTACGACCGCATGAGTGTTTATAAAATAATGGACTAGCTCTCTGGGTATTGGAAATCGGCAATCACAACGTTTTTTAGCAGGGCCGAATTTTTTTATCGCGATATATGTCATAAACCTATCAAAAATGTGTCTCACTACTTTTTCACACATACTTCGCCATATCTCCGGAAAAAATCTAGATTTCAATTATTAAAAGAATTGTGAGAAAAGGTAAGTTTAGTTAGCATGAAAAATTTAGTTTTTTTCGAAAACTACGAAAAACTACAACAATAACATTTTCTGCAGAGCCCTTTTTTGATGAAAAAAGATCAGAGTTTTTTAGAAAAAATAGTTTTCAGCTGTGTGAAATGACACCTGTCAATAATTGGTCCCAAAAGGTTTGGTGGCCAGTCCGTTCCTGGTTCCCCCTACAATTTCAAATATTGACTTCACTATGGTTCTTATGAGTCTTTATGGCCTACACAACATACTAAAATTTAATCAAATTATACTAGCCGGTTCAAAAGTTAGAGGTAAAAAATTAAACCGATCGTTACTTTAGGGCTCTGTATCTCCGTTAGGATACACCTTGAAAAAAAAGTTTTATGACAAACTGGAGTTATTTTGACTTCCCCTATACGCTCCCGAAATTATGTCATGTATTTACCGGACACTCGGACACCCTGTATTATAGCCTTAGATAAATAATTTCCGCAATCTGATAAGCTTTTTTGGTTTAGACTATTACTACAGTTTTCATATTTACAGTTATGATAAATGCAGTTTGCTTATTCACAGTAATCGCAACCTTTTATTCCTGGTGCAATGAAGGCACATCTTCCCTTCGACCATACACGCTTGCTCTAGTCACGCTTTTTTATATTTTTATCTATTGCAAACATGTCCTACCAAGAAAACGGTTCTGGTCGACTGTAGTCTGACCATCACGAAGGCCGCAGTATGGTTGCCACGTTCTAATTTTTTAAGTAATTGCAAAGGTAAACTTTCAAATGCAATCACTGTTTTTCAGTATCCAGCAACTCAAAATATAAATCGATGAAGAAATTTAATGTAAGCAAGGGAAATTTTATACACAAACCTTGATTTTTCCTAATCATAAGTCGAGCAAATTGAGGGTCATGACTTGGCAACGCTGCAGCCAAATCCCTAACATTTTTCTATCCGTTCATAAATCCACTTGTTTGTACGCATTTTCTACAATTGTCAACGAAAGAGAGAGATAGCGATAGGCGCCATGAAAGCTTCGTTCACAACTGATGGTTGGACTAGTGTCGGTTTTTTGAGTTTTCAACTGATTTTTGAGTGATTTTTGAGTGTTTAGCTGTCTTTTTCGCAAGTGAGTACTCTGTTGTGACCGATATGGGTGGAAAGTGTCTTGTGTGTGGAAAATCGGAGAAACCTAACCCCGAATTATGTTTCCGGAGGTGAGTCAAATTTTTTCCTGCCAGTGCCGTGGGTACTTTCAAATTCGAGATTAAACTAAAGCCTTCCATCGTATTATGAGTTTCTCAATAATGGGTTTAAAGGCCCGTCAAGCTGATTTAGATAAATTTTCAACAAGCAATACAGTTTGAAGTTCTTGACTTTTTTCAACTATTTCATATTGATAATTTTTTAAAAATAATGGAAAATTTGAAAAATACCTTCATAAATGTGGTATTAAATTATTGTTGTGATATCATACGTCATCATATTCTATACATTTTACAATGTGAGTCTAATATAAGTGCTCATTTTGACATGCTGAGTAGACTATAATAGAATAATCACGTTTTGTAGAGTAACATGATATAATATTATGTCCGCAGCGTATCGTCAAGATGGTAATAATTTTGATTTTTCATCTCTATCCACCATGATAAAATCAGCACTCATTTCAGACGCACCCTGTATTGTTTGCAATGGTGATCTTTCGTCCAATTTGGTTAATTTTTGCAAAATCCTGTTTCTTGATAGGTACATATAGTTTGAATAACTTCTCTCAAATCTTTTTGTTTTCTGGAGAACTATTCTGGATGAGTAAGAAGTTTTTTTTCTATAAAGGGTGTCTCACGGTGACCGTCCATCAGAATATCTTGTTAAATAAAGTGATTGGAATTCTGAAAATTTATATTTTGAGATTTTCAAAGATGCCCTCTTCAAATGGAATAATAGCTATCCTGTGCGGGTGTCAACTCTCTTGTTTCAAATGGAACACCCTATATATTATTACATATTTGGATTCTACTTGAAATTTTAGGAAGATTTGATGTGTCATATGTCCTATACCTTAGTATACGAGCTTTTGAAATATTTGAGTTTTTATGTCAAAAATAACGTTTGTAGGCACCAATTTGAATGTGAATCTAACCTATGAGAAAGCCTTCAATATTGGATTCCTTGTTGAAAGGGACCCACTATGGAAGATTTTTTGTAATATTTTGATAACTGTTGATACAGGGTGGTCAAAAAATTAAATCAAAGAAAATGCCAAACATCATTTTTTTTCAAATGGAAACCACCAAATTTTATAATCTCATCTCATGAAGCATTGGAAATAAAAGTTAGCTGGTTAAACATCGTCCATTTCAAAATTTAAAAAAAAAATAGAATTTTTTGAAAAGCAGGACAATCTTATACAAACTCACCTTCATTTCAAGTGCTTAATACTATACAATGATAAAATTTCCGTGTTTCCATTTGAAAACAATGATTTTTGGCAGTTTTCTCGATTTCATTTTTGGTCTTATTATTTGATCATCCTGTATTAATATTTCTCAAAATATTGTAAAACAATCTTTTGTAGTAGGTCCCTTTCAACAAGGAATCCATGCAACAAATTAAATAATAAAGGTTTTCTTATAGGTAAAATTCACATTCAAATTGAAGCCTATTAAACGTCATTTTTGAAATAAAAGCTCAAATACATATTTCAAAAACTTGTATACTTAGGTATAAGATAACAAAACATCGCACAAACTTGAAAAGCATACATTCTAAGGATTGTACTCATTTCATAAATAATAAATAAATGAAAATCGGAGACGCCACTGAATACCGATTGACGCTGTATCGCGACTACGTTCCCTACTCACTTTCGGAGAGACCCCCCTAGCCGCACTCACCGCTGAGCGGCCCATGGTCTTGGCAACATGTTAACATGCATTTTATGAATGAGATACCGTGTCTAGAGCAAGCGTATATGGTCGAAGCATCTTCCCCTCAAAGTTTCTCTTACATCATCGAACACTGGTTCTTGAGTAGAAAAATTGACCTTCCAAGTATTTTTTTCTGGCTTCTTTTGAATGTGGCAATTGTACCAAATTTTTCATTGATACAGACATCCACAGAACACATATACAAAGTTTAGAAGTCAAACTGACGTATAAAAGTTTACGGAACAATGCGCCACGGAATGAAGTGGATGCGAATCAAACTATCAGACTTGGATAATGAATTATTGAAGATTTATGTAATATACTATACAGATCCCTATACATTTAAGCTTTGACATTGACTTTGACGTTAAAAATGTCTTTATTTATTAAATAAAGACAAAAACTGCATAACTTTAGTTTTTTCGGTTTTCTCTTGAATTTCCAGAACCATCTGGGGATGGGGTCAGTGTGGGCTTCCTTAGTTGATGTGTTCTGCGCTGCGGGGCGCTGACCCTGTGTAATGGTGACTGAGAAAATGCCACCTACTCCGCAGGTCTCGGGAAGCGGTGCATGGCTCCATGTGGCGTAGGACGGCTGGGCTGTACGAAACTCCTCGAGGAACACTTCTTCTGTTTCTCCCCCTTTGTTCGAACTTTCCAGGAGGGTGTCACTTAGCCTCACTGTTTGATTTGTTGTAGCATACACTGGGCGAAATCCCATTTGTTCTTCTGGCAGAAAGTTTTTTACCATCGTGACTTTCCTTATTTTGAACTTTTCCGATGGCGGCTGGAACATTGATGAGCCTCTAGAATTCCGGGTTGTACTCTGTGTTCTTATAGGTTTCTTGATGAGGATTACCAGGGCATTTTTTCACTTAGGGAGGAATCAAAGCATGAGAGACAACATGAAGATAAAGGGTGACGTACAAATGACTTCATCTATCATCATGACAAGCTAATAAGCTGTCATGTAGCATCCCTCATACCGCCATCTTCTCGAGATCTATCGAACTACAGGCACATCAGCGCCTCTCCGTGGATGCGAATCAAAGCTTTCACTTAGGCCCCGCCCTCCATTTACGTTTTTGTTCTAAACTTTGTATATGTGTTCTGTGTAGACATCTAACAAAACATGAGATATACAGTGTGACCCATTTGTTTTCGGGTGACCTTGAAAAAAAGTTTATTGATTGACCGATTTGGCTCGAGTTTTCTCTAAATTGTAGAGCTTGACAAACTGAATCTTCTCACCAAAAATGACCTCGCTCACATAAAATCCAAGGCCAACTTCGCCAGTTCCCATGTGCAAAAATTTGATAAATCACATTAGCGATTTTTTCAGGAAAAAAAACATGCATTTCACTGGATTCGGCATCCCTCAAAACGAGCTCATGCCCAAATTTACCGATAAAAAATTATTCATGCAATAATTTTTTTTTCTTAATTCGCGCTTGTGTTAAAATCAGTTAATTCAAATGTGATGTGATTTTTAGTAGTTTTTTCATGATCAACTGTGTAGTTTTTAAAATAAATGGATAATAATAATATAATAATAATAATAATAATAATAACTTCTAATAAGACTGACAAGAAGAATCCTCACGGATAATAGAGCCGTACATCCAAACTCGGCTGTTAAGAGACTATACCTACCTAGGAAACAAGAAGGAAGAGGCCTCATCAATATAGAATTAACACACAACATTCAAATACACAGCTTACAAAGATACTTTAGCTTGAAGGCAACTCAGTCATCATTACACGCGTCCATCAAACAAGCAGACAAAAGATACACACCACTCAGCACACACACACAACTACAGCAGATAGACAAGAAAACATTCTTCACAAACATCACACAGACATGGAACAGCAAAAAACTACATGGCAGATTCAAGAACGAACATCAGCTGTCAACCAAATGGATCGAACTCGGAAACCTGTATGGTGAAACAGAAGGATTCATGTACTCTATACAGGACCAGGTTGTACCGACAAGAAATTACCAAAAATATATCACAAAAACTAACATACAAAATGATAACTGTAGAATGTGTAAATCAATGCCCGAAACGATACAACACATAACATCAGGATGTCCTAGCTTAGCACAGACAGAATACCTAAACAGGCACAGTCTGAAAGCCAAGATCCTCCATAAATACCTACTCCACAAAGATAACATAAAAACAATAGAAGAGCCGTACTACAAATACACACCAGACCAAGTCAACGAGAACCAAAATTATAAAATATACTGGGACCGAGGAATCATAACTGATAAAACAACTATAAACAATAGACCAGACATAACACTAATAGACGAAATCAACAAAATCACAACGTTAATAGATATTGCACACCCTCTGGATCACAACTTACAGAAGACAATAACAGAGAAAATACGAAAATACATGGACCTAGCTGAGGAAATAAAATCAATGTGGAAAATGGAAGAAGTCCTCATTCTCTCCGTAGTCATCTCAGTCACTGGCCTCATACCACCGGAGTTACCCGCAGGATTCAAGAAACACAATATACCACTACAACTAATAACGGACATGCAAAAATCAGTGATCCTAGAAACATGTCGGATAGAGAGGGAAATCGTGAAATAGTCAACACGGTGTGAGTTTTGCGAAAGATGAGGGCTTTTACCTTTTACCACATAGAAAATGTGAGACTAACCAATGAGAACAATAATAATAATAATAAATCGTCTTTATTAAGATTTGAAGAAAATAAAAATAGATGAAGTACATTGCAATAATAATTGACATCAACCATTCTTGATGGGCGAAGTTTAGCTGATCATCATTAACCCTAACTACAAAATATGATAAAAGAAATATGTACGTATCCCCGAGTGAAGCTCACATTACATTAATAGTTTATTTTTGACACTTTTCCGAAAAGTAAATATACCTAGTATTACACTGGAAATCCCCTCAAAACATGTTTTATAATGGTACTGCATCAAATGTGAAACAACTCGTAAAAATAGACGTGGAATGCTTTGGTTGTGACAAGATGTTATTGCGCACTGGAACATCGTGACATTCCCGTCTAAGAACTAACTTACCCCAAAGATATTCTGAATCGGATGACTTCAAAACCTTAAATACAATGATTAACAAGAGATATTTGTATTGCACATCCATTTTCAACCACCTCAATTCCTGCAATTTTGCCGATACATGATCATATATACTGGAGCCATAAATAAACCTACAGCAGTTATTCTGAATTTTCTGAAGCCGATATTTATCCCCTGCCGATAATCTATTTTTTAATACGAAATAGTTACTACTTGATAATTTCCAATTCCAATGGCGGTTACAGATTTTTTCTAAAAAAATCGCTAAAGTGGTTTGTCGAAAGTTTGCTTCTGAGAACGAACACATCACATAAATAAAAGCAATAAAACCATGATACTTGAACTCATAAAACGTCCATAAGCTTCTGTTGGTCGTACGAATATATGACTATAACCCCAACAACACCAAGCTTGTCTAGTCATTCAACTTCAACTAGTCATCCAAGACTCTGTAATAATGTTATGTAAGTAGCTACTTATGGGTATTGTTTTGTTAACTTTTCTTCTTAATACATTTTTGAGACAACACATGCCTACGTTTTATGACTTTTATGTGATGTGTTACATAGTTTAAAACGTCTTGACTATGTTTTTTTATCATTATTTCAAAATTCAAAATCATAATCATCACAGGACCCAATAACATTTACTTTAATTTTTCAAATAAAATTAGATAAAAACTTTTTCAATCAAGAAAAATTGTGCATTAAGGCTCATGTCAAAATTGCCATGATAACGCCGTTTTCAAAACACCCTTTGTTTATTGTCAAGAGATTCCATTTGAAACCACATGCATGGATTACTACAAGTTAAAATATCTTGAAAAAGGTTACTTCTAGCCACTTCTACAAGGTAAACCATACCTTTTTCATTTAAATAATATGATGGAAAAATCAATTTTTCAATTTCAAAAAAAAAATTACAAGTGCGTAAAAAATTAGTAATGACTATTTGAATGAGTGAGAAGGAGTGTAAGTGGCGCCCCCCACAAGTGAGAGCAATGCCGTGCTCAGATTTTAATTTTTCAAGTCAAACACCCCCCATATATCAAATTATCATCATTCATCAATATAACTTGGTTTTTTCATAAGTTATTCAAATAAATCAAAATTCAACTTTGACACCCTGTATCGCTGCTTGATATAAACTTTCGGGATAGACAAGTTCGAGGCGATCGCAATATTTTTGAGTGAGGAATCTGCTGTTACCGTATTTTTCTGGGATACCCTGTATATCTTAGAATGCTGATTATTTTTTCAAAAACTTTTCTGAACCATTTGCTTTATTTCGTATAAGCAGATAGAATAGCAAAATTCCTTAAAACAAAAGTTTCTCGCTTACTGAAAATAGTTCTGCGGAAAATTTCAATGTTGAATATTTTCGCAGATTTTCAAAAAAATAGTATATTATTCAACGAGCGGGAAATAGTGAATATTACTCACGAGGATGAAGTTGTTGGTGATCATCTGAGTGAGTAATATCCATTTTCCGCGAGTAGAATACTATACGTTTTCTATGATTATTCAATAATTGAAGCGAACTTTGAAATATTCAATTTCATTTGGACGGCACTTTTTGAGTACTAGTTTACTTAAAGTGAGGTTAGGTTGTTAACAGAATGTGACAATGACTATAAAACAGGTATGGACGGTCAAATTGGCTGTTTCAAAATGATGTATTTGAAGGTTGACATTTTGTCGAATGTTCTGATTGGCTACAAAACAGTGGAGTAATGAGAATAGTTCATTTCATTTGGACGGCTCTTTTTGAGAACTAGTCACAAAACATTTTGTGGAACTACTTTACTTAGTGAGGTTAGGTTGTTAAAACAATGTGACAATGACTATAAAACAAGGATGGACGGTCAAATAGGCTGTTTCAAAATGCTGTATTTGAAGGTTGACATTTTGTCGAATGTTCTGATTGGCTCTAAAAGAGTGGAGTAATGAGATTAGATCATTTCATTGGTTAAAAACAATTGAGTAATGAAAAAAGTCACTGGTATGAGTAACGAGTTACATTAACCTATAGAAAGGGGATGTTTAATACATCTATTATCGAATAGTCATATAAAAAATTGTTTATTTATCAGGAATATTTTCAGATAACAATGGAATGAAGACGATAGGTCCGAAAATACGACCTGCGATGCCGTTCCAGCAGCGTCAAGCCAGTCCACCAGTTGTGGTGCGACATGTGTTCACCACATCCGGACAAGGAATCCCTGTGACGATGGCAGTTTTGCCACAGGGATCTGCGCTGAGTCCAGAAGTGAGTCAATGTTAGTTGTACGTATGAATAAGCATGATAATGTATATTTTCATGTTAAACGGATGATTCATTTTGATTAAAACTAATCTGCATTTTTCCAATTCATCTATACAGTTCACTTGGCCTTTAAATTCTTAGAACAGATCCAAAGCTCGAGAAACACTCATTTAATTTTCTGCAATTATCTATGCCTCACTCACATAGGACTAAATAAATATCAAAAGTAGTGAACTGTTTGTTCATTAACCTCTCGTAAAAAGGGTGTCATATAAGTAATATTTATAGTTATTTATGGTACTAGTGCGTTGTGTTGAAAGTAATTCACGCGAGAAAGATTTGTACAAATTCTCAAGTGACTTCTGGAACGTAACGCATTCAATGTTTTATCCAACAAATGGAGGAAATCGTTTTTTTTATGAGATAATTGTTGAATATAAGTTTCAGTGTCAGAATGACTAGACAGTTTGTAGTGACATGTTTACATTTTGGTCAAAATAGGTTATTGTTTGTTTGGTGGCCACGGGAACGTGAGTCATGATTCATAACTCACTAGTGACTAGTGAGTTATGGATTATAACACACTAGTGTGTTATTTAACACTTCACTTGTCCAAAATGACATCAATAATGACACCTATAATTATCATGCGTTAGAAAAAAAAATTGTAATTTTTAGGATCATTTTAGGAGCTCAAAATATCACGATCCAAGTATTTTATCCATATACCTTAGTTCAAAAGTTGATTGGCTTCCGTAGATCTTCTTTTCTTCACTCTCGAGCGTATTTTTTTTTAATATCTAAACACTTATAACACGAGATCCGGTATTAGAAATATCTACCCTCATCTGTTATTTAATTATGATAGAGATTATATGTTAGATAATTTGTTCATCGATAAATCGCGCATGGGTTGCCTAGCAAAATCACGGGCCTTCACTGTTGATTAATATTTAATTGGATTGATTTTTTTTGATCAACTGCCCTCATTTGTTATTGATAAAAATCGATCATTGGTCGAAAAAAAATTGCACAAAGAATTGGAAAAATATAGGTTGCCTACTTTCCTTTGGGTACAACTTTAAGGTTGCCACGTACAAACAGGTGGACAGGCGTTGAAAATATACCCTCATCTGTTATTCGATTGATTTTTTTTTTGAAGAAAGCTTATTTAATTCCCTATCGAACAGTATAAGGTTGCCTGATCAAAAGTGTGTCCCATCCGTGGTTGCCTAATGTCAAAGTTGAATTTAAATTTTTGATTTCTTCAAATAACTTTTGAAATAATGAAGTTTTTTGGTTGAGATTTGGTATACAGGGTGTTTACGGTCTTGTGATTTTTTTTTTAATGTTCTCTTCTACACGTTAAAAGAATATGATTAACGCTAAAACGCCCTAGCAAAAGTCGAATAATAATAATAATAATAATAATAATAATAATAATAATTAATAGTAATTATAATAATAATAATAATTCATGGATACGTCGAGCGAGACTTTGCGTTCAACAACAGGGCGATAACTTTGAACAACTGCTGTAATAAAGCAGTAATTTTGCAATTTAGTGTCATCATTTTTGAAAATAAAGACGTACAAAAAATTAATTATCTCTCTTATTATTCAACTTTTGCTAAGGCGTTTTAGCGTTAATCATATTCTTTTAACGTGTAGAAGAGAACATTAAAAAAAAAATCACAAGACCGTAAACACCCTGTATAAGGGTGGTTGGACATGCAAAATTCAAATCTTGCCTTGGTATGGTTCTTACTAGTAGGGGACGCCACCTATACACCTTTTCATTCATTCAAATAGTCATAACTTTTTGGTACACACCCGTACATTCTTTTTAAAATGAAAAAGTGTTTTTCCATCCTTTTTACACAAAAAAGGTATACTTTGTGGAAGTGGCTGGGAGTAACCTTTTTCAAGATATTTACACTTAAAGTAAAGCATGCAATGTGGTTTTCAATGGAAAATTTTGAAAATAAACATGAAAACGGCGTTATCATGGTAATTTTGAAAGTTTGATCTATTATTCAATGTTTCTTGATAAAAAAATCAATCTAATTTTATATTTTTTTAACTTTTTTTATCATTTTATTATTTTTTTATTTTTTCCATTTTTACTTGATTTTTTTGTAATAAGAAACATTGAATATTGAGTCACTTCTCAGAATGACCATGACAACGGCGTTTGCAAAGCCACCTATCGGTTCGAGATACGGTATTAGAAATATACAGGGTGCTACAAATTCGAGGCTAAGTATGGGGATCTCGAAAACCGTAATAGATACAAATTCATTCAAATGAGGACAAAGTTGCGTATTTTGATGCTCAACAAAATGCCGTTTTGAAAGTCAGGAAATTCCGACTACGTCCAATTCAGTTCAACTTCAAGGATCACAAAAAAAAGGCTTAAAGACTGTGTACTGAAAAATGAAGATACACTAACAACTCATCTGACGTTAAACGGGTCATAGAGTATGGTTTCCCTTTCATCCCACTTCAGTGTGGAGCGGCCGGTTGTAACAATCCACAATCATCCACGATTGATGGCAAACAACACAACCCAATGGTCACTGGTGCTTCACTACTTATTTGATTCTTCCAGGAAGACAGGACTCATCCACAAAGATCCAGAATCAAGCAAGTTAAGCGATGAGAATCACAAGGGAACACTGAGGATTGTCCAAAGATGGAGGCCCAGTACTGTCGAACAAGCCGGAAGTTCTCTAGAGACAAAAAAAAATCCATCTTAATTTTGTCTGTAGGGCGGTTAATAACCTTGTCCTTGTCTGAAGTGACAACAGAGAAAAATTCACGGATTGTGGTATTTTGGAATTGGGGTTGGACTATTACTGCAGTCTGTTCATGGCTTTTCTGCGGTCACGTCACAGTATTTGACGTTCGGCAGTATGTCGTAGATTGATCGCTCCACATGTGACACTTGTCAAATTGATCCGAAAGACCCTCGTCCAGACGTACGTGATTTTTTTTTCAATGTGTAAGAGAGAGAAGGAAAAGTATGCACAGTCCAAGGTACTTGAACCGGGTTCAACGTTGAACCATCATTGAAAAACTGGGCCCAAATGTCATTAAACTACTCGTCTAGAAATTCCGGACTCGGCTCCTTCGATATACAGGGTCCGAAATATCCAAAAAAACCGAAATTTTTCAAAATCGTTCTCATTTTTTTGTGACCTCATTTGAAAAGATTTTTTTAAATAAATTGAAATTTTTCATTGCCAATTTTTGCTCTTTACAAGATAGCGTTATTAAATTGAACCAACGTTTCGTCCATGAGCAGCTATCACATTGTTTTTTTAAATACGGTCCTGGATTTTTTGGATTTGATTTTTGACACCTCAAAGGCAATTAGTTAAAATTAAAAGGAATAGTGGGTTTGCAGTTACTTCATGATCTGCATGAGAAGAAGAGAATGGTAAAAAAAAATGAAAAGGATTTTGAAAAATTTTGTTTGTCTTTTGGATTATTTCAGACGTAGTCGGAATTTCTTGGCTTTCAAAAACGGCATTTTGTTGAGCATCAAAATACGCAACTTTGTCCTCATTTGAATGAATTTATTGTATCTATCACGGTTTTCGAGATCCCCATACGTACTAATAGGTGGCTTTGAAAACGCCGTTGTCATGGTAATTTTGAGAAGTGACTCAATATTCAATATTTCTTATTTAAAAAAAAAACAAGAAAAAATGAAAAAAATAAAAAAATAACACAAAAATGATAAAAGAAGTTAAAAAAAAATTAAAATTAGATTTTTTTTATCAAGAAACATTGAACATTGAATCAAACTGTCAAAATTATTATGATAACGCCGCGCCGTTTTCAAAGCCCCTCATGTTTATTTTCAAAATTTGCCATTGAAGACCACATTGCATGCTTTATTTTAAGTGTAAATATCTTGAAAAAGGTTACTCCCAACCACTTCTACACAGTGTACCTTTTTTGTTTAAAAAGGACGGAGAAAAAACTTTTTCAAATTGAAAAGAATATACGGGTGTGCACCAAAAAGTTATGACTATTTGAAAGAGTGAAAAGGTGTATAAGTGGCGCCCTCTACTAGTAAGAACCAGACCAAGGCAAGATTTGAATTTTGCGTGTCCAACCACCCTTACATACCAAATCTCAACCAAATAACAATAATAATAATATTTCAAGAGTTATTTGAAGTGATCAAAAATTAAACTTTGACATTAGGCAACCATGGATGGGACACACTTTTGATCAGGCAACCTTATACTGTTCGATAGGGAATTAAATAAGCTTTCTACAAAAAAAAATCAATCGAATAACAGATGAGGGTATATTTTCAACGCCTGTCCACCTGTTTGTACCTGGCAACCTTATAGTTGTACCCAAAGGAGAGTAGGCAACCTATATTTTTCCAATTCCTTGTGCAATTTTCTTTTGACCAATGATCGATTCTCATAAATAACAAATGAGGGAAGTTGATCAAAAAAAATCAATCCAAGTAAATATTATTCAACAGTGAAGGCCCGTGATTTTGCTAGGCAACCCATGCACGATTTATCGATGAACAAATTATCTAACATATAATCTTTATCATAATCAAATAACTGATGAGGGTAGATATTTCTAATACCGGATCTTAGACTATTACTACAGTCTGTACATGGCTTTTCTGCGGTCACGTCACAGTATTTGACGTTCGGCAGTATGTAGTAGATTGATCGCTCCACATGTGACACTTGTCAAATTGATCCGAAAGACCCTCGTCCAGACGTACGTGATTTTTTTTTCAATGTGTAAGAGAGAGAAGGAAAAGTATGCACAGTCCAAGGTACTTGAACCGGGTTCAACGTTGAACCATCATTGAAAAACTGGGCCCAAATGTCATTAAACTACTCGTCTAGAAATTCCGGACTCGGCTCCTTCGATATACAGGGTTTCAAAATTTGATATTTTAAAGAGTGGCGCCACTCGCTACAATTTTTTTCACAGTTTCAAATAGTCATGATTTTTTCAACCAACCCTGTATCTTTGTGTTGGGTAAAAAAAAATCATTACAACATCATTCTTACGTAGAAATGATACTTTCGTTGGAAGTTGCTAGGAGCAACCGTTTTCGAGATATTTGCACTTAAATTAATCCGTGCAATTTTGTTTTAAATGGCAAATTTTGAAGATAAACATAGGTTCCTGTAAAAACGGCGTTTTCATGGTATTTTTGACAGTTTCATTGTTCGATGTTCCTTAAAAAAAAAAGAAAAATAAAAAATTTAAAAGAACGAAAAAAAAAATCCAAAATTGTATGTTTTTTTAATAAGAAACATTGAAAAAAATGTCAAAATAACCAATACCGCCTTTTTCAACGCCATTTATGTCTATTTTCAAAATTTTCCATTTAAAACCATGTTACATAGATCACTCTAAGTGCAAATATCTCAAAAATGGAGCAACTTCCAACAAGAGTATCATTTTCACGTGAAAATGATGTTTTATTAATTTTTTCTAGTCAAAAACAAAGATATAGGGTTGGGCAAGAACGTTATGACTATTTGAAATAGTAAAACACTTGTAGATAGCCGTACATACATGATCGACTCATAGTTATATCAAATTACCGATTTTTGTTGAATTATCAGAACTATTATGGGATTTATTTGAATAAAACAAAAAAAGAAATTGAATTTTGACACCCTGTATATTGAAAACTATTCATCTCCGGACCATTGTTTTTTTGAAAAAAAAAATCCTATTTTCTAATGTAGAATCAACCCTTGAATTATTCGAACGGTATTTCCGGACATCTTGTATACTCCGTAGAGAAATGCTCTAAACTATGGTACAAACTGCATATTTTTTCAGCGTCTCGTTAAAAAAATATGAGTAGTTTTGTTGATAGTTGGCATGCTTCCAAGACGAAGATTATATTTCTCTACATCATCAAATTATTTTTTCAGATAGTTGAAGCCCAGAATCCTGTTGGACCTGTCGGTCAATACATCCTAGTACAACGAACTGGAGTAGTAGACCAGCACAACGTACCACGCTCGTCTTCCGCTCCCCCTGCTCAACAGCCTACGATCGGAGCGGGCATCAACACTGTAGGCATGTCTCAGATAATCAGAGGTCGTCCCGCAAGTGTCGAAGCCGATCATCCCACCATCCACCAAAATCAACCGAATGACTTTATCGTCCAATGTCCTAATCCCGGAACGCAGGCTGTTACTCGAAGACAAAGACTCGCACCCGGAGTAGTGTACGGGGACGTAAGTATGGAGGGTCACATGAACAATTACACAATCATTGGGGAGAATATGATTGCCGATCATCCTGCTGCGCAGATGCAACAGTCGAAGCCGCAGGATTCGTGCGCGTGTAGCTTGAAAGCGATGGTTGTTTGTAAAAAATGCGGCGCATTCTGTCACGATGACTGTATAGGGCCGAACAAGCTCTGCCGGACTTGCTTTATAAGGTAGGCTAGGAACTAGATTGGCTCCGTTTGTTGGCTTGCGTGCTGCTTAATCACAGGGAATAATGACAGGCGGCTGTCAGTTGTACTAAATTGGTCTCCAAAATCTTAATCTTAACATCGATACACGTTTTTATATCGGTTTCATATTATATTATTCCAGATACATTCTAGACTCACTGAAAATGATCATATCGAATTGAACATCCTGATACGTGCATATTTTCTATGGTGATGATAATGGACATCAATGACGTATTATTATTTTTCTTGGAACATGAAATTTCATTGCAATGTTTGGTTTCAGATTTTTATAACCAAATATTCATCCTTCAACTTACTGAAATGGGATTTCATCAAAATGTCTCTCATTTGATGAAATCGTCTGATTACTCGGTGAAGACAATTGATTTGAAATCATCGTCTGCATAAATTATATCAAAGATCATCAAAAATGGTTCGTCAATCTCCAAACATTTTCTCCACGAAGCAGATTCCGAATTAAAAAAAATGCCAGATATTGTGTGCTGATAGTTTATTCTCGACACCTCATTGGAATTTCGTGACTTTCTCATTGAAGCAAAAAAATGTTAACCCTACACAGTCATCTCCCATCAACTCAATAGATCTTAGATCACACTCCAAGAAAAAACGTATTTTTGCGTCTTTTACAAGAAACTTCCATGCTAAAAGGTTTTAACTCATTTCTCGTAGAAGCTAACCATTCAAAAATAGTTCTAGAAACGGTTGTTCGGTTTTGCTTAGGCGAAGAGAGACATACACAATCCGGTTCATGGAGGGTGTTTCAAAATTAAGTACAAAGATTTCAAGGGCATATTTACCAGCCAAAAATTGAAAAAATGCTCATTTTCGAAATACAGGGTGTCAGTTTAAAAAAAAAAAACATTTTTCATCAATCACTCAAAAACCTCTTGGATTATTTTGACAAAATTTGGCACGCCTATCTGTAGATATAGGGTTTTTTTTTGTAATTAAAATAAAATTATTCATTCCAGTGGCGTCCCAGATGGTCATCCAATCGATATTTATAGGGTAAACTCTGGTACGTCACTGCTTCATTGTAGATTTTAATTTTTTTTAGATAAAATGATCAAAAATGTTGTTTTTTTGACTTTTTGCTTTTTCAAGTATCTACTATAAGCGTCGTTTTCAAGATAAAAATCAACCGTTTCCTTGCAAATAGATTTGACACTGCCTGTGTACCTTATTAAAGCAGGGAAATGGTTTTTAATTTTTATCTTGAAAACGAAGCTAGATACAAAAAAAACTGAAAAAACAAAAAAGCAACATCTTTGATCGCTTGACCTAACAGTTTTAAGGCGGTTGGGTACCATTATTTCACCTACAGTGCCACCCATTTGTTTTCGGGTCACCTTAAAAACAAGTTTACTAATCGATCGATTTGGCTCGGGTTTTTTTTTTAATTGTAGAGCTTGACAAAATGTATCTTCTCACCGAAAATGACCTCGCTTATACCAAATCCAAGGCCAACTTTGCCAGTTTCCAAGTGCAAAATTTTTAAAAACCACATTAGCGATTTTTTTAGAAAAACTCTATGAAGGCCACTGGATTTGGCATCCCTCAAAACCAAATTCAACCGCATAAAAAAATTATCAATTTGTTTTTTTTCAATTCCGCCTGTGGTGGAATCAGTCTACTCAAATACCCGATGTAATCTTCAATACTAAAAAAAGATAGGTGTATCGAAGAAAATGTTCAACATTACCAGAATTTAGTTGATTTTTCATGATCAACTGTGAAGTTTCGAAAATAAATGGATAATCTATTTTTTTTACGAAATAGTTACTAGTTGATATTTTCTGATAAAATTTGGTATAGGCATGTTTTGAGGGATGCCGAATACAATGGCGTGCGTTATAAAAAAATTGCCAATATGGTTTGTGAAAATTTTGCTCCCGAGAACTGACAAAGAAGGCCTTGGATTTTGTAGGAGCGCGGTCATTTTTGGCGAGAAGGTACAGTTTGAGAAACTCTTCAATTAAAAAATTCTCTAGCCAAATCGGTCAATTAATAAACTTTTTTTCAGGATGACCCGAAAACTAATGGGTCACACTGTATAAATTTAAATTAGATTACCCTTTGGAAACCCACTGGAATTAATGATATCATTTAAATCGCACAAAAAAATTATGGGATACCAAATATTGACAAAATCAGCTGAAAGGTTCTTGAGTAAATAAAAAAAAACGATTTTTTTCTAAAGAGAGCACCGTGTCCGGCTACTTGCAGGGAAACGGTTCTTATCTTAAAAACGAAGTACAGAAAAAGACTGAAAAGACAAAAAACAACATCTTTCATAATTGCTTGATCTGAAAAAATTATAAAATTTTCAAAAAAGCAGTGGCGTGCAATATTTTTACCTTTAAATATCAAAGTATCAATCAGATGACAAAAATAAAATGATCCTTTTGACGACAAAAATAATCTTGCCAAATAATCAGCTAAAAAGTTTTTGAGTAATTAATAAAAAACGATTTTTTCTATAAACTTTGACACTCTGTATAACGAAATCGAAGCAAGTCAGGGTATATGTTTATATGCGAAAAACTTTATTTTGGGCTGGTGCATAAGCTCTTGATATCTTCATACTCAATTTTGGAACACCCTGTATAATCCAGCAATGGGATCGGGACCAAAAAATCCAATGCTGGAGAGATGTTTTATTTTCCAAATGATTTTCCACCTGCTTCTTCATCAAAAACATCTCAATTGAATGTGTCTGAGATCTCTGTAATCAGTTCTTATGAATTTTATAGCACGAACAATTTCAGCACACCTCAAGTAAGCTTTTGAGTTAGCTTCTTGAGGTGTGCAAACTTTTTTGTTTTTCATTTTCAGCAATACTTTCTTTTTCGCTTGTTGACATGACAGAAGATCTGATAATTTTGTTTGGAGTTGTTTGGTTTGGTTACCATTTTTGGATAGGTAAATGTGCTTTTCGATACCCGGGATTTACCAATCTTTTATCCACCTAACCGATTGGTATCCCTCCAGCGCCGATCACCATTCCTACTTCACATGAAATGAATATATTGAGTTTTTTTTGCAAATTTTCTATATCAACGATGCAAATATAAGTCATCATATTCAATGATGATAGTGTTTTAAATTCAGCCCACTTGTTACACGTTTTGAATATAGTCTATTTAAAATCATAATAACTTGTTGAATCTCAGTTTAGTATTTGTCTGTCACATTATCTATCATGTTTCAAGTTTGACTTTGCCGCACAAAATACATATTTGTAATGAAAGACCGTCAACATTAGCGTCTCTACATCACAGTTTTCTTAGACTGATTTTGATGTGTTGACTAGCGACCGTAAGCGTCATCAGTTGTGGATATTGTAGAATAATCTGTACATAAATTTTATCATGAATCGAATTCTTGCTAGATGTACCTATCAAAGCAGGATTGACCAAATTTGGTTCATTTTGCGTTACAGATGATTGAATCATTTGAATAAGATAATTGGAAATTTGAATCTCTACAGCATAGTATTTAATTTAAATTGCATCAAATTCCATATTACGATATCTATTACGAAGTCATACCAAGTAATTATTATCCTTCTAGTATATCGAAATATGAAATTTATTCAATCTCAAAAATGTAAAAAAATGTCTGGTAGAGCTCACTGTATCGTCCAATACTAAAAAAGCTGGCCAACAAACGGGATCCTTAATGCTGTGGTATATAATTTAAGGTGTAACAGAACTGTAAGACTTGTTTTTAGTGATTTCGATAATTTAAACACGCTATCTAGTATTTAGATTTAATATTGTACAGCAAGCTGAAATGTTATCACGGTTACAATATGTATTATATAAAAAAAAATGAGATGAGTTTCGTCCTTTTTTACGTTTGAAGAGTAATGGATTTATCCTCGTTTTTTTCCAATGCGTAAGCTAAACACTGTTAAGTCTGGAAAACGAGACATGTCTTGGATTTAAGGTTAGATCGATCCGATACTAAGAGGTTATTTAATTATAAGGGTATTTAGAATTTTTGCTGGCCAAAATTCGGGTATTTATTTTTAAAGAATATTGACTACATTCTTTATAGTCTGTATATAGTTTCCCCATTGTCATATTCCAAATAAACTAGACACTAAGATGTCTATAAAGCAGAGATGTACTCACATGATTTTCTGATATTTGATAAAATTGTTGGATTGTTAGAGTTATCAACCAATACAAGCCATATTATAGAGTAGCACCGACTAAGACACAATTTTCAATTGATGTATAGTATCAAGTATCTTGATTCTCAGAAATGCTGGTATTGCTGTGAAAGCATTATATTAAAGATTTGTTGGTTTTTCAAGTCATTTAAAATTTACCTCTATCACATAATAATGGATAGCTATTGTGCTCAAGGCTATGAATCATCACAAATCGTGAAAAAATTATATAGTATAGATATTTCGTATCATAAAAAGTCTTCAACATCAGGGCTTTTGCGAACTTTGGCTTTGCCATTTTTTATTCAAGATTTTTTTTTTTAAATTCAAGCATACGGTTTGATCTTATTTAACACTGTCAACTTAAAAATGTAGGTGTGAACATCTTATGTAGCTCCAGATTTCCTACTGTAACACTCTGAATGGTCATTATGTGTTACGCAGCTTCTTGAATGCAGCTGCTGATCTCGTAATAATTCCTTGATTGTCCAAGAAAAATGTCATCTCGATACAGTTTTCCCGTGAATCCATTTTTTGAAATGTTTTATTATTTCAAGAGATAAGATTAAGAATCAGAGATAGATATTATGACGCCTATATCATAGGGTTGGTGTTGATTTAGAACAACATAACAGATAAATACATGGTGTTACTTGTCATAATTTTAAGGGGGAGTTCCTGGATAAATTTGAAGTCGAAAAGGTCATCTTGGGTCATATAATGCTTGGTTTTTAAGATACAGGGTGTTGAAGATCTATTTTATTTTCAGTTTTTAATACATTTTCCAAAGACGGTTTGAGATGTTGAACTGAATTTTGCCACAAGATATTATGGTATAGGAACACACTTTTTTTAATTTTTATTTTTTTATTTTTATTTTATTTAATTTAATTTTATTTTTTTTAAACCCAAGCTTATATGACCTTCTCGACTTGAAATCTATCTCCCCCTTAAAATTATGACATACCATCAAGTAACACCCATACGATAGGTCTTGAAAGATTCTTTCAAATGTTTCTCATTAACCCAAATGTGAGAAAATCAATTAAATTAAAAAAAAATCTTGCAAATAATGTACATAATGATTTGTTATACTGTGTTGCAGCACATTAAAAATGTTTATTGCTTAATTATAAATATAGAAATTGAAAATATAAGAACTGATCAATTGTCGTAATTTTTTTTTTTTAAATTTCTCAGCCAAAGTTTGCATAAACCGCTTTCTTCCTTCTATTGATTATCATTGCCTGAAAAGCAACCTATAAATGATTTTTTCTCAATATCTTCTTTCATAAAGGTTAAATATAATATTATCGTCTAAAACTGTGCTGTAAGCTATTACTGCAACTACTCCAGATAATTGATACATTCCACCAAATTGTCAAAGTATATTACCCACTAAAGTACTAAGTTTTGAAATTTGGGCTTCACCGTCTGAGTCCTCATGTAGAACTAGCTTTAGCTTAGACTGTGATACCCCACTTGTGAGTTTACTGTACTATTTGGAAACAAATCGCATAAACATTGAATTTGAAGTTAGGAATTTCGAGCATGATTTGCACCAATTAAGCATTTTTTGTTTGAAAAGTCTTCCAGAGTCTCTTCGTGTTTTGAGTTGATCAATTTGTTTTGAATCAAGTAAATGCTACCTCAGGTTTGAGAGAAATTAAATGTTCTAGTGCAATAAATCTCATATTCGTAATTCATATTGTCTCGTTCACGCGCCATCGTTTGTTGTGTGGAAAATCTACATCATTTAGCTTTTCTTCATAAGTATTTTTTTTTTCATTTCCTAGATTAAGGTGTGTATAATTATTTTTCATAAATCTCAATAGCTCCTAAGGTTTCGTGTACAGTTTTTTTACTGTTTAGGTTATTTAATTTTTCTTTAAATGTATGTACATAAACAGCGATATTCTGCATTTATTTAAGAAATACATTATGAATGTGATATTGCTTGTTTTAATCAACTGTCCTTGGTATATGAATATGGTGGAAGAAAATAAGAAAATTTAACACACCTCATGAGTGTAGAGAAGCATCAGTCTAGAATAAAATCGACAGTCTCATGATCTTCTTATACTTATAAAAGAGCTTGTCCTGACTGACTCATCAACGCCGAGCCAAAACTATTATAGATAGAGCCATGAAATATGGAAGATTAGTTCTGCTAAATGTTCTTAGGTGTGCTAAGAAAGGAAATTTTATCTCCCTAAGGAAGTGAAAAGGGTGGGGATAGGGAAAATCATGTATTGATGAAAAAATATGTATTTTTGGTCACATCAATTTGAAACTTCATATAAATAATCTTGAATGAAATTGATCAAAGATATGTTTCGTTATTTTTTGAAACTCAACCCCTAAAGGGGTCAAGGTCGGGCTCAAAGGAGATGAGGTGAGAAGAATCATTAATTGATAAAAGATTATGTATTTTTGGTAACATCATCTTGAAACTTCGTATAAATAATCTCAAATGAAATTAATGAAATACGTGCTACGTTATTTTGCGAAATACAGCCTCTAAGGGGGTCAAATTTGGACTCAAAGTGGGTTGAAAAAATCGTTAATTGATGAAAGATTATGTATTATTGTTAACATCCTTTTGAAAAATCATATTAACATTCCTGAATTATTGAACTGATTGAACACATGTATCGTTGTTTTTTTAAAATTCAACCCCTAAACAAAGTCGGGCTCAAAGGAGACATTTGTTGACCTCGTATTTCAGAACAAATTCGAGGTCAAGGTAAAATAACGTATTCTTGGTCACATCCTTATTAAGGTGGAAGGGGTGGGAGTGTGGAAAATCATAAATCAATAAAAAATTGTATTTTTGGTGACATCGACTTCAAACTTCATATCAACAATCTTGCATGAAATCAATGAAACAAAATGTGTTTCGTCGTTTTTCAAAATTCAACCCTTGAGGGGGTAAACGGGGTGGGGGTGTGAAAAATCATAAATCAATGGAAAAAAATGTATTTTTGGTCACATCGACTTGAAACTTTATTATGATGATCTTGGATAAAATTAATAAAACACGTATTTCGTCGTTTTTCATGCACCCTATGGAACTAAAAAAGAACTATATACATTCCTCTGGAGTAAATAGAGTGCTTTTTTTCTATGACTATTCAATAAAAGATGTATTATTTATCCACTTTCTATTGGTTAATTTGACTCGTTACTCATACCAGTGACTTTTTTTTCATCACTCAATTGTTTTTAACCAATGAAATTATCTAATCTCATTATTACACTGTTTTGTAGCCAATCAGAACATTCGAAAAAATATCAACCTTCAAATACATCATTTTGAAACAGGACATTTGACCGTCCACACTTGTTTTATAGTCATTGTCACATTGTGTTAACAACCTAATCTCACTTTAAGTAAACTAGTTCTCAAAAAGTGCCGTCCAAATGAAATTGAATATTTCAAAGTTCGCTTCAATTATTGAATAATCATAGAAAAAGTGTAGTATTCTACTCGCGGGAAATGGATATTACTCATTCAGCTCGTAGCGCAAACATCATCCTCGTGAGTAATATTCACCATTTCCCGCTCGTTATAGTCCTCGAGAGAATAAGAGGCACTTTCCTTCCTTGGTATGTAAATACAGGGTGGCGCATTAGTGTGTAGAAGTCCATTTTCTCCCTTGTCAAAAGATATAGGGAATCATTTTCAAGACAAAACTTATAGGGTTCCAGCAGGGTCACAATTTAAAAATATTACTGTGTATACAGAGTGTTCTAGGAAACCGTGGCATCAAAAAATAAATTTTTTTAAATAGCAACCCCAACTTTTGATTAGAGATTTGGATTCAGCGTAAGATTCTACTTCTCTCTAAAATTGGGGTTGCTATTTAAAAAAGTGTATTTTTCGATGTCACGGTTTCCCAGAACACTCTGTATACACAGAAATATTTTTAAATTGTGACTCTTATGCGCCACCCTGTATGTACAGGGTGTTAATACTGTAAGCAATAAAATGTGTTTTGAGGACACTATTTCAAGAGGTGTTCAGTGGTGTCCATCATACCTTATTTTTTCATTTTCTACCTGAATCCGAGAGATTTTCCACATTTTTCCGGACACCACGTAACACCTACAATATAATGGAAACTGCAATGATAAAGGTTGTTGGAGTGTTTTGACGTTATAAAGTGGTGCCCTACAATGGTTGTTTGGATGACTACATAAACCACATGAAAGGATATGGTAAAGCAGAAATCTACATCAGCATACAGCCCCATCTGCAGATTTCTGTAACAGTTATATTTCTGCGGCAATTTCAAATGCTTGTGATTTGTTTGAGCTTTTGTTCCTGGTTTTAAAATATGTATGATGTATGTTTATTTAACCCAAATCACGAAATAGATACGTCTTCAATCAAAACTTTTTAACACTATTTCAATGATGAATGGTTTGGAGAAAGTTGTTTTTATGGCGTTTTTACAATTTTTGACTATCACATGTTGATAATACCCACAAGAGTGGAAGTATTTGGAATATTCGTTTTAAAATGTATCCACTATGGTTATTCTTATTCACCCAAAACAAACATTTTGAGATCAATTGGAATGTCCAACTATATTTTCGCTACATATTTTCCGAGCTATTTGCGAAAAGTTCCGCATTATATCCTTAGAGAATCTATGTATCTGACTTGCTAAATCATGACAATTACAAATCACAAAAAGCTGTTATAACGACGCTTCTGATTACACTCCATTTTCAAAAAGTTTACTTGAACAAAGATGAAATTAAATAACTTATAATAAGAACTTTTGACAATGACAACTAGTTCTATGATGACAACGAACTTTGCTTATCAACCAATCAGGGACAAGGCAGCAAACAAATTCTAGCGCCGCGGTGGATGTTTGGCGGAATACATCTTCATGTATTACTGGTTGCTGTCTAAAAACATGTCAAAAGTTGCCATTTGACTATTTGACTTTCCTTTATATTGTAGGTGTTATGTGCCGGTGTGTGCCGGACACCCGTATATTATTGGATTAGAGGAATGTATAATTTTAACTAACTTTGGAAGTTGTAACATGGTTTGGTTGACGCCATCTGATGGTTATAATCATAAGTTACATAAATAGGTACCTATCTACATTACCCAAGTTGTGACTTGGTTTGCCTGGCGCCATCTCATGGTAAGAATGTGAGACTGACTGCCCTCTAGATGTGTGTCTTGACAAGAAAGCACTTTCCCTTTTAAACCGATTGCAAAAAATTGTCACAGTAAATATAACACTGTACGACGATACACAACCGTGAAATGTCATTAAACTACTCTTCTATATAGAAATCGTCGTGACTCGGCATTTCCTAGACTAGTAACGTAAATTACTATTGTCGTATCTCCTATAGCAGAAGCAATTTACTAGTGAGGAAAATAGCGTCTAGGGTGATTTTCAAGACATGCTTGATGTTTCGAAACTTAAATCATGACACAAATTATAGTTTCCATCCAACCAGAGCTGCATCCCGGTAATCGAAATTTGAATCCAATTTTTTTTTTGTCTTTTTTACGTATTCATGCCTTTATGATGAGCCGTTTAGGAAATATTTGAGTTTGAAATTTAAATATTCTAAATCAACCTATAAATAATCGATATATGTACACTAACACACGAGTGTATCGTGGTCGTCATAACTATAATTATTTTATTCAAATGTTATAGAAAAAAAGAGGAGAATATGTGAATGTGCCTTTTTGTACCTATTCATGCGTCGATCCGGGGACACACTGTATATTTTTGAAATCAGAGAAATGAGCTCTTTCTGGTCATGTTCTATTGGTTCTATTGAAAAACGTACGTTCGCCTTATATCTTTGGAACGCGAACTCCAATTTTTTTTTTATATAGCAGTAGGACCCATTTGATGATACCTACAACATTTTTGTCCTCACACTATTTTTCGTTGTTAAACGGAAAGGTTGGTACAGAACCGTAATAAATGTCTAGAGTTACATCCATGTGAGTAGTGCCCTCCTTATACCGGTTTCGTCCCGAAATTGGACTCATCAGTAAGGCAGCTGGCACCACTCACACCGATGCAACTCTAGCCACTACCCTAATCTGGGTAAATGTGCAGTGGTTGTTTTTAGACAACCACTGCCATCTATTGGCTCGCAAGACTGCGAACGCGAATAGATGTGAGGTATGTTCGAGCTGTACCTCTCGATCATGGAATAAAGAGACATTGTTTTACGGTTATCCGATGTTAAACGAAAAGGTTGGTACAGAACCGTAATAAATGTTTAGAGTTACATCCATGTGAGTATAGTGACCTCTTTATACCGGTTTCGTCCCGAATGTGGACTCGTCAGTAAGGCAGCATAGCACAGGACCTTGATAAATGTCGAGAGCTGCACATTCATACCCAGATTAGGGTAGTGGCTAGAGTTGCATCGGTGTGAGTGGTGTCAGCTGCCTTACTGATGAGTCCAATTTTGGGACGAAACCGGTATAAGGAGGGCACTACTGGATGTAACTCTAGACATTTATTACGGTTCTGTACCAACCTTTCCGTTTTACATCGGATAACCGTGAAACAATGTCTTTCTTTTTTTCGTAACTTGAAAAATAACAGTTATAAGACGTTCTACTTTTCGCGTGACCACCTAGAAAACTTACAGAAATTGCAGTCCAATGAGCAAACCATCAATCAAGACAATCCAAAATTGTACTGTGAAGTGATTTTTAGATAGGCATTATGAATAATAAATATGTCATGTCGTGTGAACGTGTCTTGGTCTGTCCATAAAATTAGCCGTGAAAAGTTTATGTTGACGGTTTCATAACAACGAAAATGATTATTCAACTTTTAATGTCCGAAGTCGCCAAATATTTATGGAAAAATGTAGGAATTTGATAAAGGCTTATTAAATGAGCAATTTTCGCATGGTAGGTACCGCAAACTTAAGGGTATCTCACTTTCAGAGGACATGGAAAAGCGGAAGAGAATTAGTATATTTTTTGACCGGAAGCCCTTATCTTAGCTATATTGTGAGTCAAATTTATAAGATTTCTCTATTAGAAAGTTGAATTCTCATGAATATACACATCTTTGATTTGCACATGAGGTTTCAATATAGATATGATGGTAACAGGTTGAAGATGCTAATTCCAATAAAATCTTTTTCAAAATATTCTTCTTTACTGTCATTCAGTTGAAACCACGCAATTTTACTATTACAAAATATTTATTTTATAAAAAAATTCTTAAACTTTACATAGGTACCTACAATAATTATTTTTACACTAATGTACATATGAATTTTGATATGTCCACAAGCTATTCCACATTGAGCTATTTAAACATTATTTAAAATTACCGTGTTGGCAGTACTATGTCGAAAGGCAGTTTACCAATCTTGCAAAAAAAGAGTTGATTGTCCTTCGTCTAGAAATTACAAACGAAGTCCAGGATTGGTGGAACGAACGTAGCTGAGAAGTTCCTCGGAATCTTCACAGACTACGGGCTTTTCGTGGTAACAAGCCACATCGTGCCAAGCGATACCGTCGTTATATACATTGTTGAGGATGGCAAGACAGGATTCGGTGGTTCCTGAAAAAAAAATACAGTAGAGTAAATAATCTTGGATGTCTGTCATAAAGTTGTAGATTTTTATAATAACGACCATTCATTATTCGCATGATAGTGGGGAGTAAATAAATTTTGAACAAACTCACCATTGATATCGAATTCAGCATTGTCAGGCTGCTTTTGTTTCTTGTGTCCAGTAGCAGACCATGGGTTATAACCGAACGCTGGGGGAACTTGGTTGGTTGGTGCCATCTTTTCCCTGTTGGCGGACCAGAACCATCCATAGACGTTCTTAGGTTCCAAGTCTGGACGATTTTCGCATCCTTTGAAATCACACAAACGACCAGAGGTCCAAATGTATGGTACGTCGTCTGAAAATAAATTGGTTTTATTGAACATTCCCAGCAAAAATCTACGTAGATATCCAATGGTACAGCAATGTTTAAAAGCAAAAGTACCTTCGATTCAATTCAATAGGCCTTCTGCCGCTTCACTCAGAACTTCTGTTCTATATCTAAATGTCCCTTGAAATTTTTGCTATTCGTGTCAACATATCGAACATTGATCTCGGTTATCTTATTCAACTCAATTTATTATTCGCTATTTAATAACATCATCAAGCCTTCAACTAACCCGTGATCTTTATAATATAATTATCAAAACCCCTTAATCATCAATTAACACATTCTTAGTGGTAATAATACGAAGCTAGTTGTTTCATGGATAAAATGCATTTTATAACAATAAATTAAATGTTGCAACTCAAGAAATCGTTGTCCTAGTTTCGTGAGAACCTTAGTCCATGGCTTATTCTCATAGTTCAATGCGTTTTGTGCGTTTCTTTTTTGACAATCATTAGTTTTTTAGCATTTCATCGTCTTGAATTAGCTCCTGAATTATTCAATATGTCTGACCTTGATAAGCTCTTTTTTTTTATAAAAAGGTTTTTAAAAGCAAGATTCGGGAAGCTATTCATCAAGCTATATTATATTAGTGAGAATGAGGATCGTCACAGTATGAATACCTAATAATGTTGACCTATTCGACTAGAATTTTCTGCTGATAAAAGACCACCATCGCGTTATTCGATAAAATATAACATTTGATTTGACTAACATTAATTTTAATGGCAATAATCAACGCATATACTTGATACGTGAATTAATTACAAGTTTTTTCAATAACAGCTTTAGGGTAAAAGAGAGTTATTACCTCGAAGCTGTTATTGAAGTGGTATAAGTTATTTCATTTGATTTCCAAAAAGATTTCAAAAGCCGTATGTAATTTATAAAACAATTCAACGAATAAAGCTATTTCAGAAATTTTTGATGGATATCTCGACGGTAAAAATGAATTCCTTGTTCTTCAACGCATTTTCGTAATCCACTTTGCATAATGCGTGTGGGAATATCCTCCTTCAAAGTCGTTCTACGTACAATATCATCATGACAAAATATTTATCAACCAGGTAGTTTTGATTCATTTAAATTTTTCTTCAATTATTATTTATCTAACGCATGATAGTTATATGTGTCATTATTATTGTCATTTTGGACAAGTGAAGTGCCAAATAACACACTAGTGTGTTATAATCCATCACTAGTCATGCATTAGTGAGTTATGGCTTGAAACTCACGTTTCGGTGACAAACAAACGAACAACCTATCACGTTTCCGTGGCAACCAAACAAACAATAAACTATTTTGACCAAAATGTAAACATGTCACTGTCTAGTCTTTCTGACACTGAAACTTATATTTAATATTTATCTCATAGAAAAACGATTTTCTTCTCCTCCTTGGATAAAACATTGTATGGCACTGCGTGCGTTATGTTTCACAAGTCACTTGAGAGTACCATAAATTACTATATTGTGGTACTAGTGCGTTGTGTTGAAAATAAGTCACGCGACGATACATTCTCAAGTTACTTGGAAAACATAAATCACAAGTGGCATACAATAATGTTTATCCAACAAATAAAGGAAATCGTTTTTTTATGACATAATTATTGAATATAAATTTCAGCGTCAAAATGACTAGACAGTTTGTAGTGTCATGTTTACATTTGGTCAAAATAGGTTACCTATTGTTTGTTTGGGTGCCGCGGGAACATGCATAGGTTGTTTGTTTGTTTTCCACGGGAGCGTGAGTTATAATCCATAGCTTACTAGTAAATAGTGAGTTATGGATTATAACACACTAGTTTGTTATTTGACACTTTACTTGTCCAAAATGACATCAGTAATGACACCTATAAATATCATGTGTTGGATAAAATGATTTAATATGACTATTTCAATGAAGATTGAGACGTCATTTGTCACCTTGTCAAGACAGGAAGTAAATTGGTAATTTGAACAGAATTTATAGTGAGGATGTTGGCGTTTATTGTTTTGTGAATGTAGTTGAATAAATTCTCGTTGCATATTTATTTATGTTTTACAATTTTACATCAACCTTTTGACAATAACTTACTATATTATTCAATTATTCTGAGAATAATAATAATTATTGATCTAGTTTATTTAATTCTTTCAGATTTTTTTCACTATACGTTTTTCCAATATATCTGTTACACATAAGTGGTTTAAACTTTTCAATCATTAGTGAAAAAGTACCAACAATAATTGCAAATAAATAATAATAATACGCACACCGGTATTATTGGAAAACCGGGCAAAGATTTCAATTAGTTGACATCACTTTTCTTGAACCCTCCACTCGATTTCGTTGTACAGGGTGGCCTATTAGTACAAGGAACTCAATTTTCTCCGTTGACAATAGAATAGAGATAGAGAAACATTCTTACGACAAAACTTAGAGGTTTTTATCAGAGTGTACAATTTATTTAAATAACAACTCCATTTTCTAATTAGAGAATTGGATTCAGCGTAAAGTTCTACATATGGTGCAGTATTTTTTTGGCAGAAACTGCGGTGTTGCCAAAAAATTGAGGATTTTCTAACATTCAGGGAAAAACATCATACACAGGTTGTTTATTAATTGAATGCCGATACTCAAGGATGATAATCCTTGGATGATTTCAAGACAAAAAGCTCATATGGACATAGGTCCGCAGGAGCATAGATTTTGAGATACAGGGTGTTGGAATTTAAAAAAAATCTTTTCTCAATCATTACCTACTTTCATACTATTCCACATACCTTTCTGGAATTTGGTACACGTCTTCTATGCAACAATATGCATGGGAATGTTAGAGAGGGCGCCACTGATTTGAAAATATTGGACGACACAGCAGGGTGTCAATGCAATTAAGTAGATTTTATTTTTTTGAGCGAAACCATGCGCCGGACGAAAAAAAATTAGAGATCACAAAAATTATTTTTATTTTGAAAAGAAGCAGTGACGTACAAGTTTTTTCTCCAAAAATATTGAGTGCAAAACCCGTACGGACGCCACTGGTTAAAATGATAAAACTGTTTGTACATCACAAAATGCATATTGATGCATAGAAGACGTCTACCAAATTTCATAAAGATATCTAGAATAATATCAAATTGATAAAACATCTATGTTAAATCTGTGTGGACTGATGCGACCAAAAGTCCCCTTGTCCAGTTAGAACGACTCTTGATCAATCAGGGCCCGGACTCTCTAAGGAAATAGCGATAGAGATTCTTTTCGCTTCGCATAAACATCCGACGTTATATACTTAATTCAGGAGAAGTAATAATACGGGCCCAGCTGCTCGACGGCTATTTTGGATTCATGAAACGACCGATGTTTATGCGAAGAGAAGAGAATCTCTATCGCTATTTTCTTAACGAGTCCAGGCCTAGTTGACCTCTAAAGCGGCAAGAGTTGGGACGTGTTTGCGTCTGCCACACTCTTTCCACAATATTAAGGCTAATACACTTACCCCCAGTTTCTGAACAAGATATCTATTCGAAAAGTCTATTGATTGGATGAACAATAATCATACCTCAACGATATGTCACCTCATCGGATCCATAAGTTGGTGTCAAATGTTGAGAAACTGGGTATAAGAAGTGTCGAAAAGGGCCGCCGACGTCGCGGTGCAGGCGCTATAAGGCGACTAGAGGCGATTTCGTTTCGCTATGGACATCCTCCCTTATCACAACAACTCACTCTGCCACAACTCCGCTTCTGATTCTGATCCGCAAGGCCTAGTCTGACCACATCCTTCTAACTCTCCGGACTTAGCACCTTAGCAATTTTGACAAAATTCTTCAAATTTAGTCTTCCAGAAACACATTCATATTGATATATTGGTGTCTACATCAGTCACAATTTGTCTTCATATTATGTTAACACAGATTAGAACAAAGAATCATAAACTGCCAACAACAACTTTTGCGTGCGGCGTGCTCTATCCATTACGTTCTTCCAATTCGAAATTAAATATTAAAAACAAGATTTTTGATTTTCAAAACTATAATTCGTCCCAAAATTACTTACGACCGGAAAAAGCCTTGGTATGTCAGAAATTATGAAATTAAAACTCTATCCATAAGAGTTATAGTTTATAGTATCAGCCAATTCAGCGAGTTAATTTTTATGGATAATTTAGGCTCTTCGAATTGTATTCACAGATACTTTAATCCTGTTACTTCAAGTTTGAAAAAAATCAAAAACAAGTCCTAGTTTAAAGACTTTTGGTTTTATAGAAAATCGTTTAATGACTCAATTTTTAGAGATTGCCCCTCCACCTTCTTTAACTTTAGTCTACCGTATTCTTGATAAAGTTTTGTAGTGAAAATTTATGTGTTTTGTTAATATCTTTAATTCGTTTTTGAATTTGAAATCTTATTGGTCATTCTCACCAATGGTGCACGCACACTGGACAGTTGAGGAAAATTCTAAAATGTACTGGTTCCGTGAGAAACGATCGAAGAATGATGGAAACAATGATGGGATAACTCTATGTTTAGCGGAGAAGAGTATATTCAAGAATTGAGCTTATTTCTCGATAATAAAATTATTTACAATACTTTTTAAACAGCGTTATACATGGTTTGTGTTGTTGTTTATTCTTTTCTTGATCTCGATGCTCTAATGAATTTCATAACTGAGTGAACAAAAAATATCTATCTTATCATCAATCATAAGAACCAACTAAGATAATTTTCAAAAATTTCACAACTACAGATTGTCATTTTAGCTCTGATTGTTTTCGCGCTGTAATTAGTAAGCTATGGATTATAACACACTAGTTTGTTATTTGACACTATACTTGTCCAAAATGACATCAATAATGACACCTATAAATATCATTTGTTGGATAAAATGATTTTATTTATTCCTTGATCTTATTGAAATAAGTATGAAAATCATCCCAAGATAAATTACAGCGCGAAAACAATCAGAGCTAAAATGACAATCTCTAGTTGTGAAATTTTAAAAAATTATCTTAGTTGGTTCTTATGATTGATGATAAGATAGATATTTTTTGTTCACTCAGTTATGAAATTCATTAGAGCATCGATATCCCCCCTTTTCTTCGAGATCAAGATCAATAAACAACAACACAAACCATGTATAACGCTGTTTAGAAAGTATTGTAAATTATTTTATTATCGAGAAATAAGCTCAATTCTTGAATATACTCTTCTCCGCTAAACATAGAGTTATCCCATCATTGTTTCCATCATTCTTCGACCGTTTCTCACGGAACCAGTACATTTTAGAATTTTCCTCAACTGTCCAGTGTGCGTGCACCATTGGTGAGAAAGACCAATAAGATTTCAAATTCAAAAACGAATTAAAGATATTAACAAAAAACATAAATTTTTACTACAAGACTTTATCAAGAATACGGTAGACTAAAGTTAAAGAAGGTGGAGGGGCAATATCTCATTAAACGATTTTCTATAAAACCAAAAGTCTTTAAACTAGGACTTGTTTTTGATTTTTTTCAAACTTGAAGTAACAGGATCAAAGTATCTGTGAATACAATTCGAAGAGCCTAAATTATCCATAAAAATTAACTCGCGCATATACTATAAACTATAACTCTTATGGATAGAGTTTTAATATCATAATTTCTGACATACCAAGGTTTTTTCCGGTCATAAGTAATTTTGGGACGAATAATAGTTTTAAAAATCAAAAATCTTGTTTTTAATATTTCATTTGGAATTGGAAGAACGTAATGGATAGAGCACGCCGCACGCAAAAGTTGTTGTTGGCAGTTCATGATTCTTTGTTCAAATCTGTGTTAACATAATATGAAGACAAATTGTGACTGATGTAGACACCAAGATATTAATATGAATGCGTTTCTGGAAGACTAAATTTGAAGAATTTTGACAAAATTGCTAAGGTGCTAAGTCCGGAGAGTTAGAAGGATGTGGTCAGACCAGGCCTAGCGGATCAGAATCAGAAGCGGAGTTGTGGCAGAGCGAGTTGTTGTGATAAGGGAGGATGTCCATAGCGAAACGAAATCGCCTCTAGTCGCCTTATAGCGCCTGCACCGCGACGTCGGCGGTCCTTTTCGACACTTCTTATACCCAGTTTCTCAACATTTGACACCAACTTATGGATCCGATGAGGTGACATAATATCGTTGAGGTATGGTTGTTCATCCAATCAATAGACTTTTCGAATAGATATCTTGTTCAGAAACTGGGGGTAAGTGTATTAGAGCCTTAATATTGTGGAAAGAGTGTGGCAGACGCAAACACTTCCCAACTTTTGCCGCTTTAGAGGTCAACTAGGCCTGGACTCTTAAGAAAATAGCGATAGAGATTCTCTTCTCTTCGCATAAACATCGGTCGTTTCATGAATCCAAAATAGCCGTCGAGCAGCTGGGCCCGTATTATGTACTTCACCTGAATCAAGTATATAACGTCGGATGTTTATGCGAAGCGAAAAGAATCTCTATCGCTATTTTCTGAGAGAGTCCGGGCCTTGATTACTCAAGAGTCGTTCTAACTGGACAAGGGGACTTTTGGTCGCATCAGTCCACACAGATTTAACATAGATGTTTTATCAATTTGATATTATTCCAGATATCTTTATGAAATTTGGTAGACGTTCTATGCATCAATATGCATTTTGTGATGTACAAACAGTTTTATCATTTTTACCAGTGGCGTCCGTACTGGTTTTGCACTCAATATTTTTGGAGAAAAAACTTGTACGTCACTGCTTCTTTTCAAAATAAAAATAATTTTTGGATCTCTGATTTTTTTTCGTCCGGCGCATGGTTTCGCTCAAAAAAATTGAGTTCCTTGTACTAATAATACCGGTGTGCGTATTCTTGCTTATTTGCAATAATTATTGTTGGTACTTTTTCACTAATAATTGAAAACTTTAAACCACTTATGAGTAACAGATATATTTGAAAAACGTATAGTGAAAAAATCTGAAAGAATTAAATAAACTAGATCAATAATTATTATTATTCTCAGAAGAATTGAATAATATAGTAAGTTATTGTCAAAAGGTTGATGTAAAATAGTAAAACATAAATAAATATGCAACGAAAATTGATTCAACTACATTCACAAAACAATAAACGCCAACATCCTCACTATAAATTCGGTTCAAATTACCAATTTACTTCCTGTCCTGACAAGGTGACAAATGACGTTTCAATCTTCATTGAAATAGTCATATTCTATATCATAAAATATGATCTTAAGCACTCATCCTAGAGACATGCTAATTACAATTATTACGTAATTAACTTACAAATGTTTGTTGAATACAATAGATGTTCAGAAGGTTAATGTAACGCCAAAGGATGGTAACTCAATTATTCCGCATCTACACAACCTTGCACCAACATCGATTGTCATGTGTTTGAAGGTGAAGTTGTTTTTTTTTTCGAATGATCAGAAAATTGAGCGATTTTATTTTTTTTACGATAAATTTCAATAACATCAAATTATAAAAAAAAGTGGTTGTGAAAATTATCATTTGGTTACAATAATTTTTAAGCAAACGTGTCAAAAATACAATTTTTAAGTACTTTCCAACACTCTCAGTACTTCAAATCACTATTGTCTCAAAGCGCTTCATTCAGCAAGATCTTATTACTATTAGCATAAATAATTGTAGTTGTGACAGTTATTTATCTATGACAATGTTAATCACCAAATAGCTAACTAGTGTGTTATAAATCAGTGGATTGGTATAGGCTAGTCACTAGCGGAATATTTTGATCTCTCCTACATGACACAAATATGAAAAAACTCTATATTACTTTTCAAGAAAACATTGAAAAGAGTTGTCTTTTTGTTTTCATACCATTCAAAAAGTTTCTTTTGTGGCAGAATGTGTCAATGTTGCTAGTATTTTTCTAAAATGTTTGGTGGAATATGACAGTACATTGCTGATACTGAAAACATAAGTTTGATAAACTTTAATTAATTATTTGTTTTACTGAAAGTACGGTATGAGCAGCTGTAGAAAGTATTTGTAGTTTTCTTCCAAACTTCTTTTTTCATTTGGTATGTTGGATAGGTGTTAGTGAATAAGTGCGACAAACTTCAGGAGGTGATTCTGCATACAAAATAATGACAGTTAGCTATACAGGGTGCCACAGATTCGAGTGCATGCATGGGGATCTCAGTTATTATAAGAGATACAGGATCGATTAAATGGATGCGAAGTTGCGCATTTTTATGCTCAACAAAATGTCATTTTGACATTTGAAAAATGCCCACGAAGATATTCGAAAAAAACCAATATTTCGTAAAAACGTTATTATTATTTTCTGAGTTTATTTGAGAAAATATTTTAAAATGAATTGCACTTTCTCATTGCCAGTTTTTCTCCCCTACAATATGGCAGGATCAAAGTAGAAAACGTTTCGTCTTTTAGCGGCCATCATCAAGTTAATTTTTTTAAATACTGACCTGGATTTTTTATTTTTTTTAAGTAATCTTTTGATGTCCATAAGGCAATAAAGTATCGCAACCGTCGAAAAAAATACTCATCTAAAAAATAATACCAGAGAAAATTAGTTAGGCAACCCTTGTCTTTCTGACACATAGTTTGGTTCATGAATCCATATCTTTATTCCCAATGCATGCACTCGAATCTGTGGCACCCTGTCGCATATGTCCACAAATGCTTCGTTTTTTCTTTTAAAAAAATGAGATCATTACCCGTATGAGCGCCACTGATGAACATAAAATTCTCAATCGCATGTCAAAAAGTGCTCAATAACTACCTTTTAAAACCCACTAAATTTTCTTTGCATATATCTCCACCGGTTTCAGAGCAATCAATAAATCTTCTGTTTTCAAGAAAAACTTTAACACCCCGTATCTCAGAAAACGAAGCATTTGCGGACATATGTTTATATAGCAAACTGTCATTCTTTTTCATTCAGAATTGCCTCCTGAAGTTCGTCGCACTCATTCAATAACACCTTATAAAACCTTATAAATGTTAGTTATTGGTCAGTTATAGTTTCCCATGGATTTTGCTAATTTACAGAGTATCCGTATAACGGTACAGGCATATCAACAACAGTAAGATGAGAGGAAAGAATTTTTCAGCAAAATAGACAAGAGAAGTTACTGGAAATTATTAGTTCGTGATTCAATCCCTTGCGGGCGTAACTGTTATGAAGAAACATAAAATTCACGCTGTCTCGGAAAGCACGATGAGCTCTAAATTTGCTCGCCATTTTATAACTTGGACCATTTTGCCTCATGATAAGGAAAAGGGGAAGGCGAATGCAGCTTTCAATATTTGAATCCCGATATCTTCCGAACCGTTCAACTGATTTGAATATTTTTGGTCTTGTTTGAAATAGAATTCGATGTTTATATTTATATAATGATGGAGATATCGCGATGCGATTGGCCTTTGCCTCTACCTTATTATGACAGATACGAAAAAATGTCAGAAAGCAAAATGATCCGGTAGATAAAGAATGTCGTTTTCAAAAATTCTGCTCATCGCGTATCCTACCGAGACACCGTAAATCATGTTTCTTCATAGCAGTTATGCCTCCTAGTGGTCGAGTTACGAAATTCAAAATAATTCCCAGTCATTTCTCTTGCCCACTTTACTTATAGAGATTTTTTTCCCAGACCTCTTGGTCATATCATTGTCGAGATACAGCCGTTTCGTACCCTTATCTCGATACTCTGTATAAGAAACGAGGTTTGTTGAATATGGCTGTACTTAAATAAGTGCTTGAACGCGTGGAATTAGATTTACGATTTTATCACTTTTTGATGCCCAATTAATACCCAAGTAACCTGGCAGCATAATATACCCCAAAGTGGAAGTTCTATTTTATAAGTAGGTAGGTACGTACTCTGTTGGATGAGTCTGAAGATCATGTTGTTCTCTTCTTGTGATTCAAGAGAAACCAAGTCCATACAATATTCTCTGCACAAGTTTCTACCATCCAACCAGTCAACTTTTCTGTTGGCTAGAGATGGTACATGGCCAGTGAAGAAGTAGTTGTGACCTCTGAATGAGAACTGTTTCGGCCCTGTAAAAATGATAAATGTGAATCATATATCGTTGAGTTGTGAAAAACGTAGTGTCAGTAGAGAAAGAAAAGTAAACCAAATCATGTCGATAGTGAAGCTATTATCATATTAGTTCAATTTAGACTTTTTTGATGATTATTCGATTTATTTTATCGAATAATTAGTTGTTTGCTATGCTTGCTTTTATATTCATCTATTTTAAAATATAATCAGACCAATTATTTTTGAAAAGGTCAAGGATAAACTGAAATCGTTATGTTTTAATATAAATGTGACATAATTATGTGAATATGAAAATAACGCCACAGCTTATAGTTGATATTACAAGCTGTGACCAGACTGTGGTTTTAAAATAATGTTTGAAGTTATTTCTGACAGAGGAATTCGGGATAATGTATTGTGTTTTATGTAGAAATTTCGCTACAAAGGCAGAAAATTGTTGTTTACGTGATTACAATACTTTTCGTTCAGGCGAAACTGAAAACACTTTAGGGGATTGTTCAATAATATACTTATCTCTCTAGAAATAGCTTCAAACATTATCTGCTACTAATGTGTGATTTCTCACTGGGAAAACAAATTTTTCTAGGGTGTATTACACACATTTCTCAGTATATACCAAGGTATGAGAAGAAGCAAACCAAATAAAATCCATGGTGAACTGTTTCATTACGTTAAGCTATTTTATTTTTGGGTAACCGCTCATCGCCTTGATGAATATTCATTCATTCTCTTGACATCGGAAAAAAGGCTACAATTTGTTGAGAAAAACATATGAGCCAGTCTTCACACCAACCTACTAATAAATCATATGTTGAGATCCGCTTACTGCAATTATGGAATTACTAAACATAGATCGGCGAGTATCATCACAGCGATAATTTTTTCTAAGCAAGGTTGTCCGATTCAAGGTGATGACATATTTCAGCATCATGTGGATACTTAATTTAATTCTTTGTTTATTTTAGATCCTTAAAGGTGCAATAGCCTTTTCAATACGGAGACACATACTAATTTAATAGTCCTATTATAAAACGATGTTATGTTAGATATTGAATGCGCGAGAGAATCCGGTAGGTAACAGTTGTATAAATGGTAATGAGACGATATAGTTGAAAAATACAAATAATCGTAGTTTTCCATCACCAGAAGTTTAGCAGAATAGTGATATTTAATGAATGAGAAACAATTTAAACATTGAATAATGTGCTGAGAGTTACATTTGTATAAGTCCTGCCTGACTGATGATTCCTATTTGGGGTGACTGTTTTCAGGAGGGCGCTACTAACACAAATCTAACTCTCGACATCTATTACGGTGGATAGCCGTGAAACCATCTTTTCATGAAATTTTAGTGGAAAGTGAACATCTCTAATATTTTCCAACTAGTTTTTTTGTTATGAGATTTATTGTTATTGCGCATCAATAGATGAATCCAGTAGCTCAGGTATTTTCTAAACGTTGGATCAACTCCTTGATTCTCAGATAATTATTTTTAGATATAGTTGTAGCCTTATATTAGCATAAAGATGTAGATTGAAGTCATGGTTTTGGTATTTTTCTTTCATTATATTACGACTGTCTGTGTAGCCTGGAAGATTCAGTTTAGATTGGTTGCGTCCAGATGATACGCGAAAAAATTGTGAGACTTGTATGGTTTAATATTATTGGTAATGTGTAGAAAACACACATTAGATGTAATATTCGACCTGTTTCGAAATATTTTACAAAACAAGGCAGAGGCAATATAATATGAAGGTTATTGGATTGTTTATTGATAAGAATCAAATTTGACACACGATTTTGCCATTTAGATTTTTTCTACAGTAAAATTATTCAAACAACGTTCGTTATGCTGAAGAAAATCTCTTGAATATATTTTATTATTTGAAAGGTTTCTCTTTTTTTGTATAAATTTTGATCTCTTTCGTGATAAAATATTTAGAAACTGTGATTTATGTGTTTCAAACATCTATTAAATTATATTTTTGCAAGATGCAAGAATTTTTAATTTGGTCATATGTCATCTTCTTGATCATAAGTATGATTCCATTCAGTATAGAGTATATTGTATAAGAACTTGTGATTTTGTATTCTGAAGACAATAATTATTATCATTCATTATCCTTTGACGTACATTTAATTAAAAAGACAAATTCAGATTTCATGAGTAAGCACCCCAATATTTTGTTAAATTTTCGATAGTTCAATCATTAAATAATATTTTCCATAGTTTTCTTGTAGCAGAATCGATACATACTGTACGGCTTTTTTTCAATCACTATTTAAGATAATTTTACTCATTATTTTTTTTACCAGATTAATTATTGAATGATCAATTAAATTTATTCTTATACCTGAAAAGCAAGCACAAGTCAAGTTTTTTTAATTTGTTCTGTGAATTTACAACAATCGTGTAATAAACAGTTTAAACATAATCATATGCGAATGATGTGTTGATGAAATGCATGACCTAGCACAAATCGGAATTTGTTAGTTGCATGGTTAAAATTATCATTAATAAATACGAGGTCGCTATGATCGGTGAAATACTTATGTCAAAAAACAAAAAGAAAAAACAAGAGTTTCCAAAATTATCCAAAATACGTATCACATGAAGCCATAGTTATAGGTAGGTATGAAAAATAACATCTTGAAATCGATAACATGAAGAAAGCTATTTCTTTGCGAATATTCAGTATCACATATAATTTTTTTTCAGGTTTTTTCTTGTCCAAGCAACGGTTTCATCATTTATTGAAATTTGAGAACTTTCAAGACAATGCAAACCTCCAAAAATGCATATCTTTTTAATTTTTTATCTTGAATAGTTTTGGAAAAATATAAGGTCCCACTTGCTTGTTGCTTTCTACCAACTTTTACTAAGAAAGGCTGCTGAGATCCGAATTTGGAATACAATTTTAATTAAATTTCTTGTTCAAAAACCTTAATGCAAATTAACTCTTCAACATTTTTTGAATCTCAATCAAATTAACCAAAACACCCAAATAAGAGAATAGGAAGAGAAAAACTTCAAATAAATGCTGAAAATCGATTATTTGAGAAAATTCTAACAATAATATCTTTCTAGGTCAACTCTATTATTTTTTTATATGCCGCACTTTTTATCTATGAAATTTTGAATTATGTTCCTATATTCATATGGATGCGAAAACTGATATGAATGCGAAAATCGTTTAAAAACCTATTCCATCCTAAGTTCTTACACCCATAATCCTGAATGCAAATTTCCAAACATTCTTGAATTTAATTGTTATTTTCAATTTCAACGAAAAGTATTACAATAAACGAAACATGTCTTTCCTGATATTTAACAGAATGATGGGTAGAATAAATAAAAAAAGCGTTTTGGTGAAGAATCTAGAATTAGTGATAGAATAGACAGATAAAAATCCTTTGTTACGCTGATGACGCCGTGATATGTGCCGAAAATAAAGATGACCTCAAAAGATAATTATATCTTCAATGTCAGAGGAAAAAAGTCAATGATATATCAGCCGAAAAAACCAAATGGATGACAAAAGAAATTTTCATTGAATCTAGAGAAAAGTAAAATAGTGAGTAATGTTCTTGAAAATTTGTGAGAAAGTATAGAGGGCAAGAGAAAAAAATGCATAATAGACAAAGAACTTTTCCAAAAACCTAAATTGATTTACCTCAGCACACTTGATTGAGATTTTAGTAAATCATGAATAACTGTGCGATTTTTGTCAAACAAATAATGATTCATAATTTTCTCCATCGCAGTCTACATTTTAGATTTATTTTGCTTGAATAATGAATGATGGTTAGTTGTTACATGCATTACATATGAAGTCGATTAAAAATAATTATTGAAAAAAATGCTAATGAAATCAAACTATTTGCAATTTGGATGGGGAACCCATGGCCGGAAGTGCCCTTTTTTTCAAAAAAAAATGAATATCTGAATTTTGAATTGAACACTACCATTTAGTATTTGAACCCTGAAAATTCCATCAAAATCGGTTGAGCGGTTTTCAAAATAGATTCAGATATTCATTTTTTTTTAAACTTGTACACCCTGTATCTAGGAAACGGGGCAGTTCCAGCCATGAATTCCTCATCCCAAACTTCTTATTTATAGTTCCTCTATTTGCTGTCTGATTAGTGACCAGTTGCTCTGGGACACCCTGGAATTTTATTCAGTTGAGCAATATTTTTTTTTTATAAGTTAGTGCGCTTCAAAATCACATGTTCTCAAACATACATGTTTATACTAATATAATATGTCACAGTATCTACTTACTATTGGCACATTTTTGAGGGTTTGGAAGCGACAGGAATCGTCCAGGTCTGTTAGAAACGGGTCTGGTTTGTGCGCTGGCCGGAGTTGATATAGCTACAAGGCATGCAAACACAGCCAGAGCTATGCAAGACACCTTCATCTGTAAAAAATATTCATATTCAGAGGAGAATAGTTCTGTGTACAATATATGCGATAAAGTTTTTGTTGGCTGTGTTTCAAGAAGATGATGATGGTTACTTGCTATACTAATGCGGAACTCATTCCTAGTAGTTCGCAGGTATATTTTAAACGTCATTGTTGGCACTGTCAATACATCTTTTTCATCTGCATACTCATCAAAATCCCGGTTGAAAATCATGTCATCAGCATCAAACCCTGACCTTGCGAATTTGAATGTTTTCGGTGAACAGCCTTTTTCTGATGGACTCAGAAAATTGTATGTGAGAAATGCGAAGTCTCTCAAGCTAGATGCTATCGATATGAATTGGGTCAGAAAAATGAATGCTGCCAGACGGTTCAAGAAATGCTGGAGTCAAACTTACATTTACGAGTTTGAGTTGTAATGGATATCATTGAGATCATTAGTCAATAAACTTTTCTTATTGATTTGGTATTCTTGATATTTTTAAATTTCGAACTGGGGTATAATTTATTGAACCAGGATATTTTGATCTACTGCGAACGCCCCCTTAGAGTAAAGAATAGCTGAGGCACCCTTAACGTTAATGTGAATTTTAAATTGTCTGCCGAAAGTGAAGTATCTCAATTGCGCCACTCGTTTCACGTAGCTAAGGATCTAATATGAAGTGGCGCAATTGAAATACGGCACTCACGGCAGACAATTTTGAGATGCACCTTAACCTTCAACCGTAGGTACCTTGAGCAATTCTGATAAGGTGACATTGAAATATTGGCTCTAGATGGTTGGTTCATATAAAAAGTCGCAACCAATTACAGGCAAGTATTATTTATCAACTAAAAATAATTACTAAGATAGGTATGGTTCAGAGAAACCAACATTCCATATTTTCTTTCCGCAATTCGTCATCAAGTTCAGTTAGTGGGCATTTTGTCAATTACTGGTCAATTTGTGGATTGTGGCGTAGATTTTGATATATTAAGTAAATTCTGTTTTGCTCCAGATGCCAATTTGCTCTAACAATGATTAAACTAAAGTTCTAAAATTTGGACTTATAGTTAATAACTTTTGTTCATAGAACCGGTATATCAATTTCCAATAAGCTGTATTTTTAATTGATTTTTTTTATGAACCTTCCATGAATACTTAGAACTTGTTATGCAATCTGAAGAAGAACTCTAAGAGATTAGCACCTAATTATCTTAGAAAGTATTTAGTTAAATGTAATATATTCTGTTTACTTATCAACGTAAATGTTGGGTACTTAACTGTCTTTTAAGCTGGCCGAATTGATAACTTTTTCGTAAAAGAATCTATCATAATATCTTGCTTGAGCTGATGAGAACATTTTTACTGTGCAGTCTTGTGAAGATATGGTATTTCATTATCCAGTATTTTCCAAAACCATTATAGACCGTCAGATGACGACATATTTTGCTGACTGATTTTCTCGCTTTAGGGATTTTAACTACTGAAAAATATGCCAGTGTTGACTACAAAAAATGAAATTTTAGCGACCGCAAGTGTGCGTGGCATACCAAAAATCTCTTCGCAATATTGCCCGACCGGTATATTTTTCTCAACGACTGACCTGCTTATGGGAAATTTTTGCCAGGTTCTTAATGATATCATAATTCATTCTGTTGATTGCCATGAGCGAAAAAATGCATCAGCAAGCAACCGGAGTATTCTTTCACAAGATGTCGCCTTTATTTCAACAATATAAGTTCGTGCAAACCTTATGGCACTGGTTTTTTACTCTTAGATTGTTATATTATTTTAATGTGTCAAAATGACCTACACGAGAGATTAAAAAAAAACTTTTTCTGCAGAAGGAAAAACCAATTACATATTTCATATGCCATGCACACTTGCAGTCGCTAAATTTTCATTTTTTAAGCTTAACAATGATATTATTTTCAGTGATTAAAATCCCAACGACGAGAAAATCAGTCAGCAAAATATGTCGTTATCTGACGGTCTATTATCATATAACAATGCAATCAAGTACAACACCAATAATAGATTCAAATATCAGACCAAAATTTTTGAGTTCATATAAAACATAATGTGCCTTTAATGACCTATAACCTCTAATGCAGCTTTATGAAAAATAATCGTTGAATCAAATTTTCAACGAATTAGCAATTTTCAAAAATCAATAATGATATAAAGTCTCTATTTCATAAGTCTTAACATGGGAAAATGGTCAGTTGTTGAGTCAAATCAGATTGTTTGATTAGATTGAAAAAACCAAAAAATATACGTAAAGGAACTCAAAATTCAAAACATAAAGAAAAAATAGGAACTGAAGCAACCAATTTGTGAAATTTTGAGTATTCGTCATGAACACCACAATCTGGATACTGACAGAAACCAAATACGATAATTCTTTGGAAACTCCATGAAATAATATTGACATTTTAGCGCAATACTTTGTTAAACATGGTGCATTTGCCAATATACCAATTATGCGTAAATTGTTGTATCTGAAAATACATAAAAGTTAATTTCTATTTTAATGTGCGGTTGGAACATAACATATGGTTGCTTCATATCCGCTTTGAAAAAAATCGGCAAATAAACTTAATCTATGATGCTTCGAAATGGACGGTTTGTGTCAAATCTTTTAAAATTGAGTGAATTGACCTTCCAGGGAAGACCAGAAATGTTGAATATTCAAGGACTTTTTTATCAATCAATTCAAAAATGTCAACAAGGCATTAATTATTGAATAATTCATGGCCGTCGATAAAATAACTTACCACGTCATATTTTTTTCATTATAATTTTGTAATTCAATGAGAGCAAAAAATATTGAATTTTGCCCTAGATTGTTCTCACATGGCTGTTTGGAACGTAAAAATAAATTTATTCAGAGGACATATTATATAATCAGTTGTTTTTGATCACTTTATCTTGATATAATCTCATTTAAGTGAACATTAACTGGTTACTTTCTCTAGATGGATGATAGACAGCACTTTGTTGCAAGTTTTAAAAGTGGAAATATAAATTAATGAAAATGTTTCTCGAAAATTGGTTGCAGATGCTTGGTGATAATTTTTATTGAGAGCCCATTGGTAGGGTTTTGTTTCCAAAACTAAAGTTATTAATTACAAAGGCTGGGCTGGCGCAACGTGTAAAGCGTTGGGTCAGTAAGTTGTTCAAGTGAGGTTTTTCAACTTGTTTTCCTCACAATAAGTTCGGTCATGCGTCTTTTGCCCTCTGCCCATAGTTTCACCATAATAACATCTGCAGTTGTTAAATTGTTCCTTTCAATAATTCTAGCTAGTAAGTGCACTTGTAAACGATTGCAGGAAATGTGCGTATTCTTATTGTTTACTTAAATAAGGACAAACTATACTATTTGATAGGTAATTGTGTAAATATTTTCCTGACATTGCTTGTCTATAGTTTTAGTTTAACCATATAACATTGTAAATTTTAATTCTTAATATACTTTGAAATGGGTCAGTAAGTGGGAACAGGCCGGTGATCGGGTTCGAGACCCGAGGTGGGCAGAGATTATTTTCTGTTCGACATTTAGTGGTATTCTCACAGTGGTTCGGATTCCTCTTTAAAATGTAGGTCCCATTGCAAGGAATGTGAAACCGTTCCCCCCTCCCTACCCTCGTGCTAATCCTCGTGCTAAATCCTGAACTTCGTAAAAACCATGGAATGGTTAAAGAACGATTAAGAGAAAAAAGCTTGCAGGTTAAGACCGAGGGGACACCTCCTCAAAAAAAAAAAAAAAACAATGGGCCATCTGGCCTCCGAGTGAAAGCACTGCGAAGCAGGAAACGGTGGACCAGGGCATACCCCTTCGTAACCTAACCTAACCTAACCTAATTACAATCGCAGTTTTCTGATATCTTTCAACTAATTTTCAATATTAAAGAGATCTCAACATACCCTAACATGAAAATATAATTTGTTGCCTATATTCAAAATAATAACACATCTGTGTGCCATAACATGTCGATCGTGCATCCAAAGTCAAAACATATTGCACGACCCTTCATTATGCACTCGTTTTACTTAATGCAATAACTTGCTTTCACGAAGATTATGTCCTGCTAGCTGTTAACGTTACTCAATCCTTTATCTTGAATATCGGAGAAGAATATATTCTTCAGTAGTAGACATGAAGGACCGCAGATGTATTAGACATGATCATTCCTAGCGTAATATCCTTGACATCAAAGCATTTGATGAACTTTCCTTCGATATTTTTTTGATGTTACATGTTTGATTAAGTGTAAACATCACTCAGTAATTCAATTTTGAAGTGTGAAAATCAATAAAACCCTATTCAAATAGTTTTTCTCAATTAATCGTACATTGTGTTTTTTACAGATAAAAATATTTAACGCCAATCAAACAGATATTTTTTTTTACTTTTTCTTAAAAAAGCACCTTGGTTCTACCCAATCCATTTTATTATCGGCCAAGTTTGTAATTCCTCGAAAAAACATTCGCATCCAGATATGTTGTTGCATCAACTTCATATTTGGTATACAGATACGAGATAAGCGACTTTGTCTTATTCAAGAAATGGAAAATCTTGAAGCCAACGATGGAGGGAGAAACCCTAGTCCCATAAAGTTCTAATAAAAATAAACACAGAAAAATTTAGTGTGATAACTTCTTGAAATATGTTAACCGATTCTAAAAATTATATGATTTCTTTAATTTTTACGAGATTTTTCCAAACATTCGAGATGTTGGAAGATTCTTTGTCATAGGATGGATTGGTAAGTTCTTGTGAATTAGTGCAAATGTTTCAAGGTTATACAGAATAATGATTGTTATTTTATTTATAACAGCTGCAAAGAACTTTCGAGGGATTATTTATTTCCATGAATATAGTTAAAAAAAATCAAGAGTAGAAACATAACATCACACGTATTTCAACTATGATAATATGATTTTATAAATTATTTCTTCCTTATATTTTTTCGATGAATTTTACTGATGAATTATATTGATATCTTATATTTTGTTTTTAGAATTTCACATAGCATTCGACGTGTTGAATTCAATACAGCACGCAGCAGAATAATTATACGTCTCAGCTCTTTCAATAGACAATTTGCACATTTTTTTTAAAATATGAAAAATATAAGGATTAATAAGTACTGATGCCACTGATCTTTAAAAAATCAACCTACAACCTCTATTTATTTATTAATAATTGATTAAAGAGCGCTAATCAGCATCCAAGACGTCACAGAATACAATACTCATCTCAGTCTGGCGTATATGACCACATAACACCTACAATATAAAGGAAAGTCAAATGGCAACTTGTGACATGTTTTTAGCCAGCAACCAGTAATACATGAAAATGCGTATTTCGCCAAACATCCACCGCGGCGCTAGAATTGTTTTGCTGTCTTGTCCCTGATTGGTTGATCGGTTGTTAAGGAAAGTTTGTTGTCATTGTCAAAAGTTCTTGTTATGGGCTTATTAAATTTCATCTTTGTTGAAGTGATTTTTGAAAATGGAGTGTAATCAGAAGCGTCGTTAGAACAGCTTTCGTGTTAATCCTATTTGTCATGATTTAGCAAGTAAGGGACCTGAAGATAATGTGGAACTTTTCGCAAAGTGGATTTGTGAAGTGCCGATTCCATCACTGCAGAATAAGACCTATCAACAAATCTATAGATCTTATTTCGTGTGTAATATCCAGAATTTCTCCTGGTTTTAAAATATGGTAATTTTTGACCCAATTATTACGAAAAAAATACTTTAATCGATATTTTTTTCAACTCAATCATAATTCTAGAATTATTTGTAGTTGTGGAAAAGTTACTTTGTGATGGTTACTAAGATGATTCTTATTTAACCGATGTTGGAATTTCATCTTTGCCGCTCCGCCCGCTAGTTCGTTTGAAGGTAAATGAAAAAAACAAAAATATAATTTATTTTTGTGGAACCCAGAGCGCGTATTCTGTAACTTCATAGAGTAGAAATTTCTTTCTATAAAGAATAGAGAGGAAATTTCTTTCTATTCCTTGAACCTATTCTATACCATTCTCTCTATGACAGGTCGGGTATGCTCGGTTATAGAAATACGTGTATTATCCAATTTGAAAACGTTGAACTCTTTCTAGGGGAATTTGGGGTATCTTTTCGATTGTGTTGGCAACATTGTGTATTTTCCAGGTTTTGCTAGGTTACCTATGTTATTATTTATATTTTTATTCGATTCATTCGAATTTATTTGTGGATTGTGAATGGTATAGTGGATTCTTTATGGAGAATGGTGTTTGTCATGAAAGTTTGAGTTTTGATTCATACAGTTCTCGTTTCCGCCTGCGTTTTGATTCGAGCGTTGTGCAAAAAACCCAAGAGCCCCCAATATTCTTATATGGATGAGAACTAGGGCTGCCAGACCTCCCGATTTAGGCGGGAGTCTTATTCCGATTTCTTACTGTCCCTCCCGCTTCTGGAACAAAGTCATAATACTCCCCCTTTTGACTAAGAACTCCCGAATAATCCCGAATCTTTGGATTTTTCCCCAAAATCGACTTATTTTGGTCTCAGAAATATGTGGTGAGATTTTGTAAAAACTTTTTACTGTACCACGTAAAATACCTATACCTGATTTGTTCAAGATTAGTGATTTTTGTACTTATTTTCATATTTTATTATGATTTTTTTTGTAAAGTTCTTGATTAAGTAACCATTAAAGTTTATGATATTTCTAGATATATCTTCTTATTACAATAAAGCCAAGATTTTTTCTGTGACGAACTTCTCTTCAACAATCAAACCTCTCGCCTCCCGCTTTTTATTTTTGAAAATCTGACTAGCCCCGTTATCCATATGGGGAGTGAGATCACGAATAAGACCTTGTACTAACTCACAACCGTAATTAGTTTTGCCGTTCTTCATCTTCTACCCTGTTGTATGAAATGTAAAAACAATGGGTCCATATAAGTTCTAATGAACATAATTTAACACGGCTAATCGTTCACAAAAACTACTCCAACTCCCAGTACTCCCTCTGAAACTTGCTTCATAACATTCAAATTTCAAATACATAAATAAATATAAATAGCCTCATGATTTGGAAAATGTTAACAAACCCCAACAAAGATAAAAATATATTCAATAATGTGCATTAAAAAGAGACAGGGCTAATAGAAACATCATAGCAAGACCCAAAATGGTCTTTCTATTCCTCTCTACCGAACGATGCGTTCGGACGACACGGCCGTTGCCGACGTTCCTACAGAATCGGGTAGTATCATAGAAAGAGTTTATAGAAAGAAATTTCTTCTCTATGACGTTACAGAATACGCGCTCAGTTGTCTTAAAAAATAATAACTCAAGAAGATAAAAATCATGTAGGTATATTTTAAATGGAACACTTCGAACGCATCGTACAGAGTAAATAGGTAGCGAAAATTATAATATAGTTGGACATTCTAATTATTGATCTCAAAATGTTTGTTTTATTATTCGAAAACGAATGAAACAGTCGGCAGCAATGGGTTACTATTCTAACATTCGGTGAATAAGAATAACCATGGTGGATACATTTTAAAATGAATATTCCAGATACTCCCACTCTTCTGGGTATTACCACCATGTAATAGTCAAAAAAAGTAAAAACGCCATAAAAACAACTTTCTCCAAACCATTCATTATTAAAATAGTGTTTAGAAAGTTTTGATTGAAAACGTATCTATTTCAAAATTTGGGTTAAATATAAATACATATTTTAAAACCAGGAACAAGAGCTCAAAAAAAATATAATCATTAGAAATTGCCGCAAAAATATAGCGTGCAGATGGCGCTGTATGCTGATGTAGATTTCTGTTTTACCATATCCGGTCATGTGGTCTATGTGGTTATCCAAACAACCATTGTAGGGCGCCACTTGATAACGTCAAAACTCTCCAACAACCTTTATCATTGCAGTTTCCATTATATTCATAGATAAAAAATCAATTTGTACCTAGGTGTTATGTGTATATGACTGTATACCGTTTATGACTCCGTTTTCGATCATATACTGAAATTTGCGTTTTCTTTTTCATTTTTTAGTATAGTTTTGGGTATTTTGGGAAAATTTTTCTGCTGATGACTTTGAAATATTTATTGTGTAGAATCAGTATAATATGGAATTTCAAGTCATTTGAAAATGTATGCAAATTGTCCATTGCAGATTCACACAATAATAAGATTTCATAGGATTCGTGATCAGGATTTTGATCACATTTTTAATGCGCAGCACTTAAATATTATCTGCAAGCGTGAAGCTACCAAACCCACCTCGCCATGTTGTCAGAAAAAATTCTCCATTATTAAGCATTTTATTATTCGCGTACAACGTGGAAAATAATTTTTTTATTTTGAATTGTATATGTTACAGTGAATGTTAGGAATTCAGTGAAAGCTAGCTTTTACTAGTTGATGCTAGCAATCACTTGATCCGTTAGGAAATGTTGAATTTTGAAGAATATTGTACACTTTCACTAGTGAATGTTGGAGAAACTTTATCAAATCAACTTTTACTGAAAGCAGTTAGGAAAAGTTCTTGTTAAAACTTATTTCCGCCATTTAAGTAACCCAAGGTGCACGGGGCACTAAATGATGTCGCTCACGCGACATCAAAATTTTTGCCAAACCCAAACTAACCCAAACGAACCCAAACCAACCCAGACTAACCCCTACTGAGAATACTTGAGTATTTTCTATAAAACGGTATCTGAACAATGTTCACATTGTACACCTGCGAATCATAAGTCTCGTATTTTCCAGAGTGTCTAATCTGTCGGCGAATTCCAACTCGGACCAATAAGGATATTTATAATTACGATAATAATTTTCAGTGTAGCAGCTTTCACTAGAAAAGTTACGTGAATGCTAACAATTACTAGTAAAAGTATGATGAAGTCGATCGAATTCAACTTTCACTAGCTAAATGTTTCCAAATCAGGAAAAGCTTACTATTCCTAGTAAAAGTTAGCTTTCACTGATTACCAGGTTTCACTGTGACATATACACTATTTACCACCTTCTTGGTGGTGATCTTTAGTTAACTTCCAGAAGTCACTATTAAGGGCCGATATTTCAATGTCACCTTAAGTGACAATTTAGCTTAGGTATCCTCAAAGTTGATTTGGATTTTTAAATAAGCCACTGAAAGTGCCGTTTTTCAATTGCGCCACTCCTTACCACCGAAAGTGCCGTTTTTCAATTGCGCCACTCCTTTAAGGACGGCCGATATTTCAATGTCCATTTATGATTAAGGTATACTTAGACTTAGAGGTTATTTTGGACTTAAATTTGACAGCCGTGAGTGCCGTGTTCCCACTGCGACACCCACATTAGATCCTTGGCCAAATGAAAGGAATCGCGCAATTGAAAAACGGCACTTTCGGTGGCCAATTTTAAAATTCACATCTATACCTTAGCTAAAATGTCACTTGAGGTGACATTGAGATGAGTGTCGCAATTATTGAAACACGGCACTCACGAGAGACAAATTCAAGGTCTAAAATAACCTTCAATAAGTGTACCTTAATCTTAAATGGACATTGAAATATCGGCCCTAAGGGGCATTTTAGCTAAGGCATACTTAAAGTTGATCTGTATTCAAAATTGGCCACCGAAAGTGCCGTTTTTCAATTGCGCGACTCCTTTCATTCAGATAAGTATCCAATGTGAGTGTCGCATATGAAATATGGCACTCACAGGTGACAAATTCAAGGTCTCGTTCAAGGTCCAAAATAACCTTTAAGTGTACCTTGATCTCAAATGAACATTGAAATATCGGCCCTAAGTCAGTCAGATTTTACATCAAATATCCAACATTTAGCAATGATTCCTAGTGTTTTTAAATATTAATAGGAAAATCAATTAAGATAAGATTTTGCAATCTTTTTTGAGTTACGAAATACACAAAAAACCATTATTTTATTATTTTTGGCAACAAAATTCGAAAAAAGCAGGAAGGAAACAGTATGTGTACTCAGAGCAAATTTTATTCAAAAGTAGTACACACACTGTTTTCTTCGTGCATTTTCGAAATGAGCAACACAGCCATTCCTTCATATTTAAAATTCAAAAACTTCTGCAAAGACCAGAGATACATAGATATATAGTATTTAACATAAAATGTTCGATTTGCAACATTTTTGAAGTTACCTTCAGAACATTCTTTTTCAAAAAAGAAAAAAAAATAATTATTGTCAATAAAATACCTGAAAAATTCCAAAAGTTTAGCAAATTTTGAATGAATACACCTCGGAATACACACTCGAATAACTCTCTAGTTCTTTTACAAAATTTACAACCCTGACTTTCTTCCGGAACATACCAGAAAAAATAATTTAGCACTTTGATGACAAAAATTGTTTTGAAATAATGAGAGAACTTCTGATTTCTAGGTGCGAGTGATAGAGATCATGCACCCATTTCATGAGTATAGTTTTGCAACCTTATTGGTATCACGAAACTGTCGTCATTTAAAAGGTTTTTCTATGACTATTCAATAAAAGATGTATTATACATCCTTTTTCTATTGTTTAATGTAACTCGTTACTCATACCAGTGACTTTTTTTTCATTACTCAATTGTTTTTAACCAATAAAATGATCTAATCTCATAACTCCACTGTTTTAGAGCCAATCAGAACATTCGACAAAAGGTCAACCTTCAAATACATCAGTTTGAAACAGCCCATTTGACCGCCCATGCTTGTTTTATAGTTATTGTCACATTGTGTTGACAACCTATGTAACCTCACTTTGAGTAAGCTAATTCTCAAAAAGTTCCGTCCAAATGAAATTGATTATTTCAAAGTTCGCTTCGATTATTTAATAATCATAGAGAAAGTATAGTACACTACTCGCGGGAAATGGATATAACTCACTCAGATGCAAACTTCATCCTCGTGAGTAAAATCCACCATTTCCCACTCCTTGAATAATATACTATTTGTGGTTTGAATTATCATCCTCGAAATATTTCCAAAATTTTTGCAAATTGAAATAAGTATCTTCTAATGTTAACGAAAAATGTTTCCTCAAGTTTCCAACCTTCTCTGGTTTCCGGAATAAAGTTTTTCTATACTAGGATAAGACAAAAATGGCACGTCAAAATGTACAGAATAAAAAGCCCCTTAAAATGATGTATCACACGACTCCTCGTCCCATTCAAACATTTTGGCGTGGTAGCTCTGGGAGATAGGGGGTTTGTTACGGTTTATTTTAAAACAAGCGCCAACCAACTTTTCGTAAATCTTTCCCCCTCAATAAATTGGTTGATGTGTTTTCGTGAATCTCACAAATTTGTCTATTTTCGCAGATAACGTGGAAGGTGAGTTTTTCAATGAACACCCTGTATATTAATTTGAAGGGTGTCTACTTCGAAAATCCTACTCAGGGTTACAACGTCTTTACCGTAATGATAATAATTGTTGGAACTTTGACTAGATCATTGAACTTCATATCTTTATTCATTTCTCAAAAAGTCTGTGCAAACAATACTTTCAAATTACCGACTTTATTGTTTTTCAATTGGAAAGGGAACTAATTTCAGCCGTGCGTTTTTGGAGTTTTCATCATCTCCCCTTAACGTAATTAATTATCTTTATCCATGACGATGTGATCCGAGAAAAAATGTCAATTATTGTGACTGTCGAAATTTCTTATTGTTTCACGGAAACTCAGTAAGAGCTTGTGTCACAAAAATGCATTTATTTCAATCATTTGCCACACATACCAGATACGAACTGGTATGTGTGGCAAATGTGTGTGAGGCAAAAGTGATTGTTTCCGCTTCAAATCGGCCCGGCATAAATCAAAGTTTCAAAAATTATTTTTTTTTATCTTCCAACAGTTCCAGAGTGTTATAACCAAAACTAACCCAAACATTAAATCTTACTGCGTATATAGGTAGAGGCTTGTACTTTATGAATAAATTGGTGAATTGTAGCCTTTTGCAATCGAGGTTCATATGCATGTCGATTTTTGATCTACATAGTACGCAATTAGACCTTCACAAAAAGGTATCGTTGGACCACTTTTCACATTTCCGGGCTCACACCAAAGTGGCCGAAGTAACGAGGATGAAAAAATTAAAAGAATTGAAAATCGTTAGTACGTACGGTATCACATTTTGATTTCGAATGCGAACACACAGGCTCTCAAATGTTTATATTTTTGTTCATTTATTTTTATATAAATAGGTACTTTTTATGATATAATGTCTTCTTATTGATTTCACAATTAATGTTCTTGTGTACAGTGTACAATCTCATCTAACTATTGCGTTTAGTAGAGCTAAAGACTTGAATACATTCATTTTTACTTCGACCTAGATTTTTAATATGTCCTGATCATATTTTAATCACGAGTGTTTCATTTTCCTTTGTTTACATCAACTCCTAAAATAGATTCAGTTGACTTAACAATATCTATTTGAAAAATATTTAATATTTTCGATAAAACAAAACTTTCCAAATTCTCGTTTTTATGTAAAAATCCTACTTTCGAGTTTAAGTCATCATGATAACTACTGAGGAACATAATATGCACACTTTGAACCTAAGAGCTTTGGTATTTTTAAAAGCCCTGCGAATACAGGATAATTCTCTAACTTGGAATTCGGAAATAGACTTGCAGTATTTTGAAGTATTTTCAATGAATATTATTTTTGACCTACATTCCGCTAGATAAAACTAGTTGGGCTTAATATAGTTAAATCTTGTAGGTCCATTAAAGCTTCTTGAGGACCTGTGAACTGTTCTCTAGCACCACTAACAAAAATATATTATCTTGAACATGCTGAATGAATTGAACTGAAAATCTAGGCAAACACTTTCCCTCATCGCTCTTTATTATGCAAAATCGAAAATGTCAACACATGCCTTGTCTTGGCAGAAAAAGAACATTAAACTGTCGTTTTGACCTAATGACCATTTAAAATATCATTCATGACGTATGGATTGACACAAAGTTGGCCAATACGTGATTTTTTAGTCGTCAAAATGTCTGTTTGGCCGAACTGAGACTAATTTGTGCATACACTTTATTTAAATAACAAATGTGATCTTTGAACGATTGGGTAAATTTGAATATAGTGTCATCATCACGGCTAAATAAGTGAATGAGAATATAAGATTACATGGCTCATCTATTATTTAGATAAAGATGTGGCATCACAGAAGATCTAACGGATGATTTTCCTTATGAATACATCCCTATTAAAGCTCTGACAAAACGGATATACTTGGTTTCCGACAGTTTTAACCATCTTCACCGTCTTTGACAACTTCACATGTAGAATGAGCGACCCTTGGATTTGGTTCAGCGGGTGCAAAAAAAATATTTTATTATTTTTGCTGTACAGAAGTGAAATAAGCCTACTTTTTCAAAACTCAAAATCGAAGAACTTGTCTGAGAAGGCAACTCAAAAATGAAAATAAGAAGCAAAAGGCATCCAGGGGTGCATTTGGTGTGAAACTACCTGGGATGAGGACTCGGACTATATGAGTATAGTTCTCAATATTATGCCTAAAGAGATTTTCTCAGGATGTTATTGCGTGACGAATACATATTCAACTTCTGGAGACGATATTTTGCCACGTTACTATTGCGTAAGTTGCTCTTCACATGACTTCCATGCATTTGCAGTTGAATCAATAATTCATTAAGTAAAAAATTAATTCGTTTATTGTGTAAATTATATTGTCATCATTGAGTGGAATTATTAATAATACGCATAGTTTAATTGACTATAAAAACGCCATCTCCACATTCTATAAGAATATTCACATTTCCATTTTTATGGTGAATAAAATCTGTCTTACTCGTTCTGATTGAATATCGTGTTATGTAATCAATTAGTGTGCACTTGTTGTGTTTAACGATCTGCTAGCCAAACAAGATCTTTACTCTTCAATTTGCCCTACTGAACATCTTGATCTACGACTTGTAAATACTTGTATAAATAAAGAATTAAATCAAGTATCAATCGTCGGACTTATGTAATCAAACAGGTGACTGTGTGAACGGAAAAAAGAATGTCGAAGGAGAGGAGCCGCTGAAACGGCCTAGATCAAGAAAAAATATTTCAACAAGACAATGCGCCATTTAATCGACTGTCGGAATAAAATTGCATAATTCATTTGTCAGCTATTTTACATCTTGAATAATTGACCTGCTCAATATTAAAATGATACATATCCATTAGTGCATTCGATGAACGAGTCCGTAGACCAAATAAAGGCAGCATCATAATCATTGATGGTGATGGATCACATCACAACTATAAATAAATTCCAAGCAACCAGTTCGGTGTATGTCAACAGAGTGCAAAATAGTTCTGCGCTCCGGTAAAGGTGAAGTATGCAACGGTTGTACCAAGAAAATGGCAGTTCTTCCACGCCTAGAGCAGTTGGAAGTTGATCCTGGATTAGTGCGATTCAACTACTTTCTCTATCACTTTTGATCCATCCATTCCAACCCAGACTATTCTAAAAAAGGATAGGTATACACGTTGTGTTTGTTTGAATTCTTTTTTGTAAGGTGAAGATAGGTGACAAGAGTTTTACTTTACTAAATAGGTTGGATACAGAGTGCTGTGGGTACACCCATACACTGAATCTTGCCCCTCAATGATTTTCTTTCTCTTCTTACTTTAAAAATGTTCTGTTCATTTTATCAAACTGAATAAAGACCTTTTTTGTCCCTTTCCCAGATTTCTCTGGTCTAGAGTCTAGATTGTCTGAACAAGAGACTTTGATCTTACTGCTCCACTTACCTACTTCTGTATAGAACGATAGGTGTTCCATGGTATTCCTCGTCTGTGGTATTTAGTCTCATGGATGAGATGATGATCGGCAACATCCATATACCTCTTGAATTTGACGTCTCCGCTAATTTTTCGTATTTTAGCTCTATAATTTGATTATTGGTAGGAGAGCTTTTTTGTCTCCCTTGGACAGGATGGTTAATTATATCGGGTCTATTATGTTCGATTATTAAAATACCTTTATCCCAGTTTATTATAATAGGTTCGTTTTCCACCACTGGTAGCCTACATCTATAGTAGGATAGTAGGGTTCGTTATTATCAGAATCTGGTTCATATTATTTAGTGAATTTTTTTCAACTTCATGAATTGGAGGTATACTATTACAGCCACTTTGTTATGCCTCTCTAGGTATTTGGTGCCTGCGGAGTGCTATGTTTTACATCCAGATAGAATATGCTCAATGGTCTACGATTGGCTTTCTACACTTATCCGTTGGAACCTGTTCTTTCATATTTCTGGTAATCACAAGCTGGTCTTGAATAGCAACCATGAATCCCTTTTTTTCCGGATAGAGAGTTTAGCAACCATCCTAAATCCTTATCAATGCACTATTTCTCTATTCTCCCATTATGTGATTTTTCCTTGGTTGGTGATGGCATATTTCGCTGGCTCAGACTAAGAGGAGTGTATCCAGCATCAGCCTTAATAACAACCCTATACAGGGTGGATTGAGCATTATAGAAGTATTTTCTAGGGCTCTCCATCTGGACGTTGCACGCTATTACTGCGTCCATAATACCTCATCCGACTTACTCGTTCTTTTGAGGCTCTAGGGTGATGCATCCTGTGATTGGACAGCATAACTCTAATTTTCTTTTTCTTCTGTCCCTACGCCAAGAAAACTCCCTTCTTTACATTTTTTGGACAAAGAAACTTCCCTTACATCTAATTTTCTTGTTTACCCTCTCCAAATCTTTATGGCTCCAATTTATAATCAAGAAGGAGGATATAGCTTTTGATAGCTTTGGTTTTGTTGGATGATTTAAGCTTGAGAATATTCCGGAGTATTTTCCAAACTGTTCGAGAAGTGATCTGCTTGTGCTCTATTTTATTTGTTAGGAGAATACCTTGATTTTTGGAGGGGTCCTCTGCTACGGTCTCGTCATCTAATCTTGCGTTGGGGGCATCTTTCGCCTACCACTTTCAATGGTTACGGTTTGGTATTTGCCAGTTCCGAAGACCATGTCTATATCAGCGCTTATCTTTTTAACAACTTATCTTTTTAACAACTTTGGGGGATAAGAATACCCATCATGCGAATCTTTGAAACCATAAGAGATACAAAGATGGTTAAATTAGAGAAAAGTTGCGTATTTTCACGCATATATAACAATATGCCGTTTGGAAAGTTTTAAAATTCCGAGTAGTAAAAAAAGTATACCCTGTATTAAAATAGCATATATTATGTATTCGTAATAAAGCGACGGATATTTCTTTTATCAAAAAAAAACGTAAGGCATTTTACAAAAGTTCCGTTCATTTTTTAGCAAAAAAGGTAACTTAAGTTTTTCTTCTCCGATGCGTCATTTTGAAGATGAAAAATAAAAATCAATGTAATGCAGAAAAACTCACTTATTTTAAGCTCTTACAAAAATGGAAAAACAAAAATGATTTCATAACAACTACTCAAAGTGTCGCTATTTGTTGTTTGAAAAAGAAAAAAAATCTAAAAATTTTATTAATATCGCTTGCGTCAAGAATCGAAATTATTATTCTTGATATTATTATTATCATTATTTTCTTAACGAAACGTTTGCGGACACATGTTTATTTACAAAAGGTGATTATTCCATCATACTCTATTCACAATGTCAAAATGCGCACTTTTTTTGGACTCACCCTGTATGATGCATACCCAAGTGGTAATAATAAAGAATCCACCATGACTTTATTTAAAACAATTTGATTTCAGTCCGATAAAAACGAAGGAAAGAAATGTTGGCCACACTATCAAAATAGTTTGCAGTAAACAACTATGTTGAAATCACCAAATTCAAATATTTTTTTCTTTGTTTGATAAAAAAGCTCAAGGTAGTAACTGTATTGCAAAACTGCTATCGACGTCTGAATTATTCATGCTGGAATGTGTTTACGAAATAGTCATATGATCAGCTAATGTGTATTATATCAAATTAATCTTCTATAATATCTTACAATAAATGATAAACTATCTGTTGAATATCAAAATTAATTTATATGAAGCAAATCTGACTTTTTGGAATAAAGCATCACAAAGGATTACATATATCATGCAAATTTTGATTATTGATTCGATTAAGATAATATGTATGTCGGAGTCTACTGAATTCAAAATAGATGAGAACATATGTCACTAAAAGCTTTTTCAAATGGAAAAGAATAAGATTTGCTAAAGTGTTTTTCCACTTTGTCTAAGATACAAAATTGATGATTGTTTTTACAGTCCTACCTAATAGAGCAATTAAATCTTTTAGCGTACTTTTCTTCGATCCTTTATTACAAAATGTATTGGAAAAATGCAGATAAAGAGAGAGATTATTTTGGCATGCAGATTTATTGTTTTTTTTTTCATTATCTATATTTTATTAAGGGGAATCATTGTTTTGTGAGAAGAGGAGAAATCGTTCTATTTTCATTTGTCTCAGCCAAAGTGATACAAGCTAAACATTTCCGAACTATAAAGAACATATTTTTCAAAATTAAAGAAAATGATTATGAAAATGAATGCAACACAATTCATGCTGGCGAATAAGGAAAAAAATCTAACTAAAATTTTAAAGTCAAAACCCCACTGAACTATTCATTGAATTCTAATTGAACAATTATTTCACAATGAAAACATATAGTTATTACATCGAAGAATGTGAGATTATTCATCAATAAGTAATAATTCTACCGTTTCATAACATCGCTACTCGACCTAGTGATTTGAGTAATTTTTCTGACCTATTGACCCATTAATATCTATTGAAGAAGCCGTGTACAATACTTTATACCCATTATCATTTGAAATGTCAATTAAGGAGTTTTTGCACCTAAAGATATTATGTATTATACGATTTAAAGTATATTGAAAAATATACAGTTTCGAACAAAAGTTTGGAAACAGTCTAAAATGTCATCATAACTTTGATCCTGCATCAGTTATCAAAGAACCGATGGTGCATTTAAAAACTTCAATCCATTTGTCAATTTGCGTGTCCTGGCGATTTTAAAAAAAAATCCTAGTTCCCTTTTTTCACGTTCAAAACAAGGATTCATTCAAAACTTTTCAAAAGAGTGGCAGAAATTATGTACTTTTTGAAAATTTCACAATAATCATTGAACAAAGGATAGTTTAGATATATAAACTTGAACTTGTCAAAAATTACCCATTTTTGAAAAAATCATTGAAAATAGGTCATTTTTGCCAAGTTCAAGATGTTTTTTGGTTCGTCTTTCTATCTTTTAAAATAAAAAAGCTACATCAAATTGAAAAGTCATCAAGATACAATAACGACCACACTGTACATACGTTTAATGGAGAGACCTTTCCACATTATTGCTTTTTCCACTGCGGTATCTAGAACACGATTAACACATTAACTCAATTCCGCCGGTTTATGAGCCAGTCGTTTGGCATATTTGCAATTTCGATCATGTTAACCAATAAAATTAACATTTATATTGAGGGTTATAGACTTGAGCGACCGTAACATTTTGGAAAATAATCATGAAAGGTTGAAACGGTAGTAGCGGTACTCTGATAGTAATGAAAAAAATATACAACGAAATGCGGGGAAGTAGCAGACAAATATTTCAGCAAAAAAACTGCACATTGTAGATTATATCAATAAGTAACAAAATTTAAGTAAGTAAACGAGTTTGAGAAACATTTTCTATAAAATCTTTTTTTTCTACTTATACTACTTATTATGATAAATAACGGGAAATACTCCCAGACAAACAACAGAAACAAATCACACCAACACTTTTTTTTCGAAAAAATAATAACTTCAATAATCAATTCTGGATTTTTCAATTCATCACTATTTTCCTAATTGATCTACTAAGTGATACATTTCAGGAAGTAGTTCTCGTACCGCTGAGATGAATATTAATTTGCAATATTGTAGTAAATTGTAAATTTGGTGCGCTGCCAGAAACCTTGAACTCGAAAAACATTTTCCATCAATTATTAACATTAAACCTGACAATTATACTAATTAAATTTATTAAAATATTTTTCAATGCCAATGCGCTCATGCCCTTTGGTACTAAGTATATTCAAAATAACTTACCATACTGTCGTTTGTGAAAACCCAAATTTAGAAAGTATGTGAAACACACCCACCAAACAACACCCGTAATGTGATATAATCCTTACCTTGCTGAATGGTAACACAACACAAAATCTTCGAGCGAGAGTGAGAGTCATCTTTATACCATTGCTAAAGATCCTTTTCGTTGGTTGCTTTTGGGGGAACATGCACGGCGTCTTGTCGTCGTTGGGCGCCTTGGACGTCGAGACGGAAAATTAATGGTTGAACATTTAAAAGATTTTTTTTCCAGAACGTTGTTTACAAAAACAAGGCAATTTCTCAGTCTGAGGATCGATAGCTGTGGAAGGTCTATGACTCGTCAGACGGGAAGAGTAATGATATTCTTTATTGGACGCTATAAAAGGTGAGAGATTTTGTGTGAGACACTGATGTGCATCAATTTTTAACTTTTTTCAAGTAAAAATCTATCTTGACTGTAACAGCACAATCTACGAAGTTGATTCGAGGATGAACATATCTTTCAAATTGACATTAAGGTAGTATCACACATGCAACTACCCTTGACATTCAAAGAATTCATTTTGGCACTAGCCTTCAACTTAAATCTTGAAGCTCAATTTCACATAGAAATGTTCTATTTATAACTGCGGATTTAAACTAAAAACTGAAATCGTTTTGAATAATTCAATGGGTGGCGGGGCATTGACATACGTACATCATCTACACACATGCTTTAACTTATTTATCATGTTCAGGTCTGGTCGATATTTTGTCGAAATTTGTAGATAGTCTGGAGACGAAGTGATTCCTGATTAACTGAACTTAGTCTGCGTAATATTTTGATGAACACAACACACTTATCGCAGCCATGGAAAACATACTGGGACCACTTAGGGGTAGACGTCACGATACATACAGGAGGCTTCAGCGGGGACACAGATTGATGTAAGAACTGAGAACAGCCCATGCATGCCAAATCTTATTAAATGGACTGGAATACAACTCGAGAATCTTTGGAAAAGCCTTCCATCCGGCATGAAGTAGTGAAGGGGACTCAACTAAGGAAAGTATAGACTTGTTACAGGGTATGCCCTTCAAAAAACACCTATGCCTAATATGGATGACAGATGACCCATTACACCTAGTAAGTATTTGGGAAAGAGAATGTCACTGTGAAGCGTACAATGCTGCAAGAGAAACATATCTGAGAGTATGAACTCCGACCAGAACAAGTGAAATTTTGTTTTGGGAAAGCTTCAAAACTTCTTTGGAGCAATGGCGCTAGAACTGTTGAGGTAAAACCAATGAGATTGCGTATGCATTCGCAAGATGGAAGTCCCACACTAACTAGGATCCCATGGGAAGACCGGGAACGCAAGTCGGATCCAGCCAAAAACCCATTCCACAAACATCGCCGGAGATCGCAAGTGACTTGGTTATATCGTACTGGAATAATCATGAATCGAAATTGTGCATAATAATACTGATTCTCATATTTGATTGAGTGTATTATTATTGAAGGTATATAACATGAAATGTGCTATCCCCCAAATATTCATCCCTTTATCTTGACTGTTATGATGTTAGATTTTCGATGGCTTATGAGGAAATATTAATTGACCTGTGTTTGTGTGGAGCGAAAAGGTTTCTTGTTTTAGATATAAGTTTCGAGTGAGCCGGGGTCAGTTTTAGATAGTTGGGTTGGAGGGCGCTTTCAAAAATTTTATTTGGTACGACAGAGACTTTACACACACTGGTTCAATCAGAATAATTTGTCTCTAAAACATCAATAAAACAGAAAACATAAAATTCAGTCTTAAACAGTTTAATGTAACATCATCTCATCGCAAGCATGTGTAAGATTACTTGGAATATAATAATATCTGGACGAGTCATCAACATTATTTGATATCCATATTGAGTTCTGAAAAAGCGGTCGACTTCCTCATTTCTCCTAAAAAATGCCAGGAAAACAATCAGTAGAGAATTTTTTGTTATGGCTTAACATGCATACTTTTCCAGTCACATTAACATAGTGACTATGAAGTACGGAATACTTGCTTGGGAACAGACAACGCATACCTACATCTTGAAATTTTAAGCTGCAAAAAAAGGCCTCCAGAATAAAACATAGTTTACATTTCAGAGCAGATGTGCAAAATACTTTTAAAACAGCGAAAATACTTACTCTTCCTTCATTATAATTTATAATATATTCTCAGATGCTTAATTTACGCTTACTAAAACCTACATTTCAATATTCAATTCACTCTGATCAAAATATCTATAGGTACAATACCAGAAAGACTAATTATTATTCGTCCACTTGACCATTATTGTAGTTATTTTAGTCATTATATTATAATGTTAATTTTTTTAAATGACTGTAAAAAATCTTATTGGATTTTGCTCGGTGTTTTACCAGCATGAATGAATGAAATAACATTATTTGACAAAATCGCAAAAACTAAGCGAATAAATCTATGGGTGAAAGATTCACACAAGTCACAAGTGTGATCAACAATCTCTTTTTTATTTTTAGGTGTTATTATTTTTTTTTCTTATACATGTTTAATTTATGTTACGAGTTGATAGTTCTTATAATATGCAGATAGAGGTAGCAGGTTATGTTATTTATGTGGTCTTGTCAAGTTTTCAGTTTTTTTTAACACTTTGATGTTAGGAATTCGTAGTTTATTTTTTATTCATGAGACTATTGATAATAATAATAAATCCGTTTATTGACAACTTTTAGTCACAACAAAGCAACAGAAATTCGCAGTCAAAAGAAATCAAACAACTCAAATTTTCCTTTAATGATTTTCCCCCCTAATTATTATTTTTGAAATGATCAACTTTTTGCGCAATGAAGGGCAAACAGTTATTTGTGCAAATATAGGTATTGTGAGATTATTTCTTTCTAATTTGATTGCATCTAAGCTTTTCTCTAACTTTTATATCAAATCTTTTTTGAAATGGATACAGATGCGGCAGCTTTTTTAATAAATATTACAAATACGATCTAGTGGGTGATAATTTGTGTTCTCATGTTCAGGAGTTCAGGTAAAACTTCCAATTATTCCTCTATAGAAATATTTTTCTCTTTTTCAAGGGATCTATTTTGTTACTTTTTGCCTATACGGAATTAATTTTATCAGGATAGCCCGCATTTCAAATGCGGTTTTAAAGCCCACATGGGTATATTTTTTCTTGTCATAATAATATCACTTTAGGATCGACACGAGACTTCCTTTAATATGATATACCAAAAGATTATGTTAATCCGAGCCCTTTCCCTTTTTGTCTTTTCGTTTGTTAGAACCACTTGTATTAAAATTGCATTATGACCCAGAGTTGATTTCATTCACGAGGCCATTATATTGGGAAACGGGAGACATAAAACCACAAGAAAATAGCGCCATACAATTTTTAGAGACATGAGATGGCTGCTTATGAGTTCACGTTAGTTTGGTTAAAATTGATCAATAACTCGATAGCTCCCGCTAACAAATTAATTATCTAATCATCAATCGAATTATTCTTAATAACACCTTGTGAAAACTAAATCAATTCAAACTTCCAGTTTAAAAAAACTGGCCACCTTTATAAAATCCTTGTGTCTTGTGTCTCATATATTTATTTATTAGCGGAAAAAATATCGCGCTGTTTTCTTTTTTTAATTTCAATAATTGATATTGAAATGTCGAATGTTGTGATTTGTGACGAGAAATCACATGATAACGATTATGAAATTCTGTTTATGTATTATGATTATGAAAATGCCAAAAAGTATCACAGAGGCTGTTTTTTTCTGCTTTTTTAGATTCTTGGGAACAAGATAACATTTGACAATCTGAAGGAAAAAAGGATAAATCATAAAACGGAGTATAATATAAATATTTTTTTCTATCTGATGTTGTTTATATTTTCATGAATATAGTTTATTCTATTGTGAAGAAGTTTTGAGTTGTTTTTTAGGTAGGTAGGTAAATAACCAATGTGCATTAGGAACGGCAATTTTTTAATTATGAAAGACACACACGTATATACATTATGATTAAATCCTAGAATAAGTAGCAACATTTCGGCAAACTAGTTTAGTGGCCTCGTACTAAATCGAGGGGTGGCAGGCCATCTCCGAGGAGGCGGTGCTAAATATATACACAGGTCCGGTACATCACTGCCCGTATTTTCCATATATTTCCCTTCTGTTTTAGTTAATTTGTGGTATTGGTATCATGTTTTGATATCTTATATGGTCCCTTAATCTGTTAAATACAATTAGAACGTTAAAATTAGGTAAAATGAGCCTCTCTGGTGAAAGCATTGACTGCGATGAAAAAGAATTTTTTTTCGAGATTCAAAAAATGCAAAACAAATGTTGTTGAATAATGGGTTTTTACAATTTCCACAATCAAACTCTCATACCATCATATCCTGATAATCATGAAACTATAATTTTGTTAACCATCTTTTTTTGGATATGGAAAAACGATCATTTAATCATAAATATGAGGTATAGTCTATCGCTATTGCTAACCAAAAATTTTAAATAAGCAGGAAGTCAAATCAATCCAAAATTGCACCTCCATTTCACACCTTCGATATTTTTCCGCATCATGACAAATCATTTTTATTGTCAACAGAAAACTAGGTGAGGAATTCAAGTCGATTGTTTTAAAATATGGTAATTGGAAAAAGCCTAGGTTACAAGGATTCCCGGCTACACGTCAAGGAGATATAAAATTTGAATATTGAATGGAATGAATCAAAAAGCTTTTGAACTGAGGCGCCAAAAAACTTCTGAATTAAAAACTGAAATGTACACGTTTGAATATTCCTTATAATATCCACATGATGTGATCAGAAAAGTATTTAGTAAGCATCAGCAGTATATCATACATCGATTAGGTATTCAATTCAATTAGATGGTATGTATCACAATCTTGAAATGACTTCAACTCAAGTGTCGATCCAACTATCATTGTTACTTAAAAATAATAGCTGTTGTGTCGAGAATATAAAAACTGCGTACGTGTTTTTTAAAACGAGTCTTTTTCTGTGAATTTTAATTAAACATGATTTATTTGCTTATACATACGGTATCTGCATACTAAAAATTTGTATAGTGGTAATGTTGCTCAATATAGCGAATTATTGTAGACATACAGAAATCGATGATTATTTGATTTTCTGAAGTTGCTAACATTAGAACTGGAACCCTTCTGCGGATACGCATCAAAGCAGAGATTAGAAAATGGGAGCAAAGGTTGAAATCATCATACCTCTGAACAACCTAGAACAGGTAAAACAGTTGGAGTCATTACAGGACCACTCAGTTAGGGGAGAAGATGGGAATGGCGCTCAGCAGGAAACCTTGAGTAACCAAAAAACCTGAGGCCAAGGTGCACACTTTCAAAATAATAATAATAATGGAGCATAATAGTTTCTAATTTAACCGGTGGATTACAGCACTTTTCATGAGTATGAGCTATCATCAGCAGCAAGAACTTTAAACGAATTTCGATTAAATTCACTAGAACAAGATGGTCTGACTCTATATACGCCTTTCATCGAGTAATGATGAACCATTACGAATCAACAATCTATTTAAGTCTTGTGAAGTTGTCTTTTAGTTCTGTTGATTTTTTGAAGTAGTGATTTCAACTCCATTCCAAAACGTATTTCGGGCTAGTTCTCCTGTGATTCACACAAATATCTCAATTTTTATCCATGGTACTAAAATAAAAAAAAAATTAAATCGATAATCAATTATCGATTTTATTTAAAATTTAAAAGGATTTAAAAAATATTCAACGGAGTTTCATTTTGTGCTGTTATCTGATTTTCAATTTTCTTTGCGAGGAAGGTATTTTGCGTGAGATTTCTAGTGAATAGTCAAAAACTGCGTGCATAATGCATATTGCACAGGCTTATTCACTTCTGATCAATTCCTTGATCTTCAACCTTGATCTTATCCATCTGAAAACGATGAAAAATGGATACTTTCATAGATCTGTGATAATTGAATGATTGTGTCTATTTGCCGCAATTATACCACTTCCATTAGCGAATGCTTTCAATTTAACAACTAAAATCGAGATCACTATAATAGCACCTGATAAGGAGCGTGCATCTTGGGTATCAAGACCTTGTGATCATATGACTTTCGCCAATAATCCGGATCAATGCCAGAAGCATCACTTTTCAAAAAATATATAAGGTCAACGATGCAGCCTAGATCGACATTTCATATCGATTTTTATAAAGATTTCAAATATTCCGGTTCGTGCATGCTTTCTCGATAAACTCATCTTTTCTGAAATATGAACAGCGAAACCACTCCAACCTTTAAAGCAAATAATGCGTTTAGTCATCTTAATAATGGAATGTCCTTGATATCAAGAAATTGGATCACTCCATTGATTAGGTTGTGTACTGGGTTACCACCAATTAAATTCAGGTAGATGAATTTAATTATTTTGAAACCGTTCATGGGAGTAGTCTAACAATCTAACGGGCCAAATTAATTTCAAAATTAAATAACAAATAACGGGACAATGATCAAATATGTTAATACAATAGAGTTCGCTCTATAGCTCTCTAGGTAAATCATAGCGTAGAATTGTTGCAAAGCTAATAACTTATAAGCTCATTTTCGCATTCTCCTGAAGTACCCAGAAATGGAAAATGTGATAGTGGATGACCATAATCCCACATGGAAGAAGTAATTAGAGAACAATGATGTCATTTGTTAAGAAAGAAAGCCATGCGTTCACAAATCAGCTAGAATTAAAGGCATATGCATGCATCAGAAGTGAACACAATAAATTATTACTCCTCATTAATAAACATTAGTGTGTATGGTTGTGATAAGTTTGATAACAAGGGATGATGATAATAGACATGAACCATGTACAAAACAAAATATCATAAAATAACTGTATACATCTACTTTTCCATTTTGAGTTGGGTGAGAATAAGTTTGTATGAGGTCCACATACAAGAGGTTTCCACGTGGTAGATTTTAAATAACTAAAACACCACAATAATTTTTTGAAGAAATGCATGCGTCACCATGGTTCACTCACGCAAACATACCTTCAAGACAAATCTCATCATTGCATATAACATTGCATAATATCAATGTAATCTTACATTAATGAATTATCTTCAAGTCAAACTGATAATTATCCACACTTTCATCCAAGCCTTCTAACACTGATATTGCAAGTTGATCGTCAACAAATAAACAATCCAAGGAAACAAAATGCGTCTAACAATATAATGATCAATAGATTGTTTTTTTTCTAAAAAGGTATAATCCTCGGATCTAAGCAAATGTCGGTCAAGTTTAATGCGTCCAACCATTATAATTTTCTGTTTTAAATTAAAACCAAAGAGTAAATCAGTCAAGGACCACCTGCCGATGATGCTACAACACACGCTCATCTCCAACTATCGACAAGTCACGAAGTTCGAGCTCTTGTTCTTGAAAAAAATTTGAGTGATTGTATTTCTGCGATCACGAGGTATTGGTATTGAAATTTTCCGCTCGTAGTCGACTTGCTGAACATTTTTTTGAAGACATTTCAGTTAAGGGTCTACTTTCCAGCTCTGTCAGATAATTGAAGTATAAACAGAACTATGATTAGTTATTAGAATCTGCTTGACATGATGAGAAGCATAACTAAAATAGTATCCATTATCATTATATTAATCTAAAAGAATATCCACAGTAATAATTATCTTCACGTTCCTAGAGACTTTTAGTTCCAATCCTTACAATCCATATCTATATTGTTCTTGAAGCTCCAAGCATGGTCCCCCACTTTTCCAACAATATTCATAAATATTTTATATCCCGATTAAATGAAGTTTCCTACTTTTTTGAGAAATATTATTTTATTCTCAAGATGATGTGAAAACTCAAAATCATAGGTACCTACCGTAAAGCCGGGTTACTTTGGCCCTGGAGGGTTACTTTGTCATCTATGTTTTCAATTGTTTTTCACTTTTGAAGGTGTTCTGAAATGTGTCTCTTTGTAAAATGTCCTAAACAAAGGGAATCTCCTGGAAAAAATTATAAAAACTTTTTAAAATAATAAAAAAGACGTGATGCCAATGTTACCCTCCAGACTCAAGACAAAACCATTGCAAAGAGCTAAAAGAGTTGAGTGCAATCTAGAGCTTGATATGAAGATGATATCCCTGGATATAAGTAGAGTCCAGATGGACTGGTTTTCTCAGATCCAAAATTCAACAACATACCACTTGTATAGAAAATGAATAAGGAAGTCAGCATTGAATTTTCAAGTTGAAGCAGTTCGTAGTTATTACTCTTTATTGATAGATTCAAGTCCAGCTGGCTACTGCATGAAAGCAAACCTTAGAATAAATCTGGAGCTGCGAATTCACTGAACTAACGGTGTTCATGCCATTTATTTTATCAAGTAGAAATTGATTTAAGATGCAGTCGAAGAAAGATACAGAAGCTTTTGATTGAGCCCAGCCCCAGTTTGCGTTTCTCGCAGAAAGAACGATTCTCATCGATTTTTTTATATCAAATTATTAAATCAAATATGATTTATTACCAAGAAGAATAGTGAAATTTTATCGGTAAAGCACAAAAAAAAACATAGCCATTCGAGTTTAGAAAATTCAACGCTCATACAAAAAAAATACTTTTTTGTACAACCTACACGTAAAGTCCACTTTTCAATGCATGCAAAGCAGGCGGAAAAGTAGGTCGCTTAGCAACGGTTCCTTGGATCCCAACGCCTCTGAATTCAATAACCAAAAGGAACTTATCACGTGATAATGAATCCGCACCACAAAAGAATACGGGAACACACCTATTGTAACCATGATTTGACAGTTTGTCACTTGTCAGTTGTCTGACTTGTCAGCAGTGTAGAGTGTAGTGCTGTATCGATTATTTATTTTTGATTTTCATAATTATTGTTTTTCAAATGATTACAAACTGGTTGTACAAAAAGCATTGTTTGCACCACGGACGAAAGATGATTTTGACTCGGCTAATATCTACCCTCGCTTCGCTCGTGCTGCTTCTTATACCCTTGTCAAAATCATCTACTTTCCGCCCTTGATACAAAATGTACTATTATACAATAACAATACTTCATCCATTTAATTTTGATCAAGGGAAGTGCATGCCGACAGGTTAAAATGAATAAAGAAGCCAACATCAATGGAACACAATCCAAAAATCTACACCTCCAGTTAGGTAATGTTTTCAACAATCCAGTAAAGACCGCATTTATTGACTAGATGGAGGCAAAGTGAAGTAAACAGTCATCACTTAGTAATGCGATCATGAAAGCAGATGGTTTTATTGAGAGTCGACATTAAATTGAGCGTGTTGGGCAAAATCAGGGAAATATTTCGGAAAGTAATATACCGTCTACTGAAGAGAGGTCAAGGCATCTTCAAGGGATTACGATTGGCAGAGAATCGTGAACTATAGAAGAAGTGATCTTCTTCATCTCACGAAGTGAGAATAATTAATTACTATCATGTAAAACTTATCAAATTATTATTTTTTACTCGGTTTGATGTTTTCAAAATTTGAAAATATTCATCCTGTGTGGTCGGTTAATATTTGACATACCTACCTACGTATTAACGTAGAAATTTGGCAGCCTAGAGAGGGCAATTTTTTTATTTTTGATAGCTGTAGGCTGCAAATGTGTATATGCATCAACTGTCCAAAATTTCATAGTCCTGTGCATAATGGAAATAGCGTTCTGGTAGCACAGCTTTTTTTTTTTTTTTGAAACTCAATTTGATCCCTACTTTTCTATTCTTGAAGCCCGAGCAAGTGTGAAAATGCTTGTATATTGCTTATGGGTTAATAATTATTGAGGATTTAGGTGTGAGCTTCTTTTAAATGAGGATATTTTTGACTTCGTTCTTTTCCATGATTGGTCTCTTCCAGTATTTTTTTTCCTTTTCCCGCTAGGTATATCTCCGGTATCAAAATATTGTGGTCTGACTGAATCATATGTATCATCCTATTCAATGATGTTCGTGACTGGCTTGTAATTGAGAAGGAAATGGTGGTGGGGAGCAGTCAAAATGAGTATTTCTTTCTCATTAAAAATGTCAACATCCTATAGGACTCCAAGAATACTCATGGATTTATGAATATGTTGTACAGAACTTTGGTTCTGTACAAACAGGCTGCTATTAAATGAAAATAAGACCCAGCAGATGCTATTTGCAGTTCGTCCACTGAATGAGTGGGAGGGCATATCTGAGGCAGAATTTCTTGGGGTAACCTTGGATTCCAAATTACAATGGGGACCTCATACAACAAAAGTTAGTGCGAGAGTGCCCAAGGGTATGTTCTTAGGGGCCTATCGAAGAATGTATCGTATGAAATTCTGCGGACTACCTATTTTCCGGGGCTCATGGATTGTTTGCACTGCAGAGAAGAGCTGTTAGGGTACTGACTGGTATGGGTTTCCGGGAGCATTGTAGGGAGCCCCTTGTGCATTGTCAACTTCTAACACTGCCATGTCTATATATTTTTGAATACCTACTATACAGGGTGTTACTTAATGCTATCTCATAATTTTCAGGGGGAGTTCCTGGATAAGTTTTCAGTCGAAAAGGTCATAAAAACTTGAGTCTAAAAAAAAAAAAAAAAACTAAAATAAAAATAAAAAAATCAAAATAAAAAAAGTGTGTTCCTATACCATCATATCCTGTGGCAAAATTCGGCTCAATATCTCAAACCGTCTTTGGAAAATGTATTAAAAACTGAAAATAAACCAAGCATTTTAAGACCCAAATTGACAAGACCATTTCGACTTAAAATGTATCCAGGAACTCCCCCTTAAAATTATGACATACCATCAAGTAACACCCTGTATATAAAGAAAAGCAACATGTTTGCATGATCATGATACTAGAAATAAGACCAACTTCGTTCCACCTACTGGCGTCTTGAAAGGTGCTAGGATGGACCCAGATACTGGGCTATCAAGCTATTTAATGTGTTACTAGCAGAAATAAAGAGGTTACCTGTAAATAAATTTTATACGGAAGTAAAGTCCATTTATTGTTTTTACTCATTAGACGAGTTCATGAAATTTAGATTTTAATATGTGTGTAACAAGTGTATATTTGATATTGCCTGACATATGTAAATAATTCTTATTTTGTATTTTACATGAATAAATGAGTATGAGTATTAGTATGAGTATTTACACAAGAGCGGTTCTCTCGATGATCCTTCTAACTATCAGCCTATTTCACAGTTATGTACTTTGGCCAAAATTTTTGAGAAAATAGTGAAGTATGGTGTGTGCAAACAGTCTGATATTTTAGATACTCAATTCGGTTCTCAACATGGAAAAGGAACAAATACATATGATGCCATTTTCACTTTCCTTTAGAGAATGTACGGTTACATCAACCTGGGCGAATCTGTGGCAGCAGTATTTTGAGATCTTGATCTTACCAAAGCCTTTATTTGTGTAGACCACGAAATATACTTCTGTCGAAGATGGAGTGTTATGGTTTCAGAGGCTCGACAATCGCTGGAACTGTCTCCTATCTAAAGGTTCGCAGTCAGACCGTGGTTACTTCAAGTGGCCGTTCGTCGTCCTTGAGATTTCAAAATGGGGTTCTCCAGGGGTCTGTGCTTGAGCCATTTTTATTTCTGATATACTTGAATGATCTTGTCAATGTTGAAATTCCGAGAGTTGACTCTTTTCGCTGATGACACGTCCGTCGCATGGAATAACGAAACTCTGGATCAATTCGGAACATATATTATATTTTCAATATAAATAAAACTCATGAAGTAGGATTCAAAAGAAATGTGCAGGGCTCACAGTTGGATGCTGATCTACTCAAAGATCTAATTAAAAAATTAAGAAGCTTAAAATTTCTGGGGTTATGTATTGACAGTGAAGTTAGCTTCATAGATCACATTTTGGAGCTGCGCAAAAAGCTTTTTTCGGGTTGTTTTTGTTTTGCAGTTAAGATTGTTGATTGCAGAGAACTTGCATGGCACTGTGGTGGCGCGAACGCTGTTTTCGAATCACATCTCAGATATGGTAATCCATTTAGGGATGCTAGTGCTCAGCACTACATGAATGTTCTACAGAAAAGGGCCGTTCGCTCGCTTGCTAACATCAGTTGAAGGAATAAGTCATTTCAAATCTCAGAATATTCTCATGCACTTTCACTTGTTTATTCTAGAGTTCACCTCGCTTATTTATAAAAGCACCACGTGTTCTATCTAGATTAGTAAGCTTTTTCAACAGAATTTGATATTCTTTGACAATAAAGTATTTTTCAATTGAATTAAATTATTCCAGTATATTCAAGTTGGAACCATATCTCACGATAATCATTCGTAGTCGTTCATTTTTATGTCGTACTTCTGGTCATATTGCAGCTTACTGCTGCTTATGGACCTTACTTTTTGCAAACCTATCGAATATGAAGCCTTCACATGAGGCAATCAACTCCTACTCCTTGGTATATATCGCCAGGACTATTCGACAAAATGGGATGGGCACCACTAAGCGGAAGATAAATCGAACTATCATACGATATATTGTTTGGTACTGATGAAATCTCTCTTCGAAACATAGATTTTTCTTTTTCAGCAGTATACCGGTATACCTAATATTGTATCGATTGGTCACACAATCTCAAAATTATAATTTTGGCTTTAGTTCCATTAGATATAGCCACCCAACGCATTTATATTTTAATTTTCCGTGTGAATTGTGCAATGACCGCTATCCCAACAAATCCATTACAAAGTTAACCGTGGAACTCTGAAGTTACCTTTTTACCAGGAAACCATCCATTAAAAGTTTACCTTAAGGCGGTATTCATCCGCTCCAAACAGCACTGCTAGCGGAATAAGCTTTCATCACGCCTCAAAAGAGATGGGTATAGATTTTGTTCGAAGACGGTGGCAATTTATTGTTTTTTTTTTACTTCCTTGCTTAGGCGTATTTTTTTTTTACAACGTGCATCAGTTGATTGGACTTTTAGTAATTTTCCTTTTCGCCTGATCCATTGTTTGTTAGCTAAAAATGAATCCAACTGACTGTCTGTGTTTATGACCTTCAGATTTCCCACAAATGTCTTTATTAAATTTGTATTACAGTTTTCATCTTGTGCCAACTCCGCAACACGATCAAATTCTGTTTTTAGTTCTTCTACTTCGTGCTTATGTTCTTCGAGACCCAAAATTAATAACGTTGATGAGCAAATCGAAATTGTCATTCCTAGCTACAGGATATATTATTACTTGTCATGTTAGTCATGGAATCCGATTGTGATTCGTCAATTATTTATTTGATGTACTAAAGGGTTCCTCTGATTTCTTGGGTTCGTCATTCTCTCATGTTTTCGTGTTTTCAAAAAAAAAATTAAAAAAAAAAATTCTCCGGTTGCTAAATGAACGATAACTTTTCTGACATCTTCCGTCAGCGGATTACATGATGTTGATGTAATATCTTAATCAAATGAATTTTCCACAGCACATGAGTATTTGTAGAATGCTCCTCCAGTGTCACTAGTTCATTTCGTAAGAACAGTGTAGTGTACATTTTTGTCTGGGGATGACGAAACAAAAAGTTTCATCATCTATTTTTGTGACTATGAGAGAATTTTGTTTTTAAGCTTTTAGTGATTTGGATTATGTCTGGCGCCTTTTGTGGTTGTGGGTACTCTCTAGACTTGATTCACAGCCAAAAGTCAACTGAAGTAAATAAACTACACGTGATTAGATATATCGAAACGAATGAACTGATCACATGTCTTGGTTTATCTGAGTGACCGTTCAATCGTTTCGCTATGTCTAATCACGTGTAGTTTGTTTACCTACTTTTACTTGACTTGTTGTGAATCATCTGAAGTAAATTAACTATGGAATTCAACAGCGCAACAACATTTTTCAAGTTTTGTATGTGGGAATGTGCACATAATATTATATTTATACGATCCACAAAACAAACTACAAATTATTTAGCGGTTAAATGAAACATTCATTATCTTCTGAATGTATGGCTAATAAGATGAAATTCAAAAGAGACTGGATTATTTCAATGAGACATATTTTGATTAAGAAAATTTGTACTTGCTCAGCTTTTCAACGTTTTTCGTCATCGATTGATGAACCTCTATCCATTTGCACTGTGCCCTATTTTTAATTTATTCACAGTGAGTTGTAATCGGTTAGACTTGGGAGCAGTGTGCTCTATTCGGATATAGTTTAGAATGAAATATTGGGGGGCGTGTTTTGTGCTGTAGTCGGTTATTTATATAGTGAAAACGCTTCCGGGTTTGGTTGTCGGTTTTTTATTACGAAGGTTTACCACAAGTACTTTGTCCGCAGTTCTTTTGCCATCCCCACCCTCCTGTAACTCCAAATTAGGTACCTAAGTACGGACCCAATTTGCCGTTCCTTCATTTTGGAATAACAGCAATGAGCACCTTTATCAAAATAGCCGCTATTACTGGCCCAGTCCCTTCGATTCCGGGATTTATGGAGTTCAACAGTGCTATTCGGATTTCCTCTTACTGTTTCACAGTCAATCTCCTGTTTGGAAAGTCACATGAAACATTCACGTGCTTAATAATGGCTTTGAGGGCGTCATTAAAGATCATCTTTGGCCTTTAAGAATCTTCGCGAGTGTTATAGATCGCATCGGGTGTGCTGCTATCGGACCCTACTCTAGCTGAGCTTGTGGATGACTCTACAGTCTTCAGCTCCAGACTACACAGTAGGGCGTTCTCATCCCCACTGCTTTTTGAAGAAATGTGTGGTTGGCCCTCCACAGAATCCACGGACCATCGCCAACCACCGGGGATTTCACCCGGTCGGAATCAGCGGTGAAGTTACTCACTCTCCTAGTCCCCTAGGGTACCAAATCCTCATTTTGGTCACACATTATTTCATGCTACACTGCTGCACGTCTTTTGGTCTGACTCCTTCCCTTAGGCCTGTCTTGCATGGGTGCCTCTGCCAGCTACCGCTGACATAGTCTCAAGGGTCTTAGAACATGCCAGAGGGGAAATTTTCTGAAACTCTGTATTTCACATTTTCTCCAACAATTAACATTCTTTCCCTCATTATTAACATTTTTGCCGAGCTAGGAAAGTTTTTAAAAAATCACAGTGAATATATATTTTTTTGAATATCTATTGACAGCTCTCAAATTTTGTAAAACGAAATGGGTTTGAGTGGATGAGCTCATAACACTGCAAATCGTTGCCCATTTAAATTTCTCCAACCTGTGATAGGTTCCGAGACACCGCTCGACATGAAAAAAATCACCCTGTATACAGTCTTTATTTATTACAAAACATAATCAAACATCTAAAATGTTTTCTGCATTTTACAAATTTAAATCTCTTGCTGTATCTGCTGACCGCTAGATGTAGAGTTTCTGCTTGGTTTGACGAATTCTTGAGTTAATTCCATCACCTGCATTCTATAATCTAACTGGTCATAAGGCGATAGTGTCCTTACATAGGGTAGTAAGCTCTTGAAAAAATCCAAGTCGGCATCTTCTTCAATTTTATTTTTTGTTTGTTCTAATAATTTAAATTTTTGTTGTTCCACCTCTAGTAAAGCTTGGCCTATATCATCTTTTGTTAAACACATTTTTTGACATTTTCTAGCAGGACTTGCGGCTCGAGATGACGAAGCCGTGGCGCTAAATGATGTCGAGTCCAAATTTTCAAGATGCTCAGATGGAAATTGCATGCTCTCGTCTTCTTCTGCCTGTTCCCTTACGTGGTCTTCATCGATTTCATCCTTGAAAATTTGGGATGACTCAAACGGAATAATGTCATCATTATTTTTGGGAAAACTGCCTTCCAATTTGGATGAATTAAATTGGTCCTTTAAAAACAGAAGACTTTGGAAATGTTTCCATTCATAATCGTTTATTTCAGCATCCGCAGATTTTAGAACGGTTCTAAATTTGTCTCGTAAATTTTTCCATTTATTTCTGACCACAGTTCCTAAAACATAGAAAACGTACTCCGTAATAAAAAACACTATTACAATATTGAAAATTACATAATAACTGAATTGAATCAAAAATAGGCACTTTTCTGAATTGAATTTTTGATCTTATTTTTGGGCCACCCTGTATTAATGGTTATCAAAGTATTGTGAAAAATCTTTTAAAATAGGTCCCCGCAACAAGAAATCCAATACAAATCAAACAATACAGGCTTCCTTCCTTACATGAAAAATTTACATTTAAATAGGAACCTACAAACGTAATTTTTGGCATAAAAAGTCAAATATTTCAAAAACGTTTATACTTAGGTATAGGAAATCATGCATCAAATCTGCCTAGGATGTTACGTAGAATCCAAAAATGTAATAATATATGGGATGTTCTATTTGAAAAAAGCCAGTTGACACCTACTTCCGGTATAACCGGAAGTCGCGCAAATGAATATGACCATAATATGCTTTTTTTTACACCGGGTTTGGGTGGATGTTCCACTTAGTGAAACTTTTTTGTTTTTAGTGAAGTATTGAAAACATACGATTACGACTGAAATTTCGGAACGACGCGACGTTCTTGCTTCTTGCCCCTCACATCTCGTTTATTTTGTATCTTTTTTCTCGAACGTTTTTAATCATCGGTTGAGAACGGCAGAGAAGAACGAAGTGAGTGGGGCCCCTAAGATAAAAAAGGAATAACGCGACGAATTATGGCATTTTTCTATTAAGGGGGTTCATCCGCCTGAAATTTCACTCAATGCAAGCATTTTTTCTGGAATGTGCCATTTTTTTAGTACATCACCTTTTGGAACAATTCAAGTTTTATTAGGTAGGTAAGATATCAAACAATATCTATTTTTGCAAAAAAACGGTAACAAAAACGGTATCTCAATAGTCAAAAAATACGAAAGATCTACGCATATTCCGCCCTCTTGTGAGAGACGTATAATCCGTTAAATCAAAAAAAACGATAGTGTATTAACTTAATTGAACCTTTTTCTGAGATCATTTCTGGCAATCTCCGTTTGATATAATGAAACAGAAATCAGTAATACCTTCCACAAAATCTCATGTAATTCACACTAAATTGCCATCGTCTTCGAACAAAATCTATACCTACCCATCTCTTTTGAGGCGTAATGTTTACTTAGTTTGGTTGCCGGCGTGATGAATATACCTACTGTCTGTTTTCATCACGTAAGCTGACATGATGAAAACTTATTTTTCTAGCAGAGCTTTTTCTAGCGGATGAATCCCCTTAAGCACAATTTGCAGAGAGATGTTGAATATAGACATATACCTACCAACTGTTCGACCGGGGATGCTGAATCTAGACTATGAATATTTCAAGGTATCTATGTCTACAGGGTGCGGTAGCGTTGGATAAAGGAAGGTCGTGCGTTACCCGTCGAGGCTCACTTCGGTGGTCGCCACGTACCCAACGTGCTTCCGAACGCGCTCCCACGATTTGTCTCCCTGTGACTTCTTTTATGGGGATATCCATATATCTATTAATAACTATATGGGAAGCTATTCTACACGCTTGATGCCAGGATGAGATAGAAGATCCCGCTGTACTGTATGGTACCATATACCTATAAAACTATATACGGACCACACTACATTTATCCAATGTGCTGAGTATAAGCCTGCCAAATTGAATCGGGACTGCAGTTTCTACGCATGAACAGAATCTTGATTTTTTGATTGGTAGTCTGCCGTGACGCGCCAATATACTGCATTTCGAAAACTTAATAAAAAAATAGAAACAATCCGAGATCGCCACTTGAGTGGAACATCGGGCTTCGTAGGACGAAAGCGGTTTCTCCGAAATTCAAAACAAAGCTTTTGCCGCCCGCCGCACACAGGCGAATATTATCTAAAATCTGGCCAAAAATGGATTTTTACAACCTAGTAGTTATGGCGTAAAACCCAATGGGTTTTATTAAGAAATCACCAGATAGTCATATGCCATCCCTTTAAAATGAATCTTATTTCCTAGGCCTACTTGACATAAGTCTGAAGTAGACCTTTAAAGTGAGCGGTATTAATTTTGTGTAAGTTCATCTTCAAATGCGTCGTCATATTGTGTGTTTTCCGTCAAGTTTTTCGTGTGCTTTGAAAAATTATCATGGAGCCTATTGCTGGTGGTAAGTAAATTTACACTTGCTGATACATTTCAATCCATTTTTAGTATTTTGTGTCAATAGTCTACAAAATTTACCAAATGTATTTTTTTCGTTCTCTTACTTCGGTGATATAAAAAAAAGTCCAAGTTGGTCCAAGATGATTCACTTTTTTTCTACTGCTAGAAACGCTACTCAATCAGACCCATTCAAAAAAAACTGCGTAGATTTGCGAACATTTCCAGATTTTTTAAATTTTGCACTATATTAACATGGCTTTATTAACATGGCTTTATTACTCAGCAACCCGATATATTTTTGTCCAGCTTTTAGGTAAAATTCGCCTGTGTGCGCCGTCGCGCTAGATGGGTGTGATTTGTACCGGAAACTGCTTTGGTGAGACTGCTCAGAAAAACTCCCAATTCCCAATTCCCAATTCAAATGTGAGAGGAAATGATATTCTCGTTTTTACAGTCGGCCTATGGCGATATGCGATGTGATCGGTATATAGTTTTATAGGTATATGATATGGTACTGTATGGTAGTATATCCTTTTCTAGGGAAGGATAAACTTATGCGAAAACTATACAGTACGGCGGGATCTTCTATCTCATCCTGGCATCAAGCGTCGCTCGTTGTTCAAATGTGACGGTTCCCATATAGAGTTAATTGATATATGGGGATATTTCAAATCCATTGTTTACAATGACAAAACCCTCGGAAATGTTGGCGATGGCATGACGAATGTTATACTTCAGGTGTTGCAGCCTGAAGAATAACATTCGTCAACATTTCCGTCGATATACTCGATAGGGTTGGGCAAAACTTCAAAACGCCAACGGGCGTGTTTTTTTTCACCAAACATTCACCAGGTGAAAACATGGTGCCACCAAAGCGTTTTTTTATTCCTGGTGGAAGTATGAATAGTATGATAGTCCACAACACGTTTTTAAATTGCTGGTGGATTTCATTTAGTGAAAATCTGATGCCACCATGTTCCACCAAAATTTTATGTGATTCCTACCTTGGTTGTTTTTTGTTGAGTACAAAAACAGGCGTGTTTTTTTTTCACCAAAATTTTGCGTTGATTTCCACCAAAAATTTACTGTTGCATCAGCTGATCCTGTCACGAGACCTTTCGCATCTTGTTGGTGAAGTATGAGGTGGGTTGGTTGAGTATGAAGGTGAATGCTGAGAAGCTTGAGAAAGTAATGAACTTCATAGTGGATGACCTTACAAAAGAAAGTCCAAGAAAATATTACCGTTCTTCAAGGACAGCTGGATGCATTGAGGGCTGGTGGCAGTTGTCAGCCTGCCGACGATGTCAGGAAAGATGCTGACAGAGAAGTGTCAACGTCAACAACCCGTGTAATATGCCACCTACCTTCGATGGAAAATCTTTCTGGCATTACTACCATAAGCAGTTTGAGGCGGCTGCCAGAAGTAATGGATGGACGGATGAGGAGAAGACCACCAACCTCATAGTCGCTCTACGAGGAGACGCTAGTGAGATTCTCCAGACCCTGCCGGTCGACAAGTTGGGTGACTATCAGCAGTAAGTGAGAAGATTGGAAATGCGCTACGGTCAGGAACATCTTGAGTACGTGTATCAGATGGGTCTGAAGTATCGCCGACAAAAGCCCGATGAGAACTCCAAGAGTTTGAAAGCGACGTTGCGCGGCTCGTTCGCATAGCCTATCCCACGGTACCAGAGAACGGTGTTCTTGATTGTTTGGCCGCGCAGTGCTTTGTCAACGGACTGCGAGATGTAGTGGCACAGCAACATGTCAGAATTTCACGTCCAATGATCTTAACAGATGCACTGACCCATGCGCTAGTGTTTGAGGCTGCAGAAGAAGCGTCAAGGGGACATGTGCATGTACGATTGCTGGAGGGGATCGCTGATTCTGAGAATGCTTCTAATAATGCGATGGTGCAGCTTGTCAGGGAAATGAGAGAGATGAAGGAGGCACTGATTACAAAGAAGAGGACAATTCGTTGCTGGAACTGCGGAGGATTGGGGCATCTACGGAGACAATGCCAAAACCAGGTGCGGGCCATTGCGAGTAACCACTAGGGGCAAGGTTCGATCCGCCAACATCCACGTACCCCACCGGATGTACGAATTGCTTCCAGAAGAGGCTGCGTGTTTGATGATGGTTTCGTCGATGGGCAACCTCACGCCCTGTTGCTGGACACCGGAGCATCAAAAACGATCATGCGACCAGATTAACTGAACCGACGCCGAAATTTGAGAACGACGAACTGGAGACTCCGCGGGATGCTGCTACGACTCACGGAGAAGTGCAAGTAACCCTCAAAATCGGTGAGGTTGAATTTTCTCATGATGTGTTAATCGCTGATATTGAAGAGAATGTTTATTTTGGGAATGGACGTGTAATGACCAAGCACGGTTTTGAGCTGAATCTTAGGACTGGTAGGTATGTTGAGGATTGGTGTAAAGAGCTGGTTCTTAACAAGCGTGAAGATGTCCGCCTTCAAGTAATTCTTTCTGAAGATGTCAGTGTCCCGAAAAGATGTGAGTGCCTGGGAGCAACTTCAATAGAGAATGACTTTTCGAAGGGGTATCAAAAAGCAGCTGGTTCGTAAAAAAACTGGTATTGCTCATAGAAATGTTTACAAAATTGAGCAGTGTAATATAAGTTTTGACAAAACTATACGACAGTGACATGTCATTCAAGTGAAAAGTTTGGGTATGTTATGATGTATGTATGTGAATAATTGATTTGAATCAGGTAGATTTGCAAATTTTGATACACAATCGATCAATTCAATATTTTCGCTTTAGTTCCTGTACTTATGTGAGGAGTCTAATGAAAAAAATATTCAAAAGTATCAACCTGGTAAAAATATGACGTCACACTTTTTTGTTTTGTCAAAACAAATATTACACTGCTCAATTTGTTGCACATTTCTATGAGCAATACCAGTTTTTTTACGAACCAGCTGTACAATCCGAGACGTAGGCCTGTACTGTCACCAAAGCTACAACAGCATTGAACATTGGGAAGGGCCGTACACAGTCGTGCAAAAAATCGACGACTTGATCTACCGAGTCAAGAGAGCAACGGATGGAAAACCTCGGGTGGTTCATCACAATAGGACATGCTGACATCAACACTGTTCTGGGTCAGAACAACAATTAAGAAGAGGACATTGTGGCGAATGCGCTATTTTTAATTAAAGAAACTAACTGTAATTCTGGTTTTTAGTAATAAAAACGGTACAATATTAGTGTCAATTCTTATCACATAACCACAGCATGTTTTTTATGCTGTGACTGTGACATAGCTACAGAACATTATATAAAAAAAACTCGTTCCCTCTCTACGAGGTCCCTAATGCCTGGTTAACATTCAATTTCATTTCGAAGAGGGACTATCAAATTTCCGCTTGGCAAACGGGAAAGCACAATAAATTTGCATGTCGTAAGCGTGACTTTGTCACTTCCTCTTCGGAGTGGAATTCGATGCAGACAGAGAATAGCATTGATCATAAAGAATCCACCTCGGACCTCGACAATTTAGAATCATAAGCCTAGTTTACACCGACAACGTGGTCCGCGGACCAAGTACTAAATTCAAACTATATCAGAACCAAATATTTGGTTCGAATGATGTAAACAGTTGCGGACCAAGCTGGTCCACTCTTGGTTCGGTATTCGTCAGCAGGTGTACCAAACTAAATTTGGTTCGATCTGGATCAAAATTATGAGGTTATGTTGATTGTTATTATTGTGAATTGTGTTGGTTCTGAGTTGCTAAGGCAATCTTAGCGTACTTACTTATGTCTTTTTTTGTCACGAATTGTGTTGATAAATAATTTCTACTTTTTTTGACATTTGACGAATTGCGCGCCTACTCATTTAGTTCACGCGTTGCAAGACGGTGTAAACGGGCGTGAAGCAAGCATTGGTACTACCGTACTATCCCCACCCACTTGGTCGTATCGGACCAAACTAAACGAGTAATCGGTGTGAACTAGGCTATAGAAGATCAAGATCAAGCTGGCCAAGGATGTTGAATCAAAGGCATTGATCACAAAATCACCTCTACCTACTGAAAATATTGGGTATATCGCGGGGGTATAATAGTGCAGGTAATATATTTATCGGAATTGAGAGACCAAACCAAGTTGCAGAAAATATTCGAAACGTAAGTACTTATTATGTGTATATCCGTCAAAATCTTCATAAATACTTGATTGCCGTTATAATTGTTTCCTCAATTTTCCTATTTTTCATGTGAACACAAATCTACCTAATCAGTTTGGAATGAAAATCAAAAAGTTTACTCACGTGTTGTATTTAATTTCAAAGCAACTTCTTCCCACAATCTATCCAAGACATACCTATTGTGGTGATTCTTATTTTTTTTGTCCCACAATGTGGGCCTAACAAATACTTCACTGATTAAAGTGTCCATATCCATTTCGACACCACTTGAAAAATGAACACAGTTGTCGTTTATCGTCGCTATTATCGATGCTAGATTGCTAGGGAGTGAGCGAAAGCATCGCTCCAATATCCGCTTTCCGCTATCCTTCCAGCTTTGTGTACGCAATCGAACATCTGCTCGCGCAAAAACACGGAGGTCAAGGTCGACTTTTTGTTTTTTTTTTCACATTCACGAATCAAAACAGTCGACACAAAGCACAAAGGGACGGGATGGATGTTATATTATTTATCTATATATTGAAGGGTGAGGGGATGTTCTGAGTGATGAACAGTCCGTTTTTAATTCGTGATACTTAATTCAAGGTACCTTTGTCTTCAAGCAATGGAACCTTATTAAAAATAGTTAATTGGTAGGTAACTTATTATTTTGTTCACACTTTTGAAATTTTATGATAAGAATAGGTATTATGGGTGGGTCAACCGAAACCAATTACATAAATAAAAATAAATAGTATAGAACGCATACCTATACCTATAAAACTATATACCCATCACATCGCATATTGCCATAAGCCGACTGTAAGAACGAGAATATCATTTCCTCTCACATTTGAATTGGGACGAGTTTTTCTGCGCAGTCTCACCAAAGCAGTTTCCGGTACAAATCACACCCATCTAGCGCGACGGCGGGCGGCAAAAGCTTTGTTTTGAATTCCGGAGAAACCGCTTTCGTCCTACGAAGCCCGATGTTCCACTCAAGTAAGTGGCCAACTGTTACCTATTTGGCTTCTGAAGTTTATCAAGACGCCCTGGAAAATAAAGACTTTCTCTTCCGATCTCGGATTGTTGCTATTTTTTTATCAAGTTTTCGAAATGCAGTATATTGGCGCGCACGGCAGACTACCAATCAAAAAATCAAGATTCTGTTCATGCGTAGAAACTGCAGTCCCGATTCAATTTGGCAGGCTTATGCTCGGCACATTGGATAAATGACGAGATGCGAGATGATAGAAATCGGAATGAACCGTTACTACTTACTGCGCTTCCCATGGGAATACCTGCTATCCTTATACAAGGGTATACGAAACTATTATACGTTAAAATTTGCAAATTCAACAATGACGTCATTTTGACGAGGTTCTGCGGACTGGGTAAGATCCTCTAGAAAGAATAAAGAAGATCCCAAATTGAAAATCTTAAAAAATGTATAAGTATTTATATTAATTGTTAAAGATCTATATAATATTTGTTTGTTTGTGTATTATCATGATAGGTTATTTGTACACGTTTTTATATTGTCTCTAGTAGATGTTCGATTGTGTTATTTCCGAGGTTATTTTCTCTACCAATGATAAGATCAACACAAATATTCATTATTTGCTGACATTTTGATCATTATGTTCTATAGGTAAGTTATATTTTATGGAAGTTTATGTAGGTATACCTATATGAATTTTGTCATTTCATTCCTCGGTGTCTTCCAAAAAGTTACTCTGCATCATGCAATAGCTATTTTTAAAATTTTATCTCCACGTGTGTACACACTCATCTTAACTAGTGGTCAAAAAATCGTTTGAAGCATCAAAAAAATAATTTAGATTAATTGCCAGTATTTTTCAAAACAAGGACGAATTAAACATATTTTCCAATTGCATTGCACCCGGTAGATTTCTTCACACATCACATGTCGGTCCGTGGATGTGGGTTTTGCCGACGGGACGGATAGTAGCCTAGTTTACATCGATAACTCGTTTAGTTCGGTCCGATAGGACCAAGCTGGTGGGGATAGTACGGTAGGACCAATGCTTGCTTCCTGCCCGTTTACACCGTCTTGCAACGCGTGAACTAAATGTGTACGCCCGCAATTCGTCAAATGTCAAAAACAAGTCGAAATTATTCATCAACACAATGCGCAACCAAAAAAAAACATGAGTAAGTACGCTCAGATTGCCTTAGAAACTCAGAACCAACACAATACGCTATTCTGTGACGTCATGACGTCAGCTGTCAGACGGAAATATCCAAACAAACTATTTTTTATTACCTCAAAAGCTGACTTTTCACTCGGCTAATCATATACGCACTAACGGGACACACGATATATGTATTACCCCAAAAATATAGTCCAAAGAAGTCCAAATTGAACACAAACACTGATTTCAAACTCACACAATACAAAACCACAAGTCACAAAAGCGTTGATTGAATAAGTTACAATTCAATCAACGACAAAAGCTTGTTTGGATACCAAATTCGGCCACGACCAATCATATGGTGCCTGTGACGTTTTTAAAAACGTGGCGTATTCACAATAATAACAATCAACATAACCTCATAATTTTGATCCAGATCGTACCAAATTTAGTTCGATACACTTGCTGGCGAGTACCGAACCAAGAGCGGACCAGCTTAGTCCGCAACTGTTTACACCATTCGAGCCAAACATTAGGTTCGGGTATAGTCCGAATTTGGTACTTGGTCCGCGGACCAAGTTGTCGGTATAAACTAGGCTAATGGAGTATGGTATCATGAGACCATTCCAGTTTGGACTGTCATTAACGTCACTTTCAGCCAATCAGCGAGCTGCAAAGTGACGTTAATGACAGACCAAACTGGAATGGTTTCATGATACCATACTACAAGAATTAACCTTGACCATCATACTCCATGAAAACGCTACAAGAAAGAAGCAGCATGTCGTCATGCATGACTTATCCTTGGCTAAAACACGGATACAATTTATTTGCAACGTTGCCATTTTTGTATCGACAGTCTTTCAGGAAAACGACAAAACGAGTCGAGGTTATACAAGATCTTACCCCCATATGCACCGTAGAAATCTAATCCGGATGAAGATTTCATCGCGATTATTTTCCATTAGGTGGTATGGAAGATAATCGCGATAAAGACTTCATCCGGATTAGATTTCTACGGTGCATAAGGGGGTCATTGACTTCCAAATAGCAGTTGGATCAAGATTCAGGTTCAGGTATTGACCTACGAATTCTCCAGGACATACAGAGAGGTCATCAAAGTTTATTAAATATTAAATCACAGATTACAATCTGTAATAGGTACTTACCATGATTGATGATTGTATTATTAATACAAAGAAGATTATTGCCGGAGAAAAGTGAATATAATACCTACCTACCTTCCATTTTGATAGCTACGTAAGATATAGAATATTTACAAGTTCAATAAACGTATTAATCAGTGCTTTATTTTATTGGTATGGTTATTTATTTTAATTCATATGGATCAAAATAATAAATAATATAACCTCAAAATGTCAAAATCAAACATTTAACTTGACAGATTTCTCCATTTTTTAACGATGGCACCACTGAAATTCAGAATGACCAACTTAAATTGTCCCATCATGGCAGCGCCCATGCTTCAGTGATTTTCTTGTCATTGCATTAGCAGTCCATTTTTATTTACTAAGTCCGTGGTTGGGCAGGACCAAGGTCAATTGATATGTAGAGGTTGCGCCGTAACTATAGGGAATCGGAAATCCACGAACGATAAACCGAATCGATCCCGGCACCGAGCTCCATTATTGACATTCCTGTCATCGGTGTGTCATCTTGATGTCATAACATGTCCGTATTTCAGGGTCTTGAAACTTTTTTTACCGAGTGTCGGCCGTTTCTAAACGTGTTTGAGGGTAAGTTATTACACAGCTTTTGGTATACAGTGAAATATCTTCTTATTATCAAGTGTGAACCATATTCTATCTTTTTTTTTTTTAGATGTGTATTTGAATTTCAGAACCGAATCGGAGCCGACTGACGTCATTTTTGTCTGAATTCTGATTCGTCCGAAACCCGAACGTATAAAGGTGAATTTTCATGCATGCGAAATACGATGGTCCGATGATCCGAAACCGTTCCTATTGGTTGAAACGTTTTCCCGCCAATTTCTATCCGAAAGTTTTCAAGTTCTATCCGATGGTCGGAAAAGTTAAAATATTTTCAACTATTCCGACAATCGTGAGTTTTTATAACCTAATTTTTTGTTGTGTTCGTTACTTATTTTGTCAAAGAGCTTTTGTTTGTAATTATCCTATGTTCAGATTAAATATATACGATGACTACTATAGACCAAATAATTCATCAATGGAAAAATAGCACTATACAGGTTTCTTTATTGTGGCTAAAATCGACCTAGCTAACCCTTTTCTAGTACAGTGAAAGAAACCTTTCTTATTTGATATTGTTGAAAATAAAAGATCGAAAAAAGAAACGAAGAAAAAGATTTTGGGTGAGAAATATATTCCAGAACAGAAAAGAACAAGGTGCATATCACAACCTACTCCAGGAAATGCAGCTAAGCGACTCAGAAAAGTATTTTAACTACCTGCGAATGTCTAGTGAAACCTTTATCATAGATTACTAGAAATTGTCGGTCCAAAATTTACTAAAATATATAATATACGAGAACCCATATCAGCAGGAGAACGTCTAGCTCTTACCTTGAGGTAAGAAAGAAGTAAAAATAATAAATGAAGTTATGACTTTGTATAAAGTCACTTCAATTTTGTATTTTTAACTCAATGTCTTACAAATTGATTACTTAATTACCCAAGTTAGAAGGTTTACTATTTTTAGATATTTAGCAAGTGGTGACAGCATGATATCTATTAGTTATACCTTTCGAATTTCCCCTACCCTACAACTGTTACTCATATTATCAGAGAGACATGTGATGCGATTTGGGACTGCTTGAATAAAGAAGTCTTATTTACACTTAGTGTTTGTAGTGTCGTGAACATGTAAACACACCTTTAATATTAATGAAGTTAGGAGATGTGCAGTTGTCAAAGATGACAAATAAGAAGAGCTCTGTCAAATCGTGCGGTTCTGTTCGAAATGCTGTTTGCTTCGCACGTGTTTGTATTAGCGGGTATATTTTTCAATATTAATAGAGTTAAAGTAATTATCGGTGTTTTATCCCGACTACATTACAATTATTTGGCGACGAGCAAATAGTGAACGTTGTTTTTGAAGCGCAGCATCTTAAAATTTTTACGGAAAACTGAGATCAAGATTTGCAAGTCATGGAGGCGGAAAATGTCGTTTCGGTGCAACCGACCATTACAGTGGTCAATACTGGAAGCGTGTCATCATTGGCAGTGTTCAAGCAGGGCGACGATTTTGAAGTTTTTGAAGAACGCCTGGAGCATTTTTTTACTGCAAATATTGTTGAAAACTCAAGAAAAGTGGCTGTTTTACTCACATTGCTAGGAGAAGAGGTCTACAAAATATTACGAGACTTGTGTAGCCCAGAGAAACCCAGTGGAAAGGAGTTTGAAACTTTAATGTTGTTATTGAGAACACATTTTAAACCAAGATTGTCAGTCTACCGTAGAAGAATTATTTTCGACTCACTGAGACAAGGTCAACAGGAGTCAGTGAATGACTGGTATTTGAAAATTAAAAATACAGCTTCACAGTGCAACTTTACGGACAAGCTGATGTATAGGGTTCAAGATAAGTTTGTGACAGGCATGAGGCCAGGCCCAATATTGGATCGTTTATGTGAAGAAAATCCGTCCAAGAGTTTCCAAGATTTGTTGGAAATAGCTCTAAACAAAGAGGCAGCTTTGAGGGAGCAGTCCAGGAGCAATGTGGAAGTGAATAAAGTGCAAAAAGTGGGACAAAAGGCAGGTAGTGGTTCCAGCAAAGGTTTTTCAAGGGAGAGTGTGAGCTATTCTGAGAAGAAAGGGGAAAAAGACAAGCAGGAAGAGTTGAAGTGTAATTTTTGTAATAAAAGTAGGCACAACTTTAGCAAATGTAAGTACAAGAAATTTATTTGCAAAAAGTGTGGCAAAAAAGGGCATATTATGGCAGCTTGTAAAATTGAAGGAAGTCATTTGGTTGAGGAGGAAAGTGAAGAAACATTTTCCTTGTACAATTTGACAGACTGTCAGACTATTAATTTTGTAAAGCCTTTATGTATTCCTGTTTTGTTCGATGATGAAATTTCGACTCAAATGGAGCTCGATACAGGCGCTGGTGTTTCTTGTTTGCCTTATAAATTTTATGCAGAGAAACTGAGCCATATTCCACTAGAGAGCACCAGCACTAAGCTAAAAACATATTCAGGGGAAATTGTTAATCCAGAAGGAAAAATTTCAGTTAAAATATCTATTCAAAATGTTTCAAAAATGTGTAATTTCACTGTTGTTAAGAAAGCGACAAAAATTTTGCTAGGTCGTGATATTATTAACGAATTTAATTTGTCTTTGAGAAATTCGGAAGTTATAATTAATGATGTAGCGGTCCAAAATTATTCTGATAAACTCGACATAATGTTGTTAAAATTTTCTAATCTTTTTAAAAATGAGTTGGGAACTTTTAATGGTGAAAAAATTGGTTTAGAGTTAGAGGAAAATGTAAAACCAGTTTTCCACAAACCTCACCCAATTCCATTTGCTTTTCGTGAAAAGGTGGAGAATGAACTAAAACGGCTAGAATCAGAAGGTGCAATAGAAAAATCTGATAACTCTAGTTGGGGGACACCATTAGTACCTGTTTTAAAACCCAATGGTAAAGATGTTCGCGTCTGCGCAAATTATAAAATAACAGTTAACAAATTTCTAAAGGATTTTAACCATCCATTGCCCCGAATCGAGGATATTTTTGTTGCTTTACAGGGAGGACAAAAATTTACAAAACTTGATTTTCTTAACGCCTATAATCAATTAGTTTTGGACGATAAAACCAGTGAGTTGTTGTCATGGAGCACACCTCTAGGTATATACAAAATAAAGAGGTTACCGTATGGTACAAAACCAGCATGCTCAATTTTTCAAAATGTAATTGAGAAAGTTCTTCAGGGGTGTAAGGGAACGGTAAACTTTTTAGATGATGTGGTTGTAACTGGGCGAGATGAAAAGGAACATTTGAAAAATTTGGAGGACGTCTTGTCGAGACTGGACAGTGCAGGATTCAGATTAAATTCGAAAAAGTGTCAATTTTTCAAAGAGAACATTTTTTATCTGGGACACAAAATTTCAGCAAAGGGTTTAGAAAAAGATGAAGGAAAGGTAAGGGCAATAGTAAATTCGCCTAGACCTAAAAATATTACAGAAATTAGAGCTTTTGCTGGAATGGTAAATTATTATTCCCGTTTTTGTGAAAATTTGCAAGGGAAGTTAAAACCAATGTACGATTTAATAGGGAAAGGTAAGGAGTTCAAATGGACGAAGGAATGTGAAAATGCGTTTCAGTATGCAAAGAAGGAATTAGCTTCAGATAAAATTTTAGTCCATTATGATCCGGATAAGCCTATTCGTTTAGCTTGTGACGCTAGCAACTATGGCGTTGGAGGAGTTCTTTCGCATGTTTTACCAGATGGAGACGAGAGACCAATTTGCTATATTTCTCGAGTATTGAACAAGGCTGAACAGGGTTATTCGCAGATTATGAAGGAGGCTTTGGCTGTCTACTGGTCCGTTTCTAAGCTGTATCAATATCTAGTTGGACGAAAGTTTGAAATTTTAAGTGACCATAAACCTTTAAAGTCTATTTTTGGTGAATATAAAAGTTTGCCTAAAATGGCTGCTGGTCGAATTCAAAGATGGTCTCTATTTTTGGCTAGTTTTGATTACACTTTCAAATTTATTCGTGGAGTTGACAATTCAAAAGCAGATGCTTTGTCACGATTACCATTACCGGACTATGATGTTAAAATTAACGACTGTACTGAACCAGATTTTGACTATTTAAATATGGTTGAGGGTCTAATACCAATAGATTCTTTGAAATTAAGGTCAGAAACCAGAAAAGATTCTATCTTGGGTAAAGTATTTAATTTTATTAGATATGGGTTTCCCAAGCATAGTGAAAATGAGCGTTTCAAACCATTTTTAACGAGAAGAAACGAACTATCAATCGAGCAAGGAATTGTCATGTGGGGTTATCGAGCTGTAGTTCCAGTCAGCCTCAGAAAACATTTATTGGAAGAATTACATAGCAATCATGAAGGTATGGCTAAGATGAAATCAAGTGCAAGATCCTATTTCTGGTGGCCTTCACTCGATAATGACATTGAGCAGCAAGTGAATAGTTGCAGGATTTGTTGTCAAATGCGTCCAGATCCACCCAAGGCTAAACTAATCAAGTCACAGGAATCTAATCATATCTACGAGAAAATACATGCTGATTTTTTAGGACCAATCAGAGCCAAAATGATACTCATTATTGTGGATACATATACAAAATGGCCTGAAGTTTTTATAATGAGCAATGCCGATTCAGACAACACAATTAACAGGTTTAGAGAGTGTTTTTCGCGTTTTGGAATACCACGTATAGTTGAAACTGATAATGGGGGTCAATTCACTTCTGAAAATTTTATACATTTCTTAAGTCAAAACGGAGTCAAATTTGTCACATCTCCACCAGTTCATCCTTCAACAAACGGATTTGCGGAAAACTGTGTTAAATCTGTAAAATTAGGATTAAAAGGCTTTATTAGATGAGAAAAATAGAAATGTTTCCATAGAAACTTTGGCTTATAGGTATTTATTTTCGTACCGAAATTCTGTGCACGCTACAACAGGAATGACACCTAGTAGTATGATGTTTAAAACTAAAATACGCACACGTTTAGATTTGTTATCAACAAAAAGTGTTCAGTCAACTGAAAGACAGATTTTAAATTATAAGGGAAAACGTGAAGAAACATTTGTAGAGGGGGATAGAGTTTGGTGTCGAGACTATAGAAATCCTAATAAGAAAACGTGGGTTGAGAGTGTTATGGATGAAGTTTTGAATGACAGAATTTATTTTTGTAAACTGGTTCATGAAAATTTGATTTGGAAAAGACATTTGAACCAGATTAGACGTAATAAGTCAGATACGTTAGGGGATGGGTTTGAAGAATGTATGATTGACAAACCCAATGATGAGTTTTTGAGTTTAAAACAAAATGTTAATTTATTACCTTACTCACCTGTAATTTCGGATGTTGCTGAACCAAATTTGACAGTTAATGAGCATGTTACTGACTCAAGGGTTGAACCTTTGGTTAAACTAAATGAAAGTGTGGTTCAGAAAAATTCGGAGAAGAATGAAAATTTTGATTGCCAACCTAGTTCTAAGTTTGTTTCTGCATGTACACCCAATTTTCAAGGATGTTCTGATAAGTTAAATGTAAATGAAAGACCTAGACGTAATGTCAAACCGCCCCAGCGTTTGAATTTATGAGGGGAGGTATTGTAGTGTCGTGAACATGTAAACACACCTTTAATATTAATGAAGTTAGGAGATGTGCAGTTGTCAAAGATGACAAATAAGAAGAGCTCTGTCAAATCGTGCGGTTCTGTTCGAAATGCTGTTTGCTTCGCACGCACGGACTTAGTAAATAAAAATGGACTGCTAATGCAATGACAAGAAAATCACTGAAGCATGGGCGCTGCCATGATGGGACAATTTAAGTTGGTCATTCTGAATTTCAGTGGTGCCATCGTTAAAAAATGGAGAAATCTGTCAAGTTGATGTTTGATTTTGACATTTTGAGGTTATATTATTTATTATTTTGATCCATATGAATTAAAATAAATAACCATACCAATAAAATAAAGCACTGATTAATACGTTTATTGAACTTGTAAATATTCTATATCTTACGTAGCTATCAAAATGGAAGGTAGGTAGGTATTATATTCACTTTTCTCCGGCAATAATCTACTTTGTATTAATAATACAATCATCAATCATGGTAAGTACCTATTACAGATTGTAATCTGTGATTTAATATTTAATAAACTTGATGACCTCTCTGTATGTCCTGGAGAATTCGTAGGTCAATAGCTGAACCTGAATCTTGATCCAACTGCTATTTGGAAGTCAATGAGAGCTTGATGGCTTGATACCTATTCAGTACCTATACTTACCCGGGTGCTACTTACCAGTCTTGCTGATTTTTTTGGAAAAAAACAAAGATCGATTTGGTCGGATGTTTTATTAAAATATATTTTTTTTCATATTATTATGTTTAAATAATACCTTATATATATGATGGATTTATTCTGAACATAATATTTTATTTCAAGTTTCAACACAGAACTTAACTAACTAACTTGTACTTCTGTCACACTTAACTTGGGTCATATTTAACAAAATTTTTGACATGATTTTGTTTCTTCAGGACTAGTTCCATCAAAGAACTCTTTCCCTATCTTCTGGCTGACTCACCATTAGGAGATTATTCATATGGAAAAAACAAAATTTGTGAAACATAACTACCTAAATATACCTAATACTAACTCAACCAACATTTCATCATTTTGAAAAAAAAAAGTGAACCAACAATTAAAGCATCGGCAAGACAATCTAACTGTATTTTGATGACTGAGGGGCTGGCCATCAATTGGGATTTAACCCATGGGCAAGCTGGCCCTGAGTCAACTTAGCCCCTGCCAATACTAAGTCCGTGTGCCAAATGGACAAATGTCAAACATTTTAAGGTTATCCTGAGGTTATTGCGTTAACCCAGGGCTTAACCCAATTGATAAACAGTCCCTCAATTTAATTTTACTTTTAAAAAATAGGTTCAGAGAAGAAGAAATATTTTTTCAAAAACATGTGATTTAAATCAACTATTTAAAAAAACATATGATTAAAATCGCGATTTACATCAACGCAACCCTGCTACTTACTAGAAACCGTTAGCACACAGTAATTTCTTCAACTCATGTGGAATTACGATAGAATTTTCACTTATGTAATTCTATCAGGGTTCGTAAATATCAGGATATTTACTGAGAATATCAAAATATCGGATATTTTCATTTTCGATAAAAATATTGGTTTATTGACAAGAGGGAGTTATTAAAACCTTGGTAAATTGAATGAAATATAAAAAGCTTTCAAATACTAATAAAAAACGAACATGAAATAGATAAGTAAGTAAATAAAAGACATATTTTTGGAAAAAAAACAGTGCTAATTCACTTTGTATGGTCTGCTGGGGGCTGGGGGCAAGTAGGTAATTTGAATCATCTGACTCACTTCTTGTGTCAAAGTTAGGAGGGATTCGCAAAATTAGTTTTGTAACTCGAATAACTAAAAGACAAGAATTTTTGTTTTGTTTTTGGGGCTCAAATCATACTTTAATGTTTAGGGGAGACATTTTAGGAATGTAATGTCAAGAAAGAAAAAGAATAATTTTAATTACCAAAGAAAGCACTCAGTAATCTGAAAAATAATCCAAAAACCATCGAAACTCCAAAAACACTTGTTTATCAGATAAGAATCAACAAGGAAATGTGGACATGGCACCTAAACGCACCAGATAAACAAAATTGCAGGGACATGGAATTCTAGATTCACTACCATTTTCATGCTTTATATTGACAAATTGGACTCGGAACTAATGTAAATTACATTTGGTTTGTAATAAGGAATCCAGTGGTGAAAAATGTGGACATAGCACCTTTGCGCTTTTGGATATCGAAATATGTATTTAGTAAACTTTGCTCCAGTAATTTACAATCTGATTTGAAAAACTGTAAATTTCCCAAGAAATTTTCGGAAGCTATACAACTAGCCTCATGCTCAAAAGATTTCTAAACAAGATCTGAATTTTATACCTTCTTGGACTTATTTTGATTGAATTAACGAAAAATAAATGTTAACTTTCTAGCGTATTCATTGACTAAATGCTTCAGAAGATTACAGTTAACAAGGCCAAAAGTTGAACATTTTCTTTAGCCAAGCAGTGGCACCTACCATGGTTATTTAAATTTTGAACATATTCTCTTGCATCTTTGAACCACATTTTTAAAAGGGAACATGCGTATGATGATCTTAATAACTTAAACATATACTTTTGTATAAATATTAATAAACATATAAATATAAATATACAGAGGGTGCCTCCGATTAAGTCGGCACTATTGCTACCTTCATTAATATTGCAGCTACGATGATGTTGAAATCATTAAACTAGTAGTTTTTTTCTGCTGATTAATAGAGTCAATAGCAACCATTCAATTGTTTCTTTATCTGGAATTTGGGTTAGTTTGGGTTAGTCTGTCTAACAAAAAAAGGTAAGCACAATCACTCATATTTGAAAAAATGTTTTCCCTGGAAAGGAGAAGCCCTCAGCCTAATTTTGTCAAAAGTGAACCTAGAAACGTTTCTGCCGCTCAAAACCGTTCCAGTTCTAACCGTACAGCAATGTACAGACATTCCAAGAATTTCGAGAAACGTCATTGAGGTACAAATGCTTTTTAAGTGAAGAATGTGCCCTAGAAAATTTGTCAAATGCTGTCAATTCTCAAACTTAAGTTTTCCTAATTTCAGGAAATATCCAGGTTTTCATAATTACCCAGAAGTTTATCCATGCGTTGAGGTCTATCTATATAGGTAATATCAAAATATTGCCAAAAAAATATGCCTAGTTTTTATTCAACGTTTTTCGCAATATCTGGAAAAATACTTATCCAGATCTGCGAGACCTCAAATTTTATCTCAAAATCAAGAATTTTCGTCCTCGGAAACCTCCGAGTACCTACTACCTAAATTTCAAACCGCGAGGACGCGGTCGCTATAATTCTGGCCCACGAAATATCAATTTTGTGTTTTTGTCTCAACCCATATAAACGAAGCACTGTACTCCAGTTTAATAAATGATAAATTTGGATTCGTATTTATTCTAATGATAGCTTAATAAATAAGTTAGAGGTACTTGATAGCTTTTGTTTTATTGTTTTATTGTTGGATAGAAAAAACCTCGGAAAAAACATTACGATTCTTGTCCCAGTATCTCATAGAATCGAAGCACTGTGGAGCGTGCGGAGAAGTTACATTTCGGCACGATGTTTGTATTGTTAAAAATTAAGATATTGGGGACTGATCAAGTGAATGATTTAATTATGTTACTATATTAACGGCTTGCCCGATCTCCGCTCCGCGTCGGCGTCGTTTGTGCTGTTTCTTTCTACCATGGTTTGTGCCACTGCATGCCGTCGCGCATAGAAAAGTGATTAAAATATACTAATATTCACTTTTCTATGGCGTCGCGCGTTCAAGCACCTACTTTCACATATTGTTGGAAAATCCAGCTGACCCCAAGAGCCCTACTCTTACCATTTTGGTAACCAAACACCACCAAAACACCTCATAGTTTTATTTTTTATTAGTACTAGCCCTGGTACTAGCTTTTTAATATCAATGTCACAAACACTTCACAAAGTCACAAGACAAATCCAAAAAGTCGCTTGAAAATCTTATTGACTTGAATTAATCTCCAAATCAATCAAATCAAATCCAAAAATGAATAAAATATTGATAATCCATATAATATAACCACGGATACTAATCTGTGACATAAACATAACCACAAAATTAATCAGTTGTCTGCACTGAAAAATCAGAGATGCCAACACAATGTGTCCCATCATGGCGGCGCCCATGCCTCAGTGATTTTTGGCAAGGTCGGCCATATGCATTAGCAGTCCAGTTTTTATATAGGTCCGTGTTCGCACGTGTTTGTATTAGCGGGTATATTTTTCAATATTAATAGAGTTAAAGTAATTATCGGTGTTTTATTCCGACTACATTACAGTGTTTACTTTAGTGGATATTGGTGCAGAAGGGAGACACAGTGACGGAGGCATTTTTAAAAATGAGGCAAGATGGGGCAGCTTATTAATTCTAATGGCATATATTTTCCTGAACCATGTCCTCTTGGGGATGAAAACATTCCTATTAATTATTATATTTTTATAGTTTTATAAACATTCCTCCACAAATATTGGTCTCCTCGTCCTCCATGGTGAAAAAAAATACAATGGAAATTCAGTTTCAGCCATAAGAACAGAAATAATCACAAAAGCCCAAACCCCAAACCCCCAAACAATCAATATTCAAACAGTCATTAGTGTCATTATTCATCAGTCATCATTGTCATTTATCAATTGTCATTCAAAAAATTTTGAGTGAGAACGGATTCATGAAAATTATGAATATTTTCGTCCGAAAATAAATGTCAGTCAAGGTATCGGACAGTCGTATTTCGGATGCATGAAAATTCACCTTAACTGCGCAACCTTATTCAATTAACCTTGGGGCAGGATATTGATTTAACACCTATATGCACCTTTATCGCGATTATATTCCAATTTTTGGATGCACCGCAGCGCTTAAGCCTGAATCGGTCGCTTAACTCTGATCGCCTCATTTTCTAGGCTTAATCGAAGAATTTCAACGAATTCTAACCTAGTCTTTCATTTGTTTATGTTTTTCCTATAGATTTTGAGGTTTTGCGACTAAAGACAAAACTATGAGAGTGAAATATCAACGGAAGATTATTTAGATTTAAAAAAAATCATCGATTGGTGATTCTTTTCCAATTCCAAAAGGTAGTCAATGAGTACTCTACAAAATAGATCTCAATATCAAGCAATATTTTTTATTGCTCCACAATAATACACTCATACTAATGCGAATTGCTCAATAGAATATTGAATTGAATAGGTACCTAATTTTGTGGGTAGGTACAAAAAAAAACAGTGTACCTATCACACTCGAATATCTACCGCATATTTTACCTATGATTTTTTATCGTTCAATCGATCGACTCAATTTGGATTGTTGTTGAAAGTAGGTAACTACCTATCTTTATCCTGTAGAGGTATTTAATGGCTATCTATCTCAAAGTTTTGTCTTATTCTGATTCAATTCAAAATTTTAAGTTTATGGGTAAACCCAGACTCCTATAAACAAATAGACTTGTTGATTTACTTCTTTTATTCAAGCTGTAGATACCAATCATCTCTACAAGATAAACTAAAATAAAAACCTTTGAAACTGATTGTCTCATCACTTTTTATTTATTTTCCCAAATGAGATTTTTTCATTCAATTTTCTTGACTTCATCCAAGTCCCAATTTATAACAGATATCCCAATAGAAGAAGGTTTATGTTTTTATCAACTATATAAGAAATTATTTTAATTATATTTGTTTTTCCTCTTTCCTAGAGTTGTCAAACGATGCGATTTCCAAAGTTTGTTCATCGAGTTGTACATATTTGTGATAATTTCAAAGTAGATAATGAGTTTTAGAATTATACAATATTGTCAATCTATCAATGGGCATTCCTTACAAAATCATTCAATTAACCACTTGTTTCTACTAAAATATATTTTCTTGTGTTGTAAAAAGTGATGTTTTTATTTATCATCAGGTGGATGGGTTGGTTATTCTTGCTGTATTAGACTAGGTATACAGTATATAATAACCACTCACTATCATGAAATCTAAGCCCAAGAAAAGAGGAAAAGCAAATAAAGGAATGATTCAAAAATTCAAGAATAAAAGTTGATATACCTACACCAAATATTGAATTTACAAGAAAAACCCTTTGGCTAATGTTTGCTAAACGTCATATCAGGCTTGCGGATGTTACTGATCCATATAGTTTCTCATTTTTCATTAAAACTTGCAAGCAAATAGTAAAACTCAAAACAAATCACTCAACATAAATTTCAAAATTGTTATTGATATGTTTTTCTAGGTTATTTTGTGACGTTCTCAAAAGTTTCACAAGGGATTAACGATCCTTGCAGCGAATTCTTTGGTGCATACAAAACACCGCTTAATCTAACTTTGAAAATTGATCGAGATTGGCTAAGCTCACGTACGGTGCATATAGCTGTAAATCAATGGGGCAGGAGCGTTACTTTTTAAACGATATTTAAGAGAACATCCACCGGCTACGCTGGGCAGGAGTGTACCTTTTTACTCGGGCAGGAGCAGCCATATGGGCAGGAGCGTTACCTATAAATCTGCAATATATCTTAATAATTGAACCTTTACTCGGTGACTTGGCAACACAGCATGACGTCCCTTGTTTTCGCCAAGGACTTTAGTCGTCATGTCGACTTGTCACTGTCAACTGTCACTGAGGTCTCTCGACACGACACTCAGCTGATTTCAATTCAACCCAACCTTTGATTAATTTACAAAAGAAAACAAAACATCAGGTTATCTTCACATAATTTCAAATGAATCCGTGAGTGAATTTTTTAGCGAAACAATCAAATGTGCAACGCCACAAGAGACATAATGGATTGTATGTTTGAGGCTGTTCTGGAAGCATCTTTAGATCCTGAGGATATTCCCCAAACTTCTGAACCTTTATGGATTCTAGGAAAAAAATATGATACTATCAACGGTAAGTACGGGTTTGTTTATATTGTTTTTCAAATATCTCAAATTGTTTTGCTTATTATAACCTTGCCTTTCTCGTATTTTTTCAATTTTCTCGAATGTCTGTCTACCATGTGCAAGTGGTACAGTACTACAAAAGATCAACGTTATTATTACATGTTATATAGAAACTCCAAAACTCTACCTAAAATTTTACGAGGCAAGCCTCACGTGTGTCTATCTCATAGGTTCCTATTTTATTATTTAAGTATTTACTTATGCGATACGTAGTTCTTCATGATGAGGAACCTACCTAAAACCTAAAACTATAACAATCGTTGATGAACACTGGTGTTGAGCTTGTCCAGGAAAAAACACAAGTGTGTATTACTCGGTATACTATTACTGATCGATCATGCATCTAGCTTTTCTTGTTTTTGAGAGCATGGTAAGCACCTACATACCTATATGATTTTTTTATTCTAGAACCCTAGTTTTATGGCTCAGTTGAAGATGAAATATCTCATACATATTAAATTGACATTAGTAATTGTACCTTCAAGAGTTGTTTCAGTTAATATTGAAGAGTGAACTGTAGTGAATTCACTGCCTCAAAGTGCTTAGTTTTCAAGATACAGGGCATCAAACTTTATGTTTCATCCCGATTTTTGTCAATTATTCCTGATCAACACGACATAGCGATACGAAATTACGTATAAATGGGGTTTTTGGTGACAAGAAATCCAAAGTCAGTGACGGTCTGACATCACTAGTAGGGGACACCACCTACGGCACATCCAGCGTATCTTAATTATCAAAACTTTTTTTCAGTTTGGTGCTTGCTGAATGTTAAAAAAATCGTTTCACCAACCTTTTTTTTCGCAAAAATCAATTTTTTCAAATGCAACCCCCAATTTTTAGAATTTTATCGTATTGAGCATAAAGGTGAGTTTATAATATAATATTGTCCATTCCAAAAATTCAAAAAAATAAGTAGGTAGAAATAAGAATTTTTGGAATGGACAATCTTATACCAACTCACCTTTCTTTTCAATACGATAAGAAAAAATGATAAAAATTGGGGGTTTCCATTTGAAAAAAATGATTTTTGCCAGTTTTCCTAATTTTATTTTAGATCTTATTTTTGGGCAACCCTGTAATAATAGTTATATTGTGAAAAAATCTTTTGAAGTAAGTTCTTTTCAACAAGAAATCTAATATAAATTAAACAACAGAGGCTTTCTTATTAGAAAAATTTACATTTAAATAAGAACCTACAAACGTCATTTTTGAGATGAAAACTCAAATATTTTTATATTGAATAAAAATGTATTATTTTCATTTGAAAAGATCATCCCCAAAAATCTCTCCCTACAAATTTTCAGAATCATAATCGCTTTATTTCCCGAGATATTCTAATAGGCCACTTACTTTGGCGAACCCTGTATACATTCTCTTCGGCGTGTATTTTCTCAGGACAAATTGTCAAGGGGTTTTAATAATAAACCAAAAGTATTAAAGCGGCAAGTTGAATTAAGTAATAATTGAAACGTATTTTAATGAAATTAAGTATCGTTGGAAAAACTAAGTAGGAATATAAACTACTCAACAAAAAAACGGTACCCCCGAAATTTTTGCCTATGTTTGGTCACTCTTAATTTTTTAACGAATTGATGAAAAAATATGCGGTTTGCACCACGATGCAGATTATTCCTTTGCGGTTTATGCGGATGGTTCAAAAAATTAATTTCCTCAAAAACTTCTTTTATACAGGGTGGTGAAAAAGTACTGTAAATTTTCTTTTTCTTTACTGTCCCCCATTTCCACAAATATTTTTTGGCGCTTTTTCTCGATACGCCCAACTGCTTGTTACGTCCATACCTCGGGATATTTTTGGATTTCTGTTGATATCTTCTTTCGTGTTTGAAATATCGACTTTTTTTCAAAAATATGACACATAGGACTTTGAATGGATGTTCTGCTAATTCTAAGTTTACAACTGACAATGTTATGGCATAGATCTATTGCTTAGCTGTCTTTCTTATAGTTTATTGGATACTCAGTAATAGGGATGCAACGGACGTCCGGTTGAGGTACCGAATCCGGCCAGTCTGGCCTCCCAACGGGACGTCTAATATATTTGTACTAGTCTGTTCTATTGTTCACGTAATTGTTCTCGTAATGTATACTATTATCATGTTTTGTATTGTTTTTATACTTAAGCATTTTGCATTTGTATTTGCTTTGTCCATAAAATTTATTTAAGTTTTTTTGTGGTAATAGAGCATATTTGATTTGATTTGATTTGACGTCCGGTCCGGCCTCCCAACGGGACGTCCGGTCCGGCCGGATTTTCTAACAAGTTTGGCCGGATTTTTGGTAACAGAAATGAACTATGATTTTACCGGAAATAAAACCCAAGGCATTAGTTTATCTTTTAATCTATTCAGTCATTTGTGAAGAAACTAAAAACAAACACTGAGAATCGGTAATTTCCCGAAATAGGTACACTAAATTAGTGGTTTTCCGAAAAATGCTCCTCAATTCATTTTTTTATAGATGTTATTCAACTCACCTACCTATAGAAAAAAATAAATTCGACTCTTGGAGAAAAAATTACATTCTGAGGTGGTCATATAATATACAGGGTGTCCGGAAATGATGAGCAAAAAAATCAGGGCAGCATTCTAGACCGAAAATAGATGCTACCTTTTTATATAACATTTTTTCGAAAATTGATTATTAACGGAGTTACAGGGTGTTAAACTTAGATTTTATTTGCAGTTTTTTGACCATGCTTTTTGCCACGCTCATAATATTGTGACGAAATCTCGTATTTGGGGCTTTTTCGGAATGAGGAATTTAAATTTGCCCACCGTTTTTTGGCATTTTGTAGAGGGCGCCACATACGAACCTATACTTTGATTGAAATGGTCCTAACTTTTTTGTGCTACACTGTATGCAACTTTTTAGTGAATATTTTTATTCTGCCAACCTTTTGACATAAAAAAGTTAAACTACGTTTGTCTCGATAAATCCAACCGTTTTCGAGAAATACGAACTTTGCTTGCATGTGATGAATACGAAATTATTTTAACTTATTTTCAACATTTAACATAGCATGCTTTGGAATCATGCGCTATGAGTTGCCGTGGAAACAAATTTGATTAGAATCAATTTTGACAGATGGTTATTTTTGACACTTTCATTTTTTTTATTTTCAGTATTTATGTCATTGACCACCATAAGCGTAACAACAAATTTTCAAAAAATGACCAACTTTTTAAATTTATTCTTCCCAAACTAACCCAAACTTGTTTCTATGCACATGTTCCGAAAGCATGGTATGTTTAACGTTGGAAATAAATTAAAATGATTTCGTATTCATGACATGCAAGCAAAGTTATTTTAGCGTTTTTCTCGAAAACGGTTAGGTTTATCGCAACAAAAGAAGTATTCCTTTCTTATGTCAAAAGATCGAGAGAATGCAAATATTCGGTCAAAAGTCACATACAGTGTAGCACAAAAAAGTTGAGACCATTCAAATCAAAGTAAAGGTATACGTATGTGACGCCCTCTACAAAATGCGAAAAAACGGGGGGCAAATTTCAATTCCTCATCCCGAATTCCCGAAAAAGCTCCAGATACGAGATTTTATCAAAATATTATAAGCGTGGCAAAAGGTATTGCAAAAAACTGCAAATGAAAATTAAATTTAACACCCTGTAACTCCCTTAATAATCAATTTTCGAAAAAATGGTAAAGGAAAAGGTAGCATTGATTTTCGGTCTAGAATGCTCCCCTGAATTTTTTGCTCAGCATTTCTGGACACCCTGTATAATATATTTGTAAAGAATGTTCGATTTGGAGAACATATCGTGTTAGAGAAGTTTCACTGTACCAGTTAACAGTTTTTTGGAGTCGCCATGAAAGTCACATCAATTTTTAAAAAAATTATAGAATTCATAGGTCCGGCCGCCGGACGTCCGGTATCCGGTTCCTTCCGCTTGGCCGGACGTTCGGTATCTCGTAGTCCGACCTAATGTGGGTCCGTTCCATCCCTACTCAGTAATATTTTGAGTATACAGGGCCTTGGCACACAGGAATTTTGATCATAAGTGAAGCACTTTTTAGTTATTTTGTCAGGTTTTCTTGAAAATTATTATGTCGAAGAAGCTGAATTATTTGATTAATTAATAATCTATTTCTAATAATCTTAGGTAACAATTTTTGTGGTCGTGCGGAACTTATTATCTTTCTTTATCAAATATTTTAAATTCAATTTTTGTTCATTGATTACTGCAGATGTTAAATTCACAAAATCAGTAAGATCCGCAATGATACAAATTATTACAAATTGACGGACGTAATTTTTTTGGGTCCAAGCTGACTCCAAACAGGCCGCAATTTCGTCGTATGACGTCTATAAGGAGTTACGAGTCCTCTTTGTTATTACGTCAAAACCCCTTTTTTTTTTAAAAAGTTTAACATCCTGTATCTTGAAAACTATGCGTTTCCGGGCCATTGTTTTCCCACTCATGTACAAAAAATCCCATAAGAACAGTTGAATTTTCGGAGGCTTACAGCGAATATTCCACTCCTGTACAGGGTGTCCCAACGATAGAGTAAAGTAGGTTTTATCATATAGGATATGAAAAATATCAATATCAATATGCGTCACAGGTTAGGGGTGTAAATAGCGCACATTCTGAAAATATTTGGAAACATACAGGGTGCGTCACAAAAGTATGGCACGAAAAAGTATGATTTTATTAATTGGAACGCCCTGTATATTAATTGATATTTCAATTCTTTTTTCAATTTGGAACAAAAATTGTGATACAACTAATGTTCCTAAATTCAACCGTTATCGAGATATCGCGTTTAAAAATGGCATTTTTGCAACTTTGACATTCTATAAAACTCAAACTATTCAAGTTAGAGGAAAATGGTTTGCACTTTCCTATCTTAACTTTTCAAGAGCTCTTCTGTCATTTGGATAGAAGGTAACGTCAACTGTCAACTTTTTTCGGCACATTTTGACATTTTTTCACAATAATGGATTTAATCTCCTTGAATAGCTCTTGGAAAGTTAAGATAGGAATGTGCAATCCATTTTTCTCTAACTTGAATAGTTTGAGTTTTATAGCATGTCAAAGTTGCAAAAATGCCATTTTTAAAACGCGATATCTCGATAACGGTTGAATTTAGTCGTATCACAATTTTTGTTCCAAATTGAAGAAAGAATTGAAATATCAATTAATATACAGGGGGTTCCATTTAAAAAAATCATACTTTTTCGTGCCATACTTTTGTGACGCACCCTGTATGTTTCCAAATATTTTCAGAATGTGCGCTATTTACACCCCTAACCTGTGACGCATATTGATATTGATATTTTTCATATCCTATATGATAAAACCTACTTTACTCTATCGTTGGGACACCCTGTACAAAAAATCCCATAAGAGCAGTTGAATTTTCGGAGGCTTACAGCGAATATTCCACTCATGTACAAAAAATCCCATAAGAGCAGTTGAATTTTCGGAGGCTTACAGCGAATATTCCACTCATGTACAAAAAATCCCATAAGAGCAGATGAATTTTCGGAGGCTTACAGCGAATATTCCACATGTACAAAAAATCCCATTAGAGCAGCTGACTTTTCGGAGGCTTACAGCAGTTACAGTTACCTGTCATGGCAACACAAATAAACACGTTTTCAGAGCAATCGATATGGCAACGACAATTTTTTTACACAAATAACCACGTTGTCAGGGCAATCAACATGGCAACGCAAATTTAGTGAAGTTATATTCTAGAATTCGTGAAATAATCTTCTAAATACCATTCGTGCTTTAAAATTAACCAGTAAAATTTTCTCTCATGCATGTTTTCTCTACAAACACGCATTCGTGAAATTTATCGGTTATTTTTAAGCACTCGTGGTATCACCCCCGAAAATTACACTCCTACGTATACCTAACCTACACGACAATTTTCGTTTGATTACAGCGAAAATTGCATAGTTGGAATCGAACTTTACAATCGTCTACCTAACAACGCCTTAGTTTGTTTATTTTCTAAGTGTGACAGTTCGTATTTTTAAGAGTTTTTCGATAAAATGTCACGTTTTGGAACAGAAATAATACAATCCATTAAAAAAAAGTTAAATATTATATTCTCCGATTCAACTAGCTACCTAATTCGAGTAATTTTCTACCTGAATTACACTCGTGCATCAAAATAATCAGATAATTTGCATCAAAATAATCAGATAATTTTGCATTCAAGCTTATTGCCGTTCATTTTCATATTCGGTGTCGGGCTCTTTCTCCAAAATATAAAAATGAACTTATGCAGTTTTTAGGCAATAAGCTTTCAAGCATAATTATCGATAATTTTGATGCACTTGTGCAATTAACCCCGCAAAGAAATACAGTGTGGAACAACCAAATGGAATAAATTTGATAACCAATAAATGGTGACGTTTCCGAAAAATACGCTCGGACACGTCGATTGATATTTTTGGTTGTACATTTTTTCCATCAAAAACATTTTATAGAGGGCCACATGTAGCAGTGGCTGATACCAACTTTGTTATGATAAATACACTCTGTTTATTATTTAATTTTTGGATTCTCAAAAAAATTCTAGACATATTTCATGTACAGGGTGTGCAACTAAGAATGCGAGGTACTGTATCTGGACAACTATTCATCGTAGAGGCTTGCGGCAAAAAATGTTATTACTAAAACGGCCAAGAGAAAAACCTGGAGAATATTTTCGAGTTTCTGAATGGTCGCTAGGGGGCTAGGGTCGCTAGGTAACAACCAACACCAAGTAGAAAAATAGGATTTTTATAGAATTTTGGCCAATGAAAATATATCGATGAGCTCATTTTCGGATTTACTGACTATTTACCTACACTTTTTGTGTTAAACGTTTTTTTCAATCTATCAAAATAAAGTTGAGGGGAAAGTTGAATTATTTTTTTAAACAAACGATTTCTCCCGTTTCCTTGAGCGATTTCAACGCACTTGAGCTCATTTGCTCATAATCTGATCTACAAAATGCTTATTTGGTTTTCAATTTGTTACCTCCGCCGTCGCGGCTAGATGGCGTTAACTGAAATGGAAGCATATTTTTGTTTTTCTTACAAAAAAATCAGATGTTATGGTATATTCATTTTTATACAGGGCTTTTCACTAAAAACTCCGCACGTCAATATCTCGGAAACGAATAGGAATATTTGATTTCTGTAAAAAGTAGTCAATGTATGGGGTCAAGTAGTAATTTTTCACAGTTAAAAAAATTCGACGCCTACCAAGAGTAAAGCGACGCGACGCATCGAAAATATCAATCGATTGCAGGGACTTTGAAATTACGCGCATGCAAAAGTACGAGTTATTTATAAACTTTTTTGTTATTAAGTCGAACTCATTTATTCTACTCAGTTTTGAGATATACAGTGTGTCCAAGATAAGGATGTCTATCACGGGGATCTTGGACACCGTGAGAGATACAAGGTCGGTTAAATGGAGGCAAAGTTGCGTATTTTGATGCTTAACAAAATGTCGTTTTGAAAGCCAAGAAATTCCGACTAAGTCCGAATTTATCCAAAAAAAACCGAAATTTCTATCATGGCAACACTAATAAACACGTTGTCAGGGCAATCAACATGTCAACGCAAATTAAGTGAAGTTTTGTTCTAGAATTCGTGAAATATTCTTCAAGATACCATTCGTGCTTCAAAATTAACCGGTCAAATTCTCGCTCATGCGTGTTTTCCCTAGAATCTTGGATCTGGAAAAAACCGAAATTTTTCAAAATTGTTTTCATTTTTTTCTGACCACATTTGGAGAGATATTTTGAAATGAATGAAACTTCTTCATTGCCACTTTTTGCCCTTTACAAGATAGCGTTATTGAATTGAAGAACCGACGTTTCGTCTATGAGCAGCCATCATCAACTTTGTTTTTTTAAATGCCTCTTATGTTCCTATACCTATATTATTTAAAAAATTAAAAAAAAAAGAACTTCGCTAGAACAGTCAATACTTATTTCCCATTTGGGTCTGGATAACGAGAACTTTGCTAGAACAGTCAATACTTATCTCTCATTTAGGTCTGGATAATGAGAAAGTCAGTGAGTCGACTATACCACGAGTCAATAATGATAGCTATTAATCCAGAGGATATATAGTTACGACCTGAGCCGCGTAGCGGCGAGGATGTTACATTCCGAGGAATTAATAGCCATTATTGCGAGTAGTATACTCTATTCACGACTAATTCATTTATTTGACATTTTTAGCGCCATTTTTATCCATCTCAATACAAATACATAAGCACCCCTACGCGTTTGACATTGACACTCATAGAAAAGTGATTGATTAGAACATTGATTGAAATCATGGTAGAAAGAAAAAAGGTATGTCAGACTCTCGAGAAAAAAATTGGCTTTTATTGCGCATCGACGTCATACGCTACAATTTTGTTTATAGTATCCATGGTAACATAGGAACGTGTTTTTTTTATGATTAATAGCCATTGAACTCCATACTACGTACCTGGAAAGGCCCCGGCCGTTGTCGACGAAGCTTCAAAGTATGCCATTTTTGGTTAGACAGAGATAGCCAGTGTTACGGATACCTATCCTTGTCGAACTCATTACCGGGTATTAAGGTTATGGTTAAGGGGCAAAAAAAACTGTTTTGTGATAATTCAGTGGTAGTTTGACGTTCTGTATTATTTTATTGGTGTTGAAAATACATGTTATTATAGTATAATAATATATTATTGTACATCTTGTGTGCTGTTTTCTTTTAGATAAGTTTGTTTTATCAGAAAAAGTTTGAAAAGGACTGAAAAAATATGGTGATCTCTATTGTGTTGCAGTCGGATGTAAAAACTTGCAAGATAAGAAAAAGTGGTCTTTTCATGGCTAAAAGTTGAAACAATCATAAAAAAAATTGTTCAAGTTACAATGCTATAATTAATTAAGTAGGTATCGAGATATGCGATGTAAGACATTATGAAACAAAAAGTTGGGTTCTTCATGTATAGGGTGAAAAAATGACTACAGTTTTTTTTCTTCACAAATTATAACTTATACAGTGAAGGTGATAAGTGGTTTTTTTCTTTTCAAAGATATGATTTTTTCATCAAAATCTGATTAGGGAAGTAAGAGATGGTGGAAATATTTATTGCGCCTACTTTTAAATTAATAATTATTGAATTTATTTAATTTATCTATTATTTATATATTTTTATGCCACAATTTGGAACAGATTTAAAATCACTCATCGTGAGAGTTTAGCCTACTGAACTACTATTTTTCTGAGAGGAAAGTCCCAAGAAACAAATCCACTAAATTTATTCAGTCTAGAGTCTGGGTATATTAAATTTTAATTCCTGATGAAAATAAATCTTGCACATGAATGGTAAATGTCTTCACAATTTCCTATAATCAAAGCAATAGTACAATATTTTCCTTAAATATGTCTAATAAATATATAATTTATGTATTATTGTGATTTCTGTCCTGATAGGCCAATGAGTTAGAAAAAGATAGATATCCGTAACTATCGCTATCTCTACTTGCTTCACTCTCGATAATGAGCGGGTCCGTTCCAGGTACGTAGTATGGAGTTCAATGTTAATAGCATAACAGATAAGTTGTTTCATTAGCCGCGGTTATAATCCCATTTATGAATACTATGGATGAATACTTATAAATGCATAATCACAAAACATACCTTGAAATATAACTTCTTGTCTTCATTCCTTTTTATGGCATTTGCAGTATTTGCTATATTTCCCCAACTCTCCCTTCTTCGTGGAAGTTTCATATCAAAAACCAGATATAAGTGACCAGGTAACAAAATTACGAATGTAGCAATAAGATATAAGACGAATTATTATTCCTTTAAATATTCAAATTAATCAAATTTCAAATAAAAATGATTGGATTGACTTTGTGTAGACTCGTTCCTCATATGTCAGTAAATTGACATCTGACAAGATGCCCAATCAACGTTGCCAACTTGCAAATAATACTGTACATCTCTCAATTAAAATATAGGTAAATTACTAAAATATGTTTGATTTTGGGCAAAATAGATAAAGGAGAAATAGCCCCAAATCAAAGTAAGTAATACAAGTACCGCTTTGCGATTTTTCTCGAAATTTTGACGTAAATTATTGTTTCTAAAAGAAGCCCATTTGGGATAAATCGCTTATATGGCAACACTGTATTTTTGTAGCGAATGACGTCACAATGAGATGCGCGTTGGCATACCTTCTTTCTTTCTACCATGATCAAAATATAATATCCACTTTTCTATGCTGACACTTTTGAATTTGTTGATATGTTTCCATGGTATAATTCAAAGAAGTCTTGCATGGAGGTAGAAAGGGGTGGAGACGACATCACGTGACTAAAATGGGATCACTTTCGCCATCTTACCGAGATCGTTTTGTCAAAGTGTCAGTTTACATTTGTAGAACGGTTTTTCTCAGATTTAGCTGTCTTGTGAAGATTATTTTGTGATTTTTGTGTGTTGTTACATTTCTCAATTATTGTTTGATGTGCCCTGAAAAGTTGTGCGAGTAGAGACGCTATCGATAAGAAAAAATCGACTGAAATCACATTTCATAGGTTGGTGTGGCACAATACAGGACTGGGATATGAAATTTGTGTCGAGTTCACTGAAATATTTATATGGTTGAGATTTGTGAATGTTTAATCACATCATATTGTAGATTCCAATTCACTTATCCATGGCTATGATCAATTTGTGTTGGGCAATCATAGGTATTTACTAATGAAAAGCATTGATACAAAGTACCTAGCGGGGAACCTAGATATACGAGTGATTTTTTTTTTAATAAATCTAGTAATCTGAAAGCTAATAGTAGGTATAAGACATAAAAGTAATAACACTATACTATCCAAAGGACAATAAAAAAAATCTCAATTATCATCATTTCTTTTTTAGTCACCTACTACTTCTTTCTATCTTTTTTATCGCATGTTTAGACCCAATCTTATCATTTTAAGGTTTCTGGATTGTGGGTTTTCGGGTCAATGAAAGCTCCAGGATTGATTGAAAGCTTATGTTAACGTTTTGGTGTAGATTACACCTTCATCAGGGCTACATAAAAACAACCCTTTTGGTCAAAACGTAGACACAAGTTCTCTATCAATTCTGGAGTTTTCATCGACCCTAAAACCCAAAATCCAGCAACCATTAAATTAAATATCTTGTTTCTGCAGATTCGAAATACTTGTTAATTTCTTAACTACATAAAAATATTCCAGAACTTTTCTAATCTTTCAAAATATAATAGAAGATGTTGGAATAATTATTATCATCTTTCTTATTCCTCTTTATTTATGTCCAAGTGAATATTGACCTGCACCTGCCCGCGGGCGCGAAAGTACTTTTAGGCCCGGCTGCCAAAATTAGCGACTTTCCGCCTGCTTTGTATGCATTGAAAAGTGAACTTTACATGTAGGTTGTACAAAAACCATTTTAACGTGTGTTTCTACTGTTATGGAAATATTAAAAAGTTGTCTGACTGCATGACAGTACTTGTCGGACCTATTTTTTTTTACATTATTAAGAAAAAGACAGAATCACTCTTATATGATTCGAATGTTATTTCCGGACACTTTGTATAATCCCTCTATTTGTCCCAAACTTATATGTTGTCCCTTACCGCTTTTTCAGAAACAAACACTATACGACAAGATATTGTTTCGAAGCTGTGGTTCACATATAGAAGAGAATTTGTTCCTATTGGTGGCCCCAATGGTAAAACGTCTGATAAAGGATGGGGTTGTATGTTAAGGTGTGGTCAGATGGTACTGGGACAGGCTTTGATCAATATTCATTTAGGTGAGGACTTATGAATACAGAGCGCATCCTATTATTGAGGAGTCACACTTTATCAAACTTACTTTTTTTTGTAAGGGAAGTTTCTTTGTCCAAATAATGTTAGGAAGGGAGTTGTCGTGGCGTAGGGAGAGAAAGGGAAATGAGAAAAGTTGGCACCAGGCGGGATTTGAACCCACGACCTTCGTTAAGAAGGGAGTTTTCGTGGCGTAGGGAAGGTCGTGGGTTCAAATCCAGCCTGGATTTTGGTTCATTTCCCTTTCTGTCCATACGCCCCGAAAACTCCCTTCTTACTTTTTTTTGTTCCACATAATGTTACCTATGAACAATCTTTTGTTCCGAAAGCTGAATGATCTGTGAAATTTGGTTTCTTAGACTCACCATTCCCTGAAGGGATCCCCTTATACCAACTAGAAATGTTGAACCTATGGGTTTTCAGGTAGGGATTGGTTATGGTCACCAAACACGAAAGATTCAACTTACCTCGAAATACTCAAGAAATTTGAAGATAGTCGGAAGGCGCCATTTTCAATTCATCAAATAGCTAGTATGGGTGTAGATGAAGGAAAGGAAATTGGACAGTGGTTTGGTCCTAACACTGTGGCTCAAGTGCTCAAGTAAGTACGGGAGAACAAAAAATCAACCAGTGAAAATTATCACCCAAAATAACGCATGCTCATCGTGATTTGAATGAAAACAAGAATTAATGAGTTTGACCATCAATATAATATAAACATAAGCTTTTCGATTCGCATATTAACTGAACAAAAGCGAAAGGACTTTTTTTTGTGGCAGAGTTGCCGTCAGTATTTTGCCACCTTCCAGCGATGCAACTATTTAACTAGTTTGACAAAGAATTCATCAAACTTAAAGCATGACATGAGCTTATTACCTCTATTTTACAGAAAATTAGTCAAATATGATGAAGGTAACTCTCTAGTCATTCATGTAGCTTTGGACAACGTCATAGTGATAAATGAAATAAGTAAGTGTTATTTTTGATTCTCTACTTATGCCTTAACTTAAGTATGCTTAAGTCGAATCAATTGAGTCCTGATTTTTAGAAATGCTTTGTCAAAGACCATCGACAAGAGATTATACAAGAACCGACTGGAAGCCGCTTCTCCTTATAGTTCCACTACGACTAGGCTTAGCAGAAATAAATCCTATTTATATTCATGGTTTGAAAGTGAGTTATAATAAATTAAGTAATAATGTCGCGATCATATGAAAATAATGTAAAAAATCAGCAGGTTCTTTTGATTTCAGAAATGTTTTCACTTTAAACAAAGTTTAGGCGTGATAGGAGGCAGACCGAACTCTGCTCTATTTTTTATTGGATATGTAGGCAACGAGATGATATATTTCGATCCACATACAACTCAACGAGCGGGGTCAGTCGGCAGTAAAGACACGCCAGATGAGATAGAAACTGATAATAGTTATCATTGTAAATATGTCTTGAGAATTAACGTACTGAGTATGGATCCTTCAGTGGCTGTGGTAAGTACAATAATTAATTGATGAGAACTTCATTTGATAATCATAGTACCTATTTGCCGATGAAGATCCGCTAAATTACGTTTATTGCCGATCGATTGATATAGATGCGACAATGACTACGTTTATACGGCAAGGAACAAATATTTCTCAATCAAAACAAATCCTACTCAAGTTTAGAGGTTTTTGAAATATTCGAGTTCTAATGTCAAATATGACATTTACCAGCCATTAAATAATTTCCCTTTTTTACTCTAGTAAACCCTCAATTGTTCCATTTGCACGAGATTTCTTCTTTGATAAGACCAACTTTACGAGATTTTCTCCCGGTTATCTATAGTATGTCCGCGGATGCGGTTAAAAAGAGGGCAAATAATGGAATAAAAATTGAAAGTCACGACAAAAAGTTATTCTTGATAAGAAAAAGTCTGCTTATCGAATAAAAGCTACTATTTGAAAAAAATGGTTTTTATTGTACAGTGCGTCTAAAAAATGCATAAACATAAAATTGAAGAGGAGCAATCAGTCATTTCTCGGCTTTTCAAAGGAAAATGATAAATAAAAAAGATGCTCCAAATTTATTCCCACTCCTGCTTCTGAGTTTAATGACGAAATTTTAATTTATGAAAATTAAAAAAGTCCGCATTTTACTACTTCCATATTACGACCTTTATACCTACATCGAAAAAAGGTAATCATGTACATGGTCCCATTTTGGTTGCAATTACGGGTTATCTCGGTTATCACTGAAGGTGGAACCTTGCGGTTTTCACGAACCTGAGCTTGTCACTAAACTTGTTGAAGTGCCCCATAAGTGACTTCATTATAGTTTTTTCTTGGAAAATATTAATTATTTAAATGTAACAGAATGACTAATTTTTTTATGCTCTACAAGATGAGACCCATAAATTGACCCTTGAAAAAAATGTTTTTTCACAATCTTCTCAATCTGATTTTCAATCTAACTTTTTGAACACCCTGTAGAGATGGTTATCGAAATATTTTGAAATTAATTAGTTTAAGTCGGCTTTCACACCAAAGTAGAAACGGACGAGTGAGCACGCTTTTTATATTGAAACTTTTAACTTACAGAGTGACCCATTTGAAAGCGGGCCACCCCCATAACATTTTCATTTATGGAGCGATTTTGACGATTTTTTTTTTGAAATGTGGAGAGTGGAAAGGTTTATTTTGAGGCCATACGTCGCTCTGTTTTTTCCAAAAACCAAGGCTACCAGAGCATATTATAAGAGGCTGAAAAATCCAGAAATCATATTTTCTAGCGATTTTTTTAGAAAAAATCTGTCTACGCCACTGGATTCGTCATACCCTGAAATGGAACTGTACCAAATATCACCAAAAAATATTAAAAATCAACGAATAATTTTTTTATGCACCAAGAAGTATTTTATCTCGAAACTCTTGCGATAGCGAATCTATCTGAAAAAAAAAATTAAATATAAACATATAATAGATATTCTCACGTCAAAATACAATGAAAACAAACAAACGAGATTGACCAGAAAAAAATTGAAAAAAAATTTCACACAACAATAATATTTCTGAATTGAATATTTTTTTATGAAATTTGGTACAGAACCATTTCAGGGCATGAAAAATCCAGTGGCATAGGTAGATCTTCTCTAAAAAAATCGCTAATATGTTTTCTCGGTTTTTCAGCCTCTAAATATGCTCTAGTGGGCCTTGGTTTTTGGAAAAAAATGGGTGAGGTATGGCCTCAAAATACACCTTTTCCCTCTCTACATTTCAAAAAAATAACTGTCAAAATCGATCAATAGAGTAAAAAGTTATGAGGGTGGCCCGCTTTCAAATGGGTCACTCTGTATACATACATGGTTCCATAGGTTATAAATGCAAGTATCATGTTTGCAACCAGTCGCACGCTACTTTGGTGTGAAAGCCGCCTAAGGCTGGCAAATGTAATTTTGGACTCACAAACTCGAATATTACGAAAACCTATAGGCCATTTCAGAAACGTGTCAACATGAGCTCAAAATTGACAGTTTGTACCGTAAACAATACATATATTACAAAAAAATCAATTGAATTGTTATGAAGTCATAAAAAAAAGGCTAATAATGTGAATATAACTTTCTTTAGCTCTGATAATCCTTGCAACTTCCACAGTGACTACAAAACTCGTCCTTTAAATTTTTGAGAGCATCATTCAAACTTTTATAAGCTTTTAACTGCCTATGCAGTATAATAACTTGTGGTAAGCACCAAATAACTAGTAAGGTATGTCCATGTGAGTTATTTTTGGAAAGCCCTGAGGGCTTGCATCAAAGTCTGAATCACTTTAACTGAAAGGGTGTAGGTATGTTGTTTACAATCAAAATTTTGTGTTTGTATTAAATCAAAATTCCTGGGCTTGTAGCTTCTAACTTCGCGACATAATCACTCATTTCACAGCTTTTCAGGGTCAGAATCTCATCAAAACCATTTTGCAAACTTGGCATTTCGAAAAATGTCTCAGAAAGTGAAGGAAAAAAGTGACAATTAGAGGTTAATGTTTGATTACGGTACAATCAGCTGACTTTTAGGTTATGTTCTGAAATGGCCTATAGACTAAGACATGATGATAAAACCAGCCTAGAATCTTGCGGAGAATCCAAACCTTAATACCATACAGGGTGTTCTATTTAAAATAAGCCAAGCTCACGCCTACTCCCTGTATTTCCTTTGTTTACATAAATAAATTTCCGGATGTGTCACCATTTTAAAAATGTTTTAGCTGAGTTGCTCATTGATTACCTTTCAAAATTCTTGCACGAGCAGTTTTTCATAAAACTCCCTCCTCATATGAAAAGGTGCTCGTACAAGAATTTTCAAAATTAGGTTTTATACTACAGGGTGTTTCACAATTGAGTAAAACGATTTCAAGGGCATACGAGAGCAAGGTTAATTGAATAGGAGAGGGGAAAATCACCAGCCAAGAATGAAAAAGTTTTCTCATATTAACGGAATGTTCCAACGTTTTCGTTAAATATCAAATAGATGAGCCTTTGGGACGCCACTGGAATGAATTGTTTAATTTAAATTACACAAAAGAAAGATCCTTATGATGACAAATAAGCCTGAAAATGTTTGTCAAAATCAGCTTTTTAAGTGTTAATAAAAAAAACGATTTTTTTCTTTAATTTGACTGTATAGAATGAGAGCAACTCTTCTAAAATATTTTTAAAATGGTGACACTGCAGGAAATACCTAAACGAAGCGGCCACTCTTCACAGAGAACGCCAAAATAGTAAGGTTGATTGAAACTTGGATATTTATTCTACCGTCTTTCGTCTTCGTAATTATTAACTATAGTGAGGTGGGATACTGGGAATCAATCTATTTTCACGTCGATAATTATATTCACTCGTGTATTTATGTTTTGCTTAACGAAACAAGATTTATTTCTTTTTTTTAGTGTTTCCTATGCAAAACCGAAGAGGAATTCAACAATCTTTGTCAATGCATCAGGGACGAACTAATCAAGCCTGAGAAGCAACCTCTATTTGAAATAACGCATGAAAAACCGAAAGAATGGCAGTCTACTACAGAAGGTAATTGATTTCATTTGATGGAATAAATACAGTTCTCTCTTTTTAATCCGCCGCTCGATAATTCGCCTACCACTGTTGTCAGCCGTTTTTTCATCCATACCAACACCACAAACTCGACAATCCGCCGTTTCAAAACATTTAATTTTGTAATTCGTCATCTCGACATACATGTGATATGGCGGTTTACTTACTGCTCTTTGCTATCTGGCGTTACGAGACGTTGATAAGATGGTGGCTTTGGTGAAAAAAATGGAAAATTTCCGAAAAATAGATGCTATTCTAATCCGCCGTTTTCGGTAATCAGCCACTAACCCTAGATTATAGAAGGGCGGGTTATCGAGAGTGTACTGTAATACATTTTTATGAAACTATGATATTGTGATTTTTGTGGTGAGAACAAAAACAACAGATAATAAAAATCGTCTATTACATAAGTGTAAGTTGAAGTGAATATCATGAAAGGAAACAAAATATTTCCTTATACACCATTTCTCTCAAGGAGACTCAAGTTTAGACTTTTGTTATAAAAATAAGATGATTCAACACAACTCTCCTGCTTTATCAAAAATGTCTTCATCATACCTCATGATAAAGATATTTCCAAGCTCGAAAAAAACAGTACATTTCTCGGACACTCTCGGTATACCATATAGAAAGTGTTTATCAGAACTCTCTAAAGCCTGGTTCTTACGAGGCGATCTTTGTTGAACGATTTTTGTTGAACAACAAAAATAGCAAGCGATTTGTGTTTTCATTGTTGAAACGGCTTAAAACCCTGGTTCTCACGAGTCGAGTTTTACGGTCAACTTGAAATCACTTTGGAATTGAATGACAATCGTTCTGTCCCGTTCTCACTAGGCGATTTTTGATGGTCAACGTAGAATCGCTGTCGAATTTAATGACAATCGTTCAATGAGAACATGCTTTCAATAGAAGTTGAACAACTTTTGTTGAACGACAAAAAGTTGCCAGGCTCTGAACTTTGAATCGGCTGGTCGTCGTCAAGCGAATTCAAAACTGTCATCGTGAAAACCTCCTGTCAGAAGTTGGAGTTATCAAAATTTGTTCCGTTGAAATATTGAAAATATTGCACGGAAACATCACTTCCCATAAAAAACATTTTATATGGAGTGATTTTTTGACCCTCAAGTTCCTAGACCATTATCAGCAACAAGAGTGACTGTGGAATCACACTAACGATGAAAAACAAGGATGCCAAAGAAGAAGTTTTGTGAATATGGGCTTGCTCATACGTAGAGGATTTTTTTATCTAGCCTCATCTTCAATTAATAACTCTTTTGAAAGCCTCTGTAAGGTTCCTAATCGTTCCTTTCTTGAAATCCAACCTCTTAACCAAAATCTCTGTTTCTTTCTGGAAGTTTCTTTTGGCAACATTATTCTTAATTCCTGAATCAGGATCAAGGGATTTTTATTTCGGGCGACAAGTTTGAACAACCTTGCTTAGAGCAATTTTCAAGTTTGACAATGTCATTCCAGTCCGATAATCGTTTCAACACGATTTTTGTTGATTAACAAAAGTCGTTCTACTAAAATCGTCTTTTGAGAACACAAATCGCTCGCGATTTTTGTCGACCAACAAAAATCGTTCAACTAAAATCGCCTCGTGAGAACCGTACTTTAGGGCAATTTTCAAGTTTGACAATGTCATTCCAGTCCGATAATCGTTTCAACACGATTTTTGTTGATCAACAAAAGTCGTTCTACTAAAATCGTCTTTTGAGAACACAAATCGCTCGCGATTTTTGTCGACCAACAAAAATCGTTCAACTAAAATCGCCTCGTGAGAACCGTACTTAACCTATTTCTGTTCCAACATTTCCAGAATTGTTTTTTGATGAATACATGTGTCTTCATTTCAGATGTAAGTTTCACAGCTTCGACAGACTTATCTGATCAAGACGAATTTGAGATATTGTAGCTTAAAAATTGGAGGATGAAGAGTAGCTGGAATATCACATTTTCAAAAGTGAATTGGATGTTTATAAAGCATTTATTTCATACACAGGCAGCAAAGAAGAATCAAACAAAGCTTTTCTGAGACCGAATTTATTTCACTTTCATGTATACAAGGAAACATTTTGAGATTTTATATTTCTCAAAACTGCGAACGCCTTATTTTTAAAGATTTTGTTGTACATTTATTGGTATAATTGGCAGAAATGTTTAATGGAAAGACGTATTTTTGATTTCTATATAAATGTGTTATTCAAAGTAATTTTTTATTGACATAAAGCTATACATTGTAAGATATTTATAGCACGTAGTATGCTCTGTTTTATAATTTATAATAATATATATATTTTTAAAATATGCATTCATTCTTTTTTGATAGATGCACCAGTCAAGCCATTTTCAATCTCGGTTCATATGGATGGTTCATATTAAGATATTGACATATTGGACACTAACACTAAAATATCATAGACCTTGAATGACTAAATACACAGTCTTGTCATTTCTCAAATATTGTCACCTCGTCTATAGCCGCTAGTTTTATCAGTTGGAGTTATAAAAAAATGATGAATACAATAGTTTTATGTTTATAATCCGGTGTAAAAAAATACAAAATCAATATTGGAGTAGTTATTGTCAGAACTTAAATATAAGTAGGTAGGTACCTATATTTTTTAAATATAATGACTATAATATTTTTTTGTCTAATGCGAAAGATCTTTTTTGTGAATTCAAATATAAAAAAGATTTCAGTTCATCGTACCTAACTAACTACCAAGCAACATCAGTTTTTCATAACAACTATGATTTATTTATAAAGGAAAAATGGTAGAATATGGAACAATAAACTGAAACAACGCAAAAACGGCTTAACGAAACATCAACTTACAGTTTCGGCCATAATGATAAGAGGACCCTCAAAATTTCATCAAACTTTCATCCTGCATCAGTTATCAAAGAAGTGATGGTGCATTTTAAAACTTCAATCCATTTGTCAATTTGCGTGTCCTGACGATTTTTTTCAAAAACTTGTTCGGTGCCCCTTTGCCACTTTAAAAATTATTAAACTTTTTTATGTGTCATTTTTGATAACAATGACTAGTACCATTCAAAAATCATGTACTTTCTGAAAATGTGATAATAATAATTGAACAAAGGATAGTCCTGCTATAAAATTTTGAGCTTGGCAAAAATCACCCATTTTGAAGAAATCATGATCCGCAAATCTAAATCTAACCTACCCTCACCACTTCATCTTGGCTGTTCGGGCAAAACAAAAAAATCCAAAGTTGGCTTAAGATCATGATGCCATTATTTATCCAGGCCATTGCAGTTCCGCCCTCTAGAGACCGTTTTAGAAACTTGAAAATAATGTCCAGCCATTTCTTATGACTGAAGTAACTACATGGAGATTTCGGAAACGGTCAGAGATACGACGTCGCTAAAATGGAAAAAAATTCTCGTATTTGTATGCTCAAAAATATACCACCTTTGTTTTATTTTGAATCGATACCGTTATGTAGATACAGGGTGATAAAAGAAAATGTTTATTTTTGAACAGCCACAATATTTTAGATATGGGTAAGAGGACACGACGATTTTGAGAAAGGCATCAAAAAAATTGAAGGCCTACGTTGCGTCCGGCCGAGGTCAACTTTTGCTTTTCTTATGGGCGCTATATTGAATTTCTCCATTTTCAAAATTCGCATTGTGTATTTTAGAAATATGGCTCCTACAAGAAAAAATTCTTGATTTTGGCTTGACGCAACATAGTAGGCCTACAGTTTTTTTGACGCCGTTTTTAGAATCGTCGTATCCTCTTACCCATATCCTTAAAATTTGAAAGTGCTAGCTTTTATAATGAGCAAAAAATTGTGGTTTTTCGAAAATGTACCATTTCCTTTTTCACCCTGTACCTTCATTATGGTATCGATTCAATATTAAACGGAGGTAGAATATTTTTGGGCATACAAATAAGCACTCGCGTCTACACCCTGCATTTCTGCTAATCGCTCGAGCAATACGTCATTGATTAATCAGGCTGACAACAGGGAAAACGAAAGTATGTGTATGTATAATGATTGTAATGTGCAATCAATCTACTTAATTGATAGATATGCTCTGTAGTTTTGTGGCGCATCCATAATTTACAAGATTTTTTTGGGTATTTCGCCACACCCTATCAAATATCAATCAAACTAGTGTTTATACACTCGATCTTCTATATTACCTGAAAAAAGTCTATTAGTAAATGATAAAACCTATCAATATCAAACGTTTCGGGAACGAGTCTGCTCCCGTCGTCAGTGAAAACCTAAAAATGGAACAATTAATTCAAATTCTAAAAATATAGTTCGTTTTTTGTTGTGAAATTGACTTTTTCGTGTTTTTGGCACAAAATGTCACTTTTACTGTGTGTATAAACACTAGTTTGATTGATATTTGATAGGGTGTGGCGAAATACCCAAAAAAATCTTGTAAATTACTTAATTGATCATTTAATTTTTCTTTTCTTGATAATATTTTCATTTGGCTGCACATTCGTTGTGCAGAAAATGTGCTAAATTTTACTTAACATTTTTCTATGAATCAAGGTGTACGGTAATCTCAAGTGCCACCCATTTTCATAGAAGATTAAAGATTCTGTTCTGTGTTCGAATATAATAATATTTTAATTTAATTTGCAAAGCAATAATATGAAAAAAATCATCGAAATCACTTTTACATTCAATAATTTTAAACCATGCAGTTTAGTTTAAACTTATTTTTGGTCTATGTTATCATAAGGAAACTTTACTGGCTGTATCAATTAAACTAAGATTTTATCACAATTAAGCAAATTTTGTCTGGTGGAATATTCACTTTTTGTAAATGAACATGTCGTGCGTAAACTATTTGTAAAAAAAGTAACAAGAATAATAATTTCGATTTTTTGTTTGTAAATTCTAACCGTCTCAAGCGATTCTAATAACATTTTCAGAGTTTAGTTTTTTCTTAAGCAACAAAGCGCAACACTGGATAGTTGTTATATGAAATCATTTGATTTTCCATTTTTCTTGTAGATTGAAATAATTGACATTTTCTGCATTTCATTGATTTTCATTTTTTATCTCGAAAACGACGCATAGAAGAAGAAAATAAACTCAAATCTCCTTTTTATTGCTCGACATTGAACGGAAAATCAAAACATAGTTTTTACTTGGTGAAAACTAAAGGTCGTGTACCACTTTTTTCTTCAATGAACGAAATATGAGTCGCTCTAGGTCCCAGTCCTGCAAAATTTAAAGTTAAATGAATTTTTCAAGCGGACTTCCTGAAAGTTTGAACAAAATGGCTTGAGGCGTTTCGAATCTACAGACAAAAGATCGAAACTTTCCTCAACTTTCAACACTCTGTATTTTTTCAACGAGACGTTTGCGGAAACATGTTTATATTCATAAATAAATAAAGTACCATTGATATACTCTGTTCACCATGTCGAAAGTCGAAATGGACACTTTTTCAGACTCACCTTATAGATAAAGAAAACCAATCAGGAGAACCCTCTGGTATAACAAATAATCATCAAGCGTACATTTTCCACGTAGAAAGATTGATTCTTTCCAAGTATGAAGTTGAAACAGTCTCACATTGACAGATTAAGAAATTATAAAACCGTAATTCATAATTAAATACGTAGAAAGCGCCCTACCAATACCGAATTCGGATTTCCCCCCTTGGAAAGCTCTAGTATACCAATTTTGAATCTGTTATTTATCCGTTTAAAAATTATTGAAAGTTTTCGAAAATAAAGATTCAGTTTCAACACTCTGTATCTTTTTAACGACTGATATTTGTCACCACATTTATTAGACGACTCTTATTTCCATTCATATTATCACCTGCTGCTCTATGGCGGATGAGTAATATACCATGTTTTCAGTCCCTAAAATATATTGAGTATGAACAGGGGAAAGAAAATCTTGTATTTATAATTACATGTTACAATGGAAACATTTAACATTTAACATTTATTATTAGTACCAACTGGTTTCTCGATAAAAATCGATGTCGCCATAGGTGGTATTGTAAAGGCTCGTTGCGTTATATTTACAAGAAAATTTGTTGTATGGTTTGGTAAATGGAAAGTTTGTAGATTCCTGGTGGTTCTAGAGGGCACGTTGATTTGTATTTGCATCAGTAATTCAGCGCAGTCAACTTGGGATTGAAAGATTTTCATAAGAAAACTGACGGTCAAATATTCTCTTCTCAAATTAAGAAAAGGAAGATGAAATCTCTCCTATAGTACTGATTGGTTCGTACCTCTTCCCGGATAAATTCCGTCTGTTTCGAAGGCTAAGAATTTCACAAACTTTCTTTGTACATTCTCGAGTTATTGAGGCGCAGTATAAAAGTTTTGATCTCACGTAGCTGAAGTAAAGTATTTTGAGTGCTTGGATGTTGCTAAATTCTTTAGCAGTGCGAAAAATGAATACAAAAGTCTTTGTTGCCTCTGAACAGACCCTCTCGATATGGAACATCCTTATATGTAGTACACCTATTGATCGTTGTGCTACGCTAGCTCATAGTTGAAGTGTATTGAGTTTTTTCTGTTTGAGAAAGACATGACGAAACACTTGCTAATATTCAAAGAAAGTTTGATTGTTTCACACCAGTTTTTAATTGACGTCAGGTCCTTCTTGTTAAAAGCAACTCTTTCGAATACTTAGATTTCAAAAATTGTTTTATTTTTCAAATCAAGGACTGTTTTTATCAATGGAAGGCTACTTACCTGGACATGATATCTTGTGAGTATTCAAATAAGATTCAAATATGCAACATTGTTCCAATCCGTTTAGCCACTAATCTTTACTTACCACTTCTGTGAACCTCAAATCATAATCCTTGAAATTGATAACAACCGTCGTACTTACATTCAAATCACAATCTTTTATTTCTCACTGCTATGAATTCCAAAAGAATTATCCTTAAAATTAATTACAATAACAGTTATATTATCCATGCTTCCTTTATAATATGATTGCAAAGTAATACTTTTAGCACCATAATCGGGCTCATGAAGTCTTTCTTTTATAAAATTAACTGCATCTTCATTAGAAAAAATATCCCACAGTCCATCCGAAGCAAGCACGATAAATTGAGGCTTATGATCTTTGAGCTCGAAGGTTAGAATATCAGGATCCGCAATAACAAGCTTCTTGTCCTTGAGAGGATAGTCTCCTAGGGCTCTGGATGTTGCCAATATTCCAGCCACTCTCCATACTCCATTGAAAGTCACAAAACCTCCAGCTTCCTTTATTCTTTTCTTTTCCCTCATTTGTTGGGGCTTGTGGTCGAAGGAGAGAGGTATAGCGTTACCTTTATTATCACACATCACACCTCTAGAATCACCCACGTTTGCGACGATGAGATGGCTGCCTTCCAATAAAGCGATCAATGCTGTTGTGCCTGCAACATCCATTGTTTTTTTAGCTACCTCCACCAGTCTTTCATCGGCTGCTAGAACTTCGTCTGTAATCAGTTTGCCATAATTTACAGTACCAAATCGGTCAAAGTAGGATGTAATGGGCACTTTCTTAATACTAGGAGTAAGCTTGAGAGGCTTTGTGTCTCGTGTTATAGGTTTGATTGTCTCTAGTTTGCTCAAAATTTCAGTGTCAGTCACTTCTTTGGCACCTTTAATACACTCATCTGTGGTAGAACTGGTTCTTTTGAAACTCTTTCTCCGTTCAGATAAGGTAGAAGGAGTTACAGGCTTGTCGTCAGTTTTCTCCTCTTTATCACAGACCGCCTCAGCTACAGGCTTACCAGATATTAAATTCTTTATTTGTACTACCTTGTTGGATAAATTGTGTATCAATTTTTCTTTGGCATAGTTGGCCGCGAACTCACCTCCATGACCATCAAACACTGCAAATAAGGCAACTCCCGTATTATTTATGTTGTCGTTGATCACAAATCTATCTTCCATCTTTGGTCTTCGTCCTTGGATAGCATAGGCTGCAATGGGGCCCACTTTCATCTCCCAGCTTTGATTTTCGGCATCACCAACTCCAAACAGGCTCAGTTTATCGACTTTGCTTCTGGGCTTGTTGATGGTGTACTGGAGCCTCCCTAATAAATTACGACTCCATAGATCAAGGGCTTGCATATAGAAAAAAAGAAGAAACAGCATTGCTCCGCAAATGATAAATTCCGGCTTGAGCAAATAATGTCTTAGCATTCTCCATAATTGAGATAGGTAAGTGGTGTTAGTTTGCGTGATGTTGGACACCTTCATGGGGACACTCCATGCAAATCGGGACATGATTTTGACGTGGGACAGGTACGTTTGATAAATGATTCGGTCGTCTAATTCGTCTTCCATTATTCTAAATTAGTCGCTATTCGAATGGACGGCATCTAGATATTTTTGTTACTGCTCAATATGATTCTACAAAAATAAAATGACAAAACTATTATTAGAAGATTCATAATGGTGTTAAAATTAGGTTGCTAACCTCATTGCATCATTAAAAAGCTGAGCTGCCGTTGCCGCTGACCGCACTGAATGGTTGGTATCCGAACCACGAGAAAACTCTATGGAACTATAAGCATTTCATATCATTTTGGTAGAGAGAATAAAATATTATGAAACAGTTTATATTTTTATATTGTCCCTCCTTCCACTTCGTTCCCCGCAAAAACAAACAATTCGTCTGTCAAAAAGTGTCAAACCATTGACTTTTCATGCAAATCACGCGATTAGAACCGGAAAACCATCACACAAATCACGTGAGAGGGAGAGTAGAGAGTCATCTTTAAATAAGTACAAAGTACTGTAATGATCCTACGTCACTGTCACTGTCAAACGTCAATTTGTGTTTGAAAAAGGAAGATGCAAAGAAAAATAACAAGAGTTTATTGAATTTAATAGATCAGCTGCAAATAAAAGGGAGAAATGGGCGTAATGCGGATATACATAATTAAACCATCGCTAAAAATGATACATAGTGAGTGCGTGAAAAGACAGTAACTATGAGTGAGAGGAAATTTGCCAGAGGTTTGGGAAAACCAGGAACTGCAGCTCAGTTAAGGGAAACAGTTTCCCAAGTAGTTAGAGAATCGACTGTTAATGTGAGTTTATATTAGAAAACAGACATTATTTAACAAGAAAAACACTTACATTTGAAACCTATGCACGACATTTGGACAGTGTTTTGATTTTTGATGAAGTAATAATATTGCTGCAGGCTATTTTTAATACGCAGATTTTTTTATTCTATACGAAAATAACTGATCTATGTTCGCCAATCTAGGATCTCATAAGGGTTCATTTAATAAATTCAAATTTGCCTACCTACATGCGTCAGTTTTTATTTGAAGTTGATGGATATTTTTAGCTCAATGTAAACCAAATTTTAATGCGGAATTAAGCCTGGTCTTCGGATGTTTACTCACATGTCTTGAATTCTACGTCCGGTTTACCAATGTTTAAAATTAAATCTTTAATTAAGTAGGTACTGCCTCGGGTATTGCTCTCGGTACTGCCTCAGGGCGATCTAAGAAAAATGATGCTTTTTAATTTGATGACAAATTCATAATTTAAAGCTCTTAATAGTTTGTCATATTTTGCAATTTTTTTAAATTGGTCAATAAAATAAAGAAATTTGGTCTTTTTTGCACAAAGAAAAGGTCAAGGAAAAGGTATTCCGAGGGTAATCTTCACCGCGGAACGACTAATAAAAGTAATAAGTTTGAAGTGGGTGTGAGAATACCTACCTACGGTAGACGGGTCATACCTATACCTACTCCCATTACGTTTGAAGCAATCTTTATTTTTGCTCGATTGTTAAAGCGAGTTCAAGAGTTTCTCGGTTTTCACTGAAATTGCTAGATTGTAAACTTCTCGGTAGGTATAACGTCTAATAAAAAACTCCCGAAAAACATCGTAAAAACCATAGTTATTAGACACTTTAAGCAAACCCAACATTTTTTTACGTATCCGCATCCGGATCCGTAAACAAATCTACATACGTTAATATTATAAAAATGCGCTTAAGCAGCGATCGGTTCTACGTATACGAAACGGATTGGTGAAACGTCAAAGTTGTCAAACTTCGCGTTTTGTAAACTAGATATTATTAATACAGTACCATTCACGGATCCATGCAAGCAACTAATATCATTTTCTAATTTATTATCTTCTGAATAAATTAGAAAATGATATTGGTTGCTACCTTAGGTATTTAATACCCGAATAAAATCTGCTTTTTTTTTTCTACAAATGAATTTATTTTCATATGAAAATTTGCAATACCTATCACCTACATGTTTTGCCTTCAAGTGATTTTTCGAATATCATGAGATCCTCAATTTGGATGCTCGTCAACTTACTCCTGTGAGCAAAGGTATTTTGCAGCACAAAAGTGTAAAAGTTTTTTTTCTCACTTCTTCTATATATATTTTGTTCTGCTGAACTGAATCTGAGCTACTTCGCCAGGCGTCAGCTTCATTACGAAAGTTGCAGACAACCGCAAAGTTTCGGCACTTTTTCCAGTTTTTCAAGTATAACCCGAAAACTAAGCTCTATCCGTGGACCTGGCCGTGGACATACTGTACAGGGTGTTTCCGTATATTTCGTCTGCAGACTAACTCGCTTATTATGCAAGATAGATAGGGACTTCAAATACAAAGTTGGTAGGTATTAACATGAACCGCCAGAAAAAACTATTTTTTCGTATACTGGGTGCACGATAAAAGTGTGGCAGACACAACTTGAATTTTTTTAAATGGAACACTCTATATTATTTCATAATCAGATAGACATCATTTTTCTGATCTCAAAAATATACAACATGTTGGCATTCCTTCCAGCCGTTTTCAAAATATTTAAGTTTCAAAGTTGGTTTTTTGGTATTTCCAAATTTAGTATCTTCTATGACTACAATAATTGTTTGAACATTATTTATTAATTTTTATCCTTCCAATAAACTAAATCAACGGATAAAACAAGTGAATACATTAAATTATTAATAAATTGATATCATAAAATCGAGCATAAAATACATTTAAGAAAATGTGTTGTGAATAATGGCGGGTATATTCAATAATATCAATTTATTAATAATAATAATGTATTCACTTGTTATATTCGTTGTTTTAGATTATTGGAAGGATAAAAATTAATAAACATTGTTCAAACAATCATTGTAGTCATAGATACAAAATTTGGCAATACCAAAAAACCAACTTTAAAACTCAAATATTTTGAAAACGGCTTTAAGGAATGCCTACATGTTGTATATTTTTGAGATCAGAAAAGTAATGTCTATTTGATTATAAAATAATATATAGGGTGTTCCATTTAAAAAAAATGCAAGTTGTGTCTGTCACACTTTTCTCGTGCACCCGGTATACAATTTTTTTTTTCTGGCGGTTCATGTTAATACCTACCAACTTTGTATTTGAAGTCCCTATCTATCTTGCATAATAAGCGAGTTAGTCAGCAGACGAAATATACGGAAACACCCTGTACAGGGTGACCCAATATTATTGGATAATATTGAAAATTCAGATTCTAATAATTAAAATGAACAATCTTTATTCTATGAACATTAATTCTGAAAGACGATGAAGACGAAATAGCGCCTCGAACCATGACAAAATTCACCAAAACAATGGGAGTTATATTCATTTTTAAAATAGCTTCTAAAAAGAAACTAAATATTCAAATGGTTTTCATGGAATGAAAATTGTTCATTTCAATTACTTAGTAGAATCCGAGGTAGAATCTTAATTTGAAATATTGTGGGATAAAACTTGGTCACCCTGTATGTATAAAGCGAGGTATAAAGAGAATATTTCAACTTTTTCCTCTCCGCAATATAACATGTTCAAATCTGTCTTGACAAGTTGACATCTATTAACAACTACTTCGTTTCCAAGGTTCGTGAATAATACCATCCTTTTCAAAACATGCTCGAAAAATAGCAAATTTCTGACGTTAATATCTTCTTATTGGTTAAATTTGGGTATAGGGTATGCTAAATGAAAACTGTTTAGAATTTTCTGGAGAATGCAAAAATCAAACAATAAAATATAGTTGTAATTTGAGATAAGAAAGTTGGACCACGCCTTGTTTTCTCAAAATTTATTTTGAACCATCAAACTTTCATTTGAAACATTTTTTTCTCAAACATCAAATTAAAAAGTTAATGGAGGGGTCCATTTATCTGTGAACACCCTGTACAGGGTGTCTAGTCAAGAATGGCAAGGTGCCAGATCTCAGAAACTAGGCATCCCAGAGACTTGCGGAAAAAAAAATACTGGGTAATATGGAATACAGAAAATGCTGGAAATATATCAGAAGCTCCCAAGATAGCCACAAGATGGCGTAACGGTGCTATCAAAACACGAAATTGCTGTTTTTTCGTGATTTTTAAATAGAAACAAATATAAATGAGTACCGCTATGGATTCATTGACAAATTTCCTTCAAATTTATTATTTTGTTTTTTTTTTCTAGCATGTCAAATAAGACAGGCAACAGCTGTCAAACCTTACAACGCAAGAATGCTCAAAACTTTGAAACAACCCAACCGATTGGCGCGATCTTGGTCTCATTTTGAAGAGGAGGTTCTCCTTCTCCACAATTTTGAGATTTCAAATGATTCCGATCAAAACAGACGATTGTATTTAGTATTATATGAGGGCGACGGACATTTTTTGAATTTACCTAAAATTTTCAAATGCAAAGGTATACTGAAAATTGTTCATCTGAATTCTCGACAAAATTCCGCACAACATTCATGTATTACACTTGTTTCTAGATTTTGAAATAAAAAAGCTACCTATACGCTTTTTTGTAATTCAATGTAAAATAGTTATAACGAGTATTCAATAAAAAATACGATCAAGTCACCTCTGGATTCCTTTTTCTGTCATGAACGTAGGTCGTGGCTAGTTTGTATGGTTTGGCATCATGGCATCTGTGACGGTTAGAAAGTGGATGTCATGTCATAATTGCAATGTTAGCCAAGATATACGTTTTTTTGAAACAATTGCAATCCATAGGTGACTTGATCGTATTTTTTATTGAACACTCTTTATTATCCTCGTAAAGAAGATATTAACACATTTTCGCGTTACCTAGTACCTAGTCACTGTTTATTTCAAACAAATTATATCTTAAATACCTAGTAGGACTTTTTTGCATTAAATAGTTACCAAAAAGCGTTTAGCTTATTTATTTCAAGAGCTAGAAAAAAAAGTTATGCATGAAAGATGTACGAGACTTAGTCGACATTCCAGACACACTATATATTTCCAGCATTTTCTCTATTCCATATTACCCTGTAATTTTTTCACCGCAAGTCTCTGGGATGCCTAGTTTCTGAGATCTGGCACCTTGCCACTCTTAAATAGACATGGTTTAGTGGAGTAAAAAAACGGTAAAAATGTTTCGTTTTTTTTTTCGACTTAGAACCAGATGAAACCTAACCCAAATCATTAGTTAGGTTATTGTACATAAGAAATGGGCAATTACGACTTTTTTTAGTGGTACCGAGTTTTGTAAAATCGAGCAAACGTGCAAAAATGCGGAAATTCAAAAAAATTACTTTCTATCATTCACCTTTCAATAACTTCGAAACTATTCAACATATTCGAATGATTTTTTTTTTGACTTGAAGAGCATACATAAGCGATGATCACTGAGGCAATATTTTTCTCAGATTTTGTAATTTTCAATTTTTCTCAAAAGCTCAAAAATGAAAATTGAATTTTTTGTATTGATATTTTCCGTAAGCGAGAAACTTTTTTGTTTGGAAAAATTTGATGCTATATGCTGCGAATGAAATGTAGTAAAATATATGAGGCAATTTTCAAAAAAGACCGCAGCCTTTTATCTGTTATAGTTTTCGAAATATGATTTTTTGAAACGGGGCATGTCAACCTCGATGCGACGCTCGACCTTCCTCATTGTCTGAAGCGGACGCGCGCCGACTGGAAAAATGCATATTGACAAATAATGACAAAATCCAAGACGTTTTTTATTGTGCTTTGTACTTTCTACTGTGTTACACTGTTACGTTGATTTCGTGAACTTTTTATTAAAAGTGTTTTCTGTTTGGCGTATTTGGTTAAACCTATAATAAGAATGACGATGGGGTGTCTTTTATGAGGGCGATCAGATAAAATAAGTGTTCCCTTAGTGAAAAAGCCAACCCAAAACTCTAGTTCATATACTACCCCAAAAAACTCTATCTTTTCATAAAAAAAATTGGCATCTGTCATTTCCATAGCTTCCTATGATCAATAGAAGGGATTCAAAAACGGACAGTGTTTTTGAATTTGGCATATCCAAAAACCCCTGAAACGATAATTTTGTAATACAAATTTTTCACAGAATTTTCAGAAATTGGGTCAAATACTAAAAAAAAATCAATTTCTCTAATAACCCTTTATAAATTCTGGTGAAATGTTTGCAAAAACCTTTTGTCATCTCTTTAGGTATGACATGAACTGACTAAACAATTTATAAGTTTTGTTACTCTAGCTACTAGCTTATACCGAGCGTTCAAAATCAAAGTCAAACTAAATAAAAAATATGTTATTATGAATAGTAACATCGATATAATTACAGCCAAATATTTATAAATGAACTATTTAAAAATACTCTTCTAAGAGTACAGATTCGTATAGTTTTGTCACTCTAGCCTATACAAGGTGTTCAAAAATGATACCAAAACAAACACTTTTGCTTTATTTTTGAATAGCTCCCGTAAAAACATTGACAATAATTGACGAATGTACTGGTTCTTGAAGGAATATTTTATGATGGTTCTTGCATTGTAGATTTTTTGGCTCTGATCAGGTCATTTTTACCATTTATTTAAATCTATAGAATGATTAGTTTTAGTTCGTATCATACTTAAAGAAATGACAGAAAGATTTTGCAAAATCTCTGCTGGAATATACAAGGTGGTTAATAAATATGATATTTTTTTCCAAATTTGACCTTACTTCCTGAGCATCCTGTAAAACAAATCATTACAAAATTATCGTTAAAGGGGCTTTTAGATCTGCTAAATCCAGAAACGCTATTCGTTTTTGAATATAAAAAATGACTAGTAACTTTTTAGGTTTTTGGGGCCTTTCTATTAATCATAGGAAGCCATGGAAATTACATACATATTATATACATGCTTATATCCCCGCTTATATCATTTTTTTATGAGAAGAATAGAGCTTTTTGAGTACTTGAACCGGAAAAAAATTCCTAGTCGGTATATTTTTGATTAAAGAGCGACTTGTCGCCAATCAAAATGAAACACACTGTATATTGATTTATTCAAATTCTATAGATAATTTCTGTGCAAAAAAACTGGGAGTAAATAATTTACAGTATGTCCCCGGTGGAGGTGCAACTAGAGGACAAATGAACTCAAAATTTGAAGATACGACAAAAAGTCAATATTAATAAAAGTTTTTTCTTGGTCTAAAAATAACATCCGTCAAAAGAAAATAACAGAGTATGAAGATTACTCTGAGGAAACTGCAGATAAATAAGTTTTATTATATGTTACGGGAAATTATTGGTTTTCTTCCATGTTATCTTCAGTTCATAACAAAAAAGTTGCATCGATAAATGAAAAAATCTAGGCAACTTCAATTTTTTAAAATTGAACTCCCTATATTATGCGCTAAACTGAAGATCTTTTTTTTTCTTTATACAGGGTCCTTCATTAGTGCGTCGGGCAATCCTAGCGTGGTTATTTACAAAAGTAGAAAAAAAAGTTTTATACAAAAGTTGTAGAATGTGACTTTATGCATATTTTAAAAATATTTTCAAAAATACAGGGTGCGTCACAAAAGTATGGCACGAAAAAGTATGATTTTTTTAAATGGAACCCCCTGTATATTGATTGATATTTCAATTCTTTCTTCAATTTGGAACAAAAATTGTGATACAACTAATGTTCCTAAATTCAACCGTTATCGAGATATCGCGTTTTAAAAATGGCATTTTTGCAACTTTGACATGCTATAAAACTCGAACTATTCAAGTTAGAGAAAAATGGATTGCACATTCCTATCTTAACTTTTCAAGAGCTATTCAAGGAGATTAAATCCATTATTGTGGAAAAATGTCAAAATGTGCCAAAAAAAGTTGACAGTTGACGTTACCTTCTATCCAAATGACAGAAGAGCTCTTGAAAAGTTAAGATAGGAAAGTGCAAACCATTTTCCTCTAACTTGAATAGTTTGAGTTTTATAGCATGCCAAAGTTGCAAAAATGCCATTTTTAAAACGCGATATCTCGATAACGGTTGAATTTAGGAACATTAGTTGTAGCACAATTTTTGTTCCAAATTGAAGAAAGAATTGAAATATCAATTAATATACAGGGGGTTCCATTTAAAAAAATCATACTTTTTCGTGCCATACTTTTGTGACGCACCCTGTATGTTTCCAAATATTTTCAGAATGTGCGCTATTTACACCCCTAACCTGTGACGCATATTGATATTGATATTTTTCATATCCTATATGATAAAACCTACTTTACTCTATCGTTGGGACACCCTGTATATAGATCGGTATACAGGGTGCCACAGATTCGAGTGCATGCATGGGGATCTCAGTTATTATAAGAGATGATACAGGGTCGGTTAAATGGTTGCAAAGTTGCGCATTTTTATGCACAACAAAATGCCGTTTTGAAATTTGAAAAATTCCGACTACTTCCAAAGATATTCGAAAAAAAAACGAAATTTCGCAAAAACGTTATTATCATTTCCTGAGTACATTTGAGAAGATATTGTGAAATGAATTACACTTTCTCATTGCCACTTTTTCTCCTCTACAAGATGGCGGTATCAAATTAAAAATCTGACGTTTCGTCTTTGAGCGGCCATCATCAAGTTCATTTTTTTAAATACGGACCTGGATTTTTTATTTTATTTTTAATCATCTTTTGACGTCCTTAATGTATTGAGTTATCGCAACCGTCGAAAAAAATAATCATTTAAAAAATAATACAGAGAAAATTAGTTAGGCAACTCTTTTTTCCCTAACTCATAGTTTGGTTCATAAATTCATCTTTATTCAAAGCGTTATTCTTTTTTCGATATCTCTGACGCGAAGCAAAATATCAAGAATTAGCCATCTTTGCGAAGATGTAATAGGTGGGCTTTGAAGCTCAAATTTCAGTAAGATATCATAAAAAGTGAGACTCATCAGTCTGTTTGACTGCACAAAACTTCGAACCCCGACTTCTTCAAGTAAGGAAAATGCAGGGGTGTATTGTGTATTCATCTTATCTGCGACACACTGTACGTATTATAATAAAGATTACTAAGTGAACATTTCTGAAATTCACCAAAAAAAAATCATATCGATCATTTTATTACGCCCCAGTTCAGACTTCGCTAGAAGAATATAGAAAGAAGAATATATAGACTGCTCGAAACTATAATTACCTAAATTACCCAGGATTTTTTCAAGTCGAAATTTTACTATTCACACACCTCTACTCAACAGTTTTTATTTCATACTGTCATTGAATTTCATTTAACAAGTGATTCATTTTTATTTTTCTCTTGTCAGACATGATGCGCATCTTAATTATATTTAAATTAACATTTATGTGTGCTCGAATTGAAGCCTGAATACTCAATGTGGTTTTCAGTGAGTTGAAAGTACATTTATTTTAAATGGAAGCGGTTAACCAAGGATTGCTGATAATTTAAAGTGAAAACAAAGCCTTTTTATCTTTTTGTGAGAGTTATCTCGAGTAATGGGGAAAACGCAGGCAAGCAATGAATTCACTATCTACACCCACATTTCTTGAAACATCTGCCTTGTAATGGTTAAATGTTTTAATTGCTATTCCAGAGCGAGTATTTTGATGAGTAAACTGTGTAAATGTGTGTTTATAGTAGTGATGAATATAACTAGCCATGAAATTTGACTTGTGGAGTGAGGTAGGAAATTGTTTACTGGTATAGAAAGATGTTGATGGTTGTCTGTACGTCAAAGGTATCTTTTGTGTAAATTAATTGATTATACTATTCTAATTCGAATTGTTTGTATTGATCCATTTTTTCTATATGTTACACTTTTTTCAATCTCAAATTTTTACTTTACACTTACTACCATTGGTAAATTCATTGTAGTCATTGACCATCTTCTTATTCCAGGTCTCTTTTTTGTTTTCTAAATGATTGTGAAAATATAAAAAAATTAACAGATGCAGCTTTTTTATAATCACCCTCGTAATCAACATTAGGAAATAGGCGAAGCTAATAACGCGAATATTTTCCGGATATTCAATATGTATGGATGGTTTATGGAACGAACATTTTTTGTAAGTATACAGGGTGTCCCAGCAAGGGTGGCCACCGGCCATATCTCGGAAACTACTGGACCTAAAAGTTCAGGAAAAAAAATATGATCACTAAAGTGGCCACGAGAAAATGCTGGGAAATATTTATAACTTCGAAATTTTTCCGCTAGGGGGCGCAATCAAAGCTTAAATATTAAAATTCGAAATTTCTCCGGAAATTCTCAGATTGAGGTATATCTTTATCAACATGGTTAGAAAACCTAGACAATTTCACGTCTTTTTGGTACAGGGCTCATTGGCGTACCGATTTTCGTGTGAGTAGGGGAAGGTAGTGAAAGTGTAATTGTTCAAGTGGCTGTAACTTTTAAACGACTTGTCCGATTTTGTTGCGTATAGGTTTTGTTTGGAAGATAAATGTGAGTACTTTCGTATATCGTATCCAGTGATGCGTGATTGTCTCCAGAAAAGTTGCTAGAAAGGGTAACTTGAATTAAAAACAGTGTTTTTCATTTTACCGCAAAAATTTAAATGGTATGGTATAATTCTGATGATAATAACTAGTCCAAATTATGTAAAATTTAATGTTTTAAGGTTTTTAAGGTTTTTTTTTTTTTTTTTTTTTTTTTTAAGGTTTTTTCTTGTAAATTTAATCTTCATTTCGATTCTGTTATTAGAATTATACCGTACCATTTAAATTTTTGCGGTGAAACGAAAATAACAGTTTTTAATTCAAATTACGCCTTCTAGCAACTTTTCTGGAGACAATCACGCATCACTGGATACGATATACGAAAGTACTCACATTTATCTTCCATACAAGCCTATACGCAACAAAATCGGACAAGTCGTTTATAAGTTACAGCCACTTGAACAATTACACTTTCACTACCTTCCCCTACTCACACGAAGATCGGTACGCCAATGAGCCCTGTACCAAAAAGACGTGAAATTGCCTAGGTTTTCTAACCGTTGATAAAGATATACCTCAATCTGAGAATTTCCGGAGAAATTTCGAATTTTAATATTTAAGCTTTGATTGCGCCCCCTAGCGGAAAAATTTCGAAGTTATAAATATTTCCCAGCATTTTCTCGTGGCCACTTTTGATTGTTGATTTAGGAACATAAGAGGCCCTCAAAATCCGTCATAAAAAATCCAGGACCGTATTTAAAAAAACAAAGTTGATGATGGCTGCTCATAGACGAAACGTCAGTTCTTCAATTTAATAAGGGTAGTTTGTAAAGGGCAAAAAGTGGCAATGAAGAAGTTCCATTCATTTCAAAATATCTCTTCAAATGTGGTAAAAAAAAAATGAAAACAATTTTGAAAAATTTAGGTTTTTTTCGGATAATTTCGGACTTGGTCGGAATTTCTTGGCTTTTAAAACGGCATTTTGTTAAGCATCAAAATACGCAACTTTGCCTCCATTTAACCGACCTTGTATCTCTCACGGTTTTCAAGATCCCCATGATAGACATCCTTATCTTGGACACACTGTATATCTCAAAACTGTGTAGAATAAATGAGTTCGACTGAATAACAAAAAAGTTTATAAATAACATGTACTTTAGCATGCGCGTAATTTCAAAGTCCCTGCAATCGATTAATATTTTCGATGCGTCGCGACGCTTTACTCTTGGTAGGCGTCGAATTTTTTTAACTGTGAAAAATAACTACTCGACCCCATACATTGACTACTTTTTACAGAAATGAAATATTCCTATTCGTTTCCGAGATATTGACGTGGGGAGTTTTAAGTGAAAAGCCCTGTATATACACATTTTATTCTGGTTGTTGAAATTCTAGTTTTCTCTGATATCGCTTAAGTAGCTTCTACAATGATTAATGCAAAAAAGATTTATCAATGGTCAGTAGTTGTTGTAGTTTGTCTTTTCTAAAGGGTGCCTGTAGAAGGTCTTTACGAAGTATTCAAAAATAAAGCAAATTTGTTTGTTTTGGTATCATTTTTGAACACCTTCTATAGGCTAGATTGACAAAACTATACGAATCTTTATATATATATTTATACATATCTGTTCTACATTTTTATTATACTTGTTATACAATAATTCAGAACTGCAAACTTGTGTAGCTTTTTTTGCCAAATAAATGGATTATATACTTACTTACTTACTTATTTTTTGAAAATTCTGTATAAAATTTGTGTTACAAAATTATCGTTATAGGGATTTTTGGATATGCCAAATCCAATAACGCCATCCGTTTTTAAATTAAAAAAATGCCCAATAGCTCACACGTTTTTGGATCCCTTCTATTGATCATAGAAGGCCATGGAAATGACCGAGGCCAATTTTTTTCATAAAAAGACAGAGCTTTTCGAGTACTATATGAACTAGAGTTTTGAGGTTGCTTTTTCAATAAGCGAGCACTTTTATCTGATCGCCCACATAAAATCGTCATTCTTATGATAGGTTCAACCAAATACGCCAGAACAGAAAACACTTATAACAAAAAAAAATCACGAAATCAACGTAACAATGTAACACAGTACAAAGTACAAAGCACAAAAAAAAAATCTTGGATTTTGTTACTTATTTGTCAAATGCATTTTTCCAGTCTGCGCTCGTCCGCTCTAGACAATGAGAGTCGCACCGGGGTTGACATGTTGCGTTAGAAAAAATCATATATCGAAAACTATCCCAGATAAAAGGCTGCGGTCTTTTTTAAAAACTTCCTCATTTATTTTACTAAATTTTATTCGCAGCATATAACATAAAATTTTTCCAAACAAAAAAGTTTCTCGCTTACTGAAAATGTCAATACAAATAATTCAATTTTTATTTTCGAACTTTTGAGAAAAATTGTAAATAAAAAAAGCTGAGAACTATATTGCCTCAGTGATCATCGCTTATGTATGCTCTTCAAGTCAAAAAAAAATCATTCGGATATGTTGAATAGATTCGGAGTTATTGGATGGTGAATGATAGAAAGTAATTTTTTTGAATTTCCGCATTTTTGCACGTTTTTTCGATTTTGCAAAACTCGGTACCACTAAAAAAGGGCGTAATTGCCCATTTCGTATGTACAATAACCTAACTTATGATTTGGGCAAAGTTTCATCTTGTTCTAAGTCGAAAAAAAAAACGAAACATTTTTACCGCTTTTTTACTCCACTAATTTATCGTAGAGGCTTGCGGCAAAAAAAATTATTACTAAAACGAGCAAGAGAAAAACCTGGAAAATATTTTCAAGTTTCTGGAATGGTCGCTAGAGGGCGTAACAATCAACACCATGTAGAAAAATAGGATTTCTATTGAATTTTGCTCAATGAAAATATATCGATGATATAATTTTCATATTCACTGACTATTCACCTACTCTTTCCGTCTAAAACGTTGTTTTCTATCAAAATAAAGAGGTGAGAGAAGTTCAACTGTTTTTTTTAACAAACGGAGATTCCTCCAGTTTCGCTTGACCGATTTAAACGAGCTTGGGCTCATATGAAAGAGCATGATCTGCACTTCAAAATAATTCTTTGGTTTTGAATTTTTGACCTTCGCCGTCGCCGCTAGATGGCGTTAACTGAAATGGTAGCGTATTTTTGAGTTTTACCAAAAAAAATCAAATGTAATGATATATTTATTCTCATATATTTGAAAAAAGGCTACATTTTTCTATAAAAAAAAATAGAAAAAAAAACAAAAAAAAAATTAAAAAAAAATAATTTTGTGATTTCTTTTTTCATTTTTTTAATAAAAAAATGTATCATCTTTTAAAATATATGAAAATTAATATACCATCACATTTGATTTTTTTGGAAAAAACTCAAAACTATGCTACCATTTCAGTTGGCGCCATCTAGCGGCGACGGCGAATTGTAGATCATGCTCTTTCATATGAGGCCAAGCTCGTTTAGATTGGTCGAGCGAAACTGAAGGAATCTCCGTTTGTTAAAAAAAACAGTTGAACTTTCCCCACCTCTTTATTTTAATAGATAGAAAAAAACGTTTTAGTCAAAAAGAGTAGGTAAATAGTCAGTAAATATGAAAATGATATCATCGATATATTTTCATTGGGCAAAATTCTATAGAAATCCTAATTTTCTACATGGTGTTGATTGTTACGTCCCCTAGCAACCTTTTCAGAAACTTGAAAATATTTTATTTCATACTGTACCGTAAAGTATCATTTACCGGACCCAAAACCAGTCCGGTAAATGATACTTTACATCATCAGAGACTGTAAAAAAAATTACTTGACCACTCCAAAAATGACATTTTGCATCATCAAAGACTGTGAAATTGCATTGGTAACATGGTAACACGGTTTGGCTAGCGCCAAACACGATATTTTCGTTCACTGTCTTATCTACACGGAAGATTTTGCGCCATTCGCAGAAAGCCTCAAACTCCTTTTGATACCTTTCCGCCGATTTGCGCTTCGCAGCTTTTATGCAAAATTTGGTCCATTTTGCAACTTGTTCACTTAACATAAACGGTTGGTTAGGTATATCAGATAGGACAAACATAAGTTGTTACATGGTCTGGCTGGCGCCATCTCATGGTACGAATGTGAGGTGGACTGCCAACCTAAGTGTATGGTTTGAGAAGAAAGCACTTTAAACCGATTAAAAATAGTTATTACAGTATGAAACAAAACAATGTACGATACACAGCCGTTAAATGTCATTAAACTACTCGTCTAGATATTATAGACTCGGCTCCTTCGTCGCCTCGTCCATAAACATCTTGACTCGTAATTTAAAAAGTCATTTACCGCCTTAGTAACGTGAATAACTATTCCAGGTTTTTCTCTTGCCCGTTTTAGTAATAATTTTTTCTTGCCGCAAGCCTCTACGATGAATAGTTTACGAGAACTGGTACCCTGTCGCTGAAAATAAATCACCCTGTACAACAAAGACGAAACTCAAATGAATCTATTACATGTCTGTATCAATTAAGAATTTGGTACAATTGTCATATTCAAATGAAGCCAGAAAGAAAATACTTTGAAGGTCAATTTTTCTACTCAAGAACCAGTGCTCGATGATGTGAAAGAAACTTTGATGATAAGATGTGCCTTATTTGCACCAAGAATAAATAAATGTTGCGATGACAGTGAATATGCAAGTTGCAGTAATTGCCTAAACCAAGAAAGCTTAACAAATTGCGAAGATTATTGATCAAAGGCTATAATCTACTTCGGAACTTGTATTTACAGCTAAAACCAAAAATAATAATATTCAATGCAAGGTGCGACAGCACGGTAGTTCGAACGCCGCGCCATGCGGAAACTCAACGTTGACTAACGGTAACTCGGAAACTATTCAACTTAGAATGCTGATTCTTTTTCAAAAACTTTCTTGAACCTTTGGCTTCATTTCATACGCGGATAGTATGGCACAATTCCTTAAAACAAAAAAGTTTTTCGCTTACTGAAAACTGTTCTGTAGAAAATGTTAATTTTGCTCAGATTTGAATTTTGCATGTCAAACAACCCCTATATACGAAATTTCATCAAAATAACATAATTATTCCAAAAGTTATTTGAAAAAATCCATTATCAAAATTCAACTTTGACACCCTCTGTTAATATAAACTTTCGGATGTGACAAGTTGAGGTCTATCGCAATATTTTTGTGTGAGGAATCTACTGTTACCGTATGTCCCATCACTTCTCGTCCATCCTGTATATAGATAGTTTTGGAATCAGGAAAAAAAGATCTTTCATTTTAGCGCATAATTCCATAAAAAAAAAATGAGTTGCCCAGATTTTTCCATTAACCGATGTAAGTTTTATTTCTAAAAATTGTAAAAGATAATATAGGAAAACACCTACAACTTTTGTATAAAACATCTTTTTCCATCTTGGAAAATGAAGTAAACGCTCTGGAAGCCACGTAAATATAATCAAAGACCCTGTACTGCACTTCTACCAGGATTCATGTATCCAACATCTGCCTCTTGTTCCGAATATGTGGTTTTTTGTAAAAAAAATGTGTCATTTTTGAATGCTGAGTTGCGGAATTAATCCACGTAAGGTCCCCTGTGAGATCCTCATTTTATAATTATAGTATTAACAATAATAATAATTATTATCTACTTTGTGAACTGACAAATATCTTTAAGATACTTTATTTCTGCTTATCTCACTATTGAAATTTTTTTATTTATTAAGTGGACTGGCTCTGTGCGTTCTTTTGTAAATTGATATATCATCTCGATGCCTTCGGAAGGCAAATTATGTTTATGGGAGCTAAACCAGTTTCATCTAACAGTACAGTAACAGTACTTCAGGCTATAGAAATTTGTGTTGTGTGATAAGTGTAACTCCTGGTCTAGGCTTCGAATAAAAACAATCTTTACTTGATTGCAGATCAGATCTTTTCAGTATAAATCACACACACACTTCATAATCGGCCCTTTTTGAGATTCATTGTTTAATGCTTTTGTCTCCACAGAGCAAACCCAATTTGGTGGATCCACTAGATTTCGAACAGTTTCTGATCAAGCACAAAACTGTTCTTCAAAATGATCCTCAAAGAGAGCTTCTTCTCTATCCGCCTGATGATATTTCAGTAAGCATTTCCTCGCAAAACTTTCGTTTGTGTTAATTTAGCTAATTGTAGCAAAATATCATACCTAAAAAGTGTCGAACACTATCACCTACCTTACCACCAAAAAGTGAAACCGAGTTGTGCAATCTTTTTACAAAGCAGTGTATAGATAGTTATTCCTCCGATTGGCATGTGATCCAGTTCAGGTGAGTAGTAGCTTGGAGTATGCAAGTATTAAAGTGGAGACTTCCAGGTATGATAAATATTCAGGAACATTCGCTGATCTGCCCAATCTTCCAAGTACCTCTCATTTAAATCCTGAACTTTATGAGGTGGATATTGATGAAGAGTCTAGTGATATTAAGTCAAGATCTGATAATATAACTAAAGAAGGATGGTTGATGAAGGGCCCAGAAATTGGTAACAAGAATAAGAAGGTTTTTTGATAACTCTGCGTCTATTTATTTTCAGGTTCCGAAAGGGGATTTGTTAATATGGGTTCCAAAAGCTTTAAAAAAAGGTATTGCTATTTGAGACAGGAAGTGGATGGTACCTATATATTGGAAATGTACAAAGACGAGAAAAAGGGTGAAGCTAAAATGACAATTGTTATGGACTTTTGTACTGATGTAGTTAAGGTATGACATGGTTTTATGTTGAACCCACTCAATAATGTTTTCGTTTTTTTTTTGTAATGTGATCTTTTTTTGTTGAATATCTAGCTGATTTGGTCTCAATCACACAATCTATTTTGCAGAATCTCAAAAGAGGCAAATTTTGCATAGAATTAAGAATGACAGCTGGACACAAATCGTATGTTTTGGCGGCAGAAAATGAAGCGGATTTCAAGGACTGGCTGAATAAGTTGAGTTCAGTACTACAACAGTATAAAATCCAGGAGGAGAAACGAGCTGCATCATTGGAAAGAGGTATGATAGTGACCAACAAATTTTCATCAGCAATCATTGGGAAGCAGTATTTAGGGTTCATTTTGCCATATAAAAAGTAAACCAGGTGAATAAAAGGTCAGGGTCTGCGAAAGATATGTATTTCCCTTGCGCACATTCATCAACAGACGCGTTTCGCTGTATCACAGCTCATCAGTGTGGCTAGAATTCACAGTAGAAGACTACATAGATTCGCAGGAAATGAAATATAAATTTACAAAAATGGTAGAATTCTATGTTGTTACAAACATAGCAACAATTATTAATATAAATATAAAATATCACTTAGATAACATGCTAATTCCCTGTTCAGCAAGATAGCTAGTGTCGGGATTTCTTTACGTATTGAGTTGTACGCTTCAAAGGCTCTAGACAATGATTTATCCAGAGCTTTAGTGATTCTAACTTTATTTAGGCATACTTAAGTTATTTTTGGTTCTAGTGAGATAATCATGTTTTTGGTGATTAAATGCATAGGCGGGGTTACACCTCAGATTATTTGTGAAGATTCTGTAGATTTCATTGAAGAAGTGCTTCTTTCGTGATCGATTCACTGATGACTTGATTATAGTGCTCAGGAAATTGTTGGAAGTTTCCAAATCGTTTTTCAAATTGCAAAAAAATGTATCGAAGAGTCAACTGGAGTTTCAATGATAGATAAGAACGGAATACACAGTCAAGTAAAGGACTTACAGATAACAATGAATGTTAATGTATGTTTGAATGCCTTTTTTTTCTCGACCCACGTGAAGTGAATATGCTGTACAAAACCAATGTAGTTCTCACTTCATCTGAATCGAGGATAGGGGGCCAGGTGTGTATCCATTCGGCGCACCAGTCACATGTATTTTTGATATGGAAATCGGTCGTAAGCATTCGGTATATCGACCTATGTAAGGGCTCCACCATAGACTTGAAATCACAAGACAAGTAACAAGACAAATATCACCAACTCAAACATCTCTTATGAAAATGTTTTCTTTTTTCAGCGACGTTGAAATGTGCACTGAATGTTCTTAAGCTTTATGATTAAATATCCAGAAAAATAAAATAATTATCATACTGTTGATCTTCGACATCACCAATCCCAAACACCATAATTCCACTTATCTTGAGTTCTTCGTCACAAATCACCTCTTTATCATCAAAAACATTTTAGAAGGTGAAAATTTGTATCGAGGTTTACGTTTCGTGTTGAGACCACATATCACTCAAAATATATAGGAAACTCCCTTACTATAGTTTGAAATGACATTCGCCAGCGCCCTACAACGGGTAGTCCTCGTACTTTTGACTTTTTTTTCTCAAAAACGTAAAGAAATCTGTTTTTATTGCATACGGTGGAGCCATCTATTGGATAAAATAGGATTTATACCACGTTCGAAATTATATTTCAAATATTTATCACATGGTCTATCAAAAGTTATCCTGAAAAAATGCATAACTATTTTTCAAAAACGTTCATTTTATCATGTCTAAAAACTTTATCCTGGACAAATACAACCTATGCATATTTTCAGTTTATAACTTTTGATAAGCCATGTGAATCAATATTTAAATCAAATTTCGAATGTTGAGTCTATGAAATGCAAACCACAACATTTAGGACTTGTATACCCAGTTGTGCTTCAGTTTTGTTGTTCAAAATCGGATTTTTAACATGCTGAACCAATTTTTCTAAAACAGTGGAAGAACTTTTGTTGGAAAGGATGTGTCTTGTTGAAAATATCCACACATCCAGGGAACGATACATTTCTCAAAAAACTCACAATAAGCTTACATAATTGTCCAATCCAAGGTTCAAACACAAATTTCCAGATGATCTAGGTACTGAAAATCAGAAACTTCCGGCACAAAATTCAAAAAACACGTGAAATGACAATGACGTCTTGGGTTAGGGATTGGTTATTTATGGCAACCGTTGTTAAGGAAAACCTTCGTCTCTAGCGCCATCCAACGGGTAGTCCTCTAAACAAATCCGACCTGATTAACTGGTTGCCTAAAACTTTATCTACATTGGCTCCCATTCAAGTTTCCTATATATTTTGAGTGATATGTGGTTGAGACGTGGCAATATCTGATCGCAAATCCTGACTTGAGGCCTGTGACGCTATTGATTACAAACATCTGCTGCAGTGAGGTTAGTGCCATGGCGTCAAAAGTTCATTCTTTTATTTCTCAGGAGAAAAACAAGCCCAGTGAATTATCTTCTAAGTATTCCAAATTGCGCTATTTATCGTTTTATCCATAAAACAATTACTTTATAATCTTACACTACATCATTTCCAGCTTTTCAGAAAAATTCAGATTGAATTAAGAAGATTTCATATGATATTCAGATAATTCATTTGAAATTCAGAAATTTTCAAGTGAAATTCGGATATTTTATTTGATATTCAGAAAATTTCAAATGGAATTAAAATATTTTACTTGATATTCAGAAAATTTCAAATGAAATTCAGATATTCCATTTGAAATTCAGAAAATTTCGAATGGAATTCAGAAAATTTTATCTGATATTATTCAGATTTTGACGACTGACGACTGACTGAGGTTAAGACTTTTGACAATTTTATTGTCAAAAGTGTGATAAAAAGACTTTTGTCATAAAATTTGCGGTTCAACTCGCAAATCAAATTTTCTTTTTATTGCGCGATGGAATTCAAGGATAATTTGTGCAATTTGCCGGATTCCGACGGTTCAATGGGACGTACATAGACTGTTGCCCTGTAGGCATCTGCTACATGCAGCATGTTTGCTGCCTTTAATTAACCTTCCGCATGACAACGTTAATTGTCCTATTTGTCGCACTGAAGTGATAAATGAAGTAATCATGCAAGAAAGTACAAAAAAATTGTACTCAAGACCGGGAGCGCATCCGGGTCTTGTAAAGATTAGGCATCCACACATTATTGATTTTTTTCCATTTTTGAGCATAGTTTTGGGTATATAGAACAATTTCAACTAAAAAAAATGCTGGATGAACAGCTTTTAACAAAAAAAAATAATCCCATAACAAATTAAAATTTTATCAGGATTCAGTGAGAAAAACTCATGACATGAAACTCAAATGACAGCTTTGTCACATTGTTACAATCCATACAAGCTACATATTATAGAACAAACAGGCAATGTTGCTGAACTTACCCAAACTTTTCAAAAACAATGAATGCAATAGTTTTTGTCTGTATATTTTAATATACTATGACAAACATAATAAAACAGTAAAAAAAACAACCATATGGACAGGAGAGTTACTTTTTAAACGATATTCAAGAGAACATCCACCGGCCACGCTGGGCAGGAGCGTACCTTTTTACTTGGGCAGGACTAGCCATATGGGCAGGAGCGTTACTTTTTAAACGATATTCAAGAGAACATCCACCGGCTACGCTGGGCAGGAGGGTACCTTTTTACTCGGGCAGGAGCAGCCATATGGGCAGGAGCGTTACTTTTTAAACGATATTCAAGAGAACATCCCACCAGCTACGCTGGGCAGGAGCGTACCTTTTTACTCGGGCAGGAGCAGCCATATGGGCAGGAGCGATACTTTTTAAACGATATTAAAGAGAACATCCACCGGCTACGCTGGGCAGGAGCGTACCTTTTTACTCTGGCAGGAGCAGCCATATGGGCAGGAGCGTTACTTTTTAAAAGATATTTGAGAGAACATCCACCGGCTACGCTGGGCAGGAGCGAACCTTTTTACTCGGGCAGGAGAGTTACTTTTTGAACGATATTTTAGATATGGCGGCACGATGGACATCTGAATATACACCCCATCAATGAAGTTCTCTGGAGTGGAGTGTACATTGCCGACGACACCGAACTACGGAACATCTCAATCCCCGACGCACCAAACCACAGTCCTGCAAACATCTGAGCGAAACTTCATCCACTACAGACAAGAAGGTCATCAGATGGAAAACATTTCCCACAGCATCCATTTTGAACCGACCACTAAAACTGAATGATTTCTTCAAAAACACAACAAAATTTCAGCAAATGAAACCCGCGAATTCACAACATCAAACGGATGCGTGGCTATGTGCATAGAAAAAATCACAATCTAATGCGCACACTCCCCTTGGTAGCTTTCGCGATTATCAAGCCGACCGTCAATAAAATGGCGCCAAAACGAAAAAGAAAAATAAATGAAAAAGAAAAACTTGGCAACACCGCGCGTATTTTTCACTCTCGGTCGTTCTTTAGTGAGTATAGTGTCTTGACAACCTTGACAGTTATTGATGATATCGAGTTCGCCGCGATGTTCTGTGAATCAAATTTTTAAAATTTATTTTTCCTGCTCGACTATATGTTTTATCTTCTTTAGTGGTTACGTGAGGAACTGAAGTACATGAGAACAACAGAAATTGTCCATTTCAATGACCCACAACTCGAACAAATCGAGATTTTTGGAAAATGTTCGTATGAAACAATGTGCCTAAAATAGTGTTTTTTCTACAAAAAAGTGATTGATCCTGCATTTTTTCTCTTTAGAATAGTTAAACGAAGGATAATTTTCCAAATTCGCCTTTGAAAAGTAAAAAATACGTGGATGCTTAATGTTTACAAGAACCGCGCATCCTGCTCTGTGCAAACCGAGGAGAAGATTGGACAGCGTTGGCTACCACACTCGGAATTCGGTACAAAACAGCTTTCCATTGGGTGAAGTCTAGGCGAGTGCAGATGCATCAGCGAAGAGGTGTTAAGGCGAAAAGTTTGACTGAGGCGGAAGCCAACAGAATTGTTGAGTGGGTGGAGGAAACCTGCGACATTACATTAAAACAAATTCATGCCAAAATTCAAAACAAGTTTGGGAAAACATTGGCCTTATCTACTATTTCAAACTACCTAGATGGACAGTTGTTTACAGTTAAACAAGTACATACGCAACCACATACCTACAACAAATGCAATGGAACATAAAATACGAAAAGCGGACTTTGTACGAAATTTGAATTTGCTAATTCAAAAAGGCAAACAAGTGATGTCGATTGACGAAACAAATTTCAATTTGTTTTGCCGAAGAACACGGGGGCGATCACGTGCGGGTACCAGGGCAGTTCAAATACTGCCCTCATCTAGGGGACCCAATGTACATCTGATTGAGGTGAGTCTGGAGAGAAGAAGGGGGTCTTTCACGGCTATTCTGGCAAGACAGAGTATGGAAAGGGTTTTTGTCTGCTGGCAAGAAATGGGCAAACATTTAGAAGACCTCGTAGTAGTATGTGATAACGCACCATGCCACAGTCAGCTGGAGCAGGTTTCTGATGCATCACCTGCCACACTTTTAAGACTGGCCCAATATTCTCCGATTCTTAATCCGATTGAAAATATTTGGTCCAAAATAAAGTCTTTGGTGAAGTCTCGTCTGAGAATACCAGCTGTGGTCGGAGCCGGGGTTACTGAGCAACGGCTTATATATCTTGAACAAATAATAGATGATGCCAAAGATGCGGTTGTGGGTGGAGATTGCGCTAGGTCCGTTCAGCATAGCACCACTTACCATGCAGCAGCCCTAGCCCTTGAGGATATGCCTGCAGGCATGTAGCTTGCTTGTAAAATTTTATGCCTACATAGTTTTTATTGCGTTTTGTTCAGTATCTATTAAAGTTGTCGTATTTTGAAAAATAATTTAATATTGTACCTTATTATATAAAATTAATCATATTTATGATACCCAAGTACATAATTACATATTATGTTGTTTATGAATTATGTTTATTAAATTCATATCCAACGAACAATATACATAGACTCCTGGTTAGCGAATTTGCAAGATCACTTTACAGAATGGATGAAATAAAAAAAATTATAAAACAGGGTGGTAAACACATATAAACATAATGAACTTGTCCATATCTTGGAAACAATCAATTTTTGAGAAGTCTGAGGTTATGTATACAAAAGTTTTCTGAAATTTGCAGCATATGAATATACATATGTATAAATAATGAAAATGAAGGGTCAAAAGTGCGACCGATCGAAAATACCCCCCCAGGTAGCGGCTTAGCAGTGATAAATCAAAAGTGTCAACTTTGAAAATCTGAATTTCAATTGAAATATTCAGAATTTCAAATGAAAACTTGGATTTTTTTTTAATAAAATGTTTTTCTGGATTTCAAATGAAAATTTCCGAATTTAATTTGAAATTATCTGAATTTCAAATGAAATATCTGAAAATCATCTGAAATTATCTGAATATCACATGAAATATCTGAATGTCAATTGACATTTTCTGAATTTTCAATGAAAAATCTGAATTTCAACTGAAGTTTTCTGAATATCAAATAGAGTATCTGAATTTCAAGTGAAATTTTCTGAATTTCAGCTGGAAATGGTGTAGTGTGTGGTCATAAAAAAAACCAGGCGGACATTTTGTCATTTCACCGGTAATTGAACAAAATCAAACCAGACCTCTTCTATCATTGTGTTTGTGTCAAAACATTCAATGCTAAAGATATAGGCGTTATGTGTCTTGTAACTCGAAGGTCGGCTACGTGCGCTATTTGAATACACACTCGAATGAAGCGTTCTTAGTTTTCCAGTTGATTTCTCTTTAACTTAAATTAGCGTGTATTCGAGATCGATTATTCAATTTATTAACGGTATTTTGATCTTGATTAGACGTTGGCGTTTGCATTTTGTTTTGAGTTGATCTTTATCTGTGATTGTTTGATTATGTCTCAGGCTGTTGGTTCATCTTGGTTCGGATTCCAACGCTGCTGGAAGTAATTCAGGACTAAATTCTCAAGGAAAATTGCAAGTTTCACCAAGTTTAATTAAAACAACGGACCAGAGTTAAAATCAACACAAACTATTCCCAACAGGAAGTTAAGGTCATTTTTTGGAAATGATTTTACTAAATAAGAAGTTTCATGACGTTTCGAACTTTGACTTTTTCGAAAACGTAGAATTGATGGATATATTAATTTGTCAAGTTTAAAAACCGCTTTGATTTTCATCTTTATATACAGGGTGTCCCTGAAATGACACAAACACTTATCCCAGCGAAATTACTCAAGAGAGAGAAAAACTCCCCAATACATTGAAGTATTGGATACAAGCATCTGAATTATCAAAAAGTCAATTCCAAAATAACTCAAAACGAATAACTTCATTTGACAACACGTTTATAAAACTTCCGGTTAATCACAACCCGTCGCTATAGAAACAAAAAACGTAATTTCATGGTCGAAGACTAGGTACCAAAAATTATAAAAATCGAACGGCACGTTTTTGAAAAAAGTAGGAAAAAACATTTTTTTTTTAAATTTTTGACGCCCTCTTAAAGAAGCATTTTTGGATAAAGGTAAGTTTGCCCAGATCGCCTTATTTTTGGTTAAGGAATCTGTGGTTAAACGTTGTACAGTCATTTCAGGGACACCCTGTATACTTAAGTCTTGAATCTTGAACTCCGAATCTAGTATGGCGTCAAAAGTTCATGCAGGTACCAAATTCAACATTTCAGTGTGAGCGGTTTCGAAAGTAATTGAGGAAAATCCGTCCTTAGGGTGACATTGCATCTACAGTGTCTCCCTGGATCAACGCATGAATAGGTGAAAAAGACAAAAAAAAAATTGAATCAAAATCTCACCTTCTGGGGTTTAGCCCCTGCTTGGATGGAAAATAATTTTTATCATAATTTTAGTTTCGAAAAGTCAAGTAAGTCTTGGAAATTAAACTTGAAGCTATTTCTCTCACCAGTGAAGAGCTTCTTCTATAAGAGATACGACAAATTGTTATCGAAAAAAGTTGTTGGTTCTGAAATTTTACATTATCACTAAGTTTTTTATTCTGAACAACTTTCTTTAACAACATTTTGTCGTATCTCTTATAGAAGAAGCTCTTAACTGGTGAGAGAAATAGCTTCTAGGTTAATTTCCAGAATATACTTGATTTTTTCAAACTAAAACTATGACACAAATTAGTTTCCATCCAAGCAGGGCTGAATCCCAGAAGATGAAATCTCAATTCAAAAACACACAATATGTAAAAAATTGCGATTTTTTCGAAAACCACTCGCTTAATCGGTATGAACTAAAAGTTCTTTTTTCACGTAAAAAACCTTGAAATTTCTAATTTCAAAATCTGAATGTGAAAAAAAAGGTACCTTCTCCGATTAAGAGGAAAAATGCTTCATAAGGGAGAAGCATTTTTCTACTAATGTTTATGGGAAGTTTTTTTTTGTTCATGATAATACCCAATGATCTTATAACTATAGATGAAACATTGCGAAATGAACATGAGGACAACACCGAACTTTGCACTCGGTTACAGAGTTTATCCCACCACGTTGTTTGCCAAACTTACTCTATTAAATGAATAATAATAATAATAATAATAATCGTTTATTAAGCAAAGCTTACAATAATAATAACAGTAGTCGGTGTAAAGAAATAATGGTAAAATAAAAACGAAAATGGAACTTAGGTAAATATAGAATTAAAAATATCTACTACATACTATTATAAATACATAAAAATAATAGAAGTGATAAAAATGTAAGATAAAAGAAAAATGGGTGTATATGGTACATCAACTCGACAGACTAAAACTTTGATAAAACATGTTCTCTGATCAGTCTTTTGAATTGGGATAATGTATCACAGCATTTGATGTCAGGAGGTAAAACATTGTACTCCTGCAAGCCCTTATATAAAATTGAGTTAAACAATAGATTAGTATTACACTTATTCACTAAAATAAAATCATGTCGATGTCTTGTATCGTAACTATGGACATCACCAAAGTAACTAACTCTATCACATATATATGGTGGAAGCATACCCTTATTGATTTTAAATATAAAAATATATACATTCAACATGACCTTTTGTTTTACGGATAAAAAATTCAATACAGATAACATCAGTCTTATCGGTGTGTATTTATCACATTTTAAAATGATACGCATGGCCCTATTTTGTATTTTTTGAATTTGATCGGTCTTGTATTTTGGCAAATTACATAATAGTGTGGAGCAGTATTGTAGATGAGGTGCTGCGATAGTATTATACATAAGTATTTTGGTGTATATGGAAAGTTCCTGTCCTATTCTAGCTATAAAATTCACCTTTTGGGAAAATTTTCTCATAATATAATCACAATGAGCCATGAAGTTCAAATTTTTATCCAGAACAGTCCCTAAATATTTTATTTCTGAAACAATGTCTAATCTCACATCATTCACTTTTATCACTAGTTCTTTCATATTAATATTATTCAACTTAGATTTTGAACCAAATAAACAACATTTAGATTTATCAGTATTCAGGCTTAACTTATTGCTACATAACCAAATAAACAGGTTCTCCAACTCTTTGTTCATTACATTTTTCATTTCGGTTATATCTTTACCTACAACATACATCATGGTATCATCTGCGAACAGCACGATTTTACAATTATCATTTGTCACTGTTACAATATCGTTAATATATAACAGAAATAAAATTGGGCCCAAAACCGTTCCTTGCGGAACACCATATTTAACAAGATTACATGACGATACACTATCCCTGTATTTAACTTTTTGACATCTATCAGATAAATATGATCTAAACCACTTTAGGACTATATGCTCAAAACCATAATTTTCAAGTTTTTTCAATAAAATGTCTCTATCTACCGTCTCAAAAGCTCTTTTGAAATCCAAAAATACGGCTAACACCAGATTATCACAGTCAATAGCTTTAAAGAATTCATCACAGATATTTACAATAACTGACTCACATGAATGGGAAGGTAAAAAACCTGACTGATTAGGAACAATAATCTTTTCTGCAATACAGTACTGCATTAATTGGTTCTTCACACACATCTCCAGGAGCTTCTCAGGAACGGGAACTGTATTGATCGGCCTGAAGTTAGCATGCTGTTTCGTGTTGGGAACCTTTGGTACTGGGATGACAGTTGCCATCTTCCAACTATCAGGAAAAACACCATAATGAAGTGAAGAGTTCAGGACGTCAAGGAGTCTATCACCAACAACAGAACAAGCATCTGATAGAATCTGCTTGCTAATTCCACTCTCTCCTCCACCAACATTCTTCATATCCCTCAGATACTGTTTCATTTGAGGCATGGTTACTTCAGCAAATTTTGAAAAGGTCTTCTGATTCTGATGTCTTGAGCTATGGGTGAAAGCAGATGAGGTCTTGATAACGGGAATATTAGCAACAATATGTTCAATACTGTCCACGAAATAATCATTAAACTTTTCAGCTATTTGAAGTTGGTCCGTTACCAGTTCAGCTGCAAACACTATCTCATCAGGAATGTTCCGATTCTTCTCAGGTAGTAGAGTTTTTAGACTTTTCCAAAGCTTTCTAGGATTGGACTTGTTGAAATCAATTTCACGTTGGTAAAATGTCTCCTTTTCCTCCCTGATTTTCGTTACTATGATATTACGTAGTATTTTGAATTGATTCCAAACCTCATCATCACCAGTGAAAACAGCCCTCCTGTACAAAACATCCCTTTCCTCCATCATCTGCTTGATCTGATGTGTTATCCATTTCTTGTTGTTATTGAATTGATTGACATGTACTTGTATAAGTTTAAAATACCAGAAAGACAGTTAACGAACGAGTCTGCTAAAACATTCACATCAGATATATTATTGTTCCATTCTGTGACTAGAAGCTTATCTTGAAATTGTACTAAATTGTAGTTTTTCATGGCTCTTTGGTGTTTTATCACAGGCGTTTCTTTGGTTAGTTTTGATAGTATCACAGATAAAATAGAATGATCACTAATCTTTGGTGTGATGTGGATTTTGTGTAACAAATTCTTATCATTAGATACTATATAGTCAATGAGTGTTTGACTGTTTTGCGTCACTCTTGTTGGACTTTTTACAATTTGATGGAAACCATTTGCATATATATGATTTAACAGTTTATGACCGTAAAAAGTTTCTTTCAAGAGATCAAAATTGAAGTCGCCGACAATTACATTAACACCTTGGAATTCACTTATTTCATCCAAATAATCAGAAAAGAATTCCTCAAATTTAGTGTCTTCTTTTTTTGGCGGGTGATATAACACAGTGCACAAATATTTGACAGATTGCAAAGAAAATTCAACAGACAATAACCAGACATAATTTTCGACACATTTTACAGTCCAACGTCTGTACTTCATACCATTCCTTATAAACGCTGATACTCCCCCCGTCCTTCTGTTGTTGGATGTGCATTGTTCCATTTGGTATCCTTCGATGGTTAGCTCTTTAAGGTTGATATCATCACACACGTGGGTCTCTGATAACAGAAGCACTATTGGTTTCCACTCGCACGTCAGGGTAACAATTTGGTCCTTATTATGTAAGTATCCCTGACAGTTTAGATATGTTACATTACAAGTAGTAGCAATATCCGAATCTAATTGCTATTTAATGAATTTATTTCGCTGAATTTGCTCGACTCGTTTAAAAGACTGACATTGTTTAATGTCCCAAACAACATGATCTACCTTCAGATTTAGACCATATTTATTGTTGTTGAATACACAATTTGAACATTTAAAGATGCTACTAGAGCATTCACTCACATCATGGGCACCACTACACTTGGGACATATTTTATCGTCTTTGCAATCCTTGACGACATGACCGTAACGACAACATTTAAAGCAACGCACAACATTATAGTCATTGAAAACTATGCATCTACTCCAACCTAAGTTGATCCTCTGGACCTCCATAATTTTACAGTAGCTGACATCGTCCACTTCCAGGATCATGTTGAACCTATTCTTGGCAACTTTAGATTTACGTAGAATTTTCAAGCCTCTATTTGATTCAGCAGGAAAATTATTTTGTTTCATTAATTTTGCGATTAACTCATCGTCTTTGACATTCACGAATTCCTCATCCACTCCTACAATCTTAACACGATGTTGAATTATCTTGTGTCTATCCACAGTATAGTCATTTCCAAGATTTGCCTGTATTTGGGATTGTATAGAGGTTATTTCTTTCTCACTACCACATTTCAGAATCAAACCGCCAGACTTCGTTGTTCTCCCCATGGACATACCAACACCAATTTCGATGGGATCCACTTTCTTCTTGATTTCATCCTTCACTTGTTGCGCGTCCTTCTGCATTTGACCATCCTTCTTTTTGATAACTAGGACACTACTACGCAGCAAAAAGATCAAAACATTGTTTGGAATAATTTTCAAACCATTTTATGTATGAATTTAATCAAATAAGTTGATGGTAACCTTTTTGTTAAAATTGAAACATCTCTTCAGATTTGTTTATGTATTAAGGATTTAGAAAAACCGGTATTTTCTTCTGAAAATTAAAAAAGACGTACTTCGGCAACGCACCAAAATTAGGTCCGCTTCTATCGATCGGATTTTGTCTACACGTTTTATTCATATTTCGTCTCATTGGTGTATCTTGTTTTTTGACTGGGGTTTGATGTTGATTTTGTGAATGTTTATTGTGTTTTTATTCTGGTTTAGTTTGTAGTGCTTCATTATTTACTTATATGGTATATTCAAATGACTGGCAAGTGTCAAGCTTGCAGTAAATAAGAATTTAAGAATTCTGTAAAATAGTTACGCCACTGGCAGCTTCGCGTGTAGTAACCGAAGCACATTCCAGTGAGGTGCAAACGTATCTCCACTCAGTGCCCCGCTCAACTCCTCCTCACGTCTCTTCTATGTTCGATGTTGGCCACACGATTTTTCACAGAAAGAAATGTTTCATCGATAGTTATTAGATCATTGAAAATACCCCTCGAATTTCTTACCAATGTTTAGGAAATCCCTGTATACACTCTGCAATGATTTGTAATTGGCATGAAATTTTCGAAAAATTCTGAAAAGTTGTCCACAACGTTGATGAATACTTTGTCCAACAGTTCTTTTAGTAGAATAGGCATCGTACATTCGACAAATACTTCATATCATTCATAAATATTTATAACAAATTTCGATTTCAGAACGTAGCACTCCACCTCCTTCCCCTCAAACTCAATCGTTTGGAACACTCAAAGGATTGGAACAAAGTATGAATCCTCAACTCATGAGATATGCCAGAGAAACTGACATTAGTATAGCTGTCACGCGTAAAGAATCTCGCGAAAAACTATTCCTACTATTTCCTCCCCTAGCCATGTATTTGAAGTCGCCAGTATCTAGTCCGGACCAAGTAGAGCCATTTAAGGAAGTATTTGGAAACAGGGTATTTTTAAAATGTGAAAATATTAGACTTAAATTGCAAGTTGTGGATGAAAAGGAGAATCTATGCCAAGTTGAGCCATATTACACATCACTGTGTCTGTTTGATGTTAAGAATGGAAGAAAATTGACTGAACACTTTCATTTTGACGTGAACACTGAGAATATCCGCACTACTTTTAATAATACACAGCATCACAATGGAGCATCTAAATCAAGCATTGACAGTCTTCAGAAGGTTTCTTCTGAATATTTGTTGTATCCTAGGCAGAGTTTGTTCAATATTACAAATCCTCATCCAGATATCTTTTTATTCATCAGAATAGAAAAAGTTCTGCAAGGAGGTATTAATCAGAGCTCAGATCCTTATATTAAAGCGAATAAGGATCCAAAGATTGGACTGAAGTGCTATAAGAACATAGCCACATGCTGTCAGAGACTGGGAAAGTATAGAATGCCTTTTGCTTGGACTGCTAGACCTTTATATAGGTAAGAAACGTTTATTTTTTTGATACCTTTCATCGATAACCATTTTCAAAGTACTTATGCTGACCTGCTAAAAGGAGGCTTGAAGATAGAGCTTCGATCGGTAATAATATTTTTCGTAGCTTCTTTCTCAAAAGTTATTTCTAGTATCATTCTGATTTATTGATCTCTCATCAGTGATGTTTTTTTGATAGATTTCTTTTCACAAGTATTATCTTTTTGGGCTATTATTAACGATCAAGAAGTCCATGTTTCTTTACATCTAAAACCACCCACCATTGTATGAGCGGTAGTCAGGAACTATTTAAAATAATTGTTCCAACCAAAACATTCCTTTTGACGTGAATAAACTGAAATTGTCTAGGTTAATCAAATAAAGCAACCTTTTGTAAGTAACAAAGAATGGGGAACTGACGTCACATGTTATTTCTTTTGATTTTTTTTGGAATTGACTTCTTGATAATTCAGATGCTTTTATCTAATAGTTCAATGTATTGGGGACTTTTTCTGTCTACTGACAAATTTCGCTGGGATTAGTGATTGTGCCAAAAAAATTTTTCAATTAGGTACACAGACATTTTATTATTGATTTTTTAGCATAACTACTTATTCCAGCCGATTTTTTCAATTGAGGAAAAAACTTTCTTACACACTTGGTTATTACATGAAAACATCTGAATTATCATAAAGTCAATTCCATAAAAAATCAAAAGATATAGCTGCATATGATGTTACTGATTTTTGATGGAATTGACTTTCTGATGATTCAGATGTTTCCATCTAATAACCCAGTCTTTAAGAAAGTTTTTTTCTCTCTTGAAAAAAGATGCTGGGATAAGTAGTTATGCTAGAAAAAAATCTAATCAATAATAAAATATCTGTGAAGCTAGTTGAAAAAAAAAAATTCTATGACTATTCAATAATAGATGTATTATACATCCACTTTCTATTGGTTAATGTAACTCGTTACTCATACCAGTGACTTTTTTTCATTACTCAATTGTTTTTAACCAATGAAATGATCTAATCTCATTACTCCACTCTTTTAGAGACAATCAGAACATTCGACAAAATGTCAACTTTCAAATACATCATTTTGAATCAGCCTATTTGACCGTCCATACTTGTTTTATAGTCATTGTCACATTGTGTTAACAACCTAGCCTCACTAAGTAAAGTAGTTCCACAAAATGTTTCGTGACTAGTTCTCAAAAACTGCCGTCCAAATGAAATTGAATATTTGAAAGGTCGCTTCAATTATTGAATAATCAAAGAAAAAGTATAGTATTCTACTCGCGGGAAATGGATATTACTCACTCAGATGATTACGCTACCCGCCTACGGCTCATAGCGCAAACTTCATCCTCGTGAGAAATATCCACCATTTCCCGCTCGTTGAATAATATACTATTTTCTATGACTATTCAATAATAGATGTATTATACATCCACTTTCTATTGGTTAATGAAACTCGTTACTCATACCAGTGACTTTTTTTTCATTACTCAATTGTTTTTAACCAATCAAATGATCTAATATCATTACTCCACTGTTTTGTAGCCAATCACAACATTCGACAAAATAACAACCTTCAAATACATCATTTTGAAACAGCCCATTTGACCGTCCATACTTGTTTTATATTCATTGTCATATTGTGTTAACAACCTAACCTCACTTTAAGTAAACTAGTCCTCAAAAAGTGCCGTCCAAATGAAATTGAATATTTCAAAGCTCGCTTCAATTATTGAATAATCATAGAAGAAGTATAGTATTCTGCTCGCGGGAAATGGATATTACTCACTGAGATGATTAAGCTACTCGGCTACGGCTCGTAGCGCAAACTTCATCCTCGTGAGTTATATCCACCATTTCCAGCTCGTTGAATAATATACTATTTTTGGCACAAACACTTATCTTAGCAAAATTTTTCAAGATAGAGAAAAACTCCCCAATACATTGAACTTTTAGAACAAAAAATCTGAATTATCAGAAAGTCACTTCCAAAAAAAAATCAAAAGAAATAACTACATATGACGTCACCTTTATAACCTAATTTATACACTTCCAGTTAATTTCAACCGGTCGCTATAGAAACAAAAAAACGTTATTTCATGGTCCAAGACTAGGTAACAAAAATAATCAAAATTGATTTGCATGTTTTGAAAAATGTGGAAAAATTTTTTTTTTTTTTTAATCTTTGCCGCCCTCTGTAGACTTAACGGAGCAATTTTGGATATAGGTAACTTTGACTAGATCACCTTATTTTTGTTCAAGGAATCTGTGGTTAAGCGTTGTACAGTCATTTCATGGACACCCTGTATAATAGATACATACATTTTATAAGTCGAACTAGACGTCGAGAATGCAAAGTTTTGACGTGAACTCGCGAAATAATGTAATATAATATCGCAACATCCATTTTGCCAAACAAAAACTAACCCAACTCTACTCAATCTACCGCAAAATCAAAACAAACTTAATTTAAATTTGAGAACAGTGAACTTACCGACAAGCGCCGACCATTGCTTCGAAATCTATTTTTTTAGATAACTAATTTTCAGTCATGTTCAAAGGAGCTAGTGCGAAGACGATGGGTGCAACCAAAATAGTATTCTTGGTAATCTATGTAGAAAAACCGATCCTTTTTGGGTTTTGGCAGCACTGACTTGAGCGTTTCTGTTTTTACTATTTGAAAAAAGTCCTAGTTTCTTTTTTTTTATTGGATTCAAATGAGACTCAGGGGCATATTCGATCTTCGATACCAATACGAATTCGTTTGGTGAGATTTGAGACTAACAACAATCACTGAATGACGAAAATAAATTTGGATAGTTAAAAATTGGTATAGAATCGAGTGAATCAATTCCAAAAATTATGTGTAGGAGTGGCTTACGATAAACCAATTTTGACCGAGACCAGCCGTTTTCATTGAAACTGCTATCGGTCTCTGATAAATTAGATTGATTCCTTATAACTTCAAACAATATTGGCTCATTTCTAAAGATTTGTCCAATTATTTACTATACAGGGTGTAGTGGATGGTACCTTCGACGTATACTGAAAACGGGTCCTAGGATCGTTCTGAAAATTTGGTCATCTACGTAAGCCGTGTTGCTCTATCGATTTAAAAAATATATTTAATAATGCGACGTTGCCGCTTCTATTAGAAAGAAGCAGCAACCTTGATATTTCAAATGGAATGCTATGTAAATTATTGCATTTCCAGATTCTCCAGAATATTCTGAATATGTTTCATGGATAATATTCTATGCCTATCTCCAGCGGTTCTCGAGAAATTAATCATTTTTTTTTCATCAAAATGTAGCTCTAGTTTCATTTCTATTACTACGCCACTGGGCTACATGGAAATTTGAAATTTTGAAAGTAAGTCGGAAAGACCTTCTCTATTGTTCCTGTGTAAAGAAATATTCCGTAAATTATACAGAGCCGTGAAAAATAATTTGTTTCCTGTTGGTATAAAAAAAACTTAAAAGTGCATTTTTTTAAATGGAACATGCTGTTTGATATCAATAATCTTGAAAGTCAATTAGAATCCCTTTCGAATGATTGGATGTCCATATACCTAAATGTTCATGTTTTCGAAACAAACCCCCTTTGACAGTCCGACAAGCAAATAAACCTGGATAGAAAGAATGCGGCGTGGACTATCTGATTGGCTACTTACAGAATCAGATGATAATCAAACATCTCATAGTAACCGCTTGGAAATAGGCGTAGGCATAATAATAAAATTACTGACATGACTTGTTTTTTTGTATATCAAGCTCTTTTGTATCGATTAATGAATAATAATAGAGTGAGTATATGCAAGCTGATACTTCTCTGAAATTTCTCAAGGAATCCATAGCGGTACTCATTCATATTTGTTTCTATTTAAAAATCACGAAAAAACAGCAATTTTGTGTTTCGATAGGATCGTTACGCCATCTTGTAGCTATCTTGGGAACTTCTGATATATTTCCAGCATTTTCTCTATTCCATATTACCCTGTAATTTTTTTACCGCAAGTCTCTGGGATGCCTACTTTCTGAGATCTGGTACCTTGCCATTCTTAAATAGACACCTTATACGTATATCCGTACAGGGTTATCTACCCACCTTCAGCTCTTAATATGAATTAATACAAAAGTTTTTTTTTTAGTTTTTTTCACGTAGTATCTTTTGATGATAGCGGAAATAAAAAATCGGCTTGACAACATTGGAAAAATTGATGAAGTTATATTTTTTTGAATGGAACACCCTGTATATTATTGGCTCAAATGATAGATCTTTTTCTTCTGTTTCGAAATATATAATATATGTTGGTATTTAATAGTAACATAATATATGAAGGAATTTTGTTCAGCCGATTTCGCGCTATTCAAGTTCAAAGTCACATTGAATTCAGCCAGAAATTTTAGGCAGAGTCATTTTTTGTTTGTTTTGTATTTGGGTCAAAATATATTTGATAACCCTGTACAGCGTGCAGCTCACAAAACAACTAAACAGCTTGGCGAAGTGAACCAAACAATTTGCAGAGATGTGTAAAAAAGTGGCGTTCGGATTGCAGACTGCATGGTGTTTGGTGTTCAGATTATGGATATCTTTTAACGTAATTGAGGCGTTCGGATTATAGGGTATTCCGGATTATGGGGGTTCGGACTATCCATACATTACTGTACAGTATATTCAATTTCAAAAAACACACTGTTAAGCTTTTTTGAACCTGGACAAGAAAAAAATAATTTCATATGACCCTGTATATTTCACGAAATATTTCTTTACTCAGGAGCAATACAGAAGGTATTTCCAAATCACTCTCAAAATTTCAAGTTTCTATAAAGCCTAGTAGCGTACTTAAAGAAATGAAACTATAGATATATTTTTCGGAAAAAAAAAAGGAAATTGATTTATTTCTCGAAAATCGCAACAGCTAGGTATAGGATAATATTGATGAAAAATATCGACAATGACAAAGCAAATCTTGTTCCTAAGCTATTCAATGATATTAGGAGGTTTTTGGATATAGAAGAACCTCCTCATATAATTTAAAATCCAGAATGTTCTGAAGAGTCTAAAAATGCAATATTATACCTAGTTCCATTTAAAACATCAAAGTTGCTGCTACTTCCTGATAGAAGCAGCAACGTTGCATCACTGAAAATATTTTAGATCGATAGAGCATCACTGCTTATGTAAATGACCAAATCTAGTTGCTGCTACTTCCCAATAGAAGCGGCAACGTTGCACGACTGAAAATATTTTAGATCGATAGAGCATCACTGCTCACTTAAATGACCAAATTTTCAAAACGAACCCAGTACCCGTTTTCCTTGAACGTCTAAAGTACCATCCACCGTGAGACACCCTGTAGTTTCTGAGGTATTGTGATTTAACTCCGTTGATGTTTTCTACCTCCAAGGTTTTTGACTCAAATTTTTTTCATTCCTCATTTCAACGACTTGTGTATTAGATAAACAGACATGGTGTCTTAGCTAAAAGTATCCATCTGAAAAAACGGACAGAAAAACTCTCACCAAAAGAATTAGTGATCGCTCATTTTTAACTTATTCCGCCCCTTATCATATCCCCAGAATTCAAAAGATCTATCTCTTGTGGTTATTTGATAAAACAAAGGTAAAAAAAATGGATGACACCAGAGACTTGAACTCGGCAGTTATGATCAGGGTCAAAGAACCTTTAAAAGAAGGTATCTCAATTTAATATTTTGGGGTGAATCTCACATCCGCTTAAGTGGTGAAGTTGTGAAGTGGAGAATAATAATTTGCGCAAAATGTTTCTTAATCAAAAAAATCGACGGGTCCGAGCATTTTTTATTTTCTTTGGGGCATTTCGGTTGGATACTTTTGGCTTGGACACCCCGTATGACTATTTTTCTCATTAAGATTATTCGAATAATTTATTTTTGTAGTAATAGCGATTTCATGGATTTCTATCAAATATTGCTATAATTTTCTACAATACAGTACCCATAATCCCCATAACTCAATAATTTTTCAAATCAAACAAAAATCAACAACAATTTTCTCTCATTCTTTAGTAAAAAATATTCTTGAACTTTTACAACACGCCACGCCACTGGGTACTTCAGTGACACCAGGGAATCGGCAATTATGATCAGAATAAGGGATCGCTCGATTTTCCTTCCCATTTAATATTTGGGGGGGGCTAAGAGGGCGAAGTTGCGAAGTGGCAAATAATGTGCCCAAGAAGTTTTCCCTCAAGGCAAAAATCGACGAGTCCGAGCATTTTTTATTTCGTTTTCTTGGATGCCCGTTATTTGGGTTGGATACTAGCTGGGACACCCTGTATAGATATTTTTCTTAACAAGATTATTCGAATAATTTCTACGCAATTTTGGTGGTAATAGCGATTTCATGAATTTCTATACAAATTTGCTATAATTTTGTACAATATTGTACCCATAATGTTCATGTGATGTTTTCATTTCAGATTGTATAGTAATGAACTCGACACTGTATCCGATTTTCATGCCATTTATCGGCAAGAAAGCAACAAAATGACTGATGAAGAAGTCTTGAAAATTTTATCAGACTATCGAAAACCAGATAAATTCAATAAATTTACTGTGATTCCTGGATCTTTAGAAATTAAGATATCAGCATTTAGTGATCTTCCACCGAGTAAGTATCTGTTACAACCATATCTAACAAATATTTCAAAAATTAAAATATGATTTATTTAGGGTGAAAAATTTTGATGATTAATCTATCTGAATAAATAACGTTGATTTCAGTTTCTTATTGACATTTCTCGTTATAGATTGCCTCACTACCTCTCTGGCCTTATTGAAACCTTTTCCATTACCTCCAACAAATGAACCTACATTTGAAGTAGCAGAGTTTGAAGGTGACTCTGAGAAGGACGTTCATCCTTATACCACCTTTCTAAATCATCTCTACGTTTATCCTTTGAGTCTCAATTTCGATACTCAGAAAATATTCACGAGAGCTAGGAATATTGCATGTGTAGTTGAAGTTAGAGATAGTGATAACGAAGAAGCCAAGGGTATTCCAGTGAGTAGTTTTATTGCCGAGTTCTTGAAAAGGTTTTGATCGATGCTAGTGATATAAATAATCGATTTCAGTGTATTTATGGACGACCAGGTCAACCTCTATTTGTCTCTTCTATGTCTTGTGCCGTCTTACATCATAACACCATGCCGAGCTGGTATGAGGAAATCAAGATCAAACTTCCCACCAATATTCTCTACTCTCATCATCTACATTTCACATTCTATCACATCTCTTGTGATCTTACTAAGAAGAGAGATAATGGCATAGAAAGTTGTGTGGGTTATGCTTGGTTACCTTTGTTGCATAAAGGTAAACTGAACGTAGAAATGCAAACTATACCAGTCGCTGCCAGTTTACCGGCGGGTTATTTGTCCGTACATCCTTTTGGACTTGGAAAAGGGGTGAGTATGGATTGTTGTTTTATTGAACTGCTATTCATATTTGGTTGCTTTCATTACGTGAGTATTATTTTTCAGAATGCTGGGCCGGAGATCAACTGGGTAGACGGCCAAAAATCAATATTCACTGTCGGCTTTAATCTAGTTTCAACAGTAAATACAAAAGATCAACATCTGTTCAACCTTTTTTTACACGCGGAAAAGCTGTTAGATCCCAAACCTACCTCTATTCCATCTGAAATAGAAACTTGTAAAATTCTTAAAGCTCTTCATGCTATTCAACTGACGACACTTATCACGTTTCTACCAACTTTATTCAATCAACTTTTCACTCTTCTCGTGCTTACCAATAGTGAAGAAATTGGACTGAATGTGATACGAGTTATGATCAACTTGGTAAACATGTTGTGTGACACAAATAGGAAAGACATTCTCAATGCTTATGTTAAATTTTGCTTCGTACTACCGAAGAGCAAAAAGAACACGACTGTCCACGAAGAATTGAGTAAACATCTTCCCACAATCTTGGACCCAACTAATCCAGATTTTCTTGTTATCAATAAGTTTATGCATCATTCTGATTTTTTCTTCGAGATCATGATCAAGAGTATGACGCAGCATTTATTGGTGACTGGCAGAATAAAGGTGAGTGTATGATCTACTTATTATACAGGGTTCTGAAAAATGTCTTTACAAAATATAACCATATATTCTTGAGGTCGATTCACAGTAACTTATCTTGGGATGCGAAACCTGAATATGGACACTTTTCATTTTGGCCGTGAGAGGACGCGTCCACTGCACCTCTGAGGGTTAAAATGGCCATAACCTTTTTCTCAGTGTAGTTTTTTACTGTTTTTGTGAAGGAAACGATTTTCTGGACAAGTTCAAGCAAAATATACGCTCGTGTTATAACCCGCTAAAGTAAGACGTTTTCTAGATATTTGGATTTTTAGTGTTCAATGCCGCAGAGAATAATTCAAATCACTTTGAATACAAAACATTTTTGTCACCTTTAAGCCAAAAATTTGGTAGTTTTTAAAATTTATAAGTTGACATAACTTAAGATTAATTTATAGGTTGATATAGCTTACGATTAAGGCACTGTCCACGCCCATGGATTGATATTCATCCTTATTTTGATATGTCCCATAATGCCCGAGTTACATTTAATCTTACTTCGAAGTGGAAGTGACAGATTTCCGCTTGCCAAACAGGAATCAAATGTTACCATTCTCATTGAATTTGGCATAAGCGTGATTTTGAAGACAAATTCCATGAAGATGGTAGCATTCATGATATGATTCCCGTTTGCCAAGCGGAAATCTGTCATTCCCACTTCGAAGTGAAATTGAATGTAATCCTCAAAATTTTGTAGTCAAACTAGCAATGCAAATAGCATTCGGTGGAATGTGCCGGAAATTCAAAACACTATAGAGTTTCCTGGTAGAAATGGAATTTCTCCTATGCTGAAATAATAATGTTGAAGTTTCATTCATTCTGAACATTTTATTTTTTTGGTTAATTCGAAATTTTTTTTTCAAAGGAGACATCATAGAAAAGTGATTAAAATACACTTATTATATTCACTTTTCTATGGGAGACATGAAACTTTGTACCAAGTCATGTTCACATTGAGTGTTATGGGAAATTGGTTGGTGTAACACTTCTAATTGCACTGAGTATATCTTCATTTTGAAGGTTGGCATAGCTTTATGTGAGGTTCACATTCAATTTCACTTCGAAGTGGGAGTGACAGATCGAGCTTACGTTTAAGGGCCGGTTGTTGATCTACAGTTCAACATGAAAATTCTTATGAGTGAACTGAATTAGGTGTTGATTAAAACATAGAAAATCAAACATTTCTGGCAAAAAATGAGGGTAAGGCCATTTTGGCACACTAGTATTAGGTTAAAAAACTTGGTTTTGCGGAGTTTGGAAATGGAAAAAAGATAAAATCAGTAAACAAACAGATTTTATCAAGACTTTAACTAGAAATGGTAACATAGGTACATCAAATTCACACATTGAAAAAGTATTCTGGCAATTCTTCTGTATAGCAATACGGCAATAAAATCTTTAGTTTTTAGGTTTACATAGAAATTATGACGAATGGGGGGTATAAACTGTAATTATTCTTATAAATCATCTGTTTTCTTCACATCTACTTCATTGAGTAGAAGGATTTGGCTGTTGGAATATTTATACGGAACGATACTAGGCTGTTTTCGAGACGAATCCATCGCATTTCCATCCATTCAACTTTAGATTTGTCGAACGAAATTATTCTATTAGAAATGCTTCTTTCTAATGTAAAGTACATTCAATTTCACTTCGAAGTGGAAGTGACAGATTTTCGCTTGCCAAACGGGAATCATATGCTACTATCCACATTGATTTTGGCATAAGCGTGAAATTGAATGTAACTCAGGCATAATTCTTTCATGAAAAAAAAGTGACATCATCTGGATGATAATGAAAGTATTCTTCTTTCTAGCGGTCGTATAGTTATGACCGACCGCTAGACGAGACTAATCTTCAGGAATGTTCACTGTTAAAATTGCCAAGTTAGAAAATAAGATGATCAGACCAATAATAGTCACGTGTGTACTAACTTATTCAAACTGCTGTCAGAAACATAGGCATAGTGGCCCAACCCACAAAATATTAGGTTAGGCCAGTATTACCTTTTCAATTATGGAAACGATTATAAAATGCAGAACGAACTTAAGGCGACATCAACTAATAAGTAGTTCGCCTGTGCCACTTTGCATCTGAAAATATTCAAATAAAAGATAATTTCAGTATAATAAACCCGTTCTGGAAAAATTGTGGGCTAGGCCACTTTGCATCTCATAGCCTCATTTAATGCTTGGTAACATTTTGAGGTTATCCTATTTACGACTATTTCAAGAAAAATGGCTATCTAGTATTGATGATTCATTTGATGCTTTTGGAAATTTTCTGAGGTTATGGTACAGATTGTTTTGTTTCTGTTGCGTAAATTCTAAAATCATGTTATTTGCGGTTTTGATAGTTTCATTGTCGTTTTTAGAGAAAGCATCAATCTAGACAAGTAAAAATATGCTTCAAAGCCATTTTCTTCTTTTTTTTTTGGCTTTGAAACCCAGCCACTATACTAACGCAATGAACATTCGTTCAACTGACTAGAAATGTAAAAATATGCTTCGAAAGTCATTTTCTTCAGTATAATCTGAGAAAAAGCCAATCAAATGTAGACAAAGATAACCTCAAAATGTTTCCAGGCATTAATTATATACTAAAATCAACTAACCTTGTCGAAAACTTATTTAATCCAGTAAATATCACTGTTAAAAATCTTATTTGCTTATAAAGGATTCAAAAACACTCCCTTTTCCTTATGGGAATTCTCCATGGAATACGAAAAAAGTGGAAAAAATATAAGCTCCACCCACTTTTGTGACGTCAGGCAGTCTATTGCGAGTACGTTTCATTCATCCAAAAAAGGGCAACCAATAAGACTCCTTCAAGTTACGCCTTTCGAGTTATGTTGCCGGCTTGTCCGATAACGATAATAATATTTGGAAAAATTTCTACTCATTCTAAGATTAGGTGTTGAAAAAACTAGTTATAAACTGAAAAAAAAATAAAAAAAATACGTTAATATACTTGAACTTTCCCTGACAATATTTGTAATTATAGAAGTCGATATTTAAATGAGCTTTGTTTCACCAAGACTAGGTATTGAATTTTTGTAGTTAAATCTGGCAATATCGATTTTTTTTCTAGGAATTCCTTCCGTTGGGCACACTGTACAGTGCGCAGTGCCCTCTGATCAACACAATTAAAAGTGTGCATATTGCATCTCAAAAATCCTAAAGGAATCAAATTTTAAAGTCCTTCGTTAAAAAATGTTCTTAAATCTTGACAATTCGATTTTTGTTTTTTACTTTACCGCCCTGTATCTAGGAAACGGAGCAATTTCAGGAAAAGGTAAGATGCTTTAAATCGGCTTGTTTTGACATCAGGAATACGTGAATAAATTTTGTAAAGACCTTTCACAGACAGCGTATCAGATATACATTGCTCTCCTTAGTTAAAACGTTCTAACTACATTTTTCTCACTTTTCAGATTTTTTGCATATACCAGGATATTTTGTCATATTTACTTATTTTGCCAAGTACGAACGTCCTAACTTCACTTTATTCTTGTTAGAATTACCTAAATAAATTGTCCTATTTCCCAAAATTACGGGTTTTCAAACATAAAACGTAATAATTAATAATAATAACATAAACGTAATTAGCATAAAGAATTCCCTAGGGGTAGGGGTATAGGGGTTAGGTATAGGGGTTTCTTTATGCGTAATTAGGACGTTTCAACTAAGGACGGCAGTACAGGTGGCTCCATTTCATATTATATTGGTTTTGAAAGTGTTCATATGGTATTTGAAAATGTATGAGTTTGTTAAAAATATAAAACACACTTCAACTGTTGAAAATAATTAATACGAATCTCAAATGAAATATTGTTTTTTGCTGAATTGCTGAGATAGCGCCCATATTTATAGGAACTTTTGTATCGATTTTATCCATCAGTATACCTACTTAGTTTATAGATTAAGGACAAAATATGGGACCAATCAAATAAAGATTATTAAACACGTTCACATTTATCAAAATTATACATACTCAAAAATTAGACGCGACCTCTCAGAACATCGCACTGCATACTTATGCTGAGTGAAACGATGAATATAGAATAATTTCCTCGAGACAAAGCACTCAAGAAATATCCTCTTTTAAATTGAAAAATGGAGTTCTACCCACGCCTAAATAATGAATGTACATTGTGACCTTCACAGTATAACGTTTTATAAAATGTCTGTATACAGGCTGATTCAAAAGTAAACGTTTATGAGCCTTCACATGGGAATAAGCCACAGTTTTTTCGTTACTTCGAGTTTGAAAACGTTTTAGCCGATTATGATGACATTTGTATGTACGCTGACTTAACTCTTGGATTATCTGGTGGTAATAAATTTGATGAAACTTTCCCAGGGCCGGGATTAAATATTCGATAATTTTTTTCATAAAGTATACTTTTGATAAATGTACATTACAGATGCAACGCCACGAAAGATTTGCATTAGACTACCTGGATCGGCTAGAAAATGTAAGCCATGTCTTCATCTCATACGTATTGAATAAATATAAAGAAATGCACTTGGAGGCCAAAGAACTCAATAAAAATTTGGCAACTTTCCTGAAGGTAAGTTTTTTTTTTGACATTCCCGTTTCCATATAGCCTTATCCTCTACAAGATTCAATGTGTGATCTGTCTATTATTTTATAAGCATGTATCATAGAGACGAGATGCTACATATTACAATAATTCTTAGATAAAAAATAGTAGTTTTATTAAGGAAATGTTATATTTCAATATTGTTCACATGTCTATGTCCAAGTTTGACGTTAGCATTTTCTTGTTGTTTTAGCGCTGCTTGTCACTAATAGATAGAGGATTTGTGTTCAAACTAATCAAATGGTACATGGACAAATTTAACCCTGGCGATCCTCGAGTATTGCAAGAGTTTAAGTTTGCGTTTTTGGATATTGTTTGTAACCACGAGCATTATGTGTCGTTTAACTTACCCATCCAACAGTCCAAGTTGAGTCCTAGGAATAAGTCACCTGATCCTTTGGATGAATTGAGTTTGAGCGACAGTTTTTGCAAGCATCATTTCATTGTAGCTTTGCTTTTGGAACAAGTAAAAACATCGTTAAATGAAGTTACTTATATACGAAAAATTGCACTGAATAGTTTGCGAAATCTGATAGCCAAACACGAATTGGATGATAGATACCAAGGAAAAGGACAGATGGGAAGAATAGCTTTAATTTATCTACCCTGGTTGTCGATAGCCATTGAAAATGTCAACAGGTTGTCTCTGGATGGGAATTTAGAAGATGGAGCTGGTGATTGTATCACACAGAGAATGTCTTCCAGTAGCTCTTATCTGTTTGGTAAGAGTTCTGCCAGTGAATGCACACCTAAGAGCCATAGATTTACTCTACATTTGGACAAGGATAGTCCAATGCATATAAGGAATTCAGCGTTTTTCGACGCTATAGCTGGTCAATGTAAGTCTATGTTTACTAAATAATGTATTGAATTTGTGATGTTATGCGTACTATGAAGCGCAGATGTTTACTGTAGTGTACCCGACAGAACTCAACTACCCTGGAGATTCTAATTCTCCGTTTAATTTTTAAAAAGTTCAATATGTGAGCTGTATCGGTCGGTCCTGACTGTACTGTGGACCGATCTGCTAATGAAAGATAACGAAGCACATGTTGGGGATTCGGAGTAGGTTCGTGTGTTCGCCAGTCCGAACACCGAATCCACGACCCGATCGTGACCGATCAGAGTAGTTGGATTTAATGAGTGGGGCACGAAAAACGTTCCACCCCTGTTTTCTTTTAGGTAAAAATCGCTAGGACACATCCATTTTGGTTTTTTTACGGGACATATTTTTGTTGTATTTTCACCCACTACCTGTCAACCCCTAAAGCCTGTATGTTGCGTTCCTAAAGAAATCATGTTACCCGACAGACGGTGTAGGCTCTAGCATTATCGTATTGGAGAACAAAGTTCGGACGTTATTCCACAGCAAATTGAATGATATGGGGCCAATATACAGGGTGTTTCATAATATATGCGTAGGACTTCAGGATGTGATAGCTCGTCCAAAAATATAAAAAAGCCTCTTAATGCACCATTTTCGAGATGTGTTGAAATTGGTTGAAGCTAACGGCGGACATTTGCAACATTTTTTAATGTAACTGTTTTTGATTTGTTATTGTCTTTTTTTATTTTGCAATTATGAAATTAACGTTTGGTTTTGTTACTTGATCATTTTTTACGTAGAAAGCATTGACGGCTCAAATGAGCGTATCAAAACAGTACTTTTTCTAGTAGCGTAGAAGTTTGGGAGAAAAAAACAATCTACCTCCTTAAAACCTACACCAATTATGAAAAAAATATATATTCCTCATAGCTTATAAAGAGTAAAAAGTGCTTACAAAGCTGTTTTCTGTACGATAAACGGTTCCGGAGATATTTGCAAAAGACGTTTTTTTTCTCAATTTCAAAACCCTGTATTTCGAAAATGGTGCATTTTAGTATGAATTTTGGTTAATAGAAACTTTTATCATATTTTTAAGCTAGCTATCACTTCTTGAAGTCCTGCACATATATTATGAAACACCCTCTAATGTCTTTTAAGAATTCACAATTCAATCTCGAAAGTGAATTGGTGCGTCCCATCAAAGAAATTCTGTCCCAGATCATAATGGAGTCCCACTGTGAAATGAACAGTTTCTCTGATATTTGGTTGCAGATGTGGACACCTCCATCGAACATCGTCGTGACTCAACTAAACATCTTTTCAAGTTTCAACCACCAGCGTACTCAGCAGATTGTGGCGGATCTGGTAATAAAATAGACATATCTCTACGACGAACCGTTTAGGAAAAATCAATATCAACAATTAAGTCACTCGACTTCAAGATATTGTGTCAACATTGAAAAGTTGTGACATTCTTATGTAGTTTAGTAGAAAAAAGACGTTCAACGACTTACAGTCTTGTTTTTCGCACAAATTTGTTTTGTGTTATCAAAAGCTACGTCCTTTACAATGTTCAAAGTTGGAATATCTTTATCTGTTGGTCTCTGAAAAGGTTGCTCATATTTTACGAAAAGTCTCTCAATTCTTCAAGGTTGTAACTCCTTGACACTCGTATTCCCTCTATGAGCACTAAAATATCACGATTAACGAGAAAATAGTTGCATGTTCAAAAACAATAAAACTGAGATGTTTCTTGCAATAAACTTTCAAATATTGTTTTTCCAGTATTTCTGCATTTATGGAAAACTGCGAATAATGACATAACCTTTTCCGATGTTGTCGTTATTGTTTTGATTCAGTTGTTACCATGATTCATCAGTAAAGAGAGCGTGTCTCCATTGGTTCATATCCCAAACCATATTTTGCTTTTTTACAAAATTTAACCATGCTTAAGGGTTAACTGGGGCCTACCAGGTCGAATTCTGGATCTTGAATAGGTCCATTTCTTACGGTCTGGGCATCGGGTCTGGGTGGATAATCGCGCTCCCATAGAGCCGATATTAATATGACCTCACAAAATTGAGTTCTTGGCGATCCTTGCTTTAAATCTTCTTGTAACTTCGCCAATTTCTCTGAAGCTTTGATAAAATAATATGCCAAAAACTGGCAATTCGGAAACCAAATTCAAATACATGCCCATCAACTAAAATACATTTAGTACAGTGAAAATGTTATGCCGAGAATCAATTCTTGCTAATTTCAGCTGTTGTCAATGGACACTCAATGAGCGTCGACTCCGATATATCATCTTTAAACGGAGATGACAAATCAACAATTTCACAAGAAACCACCATTATTCGTGAAGATGTGGTCAAAAATGGCATTAGTGATTATCCCAAATCCAACCACGACCGCAGTGTCTCTTCTCACATGCCACGTTATGACAAGCTTCAGCCCCATGAAGTAAAAGACGTGCTTTTGTCATTTCTATTTGTCGTCAAATATCTAAACGAAGAACATTTGGTGATGTGGTGGCAATCCTATAATGAGTCTGATGTGATATCCTTCTTTAGTATCCTAGAATTGAGCCTGCATTGCTTTAAGTTCGCCGGAATGCGGAATGTAACTGTGATAAAAACCCCAGAAACTGAATATGTGAAACCTAAGAATAAAAAGGCGCATACTTTGCCAGCCAGAATGAATCCCTCGGAGATTAGTCATGACAATACTAGTACTCTTGTGATACATACCAATAGAGAGAATTTGGCTACCGCAGGTGAGTTGTCTGTAAGATATGACCATCCAATTAATATGTTTTTTTACAGAAAATGAAGTGCATAAAAAACAGCAGGCTATCCTTGAACAACATCTATCCTCAGAAGTTGGTCTCATAACTTTAGACTGTGTCGGTCTTTATTCAATGCATTTCAAGAAAAAACTTCTGGCTGGTGGTAGTGAAAGTGAAGTGATGAGAAAAATATTCGATATTTTTTTGACTTTGCTCCAAATTGGTCAGAGTGATCGTATGTTCAAGCATGCTTTTGCAGCTTTGAGGGCATTTATCAATAATTACTCAGCTGTTTTCTTTCAAGGTAAGTTCAAAAGCGCGTGTATGCATATCTTGTTCATTTGTCTTTCAAAATTATGCAATGCTTCGAAGACGACAATTTAATTAAATAATGGATTTCATGTTTTTATGAAAATGAATGTTTTTGTTTCAGGAAGTGCAGTACTTTGTGGCAAACTCTGCTACGAACTTCTCAAATGCTGCAATAGTCGAGTATCATCAATAAGACAAGAATCATGTGCTCTACTGTATCTACTGATGAGGAGCAATTTCGAGTTCACTAATCGCAAAGGTTTGACGAGAGTTCATCTTCAAGTGATCATATCTGTATCTCAAATGCTAGGAAATATTGTAGGATTGAACAATGCTAGATTCCAGGAGAGCTTGTCGTTGATTAATAGCTATGCTACCAGTGACAAAGCTATGAAAGGCACAGGTAAATATTTTTTGAAAACTTATAAAATGATAATTCGAATGATGCATCTGCAACATCTTAGTTTTAATCATAAAGATATTCACCAGTCCAAGTTTATTTCATTCCTATGAGTTGTTAAACGAGTTATCCATGTTGTGACAGTAGATCAATTTTACTTTTGTATGTTTATACATTTTTGACAATTCATCTCTCGCGACTTTATTTCCTTTGAAATTGGACGGAGTTTTTCAAGGCCAACCTTTTTTCCGGAAATTAAGTTTATTACAGTTTTTTAAAAGTCTGGATAGATTTGTAAAAAAACATAAATTCATGGTGTCCTAAAATAAGGTTGAAATATTTAAACAGTATATTGTACACTGAAATTAGTTTGTTATATAAAAATGATTGCGAACTCGCTTTCTCTTCGAGATACAGGGTGTCAAAGTTTGATTTCTATTTTTGTTTTATTTAAATAATTTCCATAGTGATTCTGATAATTTTACAAAATTCGGTATACAGGGTATTTTTGACATAAATTCAAATATCACTTTGTCTCTATCTTGTATGTGGCGCCATCTACAAGTTATTTTACTGTTTAAAATAGTCAACACTTTTTTGCCCACTTTGTTTTGACTAAAAAAAAGGATTATAACATCATTTACACGTAGAAATTAATAGATTGATCGACTTACCTGTTAAGGAGGGACAATCGTAATTGTCCTAACTTATATTTCGAACATTTTCCTTGTACCATTTAGTGGTATTCCACTGCACATTGACTTCACAGGCTTAAAGAAGCAAGATACTTCTGATTACAGCGGCAACGCTGCATCCCACCGTATCCCGCCACCATTACTCATTGTATTTTGGTGTGCTCATACTTCAGACTGATCGCACAATAAGGGAGGGTAGGAAAATGTTCGAAATATAAGTTAGGACAATTAAGATTGTCCCTTCTTAACTGGTAAGTCGATCAATTTATTAATTGTCCTTCACTTATATTTCGAACATTTTCCTTGTACCATGTAGCTGTTGAAAGAAAATACTAATTGTGCGATGAAAAAACGAACAGTTTAAATTTATTCAAACGATGACAAAATATTACTTCGTCACAACACGAATCGCATACAGTCCTACTTTTAGTATACAGGGTGTTTCAGAATAACATGCTAATAATAAAGGGGGTGATTCTTGGGCTCATTTTAAGAAAAAAAATTCATATGAACGTATGTCCTAAACGCCTTAACTTTTTTCCCAAAAAATATGCAAACCAAAACCCGCATGGACGGCACTGGTCAGAATAATTAAATTGTTGGTGCATCAAAGAATGAGTATTAATGCCTAAAATACATGACTCAAATTTCATAAAGATATCTACAGTAATGACAAAGTTATTGTAAAAAAAGTATCTATTTTTTAAAACTTTGACACCCTGTATCTCAAAAGTTAAGGCGTTTAGGACATACGTTCATATGAATTTTTTTTCTTAAAATGAGCCCAAGAATCACCCCCTTTATTATTAGCATGTTATTCTGAAACACCCTGTATATGCAAACAATTATATGGTTGATATAACCGAAAAAAAAGAACCAAAACTTTATATCTACAAGAGGTAGTTTTTACAGGTTCTTCAACCCAAATGAATAACTAAATAGAATTAACTATTGGAGGAAGTTAGTATTGTTTTGGCAAAGGTCGTATAGTCTTTAGCCAAAGGTCTATTATAGAACTTATTAAACATTTCCGTTTTTTTTTACCAGCCGGCTGTTTCCCGAATTACCTCAATATTTAGCCCCTTCCTAGCCGCAGTAGAGGTGGCGGCATGGCGACAACTATATCCTTTAAAAATGTTTGTATCAATGTTACAAGCTAACAATATATTTTTCAACCATCTACTTAGGGATTGTGTTGACGCAGCTATGTGTTTTTTAATCGTTAAAATTAACCTCGTTTCCGAAGGATCTCGCAGATTTTTTGTTACTTCCAAGTAACGACAAATAATTATAATATTTTCAGTCTTTATTAAAGCAAGGTTTGTAAACGGTGAGCTGATGTTAAGGCAACCAACATAACCAGTTTATATGTCAGATTTTTTAATGAAAGACTTTCCAAGGGAAATAACTTCTGTAAGTAGTACAGTACCGGTACTGGATCCCATGTATATTTGTACTTCGGCATGGGGGGTTTAAGGTTGTAAAGTCCTCTGAAAAACCTCCTAAAAATCTTATTATCATTCTCAGGAACGATCATGAATTGAGCTAGGGCAGATCTATGAATAATAATCGAGCTATATGAATAATCTTTCTCAAAAATAGTTTTGAAAAATCTCAAAATACCCGTTAAACTGTACCTATATGGATCCATGCTATTCTTGGTGGAAAATCCCCACCACCTTCTAAAGACTGTATTATATTTCTTAAGGGTATCTTTTTTAATCGATGCTAACAAGAATGAAAACGCATCCTCCGGAATATCTTTTCTTAGGAAAGCCTTCCCGATAAACGAGCCGCAGCTAGGATAAGGTGCTGATGACCTGGCTAGGGGGATCTAAAAGGAGATAATATTAAATTTTCTTTCGGACCCAACAACCATTTGTTTCCTACTATAAGTTTATTGTAAAGCGGATACCAAGGCTGATTTGGCCAATCTGGTACCACAACAATTCCCTCAGCTTTATCATTAATAATTTTGTCCAAAACTTTGGAGATAATAGCAAATGGTGGGAAGGAATAAAATTAGAATCGATTCCAGTCTGAAGTGAAAGAATCTACAAACTCAGAACCCGGGTCTGGTTTCCATGACACATATCGCTTGCATTTTGTATTTAATTCGGTTGCAAATAGGTCAATCTCTGTTTTCCCAATTTGATTAAAAATTAAATCTATATATTCTTTATGTAAAGAGTACTCTGATTCTATATTATTTTAAAGACCTTGATTCAGAATCTGCAATCACATTTTCCTTTGACTTTATGTATGATGCGAACACCCTTATATTTCTACTTTCACAATATTGCCAAAATATCTCTTGATATTTGGTTTAAATGGTTAAACTGAACACTGCCCATTTTATTTATGCAGGCTACTGCGGTTGTGTTATCTATCCATAATAGAATGCTACAGTTAGTATATCCCTTATAAAAACATCTTAATCCATTCAATGCCGCAATAAGTTCTAAAGGGTTTATATGAAATTTTTGTTGTTTCCCATTCCAAAAACCATGCGTTTTGTGGTCATTACAATGTGCCCCCCTATTGGAGAGGCATCACTAAAAATTCCCAGTACATAATCATTTTATTTAATATTTTGTTTGGCCACCAGTTAAAGTCACTTTTTAAGTATTCGGAAATCGACATAGTTTTGTTGTAGTTATAATTACATTAGGAAAGAGCCAACCACTTCTATCTTTCCAAATGTTTTAAATATAGCCAACCATATTTAATTGATGGACAAATAGCTACTTGCTGGCCTATCAGAGCTGCAAAGTCTCGAATCCGTCTTGTTTTTTAACCGTTTTAAGTTGGTTATTATTTTTTCTTTCTTATCTTCTGGCGGAAAAAACTCTAGATTTATAGAATCAAAAGTGAAGCCTAGGAACGTGATTTTTTGACATGGTTCATAGATGTCAAAGCTACATTTTTTTTGCATGCCCTGAAACTACTCGAGATTAACAAAATATCATCCAGGAAAATCACCAAGAAAAACCCTCTTGATCTTAAATAACTTACAACAGGTTTCAATAATTTTGTGAAAAGAAATGGAGCAATATTCAGACCGAAAGGCAAGGCATAAAACTCATACAGAATATTTCTGAATTCAAATCTCAGATTTTTTTTGAATTCTTGATCTATGGCTTTAGCGAAATAGGCATCCTTCAGATCAATTTTTGCCATAAAACATCCCTAAATCAATCTCAAGACTCTCCTGTAATCTTCAAGTTTAAACTGTGGTGCCTTTATGAAAAAGTTAAGCTTTTTTAAATTCAAAACGAATCTGTATTCCCCTCCAGCTTTGGGTACCAAAAAATATGAAGAGAGAAATTCACCCTCTGTATGTTTACAGGGTGATTTTGCCAAATCATAAAAATCAATGTCTTTCTTGTTAATGACCACTATTGGATTGTTTCGCTGGTAAGGAGTTTCCGTAAAAGAAAGCCTGTACCCCTGCACCCACTGCAGAATGCTTTGGTCTTTGGTGATTTTGCGCCATTCGTTAAGACAATAGGAAGTTCCGCCGGCTGACATTTCATATACCTTTTTTGGGGTCTTTGGTTCATCCTCCACTGATAAGATTGGTAATTGTGGTTTGAGTTTCTGGATTTGTTTTGCTGTGGTCTTCTCCATAGAGAAATTTATCTATCGGTTGCTCCTCCACCATTTTCTTATATTTTGGATTCAGAAAAGGGCCCAACAAATATCTTCGATGACGTGACATTTTGTGATAGGTCTCCAGAATTAAATTGGTCGAATTTGCTAAATACTCTTTATTCCTATTAGACTTTACAGCTACTCCAGTCTCTTTGTAAAGCGCCACAATACCAGCTGCGACAGTTTCCTGCATGGAGGAGAGAAATTTGTCTTCTCTGATCTTATCCTTATTTTTAAATGCTGCTATTATTTCTGGGTTTAATACTGGGGGTATCAATCTACTGCAATTTGTTGCTGACGGATGCTTCTGTATCAAATTTGAAATTGATTACTTGTCGAAACCATTTACTAAGGAGAAATCGAATCTTTTCGCCAAGTCCGATAACATCTCCGCACCCTCCCTTTTATTTTTCGAGAGATCCTCCCCGAACAAGTCCAACACTGTCTTTTCCGTTTTTAGTGCAGTCACTGGCCTGGCTATGGACATTTCATTTTCGTCAACCCCAAAGGGGTTTACAATGTTTTCTTGATCAATATCTATTGAATTATAGAAGAAAATATTCTCACTAAAATCATCTTCCGGGTCACTGTGGACCAAATGGACACTATCCTCTGTAATCCCAGAGTGGGAAGCATGGACTTCCGCCTGCGTCACAACTAAGTTATTCCTCCCCTCCTCTAGAAAACAAAACAAAAAGGGTTAATCACCTATATTCCTCTTTAGACTATAAAAACAGACTAGCAAAAATCAGAAATAATCATAAGGATTTGATAGGCTGCTAAAAAACACCCATCTAATTTTCAGTCTTGTATAAACAAACTATTCCAGCAGAAATAATCATAAAGATTCGGTGGGCTACTAAGAAGTACCCTCTGCTTTTCCATCAGGTTCAACGGAGCGATTTGTCAACACTTTTTTGCCTATGACCGTTGATAACCTTGACATACCTTGCTCGCTATCACTGCCTGATAATAATTCATTTCGCAGTTTTTCCAACTTTTCCTGAAGTTTTTCATACTTTTGTCTCTTCTTATATAGCACTGCACCATCCACTTCACCATTCCGTGGCCTTTCAGACATTTTAACCGAATTTATTTTGAGCACACGATGCGGAGCCAATGACACAGGAAAATTCAATGAGTAATGGTAGCGGGATACGGTGGGATGCAGCGTTGCCGTGTTATCAGAAGTATTTTGATTCTTTAAACCTGTGAAGTCAATGTGCAGTGGAATACCACTACATGGTACAAGGAAAATGTTCGAAATATAAGTGAAGGACAATGATACTTTTGATGGAAATTGCTAGGAGCATCCGTTTTTGAGATATTTGCACTTGAACTAATCCATGCAATGTGGTTTTGGATGGAAAATTTTGAAAATAGTCGTTGAAAACGGCGCGTTGTTATCATGGTTATCTTTACAATTTTTTCAATGTTTCTTATCAAATAAAAGATACCTAGATTTAATTTTTGGTTTTTTATTTGTTCTTGTTTTTTTTATAATATTTTTTGAAAAAAAAAAAAACATCAAACATTGAAACAACTGTCAAAATTACCGTGATAACGCCGATTTCAAAGCCACACCTATGTTTATTTCAAAATTTGCTATTTAAAACCTCATTGCATGGATTAATATAAGTGCAAATATCTCGAAAACGGTTGCTCCTAGCAACATTTCTATGTGGGTTATTTTTACCCAAAACAAAGTATACCTCATTGCACCAGGCAAGAAGAGCAACTTCTTGAACCTATACAGGGTGGAGTCCACGAACAACGTCAGGAAAGTCAGGTAGGTGATTGTATGTGATAAAATAAAAGTGGTAAGTCAGTATAACAAAATTTCAAAATCTCAATATTTTTTGAGTTACAGGCAGTCAAAGATCATTTATTTTCTTGTCGTCCGATTATTTGTTATGAAATCAAAATTAAATTTGGTACGAAGTTTTAGCTTTTTCATCTGTACCGTTCTGTGGGAAAATGTGTTTCCACTTTTCCCCTAGAGGGTGCTTTACTGGAAATCCAAATTTCATATGCTGCCTATTTTTTTGTCTCGATGAATTTTTCAAAATCAAATACGCCGTTTTGAGGATTAGGAAAGTCTAGAAAAAAAATGTTCTCTGTAATGGTCGATAAATCTCACTGGTTGGCCGCAGATCGGCATTAAAATAACTCATGTGAAAAAAAAACTACCCGAACAACTAAAAAGAAATGAGTGGTGTTCTTTGTCGTTCTTGTGCGGTTTTTGCGTTGTATTTTTATTCTTATCATGTCATTTAAAGCATGTTTTTTTAACATTAGTTTCTTTATTGTCGATTTGCGGTCAAACGGTGAGATTTATCGACCCGTATAAAAAAATAATTTTTTTTGCCTAGTCTCTAGATATGCAAAATATGAAATTTGGATTTCAGGTAAAGTGCCCTCTAGGGGTGGAGAAGAGACACATTTTTCCAAAGAATGTCACAGATGAACAAGCTGAAACTTTGTGCCAAATTTCATTTTGACTCGATAACAAAATAATCGAAATTTATCAGTGACAAGAAAAACATTTCATTTTTGACTGTATTTCGAAAAATATTGAGATTTCGATTTTTTTTATATGACTAACCACCATTATTTTATCACAATGACATACAATAATTCCCGTAGGTTTTCTGACGTTGTTCGTGGACACCCTGTATAAGTAGATATCTCACTTTTGCAGAAATATGCACTTATCGCTGCGACATATTATGACTCATATTTATACTGTGGTACTTATACTTATTTTCAATTTTCATGTTTTGCATTACCTACTCAATGTTGTTTATCCTTATTTGAAGATTTTAATTTCCAAACAATGTTCCAATCGGTCAATTTCAAGATTCACGACGAGATGCACATCATTTCTTGAATTAAGGATTATTTTTTCTGCTTTCACGAGAATTTTTCAGTAGAACCACACAAGATATTAGCAATTTGTCACTTTTTCAGCAAATTTTAAGTTGAACAGAGTTGAAATATAATATTTGAAATGCTAGTGTGTATACTTACTAACATATTTCTTGAAACAAGGTATAAGCATCGGAGGGATATTGAGATAGGTACTCCAAGATAATTATCTCGAGTCGGTATCAATGTTGATGAAGACTTTTTTTATTTGTTCAATAAAATATAGTCTGTATTTTTATGTAGATTACTCACCTAGACCCCCTAAGTTTGTTTTTATCTCTAAGCCTATTCCGTGGGTAGTGCTTCACTATAATTTTGTGTAGGTAGTAATATCATAGTATTGATTTTATTCTTGCGGTAAAAAATCAGGTTATTACAAATTAAGATGTATTTCGACGACTTTACCAAAATTATTCAAAAATTTGACTAATGTTTGGTGTTTTCGATTGTGATTGGATAAATAGCAAAAGCATCTATCAGAGTAATCAAATACGGTGGAACTTCGATAACTCGAAGTTTTGATAACTTGAAATCATTGCTACAAGTGGGCATGAAAAATACGTGTAAAAATGTATGTATTATGATGTCGTCAAGTCGAATTTATTCTTCGAGAACTGCCGCTTTGCGTTATCGTAGTTCGACTGATAGTATTCAAGTGATGAAACATTTCATTTATCTTCCATCATTTTATTTTTGTCTTTACTGATTCAGTGATTCATGAAGTATTTTCAGTGCTGCATAGATAAATCGGCTGTTTGTTATCATTGGAGCAAATTCGGTTAAATGAGCAGACTGGTAGTACTTCCTCCGCTTATTACGATTGTGAACTCACAAATATCAAATTTATTTGTGCTTTTTCAAATTCGTGAAGGTGTCAACATAATATCTACTTTCAACAAGATGGAGCACCTGCCCATAATGTACAGGGTGATTCATTTTCAGCGACAGGGTGCCAGTTCTCGTTAACTATTCATCGTAGAGGGTTTCTATAAAAATCCTATTTTTCTACTTGGTGTTGGTTGTTACGCCCCCTAGCGACCATTTCAGAAACTTGAAAATATTTTCCAGGCTTTTCTCTAGGCCGTTTTAGTAATAAAATCTTTTGCCGCAAGCCTCTACGATGAATAGTTTACGAGAACTGGCACCCTGTCGAAAATGAATCACCCTGTACGCCTGACTTCCGAGAACAGATATTTATCAAGTAACGGTCCTTTCATGATACTGAAACACACAAGGTAAGCTCAAGCTCACTATCTGGACGGAATTAGCCGACTCGCTCATGGTGACTTATGTGACCCAAATGTATAGAAACGATATGGCGAAGATATGTGTTAAAAACATAACCTAGTAAAGGTCACCGAACCCTATGCATTTTGCCATGGGGTACCAATATGAGGTCACCGGAAGATGCCGAATGATGCGCGTGAGCTTATCTTCTTTCTAGTATCATGTGGTCCTCCTATCCGTCTAGCGGGGCATACATGGACGTAGATGTGGTAACACATCAACGCGCACCAAGAACGTCGTGCATCAACGTGGACATATTTTGAGCACAGCGGTGAGGGATGTTTGAAGACATGATTGCATTGATTGCAGTTTTTGTGTAGTGGTGCGCAACACGGTCGCACAAAATTGACTCGAACACTGCAAAACCTCTACCTGACTGTACTATTTCAAGACATTGATGTCTCAACGCATAATCATGAACGCACGTTGATGTATTCAGGTTCTGACGGAATATGATGATGATGATGAATGCACGTACTTATATCAAGTCATCTGCGTCCGTGTATGCCCTCCTTATGACTTTTGAATGGATTTTTTCTCTTGGGGATATTTGAAAAGTAAGGTCTATGAAAGGTGGCATGAACTTGTCTTGAGGATCTTCAGCAAAGCATCATTCCTGCTATCAATAATGAAAAATCATTTCGGAACTATTTCCTCAGTCAGAACAATCCACGAACTGGCCTACTAGGCTTCAACAGCGTGAGTTGGTTCTTCTGACTAAAGAATCAGAGCGCGTATTCTGTAACTTCATAGAGTAGAAATTTCTTTCTATAAAGAATAGAGAGGAAATTTCTTTCTATTCCTTGAACCTATTCTATACCATTCTCTCTATGACAGGTCGGGTATGCTCGGTTATAGAAATACGTGTATTATCCAATTTGAAAACGTTGAACTCTTTCTAGGGGAATTTGGGGTATCTTTTCGATTGTGTTGGCAACATTGTGTATTTTCCAGGTTTTGCTAGGTTACGTATGTTATTATTTATATTTTTATTCGATTCATTCGAATTTATTTGTGGATTGTGAATGGTATAGTGGATTCTTTATGGAGAATGGTGTTTGTCATGAAAGTTTGAGTTTTGATTCATACAGTTCTCGTTTCCGCCTGCGTTTTGATTCGAGCGTTGTGCAAAAAACCCAAGAGCCCCCAATATTCTTATATGGATGAGAACTAGGGCTGCCAGACCTCCCGATTTAGGCGGGAGTCTTATTCCGATTTCTTACTGTCGCTCCCGCTTCTGGAACAAAGTCATAATACTCCCCCTTTTGACTAAGAACTCCCGAATAATCCCGAATCTTTGGATTTTTCCCCAAAATAAGTCGATTTTGGGGAAAAATCCAAAGATTCGGGATTTTTATTTATTATTTTGGTCTCAGAAATATGTGGTGAGATTTTGTAAAAACTTTTTACTGTACCACGTAAAATACCTATACCTGATTTGTTCAAGATTAGTGATTTTTGTACTTATTTTCATATTTTATTCTGATTTTTTTTGTAAAGTTCTTGATTAAGTAACCATTAAAGTTTATGATATTTCTAGATATATCTTCTTATTAAAATAAAGCCAAGTTTTTTTCTGTGACGAACTTCTTTTCAACAATCAAACCTCTCGCCTCCCGCTTTTTATTTTTGAAAATCTGACTAGCCCCGTTATCCATATGGGGAGTGAGATCACGAATAAGACCTTGTACTAACTCACAACCGTAATTAGTTTTGCCGTTCTTCATCTTCTACCCTGTTGTATGAAATGTGATAACAATGGGTCCATAAAAGTTCTAATGAACATAATTTAACACGGCTAATCGTTCACAAAAACTACTCCAACTCCCAGTACTCCCTCTGAAACTTGCTTCATAACATTCAAATTTCAAATACATAAATAAATATAAATAGCCTCATGATTTGAAAAATGTTAACAAACCCCAACAAAGATAAAAATATATTCAATAATGTGCATTAAAAAGAGACAGGGCTAATAGAAACATCATAGCAAGACCCAAAATGGTCTTTCTATTCCTCTCTACCGAACGATGCGTTCGGACGACACGGCCGTTGCCGACGTTCCTACAGAATCGGGTAGTATCATAGAAAGAGTTTATAGAAAGAAATTTCTTCTCTATGACGTTACAGAATACGCGCTCAGTTTGTCTCTTTCTACCATGAGTTTCGAAATGGGTTTTGTGTCTTACCGACAGGTAAAAGAGTTGCGAGGTGTTATAGACCACAACGCCATCTTTCGGCAGAATCATTAACCACTTGATGCAGGTTTCGCATCATTCAAGCGGTACCAAGATATGATTTTTTTAAATTTGATAGTGTTATTGTACCAAAAACCACAATAATGCCAATAAGTAATTTATTTTAACAAAAAAATAATAAAAATAATTGTTCAGTGTCCAAAAAAAAAGTGTTTTAAGGAAAAAAATAGTCAGTGTCATATCTCCTTTGAAAAAAAGGATATAATGCAAAATGTTCCGAATTAATGAAACTTCACTACTTAAGCATAGAAGAAATTCCATTTATATCAAGAAACTCTAAAGATTGTTTTGAATTTCCAGCTCATTCCACCCAATGCTAATTGCATTGTTTGTCTGACTACAAAATTTTGAAACACTGTATAGTTTCCTGGTAGAAATGGAATTTCTGCTATGCTGAAATATTGAAGTTTCATTCATTCTGAACACTTTGTTTTTTTGGTTAATTTGTTTTTTTTTTCAAAGGAGATATTAGCCTAGTTTACACCGACAACTTGGTCCGCGGACCAAGTACTAAATTCGAACTATATCAGAACCAAATATTTGGTTCGAATGGTGTAAACAGTTGCGGACTAAGCTGGTCCGCTCTTGGTTCGGTACTTGCCAGCAGGTGTACCGAACTAAATTTGGTTCGATCTGGATCGAAATTTTGAGGTTATGTTGATTGTTATTATTGTGAAGTGTGTTGGTTCTGAGTTTCTAAGGCAATCTGAGCGTACTTACTAATGTTTTTTATTGGTTACGAATTGTGTTGATAAATAATTTCGACTTGTTTTTGACATTTGACGAATTGCGCGCGTACTCATTTAGTTCACGCGTTGCCAGACTGTGTAAACGGGCGAGAAGCAAGCATTGGTCCTACCGTACTATCCCCACCCACTTGGTCCTATCGGACCGAACTAAACGAGTTATCGGTGTAAACTAGGCTATTGAGCTTTGTATTAGGTCCTGTTCACATTTAGTCTTATGGGAAATTAGTCGGTGTTGCACTTCTAATGTCACTGAGTACATTTTTGACAAGACCTTCGTAATTGTAAATGTCAGCCCTGCAGGCGTGTTTTTTTTTCAAGAAATTATAGATTAATCTATCATGTGTCAAATTTTTAATCCTGTGCAAGAAAAATGCAATTTTTTGAAATTTTTCCCATTTTGAAGATGCCGCCAGACTCATATTCCATTTTCGTGAATCAGCCAGACCTATTTTTCATAACATTTTATGATTGTATCAATGAATGTGCTAAATTTCAGGCCTGGGTAAATAACTGCCACGGATCCGTTAAATCGGTCAAATTTTTGATTTCGTAAATTTTCAGCCAGACTCACTTTCCATTATCTGAGATTAGCCAGACTGCTGTTTTCATAAATTTTATTTTGTACTTTAGTAAATGAAAAATATTATGACTGGGAGAATAAGTGGACTGTAACGTTCTTTTACTCTTTGAATCCATCCATTAATTCATAATATACACCGACTGCGAAAATAATTTTAAAAAATCACGGTCTTCTAGATTAACAGGTTGTTCCATTTGAAAAAATGAATTGCGTACCTCTAGTCCTTGATGCAGCGTGCAGAAAAAAGTTACAGGTTCATGTATAGCTTATCCGTGAAGAGTAAAACAATCTCTCTACGTGGAAAAACTTTGTCCGTGGGAGGTTTTTCTTCGGCACATCGGAAAAAAATGGATATCATGATTTTAGGTGAAGTGATGACCAGCAAAGCTGATACTTCCAGGAGATGCTTAACTAGGTGTAGTCGTGCGTCAGTATAACATTGTACGAAAAAAAAAATTAGGTATTTCACTTTGTCTGACACCCTGAAAATGGAGATATGTACTTTTTTTTTGTACGCTGTATCAAACAAAGAATATTCCAATTTGTCCATTTAAGCGTCTTTGTACTCAATAATAACCCAATAAGTTAGCAATAGTGCCGAAATAAGTTTAAAAACTTTCTATAGGAATGATAATAATCGTACAGACTCAGGAAAAACAATCTATGCAGTAATGTGTCCTGATCGATGGGGGGCGAGCTAAAGTGAGGGAGGTCTCTGTTGGTGATTTTTCTACGTTTCTCTTGTATAACTTGAAAACGAGAGCAACCAGCGAAAAAATACTAGAGCACCAAATTATTCTATGTAAAATTTCCTACAATAAAGGTCTCCTGTATTTTTTCGCCAGAAGGAGAAAATAAACTGGCGAAAATGGATAATTGTTAAAAAATCATATTTTCATATTATGAGAATATAAATTGAGTTTTAACTACTTCCTCTGACGTGCCACCGATGCACTTTCACTCAGTCATTGGCCCCACTCCTCACTGTGTCAGTTGGTCTACTAAAAGTCTCCGTATACCTCTTTTTAACGATGTCTAAGCTAAACACTCAACCTTCACTCAACCCTTCCAGGTTGGTACGCCACTGATTGAAATTTGGAGCACAAATTCTGATTCTGCTCTGAAAGTTCATGCGATATATGAAATCTCATGGTCTTTGTATGAACGGGTTCGGAATTCTAGAGGAATAAAAGTCTTTGGTGTGCCCTATTTGGAAGGGCGTAGCTCCCATAGATAATAGGAACTTTTTTTCATGAAAATCCCTGATGAAAGTACTCCTCAAGAACAAATCACCTCACGAATTTTTTTACCAATGTCTAGGAAACACCTTGTATTATCATATAGTTTTTCCTTCATCCATATCTCCTCACCTGTCAATCTTAGCGACAATGAGTACAAAACCTTTTTTGATGAAAATTTCATCTAGAATAATTAAGCATTCTTATGTTTATTTGCTAAAGGTCCTGGTTTTGTCGCTTTTCATGAAAAACCAAAAAAAAAAAATCTTCAGACACCCTCCACCACCTTAGCTCGCTACCACCGATCAGGACTTTTAGTACGTTATAGACACCTCACCCTACACCTATACCAAAATCCGCAAATACACAATTTTTTTCCTCTATTTATTCCTTCCTTCGTTGCCTGGGCTATTTACCGGTTTGACTGTTCTTTTGCTCGTTTTGAAGAGAAAAATCCGCTCTTCCGAGTGCATGTGCTTCTGATCAATTTTATTCGCTATAGCCGACCACACAACGTAAATTGTCAATTTCAAAACTGTTATTGAGGTTTTTTCGAAATTTTCAAATGAAAACCCACTAAATAGATGCATGTGTCGTGTTGGAATATTTCCTACCACCTCCATAAAGATAATTTTTCTATATCTTTTGAAATAGAAAAATTAAGAAGACTTCATCAGGAATCCCTCGAAAAATACTTTTGAAACTGCCGCTGTAAATTTCAATATGTCATAAAGAAAGACTTCAGTTTGGTTCTGATTCGTGTAAGATAACGTGTTGTAGAGTTAATGTTACAAAGAAATACCCATAAGTGGAAATGCCAACTATTTTTCGTTTCCTTTTCTACGAGCAGCTTTTAAGTAGAATAAAGTGCGTCATAAGCACAGAACACATATACAAAGTTTAGAAGTCAAACTGACGTATAAAATTTTACGTAACAATGCGCCACGGAATGAAGTGGATGCGAATCGAACTATCAGACTTGGATAATGTATTATTGAAGATTTCTGTAATATATTATACAGTTCCTCATACATTAAAGCTTTGACATTGACTTTGACGTTGAAAATGTCTTTATTTATTAAATAAAGACAAACACTTTGCATGACTGTAGTTTTTTCGGTATTCTCTTGAATTTCCCGAACCATCTGGGTATGGGGTCAGTGTGGGCTTTCCTAGTTGATGTGTTTTGCGCTGCGGGGCGCTGACCCTGTGTGATGGTGACTATGAGAAAATGCCACCCACTCCGCAGGTCTCGGGAAGCGGTGCATGGCTCCATGTGGCGTACGATACTCCTCGAGGAACACTTCTTCTGTTTCTCCCCCTTTGTTCGACCTTTTCAGGAGGGTGTCACTTAGCCTCACTGTTTGATTTGTTGTAGCATACACTGGGCGAAATCCCATTTGTTCTTCTGGCAGAAAGTTTTTTGCCATCGTGACTTTCCTTATTTTGAACTTTTCCGATGGTGGCTGGAACATTGATGAGCCTCTAGTATTCCGGGTTGTATTCTGCGTTCTTAAAGGTTTCTTGATGAGGATTACCAGGGCATTTTTTCACTTAGGGAGGAATCAAAGCATGAGGGACAACATGAAGATAAAGGGTGACGTGCAAATGACTTCATCTATCATCATGACAAGCTAATAAGCTGTCTTGTGGCATTCCACATACCGCCATCTTCTCGAAATCTATCGAAAGAATCGCCTCTCCGTGGATGCGAATCAAAGCTTTCACTTAGGCCCCGCCCTCCATTTACGTTTTTGTTCTAAACTTTGTATATGTATTGTATTCTGTGGTCAAAAGTCACAAATGATACGATCGAACAGTAAAAATCTTATTCCAAAAATAGTTTAAAAAAATTAAATTAACACAAAAAACCAGTGCAAATCCTCGAAATGCCCACCGCACCATCAAGTCGTTGGCAAGGCACCCCTATCTTTTTGACACCTTCAAGTTCACAGGGGATGTTTCAAAAGTATTCCTCGAGCAATTCCTGGAGTCTTCATAGCTCTTCTGTTAAAAAAGATTTAGAAAAGTTATCTATATGAAAGTGTTGCAAAATTTTTCAAATGACACGATAGAGGCATCTGTTTGGTGGGTTTGCATTTGAAAATTTCGAAAAACTTCAAGAACAGTTTTGATTTTCATAATTTATGATGTGTGGTCGTCTAAAGCGAATTAAATTGATCCCAGGCATATGCAAATAAAGAGCAGATTCCTTTTTCATAAGAGCCAAAGAACAGTCAAATCGGTTAAGGGATTCCGAAGTTATAGGCAATTAAGTACCATAAAGTTTGACGGCTCGTACCTGTTTTATTTGACAACTTGGAGAGAAGTGTCGGGGGACAATTTTTTAAAGAATATCGTCCCTTATCTGCTCCATATTTATTTTTGGTAGTTCAACGCGGAAAATTTTGAAAATATGTCAATTTTCTGTTTTCATAGAACCGTAACGCCTCCTTGCGGTGATTCTAGAAACTTGAAATATATTTCCAGCATTTTCTCTTGGACACATTACCATACAATTTTTTTTTCCGGGTGTCTATGATGAATAGTTTACGAGAACTGGCACCCTATCGCTGAAAATTAATCACCCTGCACTCACATCACTATCCATAATCATGTTCCAAAAGCTATAACATTCGATATTATGAAGGATCTTTGAATTCACTTTTGAGTTAATCCAAGCCTAGATTTGCAAATGCCTGAAATTACCGAAAAAGCTGCAAACTTGAAAAGGTTTATTCTTCAATAACCTGAAACTATTTTCATTTGTACTGTTATCGAGGTTTTAAAAAAATTAGGAATCAAAAGTATTTGTCTACTTTTATCACCAAAACATTTAATTTTCGACAACTAAGTTTAATAGATACATAATAACAGCTAATTGCTATTTATATTTCCAAGTTACATACAACCCACCCATGCCACCTAACGGGGACTTTTATTGATTCATTAACTCAATTACACAATTTTCCTGCATAACAATGTATTCGAATGATAAATATAACAATAAATAATCCCATTGTTCTAACATTTTTGATGTGTAGGAGTTAGGTAACTTCTGTTAAATTTATGATCAATACAGGATTCCCAACTGAAGTTAAAGATCTAACAAAACGGATACGTACAGTACTGATGGCAACAGTCCAAATGAGAGAACATCATCAGGATCCCGAAATGCTGGTAGACTTGCAACATAGCTTGGCTAATTCCTATGCATCTACACCCGAGTTGAGGCATACATGGTTAGAGACGATGACAAGAAATCATGTTAGAGATGGCAATTACTCAGAGGTAAATTCATTAAATCGAGCGGATATCGCGTCAAATTTCCGTTGAATCTTAACCGATAAATGTACGACAAAATTCCAGGCCGCTTGCTGTCAATTACATATCGCAGCCCTGATGGCCGAATATCTAAAGCTCAAGAAAATTCAGTCGTGGGGAGCTGAAGCTTTTGCCAACATATCTTCGAACATTCCAAAAGACGAAACCGGTCTTAAACTTGATTCGGGAGTACAAGACATTCAATATACGGAATTCATTTTGCTTGAACAATTGGAAACGTGTTCAGAAATTTTGGATAAAGCTGAGAGATACGAAATCCTGGGGGAACTCTTCAAGTTGGTCATACCAATGTATGAAAAAAAGAGGAACTTTGAGCAGCTCAAAAAGTGCTATCAAAATCTGGCTCTGAATTATGATAAAGTTATTGAGGTCAGTCGAACTGGTAAAAGATTCATGGGCAGGTACTATCGAGTGGGATTTTATGGATCATCGTACTTTGAAGATGAAAGTGGCAAAGAATACGTTTATAAAGAACCGAAAGTTACTACTCTAAGTGAAATAGCAGAACGACTGGAACGTCAGTATATTGAGAAATTTGGTTCTGATTCAGTGAAAATGATACAGGACTCTACTCCGGTGGTAAAAAGTGATTTAGATCCGAAATTTGCGTACATTCAAGTCACACATGTTACACCTTATTTTGAAAAATGTGAGTTGGAGGAGCGGCAAACTGAGTTTGAACAGAACCACAATGTTTGTACTTTTATGTACGAAACACCGTTTACTAAGGACGGGAAAGCTAGAGGGAACCCTGAGGAGCAGTGGAAAAGACGGACTATATTGAAAAGTAAGCTATCATCTTACTTTTTTCAATTTACTATTCAGTCATCAAGATGTATAATATGATCAAACGATCTCACTTTCCAGCTTCATATTCATTTCCTTACGTGAAAAAGAAGATCTTAGTAGAATCTCGGAAAATACTTGAGTTGAAACCAATAGAGGTGGCTATAGACGAAATGCAAGTGCGAGTAGCTGAATTAGAAGATGTGGTTTTCACTCAACCCACCGATGCCAAAAAGTTGCAGCTTAGACTGCAAGGGAGTGTGTGTGTCCAAGTTAACGCTGGCCCTTTGGCCTATGCGAGTGTATTTCTTGATCCGTCTTTATCAAATATGTATCCTGATGATAAAGTGGAAGAATTAAAGGATATTTATAGGTGAGTAGCACGATTTTTGATTTCATTAGCACATGGAAATTTCATTTAAATACAAAAATGATTTATAAAAAGGACATAGGGTTAGTTTAGTTGATTTTACCCTTATCTACTATCACGGCTTACCAATACATTTATGCAAAGAGTGGTTCTTGGGAAATTAGTTTTAGTTTTTGAATTAACGTTTTTTTTTTAAAATTTTAATCCATTTTGATGAAACAATGCTTGAATTGCTAGAAATATCTTTATGGTGAATTAATCAGCAATAGTGAAGGGCTCATTGATGAAGAATTTTGCTAAAACGCCTTCAAACGACATCCCAGAATCTGAATTGTTGATTCATTTTTTTCCGAGCTTATGTTTATAGCGGAGATTTTATTCAGGTTTCGAATTGACCAGAACAATAATATTATTTTTCTTCATAAAGATAGAGAACAACACGAACCTATTTCTTCAATATCTTGGGGTAAATTGTTTTCAGATCTCTACCGAGTTTATGAATATTTTCTTGATATGGGCTTCTGTTCAACGTCACTTATTTTCGTCTTCAATCCATCGATATTTCCTATTATCTGAGCTAACGTCGATCACAATTTATAGACTCATTTGATTTCCATGTAATCTGTCGAGATGGGCCTGAAATTCACTGTTGTTGGCATTGGTGAAGAAGACAGATTATTATTAATATATTTGTGATACCCCACAAGTGTAAACATTTCTCTCTGAGATGATCATCCATTCATTTTTCACATATTGTGTTCCCAACTTTTGAAATAATGGATGTTGAACTTTTTAACAATTTTTTTTTATAATATTTTTAATCGAGTTTTTAATACAGCCTCAAATGATGAAAGATAAAATTTGATACGCGTCTTTTATGCATCAAGGGGCATATTGTGATGTTGAACATTTTCTCAATTTCTTCTGAAGGCATTCGCGCGGAATGTGTATTGAATACTTCTGAAGGAAATAATGATACGCTACTGATTTTTATCAAAATAAGAATTGAACTCATTTTGGAATCTCCATTTACTTCTGGCCAAATTTAGCTTTTGATTAAGTTTCCTCCGACACACGGTCGTCAATCTTTTCAAAACGCTGAGTTTATCTATTTATTCAATTTACTTATCCCTGATAATCACCTATTAATCAATAATTAAATAAACTCAGTTGCTCGAAAAGGTTTCGAACCAATCACGCGCCTGTTGCCACATTCATTATGAGCGATCTTGCAAACAAATATAATGATTTTAATTTTTTTTTTGACGAAATCCGTCAGACGAGAGAAAATCAATCAGTTCAATCAATTTCAACATCCTATATCCCAAAAGTTGAGATGTTTAGGATATTACTTAGGTTCAAATGGCGACTGGATGGCTGAGTGGTCTAAGGCGCCATTCGACAAAAGTCACCGGAGAGATTAGTGTTACTCTCTCACTGGCTAACGTTACTGAGTGGACTGCAGTATTATTAATTGGTGATAGTCAAAAAGTTTAATTAATTAGCCCAAATTAATTGGTCCTGCTAGTTTAAATATATAACTAGGTCATGTTCTCCATAATCAACTTAGTTAGAACTACAGTGGTCCCGGGTTTGGCGAAAAGGGCCTTTAAGGCCTACTCGCCGGGCAGTGGTTACCAATATCAATAGGTTCAAATGGATTTTTTTTTATTGTTATGAAAATCGCCGCGCCGATTTGAATCGGACTAATTCTAAAGTATGTCCAGCGATCCAATAGGTGAAATGAACCAAAAATTTAATTTTTCGAGAATTCAAAAGTCATTCTTCGTAAAAAATTTTGCTTGCTAAAAAATACGATTTTCAATGAAGAAAGTTTGAAAATTTGTACTAGCCCAGGCAACGAAGGAAAAATAGAAGAAAAAAATTGTGTATTTGCGGATTTCGGTATAGGTGTAGGGTGAGGTGTCCTGAACAACATACTAAAAGTCCTGATCGGTGGGTGGCGAGCTAAGGTGGTGGAGGGTGTCTGAAGATTTTTTGGTTGGTTTTTCATGAATAGCGGGAGAACCAGGACCTTCAGCAAATAAACATAGGAATACTTAATTATTCTACATGAAATTCTCATCAAGAAAGGCTTAGTTTTTATTGTCGCTAAGATTGACATGTAAGGAGATATGGATGAAGGGAAAACTATATGATAATACACAGGGTGTTTCCTAGACTTTGGTAAAAAAATGCGCGGGGTGATTTATTTTTACGGGGTATATTCATCAAGGATTTTCATGAAAAAAAGTTCCTATAAAGATTTGACGAAAAATTTTACTTAGGGCACCCCAAAGACTTTTCTTCCTCAATATTTCCGAACCCGTTCATACAAAAATCATGAGATTTCATATATCGCATAAACTAAACAAAGCAGAATTAGAATTTGAGCCCAAAATTTCGAAATTTCAATCAGTGGCTTACCAAACTGGAAGGGTTGAGTGAAGGTTGAGTGTATAGCTTAGACCTCGATAAATGGAGGTATACGAAGACTCTTAGTGGACCACCTGACACAATGGGGAGTGGGGCCAATGACTGAGTGAAAGTGCATCGGTGGCATGTCAGGGGAAGCAGTTAAAACTCAATTTATATTTTCATATTATGAAAATCTGATTTTTTAACATAAATCCATTTTCTGCAGTTTATTTTCTCTTTCTAGCGAAAAAATACAAAACACCTTTTTTGTAGGAAATTTTACATAGAATAATTTAGTACTCCAGTATTTTTTCGCTGGTTGGTCGCGTTTTCAACTTATTCAAGAGAAACGTAGAAAAATGACCAACAGAGACTTCCCTCTACTTTAGCTCGCCCCCAACGATCAGGACTTTTAGTATGTTGTTCAGGAGACCTCATCCTACACCTTTCCCAAAATTCGCAAATACACCAATTTTTTCGTCTATCCGGCATTTTTTGATCTTCGTTGCCTGAACTATACAGGGTCTTCAAAAAGTGAAAAAATCATTTTTTCTTTCAAGAGTTAAATACCCATATTCGAAAGTCATCCGCAAAATATAACATGAATATTTTATAGTGTACAAATGTTAACCATGAAGCAAGGAATACAAATTTATTCATTCAAAATTACTTCAAGAAAGAAACAGTACCCAGCACGTCCAATGGTTATTTTCTCTGCGACGTACTGGAAATTCAGTCTTTTGAACTGTTTTTTACGGCGACTTGAGACTGCCAAAATGATTGAAAGTAAAATTTTCCTAGAAACTTTTGAATATGGGCATACTTCAAAAAAAAAAAAAAATGTTGAAGACCATATTTAATTTTTTTTTTCCAACGACATCGTATTTTTTCAACAAGCAAACATTTTTATAAGGAATGACCTTTTCTCGAAAAATCAAGTTTTCGTCTCATTTCACCTATTGGATACCCCATCGCCGGACATATTGTATATCGCACAAAGAGATGAATACAGGGTGAGGCATTCAACTTGACACAGTGAATTATCTCAAAAACTATGTACTTTAGAAAAAAATGTCTCAAACAAAAGTGGTTTAGTATCAAGGGGGAAACACAACGAACATATTTTTTTTCAACCTTTACCTTGATTTCAAGGTCAATGGTGGATAACGAACAAACTTATTATCATCTTCCAGAGATTTCCTCAAAATCTGCTACTCTGCCCTCCAAATCAATGGTAAACTGGTCAACCAAGATCAACTGGAGTACCAAGAGGTTCTTAGACAGAATTACAAAAAGTTGTGCGCTTCTTTATCAACTCTTTTTGGAGAATCATTGTGGCCACATGATGAGACGGGAAGTTTCAAAAGAAATAGTATGGCACTGTTCAGTCCTGTCAGTGGAGCATCACAGAACTCAAGTACTGCTTAGGTAGGGAATACTAATTTATAAATGAGGGCATTATAAACATTTGAAATTTTTCAAACATTTCTGTTTATAATTTTGTTGCAATTACTGTTGAGATTCGAACTAACCTGATCTAAATTAACAATGTTCATCTTTATATTTATTGATTATTTGTAGAAAATTAAAAGTAAAAAGTAGATTTCTCCACTTCTAATGGTTATTTTTTGTTTTTGGATATTTTAATAGTGTTATGTAATTTATAAGTTTCTTTATTGAGTTGTCCATGTGTAAAAATGGAAATTTGATTGTACAGATGTTACTTATATGTGTTTTTGAATTATTCAATTTGTTGTCTGTATTCGTGTAATCAGTGTAAATCGTTTATTATTTGTGATTAATCATCATGCTCTCAAAAACTAAAACTGTCTGTTGTGAAAAATTGACTCATCTGATTGAAATAAAAGACTTGCTTTTGCGCGTAGCACAATTTTTGGATGTATTTTATAGTTTTTATACTAATGTATGTAGATTAAGATCGTATAATCATCTGTTTGTATAGAGCTTATTCTTTAAACTCATCTTTTTAGTGAATCAGTGTTCTTTTCACTCAAACACGCTGATGAATTGCTGTATTGTTCTGAACTTATGAACTGATTTTTCAAAACCTGGTCATCACGAGCTTCATGAGCGGTTTTTTTGATTTATTACATGAACCTATGGTAAGAAAGGCTTTAACGTGACATGGAAATACTGCTCTATGATCTATGATCATAAATAGGCATTAGGCATTCAATACCTTTGTCGAAGTATGTAATTCTTTCCTGTGTGCTCTGTTGATCATCTCCTTGATGTCTTGCTTTATACTTTTCATCTAAAAGATTTAACCTTTTAGATGAAAAGTATAATTAGAGTCATCAGTTCAGAACATGTTTTGTCATTACTCTATAAAAGGACATTGTTTCACGGTTATCCGATGTTATAAAAAACTTTATCTCTCAGAAAATGCTCAATGAAAGCCAATTCTTTCCTCGCCTTCAAAAATCCTTTCAAGAGTTCAAACTTCAAACTTTTTTTCATAATAACTCCAAACGCCAAAAAGAGTCCTCCCTATACACTGGTGATTATAAACTATTGAATAGCGGATATTTTACTCAGGAAAATAGGTCACTAAGCCATTTATCCAGTATTGCAAAATGTATTGATGTGAACATACCAATAAAATAGTTCTCTAAAAACTCAACTGTTGTATCTACCACACACATGCATACTTGTGTCGTTGGATTACATCAGTGAAACTAAGGAAATTATTTTTTTTTGTGAGTTTGTTAAGTATTTCGTCAACTCAATTGAATAAGCAAGTTTCTATTTTATTGGTAGAATCCTGAATGTTGATTATATACCCATAATCCGAAAACTTACATAATTTATTTATTGAATATACTGTAAGCCTAAATACGTAATTCTCCGATCGGAAGCATTGTTTTGTTATGCATATTTAAGCTTCTGAAGCATTTTTGGATTTTGTTGGTGAAACAATGACTTTTTGGGATTATTACGTCTAGTTTATATTATATATTTAATTGAGTTGCTTCAGTAGCATATCAAAAAGTACAAAACCATGTTTTTTTGAAAATTTTAATTCTGCATTTTGATTTTGATCTTGACCATTGTTAAGTAAACATTGTGCACCTCATTTTCATTTTATTTATGTCTGGGAAGGGGGGGGTGTCTGAAAAGTACTGATTTCTTCAAAATCAATCGCTTTTATACAGGATGTGTCGTAATTATTACAGGTGAGGTCTTTAACACGAGATTTCACGACCAAAAAAGATGAGAGAATTTCGTATAAATATCGGTCGAGAAATGGCTCGTGAGCCGCTGATGATGATCACAAAATTTCACACTAAACTTTCTGATTCAAAAATGTTTTTTCACGACTGTACGGTAAAATCACCATTGTGCAATCGATATCGGTTAGGAAACGTAGCACATTGTACAACTGTACGGAATTGAAACCATTCCCTAACTGTTGCCATGGAAACGAGTGCAAACTGAATGGAAATGAAATGATCTGGCACCTTCGCCAAAAACAAAAAGTAAAAATCGATATCAATTACACAATAGTGATAATAATTAAGAGTCGTAGAAAAAGTATAGTGTACAACTCGCATGGAATGACCATTTGGTAATGGGTATCATTCCATGCTTGTTGCACAATATACTATTTCAAGGTTCTAACCAGAAGTTTGTGAAATATAGGGAAAGAAGAGAGTCCCAATTTTTTGGTTCTTGGAATTTTTCAAAATTGGGCGATAGAGTATGAGAAATGTATTGTGACTGTTGTTTTTCTCCCTTCAATAGTTTTAGAAATACGTCAACTGAATGTGTCATTCATAAAATAAGTGTATCTGCATCTGGTATGAAAATCAATGGTATGAAACAGTACCGAATTGGAAAAATAACACAACTAGGAAATCCAGAGAGGTGATTGAAGATACATCTGAAACAACGGAACCTGGAGGCCCAATACATACCGACTCTTATGTATTTAGTGTTAAAGTGTATAGGTGGCCCAAGTGGACGTCCATTACGGAGCTCAGCGCCAGATATCGTACCTCAATTTATCAATCCAGGATGAAGATCCATAGTATACTAAGGGAGAAGGAAGTGGAGTCCTCAATTCTTCACAAATTTATTATTTAACTAAAACCCTCGACGCGTTTCGGCTTATCTAGCCATCATCAAGAAGGAGTCTGCAGTTAAAATGTCTAAAATAAAATAAAAGGTAACTTACAGACTAACAATCATTGTATATCACATTACTGTAGGACGGACGAAATGGAGCGCACCAGACTAAAATGAACATTGAACATTGAACATGAAAAACATAAAATGCAAATTGCAACTCTTAAAATTTTTGACAGAAGTAAACAAATTAACCTAACCTCTCATAAACATCAGCGGTTGTTGTTTGACAAATGTCAGTAAGGAAAGAAACCATCAGGAATGAGGCGTTCTGTCGAATATATGGACTAACCTCGCTGCTTCAATGAACGTGGTCCCCACTTGCTCGTTTAGGGAGATGACATTGGTAACTGCACTTGATCAGAGGCACCAGGTCAAAACAGGGCTGCTACAGGAGTAAATTGGCTGCGGAACAGAGCAGAGTGTTGAGATCAATTAAAAGGAAAATCAAAATCAATGATCTGATCATGGTTAAAGCAGACAAAGGCAGTTGCTTAGTCATATGCCCTAGAAATGACTATAAAGAAAAGGTCTATAATTTCTTGACAACCAACCAACAGTTTGAAGAAGTTAAAAAAGACCCATTGATCTTGTATGTCAAAAATCTGAAGTACTCCCTAGAAAAGCTTCAACCGGTATTCAACAATATACGATACAACAAACCTCTGGTCCCCATGAATCTCAGTACGCCTAGCATGTATGGTTTGGTGAAGATCCATAAGGAAGGACATCCGATAAGACCGGTAGTTAGCTTCAACAACGCTCCTACGTACTTCTTGGCAAAGTGGCTCAACAACTTCTTCAAAGAGAATATATCCTTCACAAACAGGTTCCGCGTTCAGCATCAAGAACTCGGTGGAGCTGGTCAATGATCTCAGGAACATCAAGTTGCCGGAAAACTGCATTATGGTTTTCTTCGACATAGTGAACCTGTTTCCAAGCGTTCCTACGGAGGAGGTGGTCAGGATTATCGGTGAGCTTTTGGACAGTCAAGAATTTTTGGGACAAACGATAGAGAAGGTATTCTGATGTTGTTGAAACAGTGTATCGACTTTGACTATTTCAAATTTGACAACAAAATTTATCGTCAAACAGATGGGCTCCCGATGGGTTCTAGTCTCTCGCCTTACCTGGCAGAGCTCTTCATGTCATCTTTTGAGAGTAAGCTTTTTAGGAGTAACCATGGTTTGATTGATAAGATCCTGTTCTGGAGACGGTATGTGGACGATACCTTTGTGTTATGGACCGGTTCCATGAAAGAACTCGAGGAATTTCTGACTTTCTTGAATGGTATCCATGCCAGTATAAAATTCACCATGGAAGTGGAAAAGGAGAAAACAATCAATTTCTTAGATCTATCTAATAATAACGATAGGAATAATTTATCATACTCCATATACAGGAAACCCACAATGACAGACCATGTGATCTCATATGACTCTTGCCACGTTTTTCAACATAAAATGGCAGCTTTCAACTCCATGTTACATAGGATGTTCAGTGTACCTTTGAACCCAGTGAACTCTATGAGGGAATTCAACACTATCTATCAAATAGCAGTCAATAATGGTTACAGAACACGTTTAAATTACAATTTAGTTAACAAGAAATACAAAAAGCTTCAAAAAACTCTATTAAGTCCAGAGGAATCGTCAATTGAACCATGGCAGCCGGCTAAATACGTGAGAATCAGTTATCTGGGACCTTTATCAACTAAAATTGGCAACGCGTTCGGGAAACTGTAAAATAATATAAAAATAGTATACTGCTCTTCTAATAACCTTAGAGGACTTCTCTGCAGAGTGAAGGATAGGGTTGAGACTCCTCAAAAGAGCGGCGTATATAGACTTTCCTGCAATGATTGCTCATCAAAGTACGTGGGGAAAACCGGAAGAAAATTCAAAATTAGGGTACAGGAACATCTAAACGCACTCAAGTCCCCTAATGACAACCGATCCGCCTTTGGGGTACATCTGAAGGAAGCGGGCCACACTTTTACCTTTGACTCAAACTTTCAAATGTTACTCCAGGTCAGTGTGGGCCGGAGACTCGACATGCTCGAAAACTTAGAGATAGCCAGAACAATGCAGACTCCCAATGTCATCTCCCTAAACGAGCAAGTGGGGTCCACATTCATTGAAGAAGCGAGGTTAGTCAATACCCCCTTATATTTCAGGGGGTATTGGGTTAGTCCATATATTCGACAGAACGCCTCATTCCTGATGGTTTCTTTCCTTCCTGACATTTGTCAAACAACAACAGGTGATGTTTATGTGGGATTAGGTTAATTTGTTTACTTCTGTCAAAAATTTTAAGGGTTGCAATTTGCATTTTATGTTTTTCATGTTCAATGTTCAATGTTCATTTTAGTCTGGTGCGCTCCATTTCGTCCGTCCAACAGTAATGTGATATACAATAATTAGTAGTCTGTAAGTTACCTTTTATTTTATTTTAGACATTTTAACATTACTTTGTCAATTTTTATCTGCAGACTTCCTCTTGATGATGGCTAGATAAGCCGAAACGCGTCGAGGGTTTTAGTTAGATAATAAATTTGTGAAGAATTGAGGACTCCACTTCCTTCTCCCCTAGTATCGTACCTTACCCTGAAACTTGATATTCAAGTCAGTATTTTTTCGGATGCTTGACCCGGGATCATCATAGCGAATTATTATGACCAAGGAGAAGTTGGTTACGGCTGTGTTGATCAGAGAGCATCTTTGGAACAAAAGAAATACATTTCACCATAATTGTGTAGTTTTGAACAAAGTATGGAAAGAAATAGCGGAAGAATTCAAAGAATCAGAAGCCCATATTTTTAATTTGACCCGGACTGTCGCTTGTAAACTTCTCTACATCCAAAATACAACTGACGTGCCAAAAATAAATATGTTATAACTATTTTCAAGGAAAAAACCCTCTGTAGTGCACGAATCAATCCGGCTCCCAGCTCCTCGTTATGGCCAGTCATGAGCGAGGGTCGGAGCGTGGGTCTAGAGTCTGTTCGTGATACCCGGTTCAGAGCGTTGGTTGAGGGTCCCCGTTATGGGTGCAGCCTAAGGTACTGAGAATCTTTGACGGACATGCGCAATCGACTTTTCAGTAAAAAGGTTGGTGGAGAGCCAACACAGTTGTGTGAATTGTGATAACCTCATTTCATTGACTTAAGAGGTTCATATGTTTATAATTTTCAAAAGCGATATTGTAATCAAGAAAGTTACGTTGTAATAATCATAATACAATAATACAATAAGTTCTTCAATGATGATTATATTTACAAAATACATAAACTGGTATGTAATAATTCATATATATGGCAACATCTATTCAGCAGATTATATTAGAACCCTGCCAAGTCGCTCAAAGCTGTTCACTACAACGTAACAAGTGTACAGATATCCATATCACAAATGAACATTTTCTCATTCATTGCCAACATATTTCTTAACGACATCCACAAGTCTTCACCACCATCTTCTTATACTTTTTCAACACCACATTATGATCATCTAAAAAGTACAACACTGAAATTGGTGTTAGCTTTGTGGGAGCGCAACAAGATTTTGGATATTTGGTAGGATTCATAAGATGGACTAGAGTCTGCACAATAGCGTGATTTGAAGCATTCATGTGGGCGTTAAGTGGGAAGTTGCATTCACCATGACAGAAGTAAGCGGCATAGCCTTCAGGTGCGATGATCCAATCCTGAAAAAAAAATACAGATTATAGAAAACACAACCACCAGAATAAACCATTGATACAATTTTAATTGCATTCCAAGCTATATTTTTCCACTTCTTCAACGGACAAATCATGGAAAGCACAATATCAAGAAAGACAGCTTATCAAAAAATAAGTATTTTGATACCATCTCCATCTCGTGCCATGGGTTGCACGAGATAATGATGATGATCGGAGAAAAACTCTGGTGTAGAACTGTATAATCTCCAATCGAATGGCTCATCGGTGCGAAATCGACTGGTGGCGGATGATAGCATATGAGTTGATTGCCAAGCGGAAATTTGACAGTTACATTTCGAAATGGAATTGAATGTAACTCAGGCATAACATTGGTATAGTTACTAGTCCAAGTTACGCACTTGTAGCTAGCCGGGTATACGGTATTCTACTGTCACTTTCATAAAAACAGTGGATGTCTAACACTACTAAAGTGCACTAGTACCAGTAATGCGGTGACAATGCCAGGATGAAGCTTTTTCATTGGTCTGTCTCCCGTCGTTCTAGAAAACTGCGAAAGGGAAAGTTTACATTTTTTTTTCCTCTGACCACCTTTTGATTTTTTGACGTTGTTTTTTCACTCTCAACACCTTATTGTTTGTTTGGTTATTTTATTCTCAATAATACATCTGTGATGGCTGTTCACTGTCTTGTCCGATACTTGTACCAGTAAGCAGTACAAGTATTTTCCACTACGTAAGTAAAGTAGTCTTGCAATTGACTAGTGCTAGTAACTAACCCATTCACTATACTGATGTAAACTCGCCTTAAGAACTGCAGCCCCATCTGCTTCTCGTTTTGGACAAATCTCCAAATGAGTTTGCTCAAGTTTGAGATGTTAGGGGTCGGCCACAGTTTACCGTACCCCCACATACGATGAAGACATGGTAAAATGTAATTGTATAATGTATCATGTGGTGGAATAGCTACGAGTTTCGAACTGCTCGAAGTTTGGTGGCCTGTTATTGTTCAGATTGCAAGAAGATCTTGATCACCATATTCAATTTTTGCCCTGACAAGAAATTGAATGTGTAGCGGATAGAGGACACATTATCAACAATAAGATAGGGTAAGTACCTATCTTAATCTATTTGTATAGGTACTGTGGATAAGAATAGGTTTAGGTAGTGAAAGACAAGAAAACGGCAGCAGAGAGGAAACTTAAAATATTTGCACCTTTGTTCCATATATCCCCTGCTGTTACATAAACATGTCAGAGACAATGACATGATAGGTTACCAGCACAGCTTACACAGAAAACATTTTTTTGTCCAATGGATTGATACACACGACTGTACATAGCCTCAAACTACGGTACTTCAAAAAACGGCCGCGGAGGAAATGTGTTGCCAACTTTCAAAGATAAATTCAAAGGACAACAAACCTTTTCATGTGTTTTAATTTCCACCTGAAAACCTTTTAAAAACCTTCTAAAATGTAAGAGATATCCGTTTCCAATATTTTTTCTTAATAAAGTCTTCGAATTACTATAAAATTGTTAAGTTAAAGTCCATTCGGGACCTTTAAATTTCACGTGACACGGAAACACTATGCTATTGGTCCAAAGCCGGTGACGTCAAACCGGACTTGGATCCGTTGTCTACAGTCATCAGCTGGCGTGAATAAGTGAGTGTTTTATTGGTTTAATTGATTTGTGTATCATGATCTTTCTTATTGTTATCCTACTAGCCTTTTGCTTCAACTCTCTGATGTTTAGCACATGTAAAGAAATCATTTTTGGCAAAAAATCACCACAACATCATTTTGCCTTTACAAATCCTTCAGACATTATCGATAATAATTTTCTTATAGTACTGTTTGGACATGAGGACAGCGACGAAACTACACTAAAAAATCACGAAAATGTAATGAAATTCAAAAAAGTTGCGTGTCAGTGACAGCCCACATAACATTCGTAGGTTAAGTTAAATGTCATGTCTATGCAGGGACGGATTTTAATCGCGGTTGGGCTACAATGTTGCCGTTTCTCTGTTCGTTGTGCCGGTTGGTGTTTGGATAGGATTGAGATTTCAATTTTATCAATATGGGATAGGATTGTTAAGGTGAGTGGAGGAGGTTGTTTGTCTATTTTGATATTTTAATTTTTGAGTCTTGTATCTCATCGGAATCCAGAATCATCATAAAAAATAGCTTTGTTTCGTGATTTGATTTTATAATTGATCGTAAATCTAAGATGGATGATGAATATAATAATTATTCTGCAGTGTGCTGTGTGTCACAAGTCAAAACACATTTTTAACTAAAGGGAACCTAGTGTACATGGTACAGTGTGGTCAATTTATCTTGTCCACGTTTTAAACCTGTCTTGCTCGTCATATACAGGGTGTTTCCTAAAGATTGGTAAAAAATTCGTTGTGTGATTCCTGGGGTATTTTCATGAAAAAAAGTTCCTATAAACATTTGCCGAAAAATGCTTCCTAAGGGAGCTACGCCCCTTTAAATAGGGCACCCCGAAGACGGTTTTTCCTCAATATTTCCGAAACCTTACATACAAAAATCATGAAATTTGGTACATCATACAAACTTTTAATGCTGAATGAGAATTTGAGCTCAGAATTTCAAAATTTTAATCAGGGGCGTACCATACTGGCGGTGTTAAAGGTTAAAAGAAGAAAGAGGGATCACACAACGAATTTTTTACCAATCTTTAGGAAACACCCTGTATAATATCTTATCGAAGTGAACCAAAGAATATGTTGTAGCCAAGTGTAGCCAAGTTTTTATTCTGATATCGAAACCAATGATATACAGGGATTTTAAAAAGTTATTCACCTAACCGACTTTTTTTTCCAAATGGAAAGGGGCGTCGAGTGATAGCTCATTTTAAAGGTCTTTACATCCTCATTACACCCTGAAAGTTTGAGGTCGCTGTTTCGTCCCAATTTTTCAATTTTGGACCAGTATTATTTTCCAAAATGACACTCAATTGACGTTTTGGCATTCTCAGCTGTCACAACTGTGTTGAGAAATGCAGAACGTCCTCAAATATTTTGTTTTGTTAATTAAATCATCAAGGACACGAAGTACTATTCACATGAATATTTATAATTTTCATTTCAATTAAAGTTGAACAATATTTCAATCCCCAATATATGAGAACGGTCTGCATTTCTCAACCAGTAGTGACAGATGAGAATGTCGCATTGTTATCAGTTATCACTTGAAACGCCGATATCTGGGAAACAATGAATTAAGGCAAAATAATACCTATAATGGAGAAAAATAAGTGAATTTTTTTTTTTCATTGACTTGACTGAATTTTACACCCAATATCAATTTTGTCAAATGAATAAAATAGAGATTGTCCGTTATTTGTACCCAATAATGTGTAAATCACGCCACGCACATCAAATTTTTGCATTTCGATTTTGACGTCCGCTTCAAAATAAAGGTAAGTTTTATTTTTTTATGAAAAGAAAGAAAAAAGACTTTCTTTATTAAAAAAAAAACAGTCTCAAGAGCAGGGTATGTTATTATATAAAATTCACAGTTTCAAGTCATTCGCACATTAATAGTTGAATAATCTAGATTCTAAATACAAAAAAAATAAATAATGTGCAGCATCGTACCCGTGGCAGAAGCGAAACTTCTTTCCCCGATATTTAATATTCTTTCAAATTTTTTGATCAAATTCCAAATAGATGGCAGAAGTGAAACTCCTTCCCTCACTTTTTAATATTCTTTCAAATTGTTCGATCAAATTCCAAATAAAACCTATATACCTAATTTGAACATAATTCTTTGGAAAATAATAAAACTATGCAAACATAACCTAACTACCAATATATTTTTTTTAATTCCTTGATCAGATCCCAAATAGAACCTACATAACTAATTTGAATAAAATCCTTTGGAAAATAACAAAACGATGTAAACATAACCTCACTAAGTTATTTTCTTTTTAATTTTTTGATCAAATCCCAAATAGAGCCTACATACCTAATTTGGACAAAATCCTTTGGAAAATATAAAACTATGCAAACATAACCTAACTACCTATGTATTTTTTTTTTAATTCCTCAATCAGATCCCAAATAGAAACTACATACCTGATTTGATCAAAATCATTTGGAAAATAACAAAACTATGTGAACATAACCTCACTAAGTTATTTTCTTTTTAATGTTTTGATCAAATCCCAAATAGAGCCTACATACCTAATTTGAACAAGATCCTTTGGAAAATAACAAAACTATGCAAACATAACCTGACTATGTAATTGTCGTAAACATTTTTTGATCAAATCCCAAATAGAACCTACATACCCAATATAAACAAAATCCTTTCGAAAATAGCAAAACTATTTAAACATAACCTCACAGTTATTTTTTTAAAATTTCTTGATCAAATTCGAAACTAGAACCTACATACCTAATTTGAACAAAATCCTTTGAAAAATAACAAAACTATGCTCTCTGAAAGCGTTACCGTTACATCGTCACATTTGCGTTACATTTTTTGCAGTTCACTTCCCATTGCCGACAAAATATCAGAACACCGCAAAAGAAGTTTCGCTTCAAAAATAGATGAAAAGTCAAAATAAAACGAAACAAAAAATCGCATAAACAAATTGAATTATTTTTTTTTTATTCAATTATTGATTTCAATTATCAAAAAATCATTGTTCAATATACATTTTTTCCTCGCATTTCTCTAAAAAAGGCTGCCGTTCTATGGCTAATAACCAGCTCTCTCTTTGTTTATCCTCGTTTGATAGGATTTTCTAGGAGTGAAAGTTGTTGTATTTTAACAATCTGGCACGATACAATACTTAAAAACCATTATAAAACTCGACTCAAAATCAAACACAAACCACAAAACACATACCAATAATAATAATAACCAGTTTCCAAAAGAAACATAATGAACAAAAACTGTACAAAGAAAAATCCGGCCCTGGACGACACGCCAAACGTCAGCAATCCGCTGATGAAAAAGCCTCCCACTCTAATCCGGAACGCAACCTAGGCCGATTGCGTCACTCGCCGTTTTCGCGTGTATTTGGCCTGTTTGAACTTTAGATATTTATCGCGACGTAAATATTTTCCGTATGCGAAAAAAATTTGTAAGAATACTTTTCAAGTCTAATTGATCATTTTGATGCAATAAAAAAAATACGTGCAAGGGGCCTCATTTGCCATTAGAAAAAAAATCAATGCTTTGAATCATAGTATACCATTTGATAGTTGATAGACAATAGCCGACAAAAGTAGAGAAACCGCATAAAATTTGATAAAACTCATTTGATCCTCAGTTATAGAAGAAATAATTGTGCATTTGAAAACTTCAATCCATTTGTCAGTTTACCTGTCCCGGCGATTTTTTCAAAAATTGTTAAGTGGCTTTTTGTCACGTTCAAAAAAAGGGTTAGAGTGAAACTTTCTTCTGTGTTATTTTCGATACAAAAGGGATACATGAACTTTCTGAACATTTTATAAGAATCGAAAAAAGAATAGAATGTAGAACATTTTTGAAGTTCTGGAGTGATTCAATGGACTTTCAGCGTCCTTTAACATAGATTAAAAAGACAAAGGACTCCCTCGTGCCTACAGGGCGGTTGGCAACTCTATGCTGAACCTAAATTATTTCGGGTTTTATTGGTTTAACCAATGGTTACTTTTGACTACATCTTCATTGAAAAAAAAAACATTCATCACCAACTATTTGCAATTTGTAGTCTAGCCTGATGAGGTCTGAAAATAGATGAAACGCCGCGAAGCCTGCGAAAAAATAGGACGCCAGCACCAATGATTTAATTGATGAATGGTGACAAGTTTTCGATAAAACAAAACAGAAAAAAATTCAATATGTAAATTCTTTTGTGTCTTTTATTCAATTTTTGAATTAATTATAATAATGAAAATGATTCAACTCATTCATATTACAATATTACAGTCATGATCTTTATTTTTTTCTCCTCCATTTTGAAACATGTTGCCAAGAAAAGATAAACATGAAGCAAGGATCACCAGTTTCCTCTAAATCACAGTCTATTTATTCATAAAAAATATTGTACTCTTTTTATAATATATCATTGTATGAAAAGGCAAATTAGTGTTTTAATTGTTACTCTCTTTGAGGAGTCGATAGTCTACTTTTTATCCACCTACTCCAGCCATATTTGTATTTAAAAATACAAAGTCGTGTCTATAATATGAAAGTCTAGTATTTTTTTGATTTGCTGTGTGTTTGTGGTAAGATGATATCTGCAGGGTGCCCTTTGACAAGGAAACAGAGGTAATTTTGGGCGCTTCAAGACATTTAAGAAAAAACCCTCGGACCCGTCAATTTTTCATTTAAGGGAAAAACATTTTTTTTGCATTTTCACCCCATGAAGGGCATAGCCCTATCGAGGGAGACAAAATTTTAAAAGGCATGAAGGGTCATCACTCGACCCTTATATCAATGAGTGATACCTTATTTTGAGGGTATTTTTATGTAGATTAGTTTCACACCGTTAATATCTAAAGTAACTATGGGTCTGAGGGTATTTTCTTAAATATATTTTGGCACCCAAAATTGCACCTGTTTCCATTTCCAAATGGTCACCCTGCATTGTTGAAATTAATTTCTACTCACCTGCCATTTTAGATCTTTGAAACTGATATACAGAGTTTTGATTTGACAAGTACTTCGTCCTTCCGACTCATAACCTACCACAAGCAAAATTAATACTATTATTTAGATTCAAGAGAAGGTTGAATATTACCTGGTCTCTGAAAGACACTACCAAAATCAGACTTCTTCACACGCGTTCTTATTTCTCTGGTAGTTCTAGGCCTAACAGAATTGGATGCCTTTAGAAACGCTACCATGAATGGATGAGTGGCTTCATCACCTCGGATTGTTACTAATCCTATATCTTCTGGCCGAATTTCATGACCTGCAAATATTGTCTTTCATGCCATGTTTCCATGGGGCGATTATTTTTCCTGCTCTATTTAGTTATTGTTGAAAACCAGAAACCTACAGTTGAATTTATCTAGCGCATTTGCATTTAATTCACATCAATATTAATAATCACCATTAATGACTATTTTGACTGCAGTTTCATGCGAAGCCTTGCTTGCATGTGAAAAAGACGTGGTGTGATTTATAATGGTTCATTACAGATGTACTTTGAAAATTAAAAATAAAATACGTGTATGTTGATTATGATTATGATTATGATTATACGTGAATGATTATGGCCCCACTGTCATGTATAAAATAATTTTCTTTTGGGCGATACTCACTGTTATCTGTTGATTTAACAGACATGTAAATTCCTCTGTTAGACTCCGGTAGGCCCACCCAAGTAGCTAAACATTTTGTTACATTGATTCCGATCCATCCGGTGAACTGACCCGATGTTTCAACCTCTGAAATATATTCTAATTCTGGCTCTCTGTAAAATCAAATAACGATTTTAGACTGAATAAATACATAATTCAATTTACCCGTCATGACTGTTGGACAATTGATATGCGGTTACTGTGTAGTTTTTCTCTTTATGTTTCGATAAAGTTTGGTTTTGGAATATTCTCAACTCTGCTCCTACAATATCTTCAGCTACTGGTAGTTCAGTAACATCAAACCACAGTCTTTTGCCTCTCTCGTGTCGTACGCTATCTACATGGTGGTCTGGAAATGTATACAATTTTGACATTGTATATGAAGTTAAAAGCAATTGGGAAGTTGCATCAATTTTTTTTATTGCAGGATTTGAAAGTCAATGAAAAATAGGAAGATAGGTACGCGTTTTTTCTTTCTCATTTACAGGATGTTCAGAGCTAAATGGACCCCGGCCCCCATTAACTTTTTAATTTGATGTTTGAGAAAAAAATATATCAAATGAAAGTTTATAATGGTTCAAAATGAATTTTGTGAAAACAATGTTTTCATATACAGTGTGGTCACTTAAGTGTGCAACATATGGGATTTTTTTTATCAACTGCACAACCAAAATACAAATATTGCCAAAAGTTGGTGCATGTTCGATAATCATAATATTAGGTTTATTTATCTCCCAAAAAAAATTTTTCCTTTATCCTCACCCTAAACAGTTTCATGAATTATTCAAAAACAAATCAATTTCGCATAACCTAGTTCAAATTTAAGCATATTTAGGAAATTTACCTACATTTTAAATTTTTGGATAATAACAAGCTTCATGTTTGTTGCAACGATATTAAACACAACTTTAAAATATCGCGAACATTCTTTTTCACAAGGTAAAACATTATTAATGATAATATGCATATTAAAAAACTCGCATATAAAGTGTTTTTTTTTTTAAGTGAATTTTGTGATTTCGTAAAAAATTTAAAATGTAGGTAAATTTTCTAAATAGAACTAAGTTTTGCGAAATTGATTTGTTTTTGAATAATTTATGAAACTGTCTAGGGTGAATATAAAAGAAAAATTTTTTTGGTAAATAATTGGATGTTTAAACAAAATGATATTTTTTTTCTAAGGAGGCCATGATTTGGTATTAAGGCATAACTTTTCATTCTAAACAACTTTTCTTTATAAATTTTTGCCGAATTTTCTGAAATAAGGGTACTTTACTCTTGTACTATTTTCATATTTTTTGGCCTACCCTGTATGCTGTTTGACTTGCAACCATTCTAAGTGCACCTAATAAGATTACCGAACATGCACCAACTTTTGGCGATATTTGTATTTTGATTCTGCAGTTAATAAAAAAAAATCCCATATGTTGCACACTTAAGTGACCACACTGTATACAGGGTGTTTCAGAACTTCTGGGCGTGGTCCAACTTTCTTATTTCAAATCACAACCCTATTTTTTCATTTGATTTTTGCATGTTCCGAAAATTCTGAAAATTTTTCATATAGCGCATGCTATACCCACACTCTTGCATTAAGAAGATATTAACATCAGAAATTCGCTATTTTTTAGACCATGTTTCAAAATGTATGGTAACATTTGAAAACCTTGGAAACAAAGTAACTGTTGATAGATGTCAACCTCTCAAAAAAGATTTGAACATAGTACCTATATTTTGCGAAGAAAAAAATTTTTAAACATTCTCAGGGTGACCCAGTTTTATCCGGCAATATTTAAAAGTTAGATTCTACTTATAAAAATGAACATTTTTCATTCTACGGACATTTATTAAGAAAGGCGACAAAATACCCTCTCGAACCATGATAAAAAAGTTATCTGCACTTTCAAAAAAGCTTTCAAAAATAAGCTGAACATTTTAAAATTTTTCATAGCATAAAAATTGTTCATTTTAATTAGTAGAATCTAAATTTCAAATATTGTTGGATAAACCTGGGTCACCCTGTTTGTATAAAGAGGATATTTTAAAAAAATCTTCTATGCAATAATACGATTTTCAAATCTTTCTTGACAAACTGACATCTATTAACAACTACTTCGTATCCAAGGTTTCCAAATAAAACCATACATTTCAAAACATGCTCGAAAAAAAGGCAAATTTTTGACGTTAATATATCTTCTTTTACTGGTTGAATTTGGTTATATGATATGCTTTATGAAAAATGTTTAGAATTCTTGGGAGAATGCAAAAATCAAATGGAAAAAATAGGGTTGTAATTTGAAATACGAAAGTTGGACCACGCCCAGAAGTTCTGGAACACCCTGTATATGTGGAATCATTGTTTCCACAAAATTCATTATGAACCATCAAACTTTCATTCGAAACATTTTTTTCCCAAACATCAAACTAAAAAGTTGATGGGGGCGTCCATTTATCTATGAAAATTGTCGGAGATATAATCTTTTGAGATGTGAGCTGCACTATGACGTATGACGTTTCCATATGCACTATGAATTTTTCGCGATTTTCTACAGTTTGCAATAAAGAAAAATCGATTTAATTTTTCGTGCAACTTCCAAATTCTGTTAAAAATTCGATGAGATATACAGGGTTTCATAGCAGACATGAAATAATAATCAGCAGTAAAAATAAGTAACTTTCTAGACCAATCCAATACCTATTAGAACAAAATTAATAAAATGATTGCATATAATAGTTAGGTATGTGATTTGGATCCGGAAGGTATTGATGAGTGAGAATAAATTGAAAATTGATAGAAATTTGTATATTATTCATGGAAAATTTAGTTTAAGGAAGAGGAATATTGGAACTTTATACGTCAAAGCAATAAAATATATTGATAATTGTGAAATAGCTTTCGCGCGTCCTTATTGCTATAAGTAATAAAATCTATTTTCGATCCCAGCCAGCCATATTTTTAACATCGTACCTACTTCAAAACTTAGATTGTTCAGAATGATTCTTTCTTCGTAGAAATATGTTTTATGCTTACTTATGCTCTCAAAGGTCATGATCACATCACTTTGGTCGATCTTTTCTTGCTCTTCACCGCTCAAATTCAAATCAGAATCTCTTCTGACCCTTTTGTTGTCGTCATCTTCTTCATCATCCAAAAGACTTCTATAGATGTCTAGGAGAAACTTGGGTGCTGATTTTTTTACTGTTGCTTTGTTGATTTTTCTTGGTCTATTTGGTAGGCCTAGAATCAAGATGAATATCAATTTGAAGTAAAACTGATTTTTTTTTTAATTTGCACGAAAGGTTTTTCTTCTTTTTTCTCGGGGCTGTTGGAAAATTACGAATTCTTTTTTCACATTCCAGGCCAGTATGCGCTACAACGAGGAAAAACTTGAAAGCATATTATCTATCGAAGAAGTAGCAGCTAGAATTGACATAAATCACCTCGTAAATCACCAAAATAAATTTTCCCAGTTGCGCTCAAGTTTTGACGTTTTCAAACCTAAATTGTTGTGGTGTCAGGAATGAACATACAATTCCTAAAATCAAAATATAAGACGCAGCGTTATGGTTTCTCTTAACTGTTCTATCACCCTCAATTTTATTTTGATCGTGTTTTTATTTTAATCAATGCAGCACTTTTGAGGAATTGACTATGGAGGAAAAGTTGGTTTGGGCAACCCTGTATCTCTAAACTGTTTAAAACTTCTGGAATCAATTTCAATTTGAATCCTGCCACGGTTTGCGTTGGATAGCAATCAAGAAAAACATCAGATTTTTGAACTGCTTGATAAATAATGTATGTTCAATGTTAGATTTCTTATATCGTTTTTGGGTGAAATGATTTATAATGCGCTTTTTATTTTGGAATTTACTACTTGATCTACTTATTTCTTCTGTTCTATTTGGGTAAAAAGGCTGAGGAGAAAACAGAACCAAATAGTGTGCACTACAGTGAAAGAAATACGAAAGACTCTGCACCAGAGAAATCTCTGTCGCGAAGTCAAGCAGGTCCTTCAAGTGACTCCCTCACGGTTTTTGTAGAGTAGTGACTTCTTTTCAAGTGTATCATCCTAACGTTGCCAAGAATCGGACTTTCCGTTAAGACGTGAACTACGGTACCGTCATCCTCTTGAAACCATCTACCGGAGTCTTCTACGATGCCGATTCTATGGAGTGTGACTCTTCAAGTCCATATATGACCAACCTTTGAGAATTTGTGCACCTCCCCCTTAACCTTATGATCCCGCTTAACTTTGTTGCTTTTCTTCATGATCGTATGCGGATTCTCTTTGCATTCGAGGACACATTGTTTTGCATCGGTTACAATATGTGCTTTGATTTGATGTTTGTTTAAGAGGTGTTTTGATACAATAGATCAACCAAGACATTTTCAAACCTTCGACAAATGCCAGTCATAATAGCGCTAAACAAATATAATATAAACACATTCAGCGAAACGTACTAATGTTATGGAAGGAGATTTAACCGAACCTAACAATTATTTACGAAACAACAATAAGCCGGCGGGCGCACCATAGTCAGAAAGTGCAATGAATATGAACAGTTATGTCGAACTGTTTATTGCACTTTCAGATTGGAATAAGCGTGTGAAAGAACAAATAAATTTACACCATGGAAAGATAGAAAGAATGTCAACGGAGAAAAGCTCAGACATCTGAGATACGCAGACGGTATTATCTGGTTATACAGCGAAGCTTTCAAGTGAGCCCTATATGGGGACAGGAGCCATAGTATAGTAGACCAGGTGAGATCTAGATTGATAAAATCAAGAGCTCAGACTATTCAACATATACTTCGTAGAAAACTGTTGTAGAAGATCGACCTGGGTATAATGTTTTGCTTTTCCCTGGTGTAACATTGTCCTACCTTGCTATAGTCACTTCTTTGATTACTATATAATCTCTTTTGATGTCATTCTGTTGGGTAATCGATATTGAACTACACTCCTGGACAAAAAAAACGGTACAGTAAAAACAGACATTAGATATACATATTTTCCAAATAATTTTTCCCATTGAACTACTAAAAAAATATATGAAAACAGAATGGAGACGATATTCTCTACAAAATTGCACCCTCTTGAAATGGAGAAGTTAAGGAGACATACATCAGGAATCTCACGAGAAATACTTTTGAGGCTGCGCTGTAAATTTGAATATGTCAAAAAGATAGACTTCAGATTTGTTCTGATTCGCGTAAGATAACGTGTGTCCTTTAGTTGATGTTGAAAAGCAAAACCTATGATTAAGAATGCCAAGGTTTTTTTTTTCCACGAGCAGCTGTCAAGTAGAATAAAGTCACAAATAATACGATGAACCAGTAAATATCTTATTCCAAAAATATTTTTGAAAACTGAAATTACCCAATACAAAAAAAAAACAAAAAATCAGTGCAAATGCTCAAAATGCACACCGCACCGTCGCGTCTCGGGCCGTTGGCAAGGCACTAAGTACTATCTTTTTGACACTTTCGCGTTTTCAAGGGCTGTTTCAAAAGTATTCCTCGAGAAATTCCTGAGGTCTCGATAACTCTTTTATTTTAAAAAACTTTCTTCTTTGAAACGAGCCAAAGATACTTGGATAAGGGATTCCGAATAAGTTATATATAGGTAGGCAATTTAGTAACATCGAGTTTGACGGCCTGGCCTGTACCTGTATCATTCGACAATTTAGAGAGAAATGTCGGTGGCAATTAAATATCGTCCATTCTCTTTCTTGGAGGTTCAACGGGGAAAATTTCGAAAATATGTAAATTTTCTGTTTTCACAGAACCTTTACGCCCCCTTGCGGCGAACCTAGAATCTATATATAATATATTTTCAGCATTTCTTCTTGTGCACATTACTATACTTGGTGTTTCAGAATAACATGCTAATAATAAAGGGGGTGATTCTTGGGCTCATTTTAAGAAAAAAAATTCATATGAACGTATGTCCTAAACGCCTTAACTTTTTTCCCAAAAAATATGCAAACCAAAACCCGCATGGACGGCACTGGTCAGAATAATTAAATTGTTGGTGCATCAAAGAATGAGTATTAATGCCTAAAATACATATGACTCAAATTTCATAAAGATATCTACAGTAATGACAAAGTTATTGTAAAAAAAGTATCTATTTTTTAAAACTTTGACACCCTGTATCTCAAAAGTTAAGGCGTTTAGGACATACGTTCATATGATTTTTTTTTCTTAAAATGATCCCAAGAATCACCCCCTTTATTATTAGCATGTTATTCTGAAACACCCTGTATAGATTTTTTTCCTGGGTTTAGATGAATAGTTCACGAGAACTGGCAACCTCTGTCGCTGAAAATGAATCACCCTGTACATATATGATCCGAAGGAATCAAAGAACAAATGGAAGTTCAAATTATACCCTAAAAAGCCGATTCCAAGCAAAATTCCAACTTGAAATGAGAAACTTAAAATACTTATTATCAAGTTAACTAAAAATATTCGCTTTTCCGGTTTCCATCGCACAAATGCATAATGTATTACAGATGCTCATTAGCATGAATTGACATGGTAACACAAACATTAGAATGTAAACAATAACTTGGATAGCGTTTACTTTTCCACTATATACGAAACGTTTAATCAAAACTGATTTGTTTATATGGACAAGATTTACCGATTATAGGATTCTCAGTTGGAAATAATATGCCCGCATTGCATGAGAGCAAGAAAATAATTAATTTGATTATTGTGTCACCGCAACTTACCCAAAAGATTCAAAATTTCTATCTCCATCTCCCTTTTTTCATCTTTAGTCATCGATCTATCAATCGCGGTTTGTCCCGCACCATTATCAACGTAGATAGCCGCCTTGGGCGTACAAAATACCAGCGAAATTTTGACAAAAATCGCACACAGCACCAAAGGGATCACATACCGCATTTTAAGGCACAGACACTCTTACTTGTCGGAGAGCGAGACGCACTTAAGTCAAATTGGTTGTAAGGAGCTCACGCCCACGATATTTTTAATTATAAAACTTCGTACAGTTAAACGCAAGCATGGTTTGTTTGGCGCAGAGAAGTGTCTGACTGCGAAGCAGGTAGACAGGTTGAAGAAAATGTGAAACAGGTTCTTGAAATCTTTGGTCCCCACCTTCTTCGTGGACGGTACTATGGGTGACTGATGGTTGTGGTACTTGATGGAAACTACCTGTGTTGGTTTTAAATAATTAGATAATCTTTAACGGGTTTAGCATTGGTTGAGATTAAGTTGTTTCGAAAGAAGGCTGTTTGGTCAAGCTTAATGACTCTTTGGACAAGCTAGGCGCCAGACATGTAGGCTTAAGGGACGTTGGAGCGTTCATAATTGTATACAAAATAATACGACCGAACTAGGTACTTGAGAATATTATTTTATTAGTTCAAGCAGTGGCTCTAGCATTTACTTTTGCTTAACTACCTTAACTCAACTAGAAAGTTAGTCCCTTTCCCACTACAGAACTGTGGTAGAATATTGATAAACTATACTTAATTATTACTATCCTTCATTTTGTAGATCTCCAGTATTTGTAAAATATTCCAAAATCTTTTGAAACTGGCATTTTCGTTAATTTGTCTGTGCGCGGCCCAAAAGAAACACTCAAAGTACTTGATATCCGCAAACTCAATAAATCTAATTGAAGCTCAATTACTTCTAGTTCGGTGTGTTTCAAGAAAATGGCGAGGCTAAACGATCGAATTTTCATACGGTGACGGACAAAATTGCACTACGTGTTCTTAAGGGAAATTCGAGTCGAAAATATCCTATGAACATGGGTCTGCAAATGCTTTGTTACACAGCTACAGGGTGTTAAAGATTTTTTTCTCGTTTTTTTTAATAATTTTTGTATGTGGTGTTGTGGTTCACACCACATACTACTTGAATTTTATCTTTTTATTGAAAATATGTAGCAATCATACAAAATATTTTATAACTTCTTCAAAATCGTATGTACTTATTATTTCAAATATCTCGAGAATGCTTGCCCACTTTGGTATCTTGGAAACGGTAGGAGATACAGCGGAGTTTAAATGGGGGCAAAGTTGCGCATTTTGGTGCTCATTGAAATGCCGGTTTGAAATTCAAGAAATTCCGAATACTTTCGGAGATATACGGAAAAAACCGAAATTTTGTGAAATCGTTTTTATGTTTTCCTATGTGTATTTGAAGAGATATTTCAAAATAAATGTCACATCCTCATTGCCACTTTTTTCCTCTACAAAATGGCGTCATCAAATTTATGATCCGACGTTTCGTCTATGAGCAGCCATCATCAACTTTGTTTTTTTAAATACGGTCCTGGATTTTTTATTACGGATTTTAAGAGCCGCTTATGTTCTTGAACCAACGATGTATCGCACGTATTAAAAAAAGGTGTTTGTTTATGATCCTATTAAAAATACATTTTTTGTCTCTAACACATGAGTTCTTATGGAAAAATCCATTAATATAATAATTTTTAATAATTGCGATAGATACAGCGGAGTTTAAATGGGGGCAAAGTTGCGCATTTTGGTGCTCATTAAAATGCCGTTTTGAAATTCAAAAAATTCCGAATACTTTCGGAGATATCCGGAAAAAACCGAAATTTTGTGAAATCGTTTTTATGTCGTTTTCCTATGTGTATTTGAAAAGATATTTCAAAATAAATGTCACATCTTCATTGTCACTTTTTCTCCTCTACAAAATGGCGTCATCAAATTTATGATTTTCGTCTATGAGCAGCAGATCCTATTAAAAATACATTTTTTGTCTCTCTCTAACACATGAGTTCTTAAGGAAAAATCCATTAATATAATTTTTTTTAATAATTGCGATACATCGTTGGTTTGGGAACATGAGAGGCTCTTAAAATCCGTAATGAAAAATCCAGAACCGTATTTAAAAAAAACAAAGTTGATGATGGCTGCTCATAGACGAAAATCATAAATTTGATGACGACATTTTGTAGAGGAGAAAAAGTGGCAATGAAGATGTGACATTTATTTTGAAATACCTCTTCAAATACACATAGGAAAACATAAGAACGATTTCACAAAATTTCGGTTTTTTCCGGATATCTCCGAAAGTATTTGGAATTTCTTGAATTTCAAAACGGCATTTTAATGAGCACCAAAATGCGCAACTTTGCCCCATTTAAACTCCGCTGTATTTGAAGAGATATTTCAAAATAAATGTCACATCTTCATTGCCACTTTTTTCCTCTACAAATTGGCGTCATCAAATTTATGATCCGACGTTTCGTCCATGAGCATCCATCATCAACTTTGTTTTTTTAAATACGGTCCTTGATTTTTTATTACGGATTTCAAGAGCCTCTTATGTTCCTGAACCAACGATGTATCACACGTATTAAAAAAAAGGTGTTTGTTTTTGATCCTATCAAAAATACATTTTTTGTCTCTCTCTAACACATGAGTTCTTATGGAAAAATCCATTAATATAATTTTTTTTAATAATTGCGATACATCGTTGGTTTGGGAACATGAGAGGCTCTTAAAATCCGTAATGAAAAATCCAGAACCGTATTTAAAAAAAACAAAGTTGATGATGGCTGCTCATAGACGAAAATCATAAATTTGATGACGACATTTTGTAGAGGAGAAAAAGTGGCAATGAAGATGTGACATTTATTTTGAAATACCTCTTCAAATACACATAGGAAAACATAAGAACGATTTCACAACATTTCGGTTTTTTCCGGATATCTCCGAAAGTATTTGGAATTTCTTGAATTTCAAAACGGCATTTTAATGAGCACCAAAATGCGCAACTTTGCCCCATTTAAACTCCGCTGTATTTGAAGAGATATTTCAAAATAAATGTCACATCTTCATTGCCACTTTTTTCCTCTACAAATTGGCGTCATCAAATTTATGATCCGACGTTTCGTCCATGAGCATCCATCATCAACTTTGTTTTTTTAAATACGGTCCTTGATTTTTTATTACGGATTTCAAGAGCCTCTTATGTTCCTGAACCAACGATGTATCACACGTATTAAAAAAAAGGTGTTTGTTTTTGATCCTATCAAAAATACATTTTTTGTCTCTCTCTAACACATGAGTTCTTATGGAAAAATCCATTAATATAATTTTTTTTAATAATTGCGATACATCGTTGGTTTGGGAACATGAGAGGCTCTTAAAATCCGTAATGAAAAATCCAGGACCGTATTTAAAAAAAACAAAGTTGATGATGGCTGCTCATAGACGAAAATCATAAATTTGATGACGACATTTTGTAGAGGAGAAAAAGTGGCAATGAAGATGTGACATTTATTTTGAAATACCTCTTCAAATACACATAGGAAAACATAAGAACGATTTCACAAAATTTCGGTTTTTTCCGGATATCTCCGAAAGTATTTGGAATTTCTTGAATTTCAAAACGGCATTTTAATGAGCACCAAAATGCGCAACTTTGCCCCATTTAAACTCCGCTGTATTTGAAGAGATATTTCAAAATAAATGTCACATCTTCATTGCCACTTTTTTCCTCTACAAATTGGCGTCATCAAATTTATGATCCGACGTTTCGTCCATGAGCATCCATCATCAACTTTGTTTTTTTAAATACGGTCCTTGATTTTTTATTACGGATTTCAAGAGCCTCTTATGTTCCTGAACCAACGATGTATCACACGTATTAAAAAAAAGGTGTTTGTTTTTGATCCTATCAAAAATACATTTTTTGTCTCTCTCTAACACATGAGTTCTTATGGAAAAATCCATTAATATAATTTTTTTTAATAATTGCGATACATCGTTGGTTTGGGAACATGAGAGGCTCTTAAAATCCGTAATGAAAAATCCAGAACCGTATTTAAAAAAAACAAAGTTGATGATGGCTGCTCATAGACGAAAATCATAAATTTGATGACGACATTTTGTAGAGGAGAAAAAGTGGCAATGAAGATGTGACATTTATTTTGAAATATTTTTCAAATACACATAGAAAAACGACATAAAAACGATTTCACAAAATTTCGGTTTTTTCCGGATATCTCCGAAAGTATCCGGAATTTCTTGAATTTCAAAACGGCATTTCAATGAGCACCAAAATGCGCAACTTTGTCCCCTTTTTAACTGTATCTCATACCGTTTCCAAGATACCAATGGTGAGCATCGAATTTGTAACACCCTGTATACCTTTTCTGCTAAATCTGTTTTAATGCTTGAAAATGTGATGATACATGTACGTCCAAAAAAGTTATGGCTGTATGTTACAGAAAAAATAGGTGTACTAGGTGGCTCCCTCTACACGTTAGAGCCATACTAAGATCAAATTCAAATTTCGCATGTCAAAAAATGTCCACACAGATGCTTGAAACTTCAAAACCCTCTTGGTTTCCAATATAGGCAGCTTCTGAATTTTCGCCTGCATGCTATGTGCAGGCTTCGTATTCCTGCGACCACTTTTTATTTGATGTTGCGGTTCTTATTATTGTTGAGTGCTGGTTGTTTTCCTTGAAAAAGACTTCTTTTTATCTACAGGGTGAATAGAGAGAAACGGACCACATTTCAGAAGTGTATTTTACACGCGAAAACAATGTGAAAAAACCACATGTTCCTATCCGATATTCATTTGTTTGTTTTTTTCCATATCTTTTTTTTTCAACTTTCCACTTTGATACAAATTTTCACTTAATCAGAGTAGTGGATACTCGGAATGCACTGATTCGACGTATTAGAAATACTGCAGCAAATTTTTCTTTATTTGGTATTACGATATAAATATAAATATTTCCTAAACGTCTCATCACAAAGGCGACAAACTATATATTTTTAAAACCAGAGAAATGAACTCTTTTTGAATAAATTATAATATAATATAATATACAGGGGGTTCCATTTAAAAAAACTTCATATCTTTGGAACGCGAAATTCAATTATTGTTTTTTTGATAAAGCAGTATGAAGTTATTTGATGATACCTACAATATTTGTCTCAACACTATTTTTTGTAACTTGAAAGATAACAAAGTTATAAGAGGTTCTAGTTTTCGCGTGACCACCCTGTACATAGGTATTTGATGAATGCAATCATTTTGTTGTTGGTTTAGTGATTTTTGTTCCTATTGGGCAGATTTCCAGAATGTACCTGTGATTTAATTGAGACTTGTCAACCTTCTTGCTGACAACGGTCGACATATTCAATTTATGAGCTACTTGAATACTTTATGGGGGGTCTTGTGCTTGGGAGGTACGTTATGCGGCTGTCTATGACTAATTTTCTGAAGGGGTCTGAGTCATTTTTTGTTTTTTTCAAAAAAATGTAGCAGAATATCTCCGAAGCTAGGAACCCACTCTTACGAATTGAAATAACAAAAAGTGAACAATTTGTAAAATTATTTCTGTTGACTTTGATTTCAAGGTGAATTGACTTGCTTATTAAAAAATGGAATTACTTTATTTCGATCACGTCAAGTTTTGCATTTCTTGCAGTCATTTTGCTGACTTCCCAAAAAATCAGGTATAGGATCCTGGGATACCATTTGAAAGGAAATTTATTGGCCTTTTCTTTTTTCAAGTAATATACAGAGGGTTATTCCATTTGAGAAAAATGCTTTTTTACCATTTTTGTGTGTAGGAAAAAGATTAATAAATATGAAGCACCCTGTATATTATCAGATCGGTTTCTTCACTGGAAACATATAAAACTACCTTCCTCGTCGGCATAGCAATTTCAACTCCACATCCTTCTCAAGTACGAAATTATTGAAGTCAATCCATTGTTGTGTTTTGCGTCAAAAATATTATAAATTAATGTATACCTCGAAAACCGCTGCCGATAGGTATAGCAAAAGTGATTCAAATCAGTCAAGGATTTCAAAAAAATAATAATATACAGGGTGGTCCTTATAACATAAGAAAGTTGCTACGACTTTCAAGAGGAAGCGGCAACACGGCAAAACCGAAAATATTTTTAAAATATAGATCATAATTGATTATGGGCTCAGCCAAATTTTCAGATCGATCTTATGTCTAGTTTTCCGTAAACGTCCAAGGTACCATAGACCGTGAGACCCTGTATGTTATTTTATTTTTTCATGCAGAACTACCTCCTGAAGTTTGTCGCACTTATTTACTAACACTCCGTATAAAATTATTTCAATCGAGTATTATCAAAATCATTGTTCTAGTTCTTTGGAGTTCAAAGATAAAATTAATTATAGTTATTAAAAAGCAATAAATTGCAATTTATGATGGTACAGACACTTGGTGCGAACACATAGGGTTACCTGGAAAGTTTTCCGGGAATTTTGAAAATTGGTGATTTTATAGATCTCGATGTGCTATTTCCGAATATCAACTTTGCCCTCTCGTATCTTTGCCGCTTGCGATATTTGAAGAATGGTACCTAGAAGCAGTTTTTTGACAATATATCTTTTCGGACTCATTTCACGATCAAAACATGTACCTATATACAAAATGAAACTATAAAAAATTTCCTAGAATTTATGTAATACATAACTTTATTTTTCCACGACTGTACGGTAATATCACCATTGTGCAATCGATATTGATTAGGAAACATAGCATATTGTACAACTGTACGGAAATGAAACCATTCCCTAACTGTTGCCATGGAAACGAGTGCAAACTGAATGGAAATGAAATGATCTGGCACCTCCGCCAAAAACAAAAAGTAAAAATCGATAATAATTACACAACAGTGATAATAATTAAGAGTCATAGCGAATGATGTGGAAAATATTTCGGTCTTTGAAGTTTCGATCGGTACATACAATGAACTCGTGACACGTGGTCAATGAAGAACAGCGAAACGAAGAAGAATACGATTCATTTTGGAATTGTAAGGTCCACTGAGACTACCACGATTATAAAAAAACGCGTCTCACACTAACTCAAGGTAGTGTGGACGTGTGGAGATGTTTTTGGTCAAAACGCAAGTTGAATTAAACTTTGCGGCACTCATACGTCAAAACTATTCATTTCACGAAAAATAGTTTCCCTTTCTTCCTCTTTATTGCTATCTTGCAATGGAAATGCAATATGCAATACATGTTTTCATCGTGAAAAGGGTCGGAAAAAAGATATTGACAAAAAACTGCTTCAGTTACCATTCTTCGGATATCACGCCGCCGGCGGCAAAGATACGAGAGGGTAAAGCTGGAGTTCGGTAAAAGCACATCGAAAATCTATAAAATCACCAATTTTCAAAACTCCCGGAAAACTTTACAGGTAAAAGTACCAAATGATTGTACTAAGAGCACAAAAAAGCGTAGCAGGGCGGAACGGAATTATTATTTGAATGCTTGATGTCAGTGATGTATAATTATTTACAATACAAAAAACAAACAATGTTTGCAGTTAAATCTCCTTCTTTAATCAAAACAGTACAATGAGAATGAATACCACGAAAAGTCAACGGGTCACTTAATTTTGCTTTATCCAGCGACCCTACTTCACATACTTTTCCATAAACTTTTTATGAAACTCTGATCTAAGAGAGTCATTTATGAACACATTATTTTTTTTCTCAGGTTCAGATTTAGCACAATTTTTGAAGACGACATCGTCATCCCATCGTCTTTTTACTTTGAGGTCAGTTTTTGCACCACCAGAGGAATAATGTGTGAGGAGGGGGTTACCACTGAGAATGTTTTCCATTCTTATTCTTTCTTCTTCTTGTCGTTTTTCGATCTCAATTTTCGTTTGTTCTGGAAAAAAAATCCAAATTTTCTTAAAACTTGATCAACATGAACATATACGAGCATTAAGGTGAAGACCATTTTTGTTGTGAAATATGAAGATGACATATGGTTAGTAATCTTTGTCAGAAGAAACAAAACTTGAAAAGGCAAACATGAACTTGAAACACAAAATTCAAACTCTTAACCTCTTAACCCGCCAACATCAAATTGATCGTGTGGAAAGTTGATGATGTACTATCAAGAAAAAAATGACTACTATTCAAATATTTTGAAATTATCAGAATACAGTTTCATTGGTGAATGAAGTGATCAATGTGACTCACCGATTGCTCTTTCTTTCTTGATCTTATTTAATTCTGCCAAAAGAGCTTCTGTGTCATTTTCATCATCACTTGAATCTGAATCTTCTTCCGGATCGACCGGATCATCTGCATCCAAACTTGCTGCTGGAACCTGTAAAATATATTCATAATATGCCGCATTGTTGGTATGCTACATATTTAGGTATGGAACGGACGTCCGGTTGAGGTACCGAATCTGGTCAGTCAGGTTTTCTAGTCGGATCTTTCTTTATAATACATTTTTTCAGCAATAAGTATAGGCAAACACAGTGAAAAAAAAATACATTTGAATCTGCCACGTTTATCTTCAATGATACTCCCTAATTACCTTGATAATAACAATAACCAAACTGACAAAGATCTGATATCCCAAGAAAGATTTAGATTTGTGAAAAAAAATCCAAACAGAATGATATTTTCAGGGATACTTGCCCTGTGCTTGCCTCCAGTATCCAACCAAAGTAGGGTTCTTGTAAACATTAGGTATCCCATTTTGTATTTTTCGAAGGCAAATTTGGAAAATTATCTTTCGTTTTACTATTCTTAATAGGAAAAATGCTGAATGAATCACTTGTATGCAGAAAAAACACTATTTTAGGCACATCAACAGAAGATTTTCCAGTTGCGTGTCATTGAAATGCATGATGGACAATTTGCATACATTTTCGAATGACTTGAAATTTTATATACGTATTCTAGACATTATTTGAAATTCACCAGAATTTTTTTTTTCTCTTCAAAAAACCCTAAAATATACTAAATTAATAAATGAAAAAGAAGACGCGAATTTCACTGTATGATCGCAAACGGGGTGGAGCCATATCAACCTCCCGAGAGAGAGAGAGAGAGTCATCGCAGTCAATACGCCAGACAGAGATAGTCTGTGACGTAGTTCATTGGTGCTCTTTAATTGTTGATTACTACATTAATAGAGGTCGTAGGTTGATTTTTCAAACATCAATGGCATCAGTACTCACTAATCCTTACATTTTTCATATTTCCAAAAAATGTGCAAATTGTCCATTTCAGTTATTCTCATGTACTGCGCTTGCTACCGTAACCACTAAAGAAGTTGAAACAAATATTTAAACAGAAAAAGATCAAAAGTTACTACTTACTAAACAACGAACGATGTTTGCGCAGTGTTACTGAGTGGATATCTTTTCTTTGTTGAGAATGGGTAGAATTTGTAATGTAGTTTCCAGAGAAAGGACACTTTTTCAATGGGGTGTGTATTCATGTGTCCATACAAGGGAGTTTTTGCACTGAATTCTGATACAAATTAAGTTACTTTTGGGAACATTTTTTGTGTTGAAAGTGGTTCATCCTGCATTTTTTTAGTTTAGATTGTTCTATGTATAACTTGTAAACTCTGCTTTAAAATTGAAAAAAATCATTGATGAGTGAATACTTAATACAATTTACAAGACCCCAACTAAAAGAACTGATTCGTATTCCTGGTACGTTTTGCGCTACAGGGCTAGTTTCTCATACATTTTCTCAGAGCAAAATGACCATGGGCAGAGTTATGAAAGACTAAAGACTGAACAACTTTGACGTATGAAATTTTTTGACAGCTGTAGTACTCAACAAAGGACATAATTCCACTGGCAACAGGGGCTTTTTATAAAAAAAATCATACAAAAATCACGTCAATGAAAGAATCAGACACTGAACAACTTTTGCATGATCTACCGCTTAAAAGCTTACTCACACCGCTTTTTTGACAAACATTTTGGGGATCATGGAACAGGTAAGTTTCTTAGCAGTGGAGATCATGAAAAACTTTATAGGAAATCATTTTTTAGCCGTTTGATTCTCTAAAACTTCCATTAGGGTCATTTTTTTATAAAAAAATGTTTTTGGTACCACCCCAGAAGCCAGCGGAATTCTGTCATTTCTTGATGCGCTATTACTCGTTAAGCTTCTACAGGGTGGGCAACTTAGAATGCGAGGTACTATATCTGGGAAACTATTCATCGTAGAGGCTTGCGGCAAAAAATTTTATTACTAAAACGACCAAGAGAAATACCTGGAATATATTTTCAAGTTTCTGAAATGGTCGCCAGGGGGGCGTAACAACCAACACCAAGTAGAAAAATAGGATTCTTGAAGAATTTTGCCCAATGAAAATATATCGATGATATTATTTACATATTTACTGACTTTTTACCTACACTTTTTGTCCAAAACATTTTTTCTATCTATCAAAATAAAGGAGTAAGGGTAGTTCAATTATTTTTTTAAACAAACGGAGATTCCTCCCCTTTCGCTTGACCGATTCTAACGAACTTGGGCTCATATGAAAGAGCATAATCTGCACCACAAAATCCTTGGTTGGTTTTTAATTTATTACCTTCGCCGTCGCCGCTAGATGGCGTTTATTGAAATTGAGACAAATTTTTGAGTTTTTTCCAAAAAACTCAAAATGTAATTATATATTCATTCCTATATATTTTAAGAGGATACATTTTTCTATTGAAACATTTAAAAAAAAAACAACAAAAAAATCATTCATTTTTTCATTCATATAAAAATGTATCTTCTTTTAAAATATATAGAAATGAACATACCATGACATTAAATTTGTTTTTTTTGTAAAAAACTCAAAAATATGCTTCCATTTCAATCAACGCCATCTAGCGGCGACGGCGAAGATAACAAATTCAAAACCAAATAACCATTTTGTAGTGCAGATTATGCACTTTCATAAGAGTCCAAGTTCGTTAAAGTCGGTCAAGCGAAACGGGAAAAATCTCAGTTTGTTTAAAAAAATAATTAAAATTCCCCCAACCCTTTATTTTGATAGATGGAAAAAAATGTTTTAGACAGAAAGTGTAGGTGCCAGTAAATATGAAAATAATATCATCGATATATTTTCATTGGGCAAAATTCTATAGAAATCCTATTTTTCTACTTGGTGTTGGTTGTTGTTACGCCCCCTAGCGACCATATTTTCCAGGTAAAGTTCATTTTTTATTTAAAGTTACAGTGACAGATCAAAATTGTAGTTTAAAGGTTGGCAAACATGTTTTATTACGATAGTCAAAAATTGAACTGTGATTCGTTTTATTTTGTTATTTTCAAAATGTATTAGATTTGAGAGAAAAAAACGTTCGAGAATAGAGAGTGATGATAATTTTGGAATTGATGTTCAAAATCCTTCTTTAATCGAGAAAACTAGGTCTATTATCAAATATTTTATCTTTTCATTTCAATTAGCGAGCACTTTATGTCATTTAATTTTTTTTGCCAACCTTCAACCTCCTATTTTGATCTGTCACTGTAACTTTAAATAAAAAATGAACTGTATTTCTCTTGGCCGTTTTGGTAATAATTCTTTTTGCCGCAAGTCTCTAGGATAAATAGTTGTCCAAATACAGTACCTCGCATTCTTAGTTACCCACCCTGTACAGGGTGATTCATTTTCAGCGACATGGTGCCAGTTCTCGTAAACTATTCATCATAGAGACCTAGGAAAAAAAATCTGTATAGTAATGTGCCCAAGAGAAAATGCTAAAAATACAGGGTGTCCCTGAAATCACTGTACAACGTTCAACCACAAATTCCCTAACCAAAAATGAGGCGATCTAGGCAATCATACGCATACCTATATCCAAAAATGCTTCATTAAGCCTACAGAGGGCGTCAAAGATTCAAAACAAGATTTGGTTTTTCCTACATTTTCCGAAAAAGTATAGATCGATTCTGATAATTTTTGGTACCTAGTCCTCGACTTTGAAATTACGTTTTTTGATTTTATAGCGACCGGGTGTAATTAACCGGAAGTGTTATAAACGTGACGTAACATATAGTTATTTGTTTTGATTTTTTTTGGAATTGACTTTTTGATAATTCAGATGCTTTCATCTAATAGCTCAATGCACTGGGGAGATTTTCTCTTTCCTGAGAAATTTCGCTGGGATAAGTGGTTGTGCCAGAAAAAAATAGTTTCAATTAGCTGCAAAGATATTTTATTACTGATTTATTTTTTTCTAGCATAACCACTTATCCCAGCAAATTTTTTCATGAGAGGAAAAAACTTTTTTACACACTGCATTATTACATAAAAACATCTGAATTATCAGAAAGTCAATTCCCTAAAAAATCAGTTACGTCATTATGACTCATATGCAGCTTCTTTCTTTCTTTTGATTTTTTATAGGTTTGACATTCTGATAATTCAGACGTTCTTATCTAATAACGCAGTGTATAGAAAAGCTTTTTCCTCTCTTGAGAAAATTTGCTGGGATAAGTGGTTATGCTAGAAAAAAATGATTCAATGATAAAATCTGTGTACCTAATTGAAAATATTTTTTTTTTCTGGCACAACCACTTATCCCAGCGAAATTTCTCAAAACAGAGAAAAACTCCCCAATGCATTGATAAAAGCAACTGAATTATCAAAAAGTCAATTCCAAAAAAAATCAAAACAAATAACTACATGTGACGTCACGTTTATAACACTTCCGGTTAATTACAACCGGTCGCTATAGAAACAAAAAACCTAATCCCGTGGTCCAAGACTAGGTACCAAAAATTATCAAAATCGATCAGCATGTTTTCGAAAAATGTAGGAAAAACCAAACATTTTTTAAATCTTTGACGCCCTCCGTAGGCTTATCGAAGCATTTTTGGATATAGGTAAGTTTGCCTGGGTCGCCTTATTTTTGGTTAAGGAATTTGTGGTTAAACGTTGTACAGTCATTTCAGGGACACCCTGTATCTTTTAAGCTTCTAGGATCGCCGCAAGGGGGCGTAACGGTACTGTGAAAATCGATTCGTTTTCGATTTTTTTCCCGGTGAACTACCAAATAAGAATATGGAAACAGATTTTGGAAGATATTCTCTACAAAACTGCCCCCCGACACTTCTCTCTAAGTTGTCAAATAAGACAGCTATTGGCCGTCAAACTTGATGTTACTGAATTGCCTATTACTTCGAAATTACTTGACCGATTTTACTGTTCTTAAGCTCATTTCAAAGAGGAATATCTGCTCTTTCTGGTGCATTTACTCGGGGTCGATTTTATTCGCTTTAGCCCTGGCTTTAGCCGATCACACAACATGAATTGTGAAAGTCAAACCTGTGTTTGAGGATTTTTCGAAATTTTCAAATGCAAAGCCACTAATAGATGCCTCCATCCCGTTATTTGAATAATTTCCTATCACTTCCATACAGATCATTTTTCTATATCCTTTGAAGTAGAAGAGTAACGGAAACTTCATCAGGAATCCCGCGGAATAATTTTGAAACAGCCCTTATATATTTGAATGAAAAAACATTAAACTCAAAAATAGAATCAGATCAACTAAGATCTCAATAAATATTGAAAGATAGGCGAGATACATTAAACTAAAGAAATTACCCAAGAACATAAGAGCGTCAACAATTTATCGAAGAAATCACCGAGTCACCAAACGATCAAAGATAATGTATCAAATAAGAGATAGGTTGGTAGGTAGATGAACAATCAAGAAATCAAGGCTAGAGATAGAGACGATGAATAGATAAATCGATATCACCTCGGATATCACCGTAGAATTCGAGCTTGCTCTTTGATCATCTGGATACTGGACATCAGGACATCGGAAACCGTGAGAGTTACAGGATCGGTCAAAGCAAAACAAAGTTGCGCATGTCTCGCCTAACATTCCTAACAATATAACTACAGCTGTTTCACAGATATCCCGGAAATAGTGAAGTTCTGCAAAATCGTTTTATTTTTTCGTGCTTTTATTAGAAAACGAATGAAGTATAAAATAAATCTCAAATTTGCATTGCTACTTCCGACCATTGGATCTCTATTCAACCATTAGAAGAGGATAGAACAGAAAAAGTGGTAATGTTGATAGACTCAAAATCTCGCTCAAAATAGTCATAAGAAAAAATTTAATTTTCCAAAAAACTGTTAAGTACCTATGCACGAATCAATATTGATATCTGTATGGATATATTATTATTTTTATAATCAAATTAGATTGATTCGATGATTGAATCCAACCCCCATACCTACCTACTCGTACCTACTTATAAAATGGAGACTACTTAATGTATTTTCAAACATTTTACTAACTCTACAGTAAATGCATTATGTTAATATGTTTTATTGTTGATGTAGACCGAGATAATTTTGTAGACTTGTGTGGAACGTGATAGTTGATGAAAATGTAGGTGATAAGAGATAAAAAATAAGATTTTGTTATTATGATGATTGATTACATAGGTACCTGATCTAGCTTCAATCTCTTGTTGTTAGTATTCTCAATAGCTCTAGGCCCTCCTGCTCTCTTTTGAATTTCTCGTTCTTCAAGTTCTCTTCTGAAGTCCCTGGAGCGGTTCTCTTCTTGGGTCCCTTGACCATGCTCCCTTTGAAGAAAACAAACAATTAGTACCAATGATCCGTTCAATGGAAATGTATTTTCATGTGAATAGTTTTTGTTCTAAATTACTCAAGTACAGGCATAAAAAAAGTATACCTGTATTTCAACTTAGTGTGCCCAGGCAAATCTCTGCTGGAATACTGTCTTGAAATTGCACTGAGATCCTTCTCATTTTTTCCAGTGCCTCCTCGAGCTGGCTCAAAGGTAGGGCGTGCAGCTGTTGTCATGTTGAAGAAAAAAGTTAAGTAATTTGAAGAAAATTAATAATAATTGTTTCTTAAATTTTCAACAATCACAGAAATTAATTTTTGATCAACAGTCAGAAGTCAGAAGACAAAAAATGACATAATGACAATTGGCAAATGTCAAATGTCACGAATTTTATTTCTATAAGCATGTTAGCCAACAGAAAGAAAAAAAACGTCTATACTAGGTAGTAGATGAGTAGTAGCACTCCTATTGATGAAGGCAATATTGCCAAGCTTATTTCAAATCAAATCCAAGTGCTTATTGTTCAAATAATACAAAGCCAAAATGTTACATACAATTACGTCACCACAGTAATAGAGAAATGCAAGAGCTAAAATAAAATACATAAACATTATTATTACAAAGATACACAAATAATCATAGGTATGTGGATTACAATCGATTAAAACCTTTCCTTATTCTAGCTTATCCGCGAGAAATTCGGCGGTCATGAATAGTATACCTTCTTTCTTAATATAAGATCAACTCTCTTTTTGAAGACCCGATGTGAAGGAGATGTTCTTATGTCGCTTGGTAGGTACTTTGATTAAAAAATGTAAGCGCAATTTTGGTTTAGTAATTGGTTTGGGTATATGTTACATTATTATATATTATATTATTATCATATACTATTCATAATGAACGCATAGAAAAAAAAATGAAACAAGAGACACTTTTGTTGAAATACTTGATGTAAGCTTAGAACATTTTGTAATCATCAGCACTACAGCACTACCTGAACAAAATCAATTGGTAGAAGATTTTCTGAGGAAGATCATCATCATGTAGGATGTAGCGTAGGGTCGAGTGCTCACACGCTGTTCACGGCAAATGAGAAATTGATAAACAGTAATGTGAGAAATGAGACACGTACAACATTTTAACTTCATTTTTGCTTTTATAGAAACTTAATTGGAAATAAATTTTTATTTATTTCTATGGTTCTGATTTAAAACTTTCAATTACTAGGAAATGAAACGCAAACGCTTCTCAATTTAGAACCAACTACCCAAATGCTTTTTTGACTTCACTTTGTTTTTGCATGGCTCATCTTCGCATAAGCGTTTCATTGTGATATCGACGATTGCTTCAAGTATTAACATTCCATGCAGATATTGTTAAAATGTCGATAAAAATAATAACAAGTACATATAATAGCCTAGTTTACACCGACAACTTGGTCCGCGGACCAAGTACCAAATTCGGACTATATCCGAACCAAATTGGTTCGAATGGTGTAAACAGTTGCGGACTAAGCTGGTTCGGTACTCGCCAGCAAGTGTACCGAACTAAATTTGGTTCGATCTGGATCAAAATTATGAGGTTATGTTGATTGTTATTATTGTGAATTGTGTTGGTTCTGAGTTTCTAAGGCAATCTGAGCGTACTTACTCATGTTTTTTTTGGTTACGAATTGTGTTGATGAATAATTTCGACTTGTTTTTGACATTTGACGAATTGCGGGCGTACACATTTAGTTCACGCGTTGCAAGACGGTGTAAACGGGTAGGAAGCAAGCATTGGTCCTACCGTACTATCCCCACCAGCTTGGTCCTGTCGGACCGAACTAAACGAATTATCGATGTGAACTAGGCTAATATCTTTTAGCTTTCTTTTTATTCTCGAAGTCAATTAGCCTAGTTTACACCGACAACTTGGTCCGCGGACCAAGTACTAAATTCGAACTATATCAGAACCAAATATTTGGTTCAAATGGTGTAAACAGTTGCGGACTAAGCTGGTTCGCTCTTGGTTCGGTATTCACCAGCAGGTGTACCGAACTAAATTTGATCCGGATTTGGTGCGATCTCAATCAAAATTATGGGGTTATATGTTGTCTGTTGATGTGTTGTGAATTTGTTGGTTCTATTTCTAAGGCTATCTGAGCGTACTTACGTTGTGTTGATAAATAGTTTCGACTTGTATTTGACTTTTGACGAATTGCGCGCGTACTCATTTAGTTCACGCGTTGCAAGACGGTGTAAACGGGCGAGAAGCAAGCATTGGTCCTACCGTACTATCCCCACCCACTTGGTCCTGTCGGACCGAACTTAACGAGTTATCGGAGCCTAGTTTACACCGAAAGCTCGTTTAGTTCGGTCCGATAGGACCAAGTGGGTGGGGATAGTACGGTAGGACCAATGCCTGCTTCTCGTCCGTTTACACCGCCTTGCAACGCGTGAACTAAATGAGTACGCGCACAATTCGTCAAAAGTCAAAAACAAGTCGAAATTATTTATCAACTCAATTCGTAATCAAAAAAAACATAGGTAAGTACGCTCAGATTGCCTTAGAAACTCAGAACCAACACAATTCACAACAATAACAATCAACATAACCTCATAATTTTTGTTCAGATCGAACCAAATTTAGTTCGGTACACCTGCTGGCGAATACCGAACCAAGGGTGGACCAGCTTAGTCCGCAACTGTTTACACCATTCGAACCAAATATATGGTTCTGATATAGTTCGAATAAAGTACTTGGTCCGCGGACCAAGTTGTCGGTGTAAACTAGGCTGGTGTAAACTAGGCTAGTAGTATTGGTCGCGCTCCAAAGTTATTCTACATTTAATTCCGTATTCCATAGCTAAGATTTGCTTCTCGTTTCTTATTCGCAATAGGAGAGGTCTAGTTTCTCCAAATATGGAATTTGGCAAGTCAATGAAATAGTGAAATATACAATTTTGTATTGTTATCGTGATATTGTTGATAAATTTTGAATTAATTCCACAATCCACAGTCCACTTTGAAGAATTCACTTTAAGATCGCCCCGGCAACATTGCAAAAGGCTTCATCGCGGTTTTCGAAAACGAAAATATTAATTTTTTATTAGAAAACACTGGGGTTGGTAGATTTAGCGGAATTATCACATATCAATTCATTCCATCCAATATTTAGTTACTTTCATTTTAATCTCTGGATGTTTTCATCATTAATTTTGTATGATTTTTTTGTTTCATTTTTTGGGGTCAGAACATTTTCATTACATACTCAAATTATTTAGTCTGTAAAGTAATCAACGAAAGTGGTGACGTGTGAGATTAAATTCTCACAACTCTATTCAAATTTCCCGCTAGTAACCGCCCGAAATGATTTTTCAACCGGGACAGTTTGCATGACCCGCCGTCGCGGCGCCAGCATCGCAACGAATTCGACATTATGACAAGTCAAGGAATATTTTGTCAAAAGTGAGAAATAGCAAAAATCTATAAAAAATCGGCGATTTATAGCAAAATAACAGAAACGTGAGGCATCATTTATCGTGAAAAGTGAGTTCTAATGTATAGTATCGTCAAAATCAAGATTAAAACCTATTCGTGAGCTTGCGTAGGTTGAATAGGCGATGATATTATCGAAGGGCAGTCTAGTATTTTTGTGCGAATATTTCGTGAATGTGGAGTGCAATTTCGAAAATTTTCTCGAAAAACTCTAGTTCCATTGAGGATCCATCAGCTGAAGACCAGCCAGATGAAATGGACCGTGGAGAACGACAGAGTTACTCAGAAAATAACGATTCCTTCAATACAAAACAGGTATGCAGTTGGACTCTAGTTTCCGGTTTATTAATTTACAGTGTACAAACGTCGATTACCTCGTTAAGTTTGGGGGTAATTTGATCATTAAAGAAATAAGGGATTAATTCGCTTCCATAGGTGATTCTATTCATACTATCTGACAAAAATAACTGATAATGTTACAACACAACATTATCCATGGGCTATTCTTTCAGTTGCATTGTTTGATAGCACTACTAACACTAACACTAGTTTGCTTGGTCTCGTTAATTTTCAAAGTTTGTCATCTAGGTATATTTGAATATGAAAGAATCTCATGACTCATCGACCTATTTTCCCTCGTATTTTCCCGAGTATTTTGCCCTTTGAATGACAGTCACTCATTCCCTCGCTCATACCTATGTTTTGGCTGGCATAGGATTGAAATGACTCAAGTGTGTTTTGATTAATATCTTTGGTGAAAAAATTGTTCAAAAGGTCAAAAGTCCTCGTCTCGCACCTCGCCAAAAACCCAACAACGCTATCGGAAGTTTTCACCGTACAAAATTACTTGATTAATATCAAAAGAGTAGCCAGGAGTAGCCGAATTTAGGTCGATTTTCGCAAGGAACAATTGCGGAATATTCATTTTACCTTCTTCAGATTTGTAGGGTGAAGTGAGGTAAATGAAATGTAATTATGAGACTAGTGTTATCAGGCCACCTGTATTTTTTGGCTTATCGTTTTCGATCTTTCCGGATCTTTCATTGTCCAGAATTCGAAAATATCACCCTTTTTATTTTAGATCCTTATTACTTTTCATCTTGCTTTCATCAACTTTTTTTAGTTCCAGTTTGAAAATACCTATTAAGAATGTTTTCCTCGATTTTTTCATTGTGTCGCACTGTCTGCATCTCGGTCTGCATTTACCAGGGCATTTACTTATAATACCACTTTTGTGAGTGTCGATTTCCAATTCCCTGACAATACCGCAATTAATTATTACAATATAAGGTATTAGTTGTGATATTTTGCTTTTTTAGGTAATTTTTGATAAGGAATCTGATTCTGCCGTTAAATATGTAAGTAAGTATTTCCATTTTTTTGGTTGATTTCTACTACTAGTGATTACATCGAGAATTACATTCTCTCCACCAAAATGCGCATGTTGGGGTAAGTGTAATCACGACACTGGGGTAAATGTTATCACTGATCACATCAGACCGAGCATCAGACCCAAGATCAGACCATTAGACCAAAATTCTCTCAATTTAGTTTTTCACTCGCCTGAACAAGATTCGGAGCTAGGAGATCATGACACAGTGGCTGCATCGAGTATAGAGCTGGTTTTATCAGAACTCATCTTGGGACAAAGGGCAGATCCAAGGGCAGAACTTATAATTTCTCCCATATCCTTCACCTTACTCATGACCTCGCTCATAACGTAAATTGAAAGAAAAATGCATTCTACTTTCTATTTCTCCCAAATACCCACATAATAGGTCTCGTGATAGGTATATATACTTTTCGAAAAAAAAAAATATGTTTGAGTTCCATCAATTCCATGTCATTGGCCCACAAAGAAGTTCATAACTTCCTTATAAATCCAGATATCACGCTAACGTTTATTTTGTTCAAACTAGAATATTTCAATATTTCAATCAAGGTTTCAATCTATATTACACTGGTCTCAGATCCATGTTCCCATATGGCGATTCCAAGCCGTAATTACATTTCACCTTTCCCCGAAGGCAAGTGAAATTAGTGGATTTTTTTTTTCATTTCAGGTCAAAAATAAATAAATATCATATTTGTTGTAGAATAAAACAAGCTGTGTTCCTATCTCAATTTTGGGGTGACAGACATAAACACAGCATACATTTCAATATTTTCCAGGACTTATTTTTAATTGAAAAAGAAAAGTGAATCCAATGAAATTCCGAAAAATCATTTTAGTAAACGAACTTACGGCATTACTAGTGGTCAGGTTTTTTTGATGGGGTAATTCAACACCGAGCTCATCACTAGAAAGTGACAACCGAGGTGACAACACCTACACAACGCAGATATTAAGTAATTTAGGTTAAAAAAACAACAAACAGAATCAAAGAAACTGCAACCTCGACAACAACAACGTTTTAATACAACGGTCAACAAGAGAATAATTACAGACAATAATCATTTTACAGCTATCCGATGTTGTTTGAAGAAGCATCATCACGCACCAGTCAGGCAGGCATAAGTCACTTACATTTTTTTTGGTAAGGTGAAAAAATCGTTTTCAAGGACACGTTCCGCTCCCAAGGCACAATACTCTTCAACACGGTATGACGGTATGCCAGCGCGCATCTAACTGTGACATCTTCTGCAAAAATCAAACTAATAATAACCATAACCATCTTATGCTTGATCTTATTATGATGTGAGAGACTATTCACATATCCAATAATGTGAGACATATCTACGAAAACTTCTCTTTTTTCAGAACCCGAGGATACACCTTAACACAGTGTGTCAGCCTCGCGAACTAAATATTTTTTTCGTGCAGTCTCGCGAACGAAATTATTTTTTTTAGCGCAGTGACACTTCCTATGATTACCATTATAATATGCGAAAATCGATGCGGAACGTAAGGGTTGTTATAACCGAGAAAAAATAACAATGTGAAGCGACAAAACTTTTCCCGCCAATGTGTTCTTTCACATTGAGAGGTGGTGACAGTCTGTCTCACATTCTTACCATGAGATGGCGCCAGCCAAACCATGTCACCACTCAGATGATATACAGTATGTCCCCGGATAGATGTTGAAAGAGGACAAATGTACTAAAGATATAACATCTATCGAAAAAAAAAATCTCTAATATAGGTACAGGGAGACAAAAAAATTAAATGTGAAATTTACTCCGAAGACACTGCTAATATTTATTATTATTTTTCCAAATTTTGGACTAAATACGATGAAGAAGAAAGATAAGTATAATACAGGGCTGGTGAAAAAATACAAAATTGTTATTTTGTGCAAAAGAAAAAAACACTTAAGAGATACACTCTTCTATTTTTTAACGTTTTTGAGTATCCTTGTAGGTCTTGATTGAAGTTTCTTATGGAAATTGAATTTTCAAAATACCAATTAAAAACTTTACCTGAAACTAGGTAGGTACATTTGCGATTTTGCCCCGGATTTTGCTATCTTAAGTTACTTTTCTCTTACACAAAATAAGAATTTTTATTTTCGGACCAGCCCTGTATTATATACTATACTTATCATTCTTCTTTATCGTTCTCCATCCAAAATTCGAACAAAAAATATATCAACAGTTTCTCCTAAGTAATTTTCACATCTTGTTATCTTTTTGTCTCCCTGTATTTTTTAAGATCTTTTTTTCGACAGATGCTATTTTTAGATCTACATATTTGTCATCTTTCAACACCTATCCCGGTGACATACTTTAGATAGGTTACTTGATTTTAGTAACCGTTTATGTCAAGTTATTAATTAAAACCTGGATTAAAACCAATAAGTGATTTGAATCGCGATTTTAATCACATGATTCTTTTTTAAATCGTTGATTTGAATCACATGATTAAAAACAAATAGTTTCCCTTCTCTGCCTCCGTTTTTGAAAAGTAAAACTAGATCAAGTCATCAAAATATAATTATTTAGTCAAAACTTGAAATTAAATATTATATGTTCAAAATAAGTCTATTTGGAATATTATTATCAAAAAAAACAATACATACGAAAAAAAGATATTAATCAAAAAAATCGATTTAAATTAAAAAAAAACAGCAACACTGAAAATCACCGAGGCTTCCATTTCTAAAGTTAGTCAAATTAGGTATATATTCTTCTAATCCAATTTCACAGTCTCTGATGATTCAAAATCATTTAGCGGACTATTAAAGTCCCGATTGAAGTACATTCTTATCACAGTCTCTGCTGATGTAAAGTGTCATTTACCGGACTGGTTTTGAGTCCGGTAAATGATATTTTACAGTACAGTATGAAGTAAAAAATTATGCAACTCTTTCACTGTATCCTTTCTTAGAAACGCTATGGAACAAATTTTCTCAAATGAATAAATAAAAACCCTAAAGAAAAAAGTATGACTGGACTCTACTGTCCGAAATTTGATTATGATTGGCTCCGGTACTCCGGTGAGAATCTGCCTCGGAATCTGCCACATGCGTGTCCCAGAAGGTTTGGAGCGTGGTATCTTTCACCGTACCACTACTTCGCCATTACGTCGTTAAAGCAACCTTAATTCTATGTATGAAATGTGCACTTCATAATTCATAATTTACTTTTACCTTACCTATACCTTGCCCCAAGTGATTAATACTTTGGTTTTGTTGAGGCACGTAGCTTTTCATGGTTATTATTTTGGTTTATGCCGCAGATGACGTCACAGTAGGATGCGCGCAGGCTTACCGTTTTTAAGTATATCGTGTTCAGAACTTCATGTTGGAATAAGCAATGCAACTCTTCACACAAATTACCCTAATCTGGGTATATTATGTGGAGTCTGGTGTGCAGTACTTATGTTTCCAACATCAACCGCAAGTCTGCGAAGGCAAATAGATGCTGGTTATGTTCGACCTGTATCTCGCGCCAATGCAATCAAGAGACATTATTTTACGGCCGTAGAATATCGGATTGTCGTGAAATAATGTCTATCTCATGGACGAGCGGTACAGCTTGAACATACCTAGCATTTTTTTGCGTTCGCAGACTTGACCAGACATTTTTCACATTGTGTAGATTTACCCAAATTAGCTTGAACCACAACAAATCTGCAGAACATGACTCACTAAGCGAGTGAGTTATGCATCGCTTTTTATCCTGCGTTTTATAGAAAATCGGTGTATGTTCTACCTCGTCTTCCACAACAGCTCTTCATCCGTAAAACTTCCCATCCAGGACTTACTTCTCATAAATAAATCAAGAAATGAATAAATAAGGTTACTCTTGAACACGTAAACGTTGGTCTTTGGGCCGGTCTTTAGAGGGGATCATTAATATCATCTCTGCAAAATGTCGTGAAGAGGAAGTGTAAAAGAATAGAAATCTTCAAGTTAATAAATTGATAATTTTCTGCCTAACGAATTTAAACTGGCCCATCAACGAAGTTCTGTCCAATACAATCATTTGCTTACCACAAATTACCAACAGTTTTATGTTGTACTGGATAGCGTTCTTAATTTAATAGATTTCAAAATTTCAAATTATCAGCGGGAGTAGGACGAGTTCGATAAGGAAAGAGTTTCATCACACTAGTCCTACTCTCGCTAATAACTTGAAATCTAACAGTTTTATACGATGGATGCGTTTACCCGTTTTCAACGAATGACTTCGAACATGCTCGTTATCGGTCAGAAAGTGTAGTTATTCGGAACGATCCTGTTTTCCTGTTAGATCGTTTCTGGAGAAATGTGTTTCCAGCAGATCGATTGGGGGAAGAAGCCCTACTGCCCTATTATTGAATAGCCCCTAAGATATATCGAATGGTAAAAGTTTATTCAGCAATAATTATCATCTAGAATATGGTTGAAATTGTAAGCTTTTCACTGTTTGTCTCAAAATGTATGATTAAATCAGATTAAATAGATGTTTGTGTAACTCCGTAAATCTAACGAGTTCGATGTTGTAGTTTTGTTTGTTTTCTTAATCAATAAAATAACCTAGACCATTGGCCCATATACAGGGTGTTTCAAGTTATTTTGATGAAATTTGGTATATGAGGATTGTTTGACATGCGAAATTCAAATCTGACCTTGATATGGCTCTTACTTGTAGGGGGCGCCACTTACACACCTTTTAACTCATTCAAATAGCCATAACTTTTTTGTATGCACTATAGTACTTTCTTTTTTTATCGGAAAATTTCTCCGTCGTATTTACATAAGAATGGTATACTTTATAAGAGTAGCTAGGAGTTACCCTTCTCGAGAATGCAATGTGGTTTTGAATGGCAAATTTTGAAATTAAACGTGGGTGGCTTGGAAAACGGCTTTATCATGATAATTTTGACAGTTGTTTCTATGAAAAATAAAAAATAACAAACGAATAAAAAAAATTAAACATACCTACAACATTAAGCTTAATTTTTCTCGAGATTTTTTTTTATTTAAAAATATTAAAACAAACGTCAAAATTAGCATGATAACGCCGTTTTTAGCGCCACTCATGTCTATTTTCAAAATTTTCCATTTAAAACCACACTGCATGGATTACTTCAAGTGCAACTATCTTGAAAAAGGTTACCCCTAGCCACTCTTACAAAGTTTACCTTTCTTATGTAAACATGCCGGAGAAATCTGCATACAAAAAAGTTATGACTATTTGAATGAGTGAAAAGGTGTGTTAGTGGTGCCCCAACCAGTAGGAGCCAAATCAAGGTCAGATTTGAACATCGCATGTCAAACAATCCTCATACATCCAATTTCATCAAAATAACTTGATTATTTCAAAAGTTATTTTTAAAAATCAAAAACTAAAATTCAACTTTGACACCCTGTATCTCTTTTGGTATCAACTTTCGGACTGGACAATTTGGGGTCTATCGAAATATTTTTGTGTGAGGTATAACCCATGCTTGAGCCCATGATACTAAATCACACAACATATGATCAATTCCTGGAAGAGATTACAACCAAGCTGTGCATGTCGTCACCGCGAGCCAAAAGTGAGGTTGGATTTAAAACATCGATAACGTTACCTAGTAACCATTTGCTGGTCAAAATTTGAACTGGCTCACGCATGACGTCCCCGCGTGACATTGATTGTTTAGATTGGAGGTAGGTCACGTGATGACTTCTGAAGTGGGATGTATGAGAGTTTATCTTGTTTGTTTCAGTATCATGGTAACCGAGTTACCTAGGAAACCTATGAACTTTGAGGTTCGGACACGCAATGACGTCAGCGAAACCTGCGCGAGATCATCTTGTTTGTTATAGTATCATGATCATGGGTATAACCCCTTAAAGTTTGGCAACATGTTTTTGAAACACCCTGTATAGTTCAAGTTAAAATGACCCGAATTGTCAATTTGTGGGGTAGAATTAGAGTTTTTCGGAGAGCTTTTTATATGAGAGGCATGATCAATAGCCACATTATTTATTTTGATAGCATAGTCTGAATATACAGGGCTTTTCAGTTAAAACTCCGCACTTCAATATCTCGGAAACGAATAGGAATATTTGATTTCTGTAAAAAGTAGTCAATGTATGGGGTCGAGTAGTTATTTTTCACAGTTAAAAAAATTCGACGCCTACCAAGAGTAAAGCGTCGCGACGCATCGAAAATATTAATCGAATGCAGGGACTTTGAAATTAGGCGCATGCAAAAGTACGAGTTATTTATAAACTTTTTTGTTATTCGCGACGCTTTACTCTTGGTAGGCGTCGAATTTTTTTAACTGTGAAAAATAACTACTCGACCCCATACATTGACTACTTTTTACAGAAATCAAATATTCCTATTCGTTTCCGAGATATTGATGGCGGAGTTTTAAGTGAAAAACCCTGTAGAAGGTTTTTATTCATTGTCCCCAAAAGCATCACTTACTATTTCTAGCATTAAATTTCAGTTTTTTCGCAAATTTATTAAGCAGTCTAGTCAGGAGCTTAGTTCACTATAGCCGTATCTTCATAATCACAACCAGGGACTGCAATAAGTGTATTTTCCATAAAGAAGATCCTAGCTTACTACAGCGCCGGACCGTGCTCTTCGGAGGCCCTGGGCTAATGACATTTGGGGGGCCTCCGGAAAATTCGAATAATTGATTTTTTTCTGGAAAAATATTTAATGTGTGAAAATTAAAACAATGAAAAACGAAATCATTCTTTATTCAAACAGTTAAATAAAATACATACTTCATCATTAGGAAACGATAAAAAAATAGGCCGGTACAATAATCATAATCTACAGTGAACAACGAGGTGGACAATAACTTAGGTTCATAAATTCTCAATAAACACAATTATTAAACAAAATTGACAAAATAGTCGAAACACAAAATGTATACAGGGTGTTTAATAATTGAATGCCGTTACTCAAGGATGATAATCCTTGAATGATTTTAACACAAAAAGTTCCTATGGACATAGGTCCGCAAGAGCCTAATTTTCAAGATACAGGGTTGAAATTTTGAAAAATTAATGACTTTTTTATAATCACTTTGATACAATTCTAGATATCTTGATGAAATTTCAACACCCTGTATCTTAAAATCTGGGCTCTTGCGGTCCTAAGTCCATATGAACTTTTTGTCTTGAAATCATCCAAGGATTATCACCCTTAAGTATCGGCATTCAATTTATAAACACCCTGTATAGTACCTATCACATATTCTTGCACATAGTTTATACTCTTCTACATTAATGTGCAGCAAATTCTTTTATTTTTTGTTCATCACAATCACTCTCATCACATCACACCAAACGTCAAACGAGTTGAAGCACGGTTAAAGCGGTTCACTCACGATGCTAGAGCATATTTTAATTGTATGTGAGGTACCTTGCCTTCAACCGAATTGTACGATTTGACAGAGATTTTTTTTTATCTTTATATTATATCTATCACTTCTAATTCGGGGTTTTTGGGGCCCCCAGAACTAGGGGGATCTGGGCTGAAGCCCATAAAGCCCATGCGTAGATCCGGCGCTGCCTTACTAGTATGAAAATAATGAAAAATAGACGATATTAGTCGGGATATTATCACTATTTTCCCTTCAATAATATCCTGTGTCCCTCCTGAAAAGTGGTCTTTACAGGACTCAAGGTTAATTATTGATAGTAATAAGGTTGCGTCGTTATACGTTCGGGTTTCGGACGAATCAGAATTCAGACAAAAATGACGTCAGTCGGCTCCGATTCTGTTCTGAAATTCAAATACACATCTAAAAAAAAGATAGAATATGGTTCACACTTGATAATAAGAAGATATTTCACTGTATACCAAAAGCTGTGTAAAAACTTACCCTCAAACACGTTCAAAAACGGCCGACACTCGGTTAAAAAAGTTTTAAGACCCCGATATACGGACATGTTATGACATTAAGATGACAGGAATGTCGGTTCGGTTTATCGTTCGTGGATTTCCGATTCCCTAGTTACGGCGCAACCTCTACATATCAATTAACCCTGTACAGGACTGCCGTCTCCGAAACTCAAAATCAGTGTTGCTGATTTTTTTAAATTTTAATCGGACTTTTTTTGATTTAAATCGACGTTTTTGATTAAAATCTTTTCTCGGATCTTTTTTTCATATGTATTGTGTTTTTTAAATAATAATGTTTCAAATATATTTTTATCTGAACATAGTATTTCAATTCAAGTTTTGACACATAACACAACGCAGCTTAACTACTGTCACACTTAACTTCATATTTAACAAAATCTGTGAAACATTAACTGAATCCAACTGACATGTTTTAATCATTTTTTGAAAACAAAACCAATAAATAAAGCATCGACAAAATTAAATAATTGTATTTTGATGACTCAATTTAATTCTACTCTTCAAAAATGGACGCGGAGAAGGGAAAATATATTTTTTTAATGATGTGATTTGAATCAACGATTTAGAAAAAAAACATGTGATTAAAATCGCGATTTAAATCAATTGATTTAGGTAAATCAAAGCAACCCTGCTCAAAATACAGGGTGTCCCTGAAATGACTGTACAACGCTTAACCACAAATTCCTTAACCAAAAATAAGGTGATCTGAACAAACTTACCTATATCCAAAATTGCTTCGTTAAGTCTACAGAGGGCGTCAAAGATTCAAAAAAAAATTGTTTTTTTCTACATTTTTCAAAAAGATGCCAATCAATTTTGATAATTTTTGATACCTTGTCTTGGACCATGATATAACGTTTTTTGTTCCTATAGCGACCAGTTGAAATTAACCGGAAGTGTTATAAAGGTGACGTAATATGTAGTTATGTCTTTTGATTTTTTTTGGCATTGAATTTTTGATAATTCAGATATTTTTATGTAAAAGTTCAATGAATTGGGGAGTTCTTCTCTCTCTTGAAAAATTTCGCTAAGATAAGTGGTTGTGCCAAAAAAATTTTTTTTTTAACTAGCTTCACAGATATTTCACTATTGATTTATTTTTTTCTAGCATAACTAACTTATCCCAGCATATTTTTTCGAGAGAGGAAAAAGTTTCTTACACACTGGGTTATTAGATGGAAACATCTGAAAGTCAATTCATAAAAAATCAGTGACGTCATATGCAGCTATATATTTTGATTTTTTATGGAATTGATTTTATGATAATTCCGATGTTTTCATCTAATAACCCAGTGTGTAGAAAGTTTTTTCCTCTCTTGAAAAAATTTGCTGAGATAAGTAGTTATGCTAAAGAAAATAAATCAATAATAAAATATCTGTGAAAATATTTTTTTTCTGGCACAACCGCTTATCCCAGCGAAATTTCTCAAGAGAGAGAGAAAACCTCCGAAATACATTGAACTATTAGATAAAAGCATCTGAATTATCAAAAAGTCAATTCCAAAAAAATCTAAAGAAATAACACGTGAAGTCACTTTTTTAACACTTCCGATCAATTACAACCGTTCGCTATAGAAACAAAAAACGTAATTTCATGGTCCAAGACTATGTACCAAAAATTATCAAGATCGATTTGTACGTTTTTGAAAAATGTAGGAAAAGCCATTTTTTTTTTTGAATCTTTGACGCCCTCTGTAGACTTGACGAAGCAATTTTGGATAATATAGGTAAGTCTGCCTAGATCGCCTTAGTTTTGGACAAGGAATTTGTGGTTAAGCGTCTTACAGTCATTTCAGGGACACCCTGTATATCAATAGATATTTTTTCTCAAATATGTCCAAACCTCGTTTCAAAATCTGAACCCTGGTTCCTTGGTTCACACCCAAAGTTCACAAAATATTTTTAACAATCCGTATGAAGCTATAAAATTGATATCGATTGTTTTATAGGTCTGAATTCAGAAGGCACCGAAGGATTTTTCAACTTGGGTATTACGATAATGATGGTGGTTTTTGTTTTCAAGTTTACAGAGAGGTTTAGCCTCGGGTTTAGCACTGGATATTGTACGGTTTAAAAAAATGAACATTTGTAAAATGATCACGGGTTGATTTTTTTTTCAATGGTGTACTATTTTCTGAGGAGAATAAAAATCAAGCTTAAATTCTAAATATGCAACTCTTCCCGATTGCTTACAATGTTTGCTAAAAAAACATGCTACACAGTATTCGCGAACATCTCGAACCGATCCGTTATCATTGGCTGCATTTTCAAACCTCATTTCTTTGGATCTACTCTACTACTCTACTCGATTTAAAGCAGCGTATTCTTGTGAATGAGAACATTCAATTCCCTTTAATTCTTCTGATTTATATCCCTGTTTTATTTCATAAGAAATTCGACTGAACAAAGTTAGTTTTCAAATAAAATCATCATTTTTGATTTTCAGTTTAATGGAAAGGAAAAAATATGAGTTTCATCTTATTTGATCTGATTTGCTCCAAAATCGGATTGTGGAGTCCTTTGTGAACAACTTTTTTTCATAAAATATTTCACTACCTGGTCAAATTAACCCATTTTTTGAAACCAAAATGAACTTTTTTTTAAATTGTCGCTAAGCTTTATGGCGGACACCATGAAATACTCTGAAACTACTTCGAAAAATCTATCTTCATCCATAGACGTTCCCGGAACACATTGGTATAACCAAGGGTAGAACGTAGAACTTCCATGACAGATGACAGTAAACATTCAACCTCACTTTACTCATGAAGTCACTCGGAGTTCCAAGGTGGATATTCCGATGTAATACAGTATGACCCATTTAGATTGTAAACACCCCTTTGAAATTGTAGGCTATTAACCGATTTCAACCATTTTTTTTTAAAGTTAAGTTATGAAAGGTCTAGTACGGGACAAATTTCAAACTGTTTATTTCAATTTTCAAGGCATATTACAATACTTTTTCGTGATAGAAAATGGCGAATTTTAATTTTTTTTATTAAATAAATCACTACGTTACTGGATTAAGAGTGCCTCCAACTAGCTGTGACCAAAATTTCATAAAAATATATTCATTGATAACAAAGCTACGACAACTTGAAATTCATAAATTCTCTAAGCTAACGGTCACAAAAGAATATCTTGCATCAACAGTTGTCATGGAAATTGAATTTCTTTTATTACCTGTAACAATAAACTACAAATTAAATAACAAGATGTTTAAAATAGCATAATATTTAATGAATGTAATGGAACTACTTTTGCAATACAATCAAGAACTTGTGATTTTTTTTTAATAATAAAATTTTGGTTTGATTGATTCAATATTGTTTGCCTTGAGACATTGCCGAATATTTTCTCGATCGGCATGCAAATCTTAACTGGCATTGGGATTATTTCTGAAATAATCGGAAATAGCTTGATTATTCATGTGTATTCTTGCACAGGTTAACGTTTAAAAAGCATTTTTGATACTGCTAAAAAATGAAATAAAGATTTCAAAATGTGTCAGAACCTTTATAACTTGACATTTAAAAAAAATTGGTTGATATCCTGACATTTTACAGGGGTGTTTCCAATCTGAATGGGTAACACTGTATGTACCTATTTGACTTTGTCTAGTGATAATCATGAGCATGATCATAGGCATCATATGGATTCAACTACAGCTACTATTCAAATTACATTCTGTTTTTGTCTTGCGATAAAATCTAGTAATAATCATCAGGAACCTAATCATGCCTCTAATCATGGAATTTTCTCTGATAAAGGATGGAAAATAAAAAAGAAATGTAATAAATAGGTAATTGTAATAACCTATTATCTATCAGATGATTCAATTTTTCAAAAATACTTACATAAGTACAATGTGTCTCCAATAACCCGAGAAAGTTTTAATGAATCGAATCGGAAAGTGGCATAATTATTGAGGTTTACGATGCGAAATAACGTTGAGCTTGTGCTAGTTGCTAGTTTATTCATGTTCAAATTTAAACTCAACTTAATTCTTGGGAGGGTTTGGAAAGCTGTGGATGGGTAGACTTACCTACTTATCAAATAGAATCACACAGAAATTACCGAATTTCGGAGAAAGGTTTTTATTGAAAACAAAAAAAAATCCCATGGACAATATCCCGGAAATGATTTGTTCTCAAATAGAGGGTGTCCAAGTTTTCATAGTTTCAATTTATCAGCAATTTATCTCAATATGCACACCCTGAGCCCCCCCTGGATAATTTACTTAAATTTTGAACGCAATGTTACCATCAATGTTTCCGGAACTGTTAGGTATAAGTAGGTAATTATTAGTTTTCTATACGTTTTGGACCCGAACTTTTCTCCGACGTTTTTACTACTATCTACTTCAACATTATGCATAAACAGAATAATAATCACTGTTTTTCATCTTTACTTGAAGCTTTAAAAAAAAGTGAAGCATTTATATTTTGAAAAGCGTTAACCAGACTGTGACAAAATCAGTTATTACACACAAAAATACGTAGGCTCATGTAGGTATCACTTCTACGACCTAAACATGAAAAATTTGTTCCAGAGTCCAGAAGATTTTTAATTCTTGAATGATAACGTCTAGCTTCATAAATATGTGATCTCTGTTCTTGTCAAGGTTGACTGCAACTTTTTTTTTTTAATCATTATCAACAGATCAGATCTTTGAAACTTATGTGTGAAGCATAAGGGAAATGATTGATAATTATCTATCGATTGTTCAGCGAGCTGGGATGTAAACATCTGCAGGCAATTTGTGAGTGGTTGAGAAGAATCCATTGGAGTTTCTTTTTTGTTGCGTGTGAATGAACGGAACACACACCTTTTCAGTACACAAACCGAGGCATGAACTCTAAAGAAATACATCATTATTGTTGAATTGTATGAAGACTAGAAATTTTTTCTTTTCTGTGCTATATCTACACTCCATCCTAAGAATTGAAAATTGGGAATTTGTGTACATTTCGTATAGAATCTCTACTTAACTTAATTTACCCCATCTCAGTAGAAGGTGTGTATTTGTTGTGGGCGCAGCCAGACATTTTGTTTATTTTTATAGAAAGTGGATGTTTTTGATCATTGAACATTTTATCCATTCATTCGCGATAAACTATTACCGTATTTTTCATATATTTATTAGTCTATGCGTTCATAGCATGATAGTCTTCACGAATGTTTACAGCACTCCAATAGATCTGCAATTAAAACGTTAAGCTAATCAAGTGATATTCAAATGATTAACCTACATTTGACACACATTGAAGTAAGACCTGACTGATTTACAATTTGTTTGCCTGCACTGCCTACATTCAATGAAAATTATACACCCATGACACTTTGGAATTAATATTAGGAAGATTCGCCCACATCGTACATTATGCTCCAAGGTAATGTATGTTTTCATTTCATAATACACACTTTTTATTGTTCAATACAATGATTCTAAGATTTGAGAGAGTCGAGTGTTGATAATTTATAAACTCTATATTATGGGCTGTTCTTGATAATATATCATTGTTACTTACAAAGCATTCAAGATTTCGAAAGGTTGTATAATTTCATCCGCAATGTAGGAACGTGGAATAAACGGAGCTTTAACTGTGAGAACTCACCCTTACTAATTCCATGAGGCTTCTGAAGTTCAATTCTGGAAGTTGGAATCATCTTTGTTGGATATATTGGATGTGAAGATGTTTTTGCATACGAAAAGTGCAGAATATACTACATAACTGTGGTAATGGCAATTTTAAGGGTGAGGTGCAGAAGCTTAGTGAGTAGGGACTTGTGGCGATTTTCGCCAACCTCAACTACTCCCCACACCAAGCCCCACTCCATAGTGAAGCGGAAACTGTGATTCCAGCTCAGGTCCCCCAACTCCGAGGAATGGCTGCCGCTCGTAGGACCTTTCTCCTCAGACGACCCCATCTATCGTAGATTCCCAGTAGATGGTACGAGGTTTCCCCCGCCCTTCTACAGTAGAGACATAGGTATGATTCGCATATTCCTGGTAAATGAAGTGTGGATCAAGCTTGCAATGTCCTGTCAGAATGACTACGGTGATGGTCAGAGCCTTCCTACTTTCATTATCAACTTGACCGTCCGTGGAATGTTACGTTGTATTAGCATCTCTCTTGGGGGGGGGGTGGGTGTGAGAAGTTGGCAAATAAGTACTTTTTATCAGTTTTTCTCAAATATTTCAAAAAATATTCGGTTTAACCAAAAAAGTGCTACATACAAAAATAATCAACATCAAATTGCAAACAAAAATGGTCCTGTGCATAATTTTGCTAGTGTATGGTTCCAGAGTTACGGAAGGTGTGAAAGTGGACCTTTTCGTAACTCTTAGATTTTGGAAAAATGAAATTATGAGTAGGTATAGGTACTATTTAAACAGAAATAGATAAACAATTTTATTAAAAAGTAATGTACAATCGTCTTATGCTCCAAAAGAAGTTCAGCAGAACAAAAATACTGAGAGCAAGAACCGGTTTAATAAAAGCGCGGCGGCTACTACAAAGCCTTGCAGGGGCCGGCCGACCACTACGTTATTTCTCAACGACATATCCCACCGGTAAGAAAAACAGAATTCAAAAATCAGCTCTGTCCTCCCAACAACATACGCTACCGGAGAAATAGAACAACACTTAGAAAACCTACATAAATCATGTAAACAAGGAAAGAATTCCGCCGGAGTCAGCCCTTATTTCCCAACGAAATACGCCACCGGAAGAACTGGTCTAAAGTATCAGCTCTGTCCTTCCAACAACATACGCCACGTGAAAACAGAAGAACGTTGAGAAAACTCACGGAACAGGTGAAGGAAGAAACATTCTGCCAGGACAGCCCTCATTTCCCAACGACACAAGCCACCGATAACAGTTCTCCAAAAAACCGGCCCTATTCTCCCAACAACATACGCCACCGAAAAAAACAAAAAAAATCATCAGAAATCCAGCGGATCAGATGATGGAAGAAAACATTTCCTTGGTCCAGCCCTTATTTTTCAACACCACCAGTAAAAAAAAACAAGTTTCAAAACATTTTTTTTTCAGACAGCTGTTATTTCCCACCGGGTAAAAAAACAAATCTTGGGTAAACTCACTAGGATAAGGTAAAATAGGAAATAGCTATGTCACACTTCAGTTTTGATTGAAAGAAAGTCACGCGGTATGTTTAAGAGAACTTCAGGAGCAAAACCGGCGAAGTGTTCTACCTCGTGGTATCAAGTTAGAATTTGGAAACAGTGCATATCGTCGGCTCAATCTGCAAAACCCGTAACTCCACTTTTAAAAACTGTTCAGGGTACACAAAAAAAGGTTTTCCAATAAAATATCCCAAGTTAAATTAAAAGTTCAGGATTTGATGAATAGAAAAAATGATAACATAACGAGAACCTATGCGTTTTTTCACTTGTTTTGGAGTGATTTTTCGAAATTTCATCACCCGTTTTGCCGAATGAGGTTGTGGTGTGAGCAGATACGAAATTTTCTACTTTTGAAATAACAAATGAACGGGTTAAGTTTTGAAGATACGCTCTTTGCTGGGTCTTCTATCAGATGGCACTAAAACACTATTTTTGCAAAAAAGTGGAGTTACGCATTATGCAGATTAAGCCGACGATATGTGATCCAGGCCAACGAACAACCCAAGAAAAGTCATCTGCTACCTCAACGAAACGGTAAGAGGGAAGAAGAGTGTAAAAAACCTCAGTATCCAAAAGTAATCATTATACGAGTGCATAATTTACATAAAATGAACTGTTCAGCCCTTTTTTTTTCCTTTCTTTTATTTTTCTGTTTCAGCACAAAAACTAGGCCTGTTTGATTGAAGTTACTCTGATGTTACTACAAGTATTGATATTTATTTATGACTTTGATGGCAAAATGACGCTAGTGCGCATCCCATAGTAGACAACTGTTGTCGTCCACCTCATAAGTTTTTTCAATAAAGGGATTCCAAAAGTTACCAACATTTTCACAGTGACTGCGATGCCCAGCCGCCATCTTGAATTTTTCATTTGTCAATTTTATGTCAAAACATAGTAAACATGCTTGTATTAAGTCTATAAGTTGAGCCGTACAAAAAATAGAAGGGGGGGGACATTGAAGAAAAGCACTATAGAACAATTCGGAAATGAAGGGAAACTTTTACTTTAGAGGTTGAGGTTTAGGTCTAAGTGTACCGTACTGAAAGCTTCTCCTGCGTTAATGTCCAATCTGTATTCTCCGGCCCCAGTAGACTTAGTGCTAGCCAAGGTGCCAGTCTTGAAGCCAAGTTATAGATACCGGATAACTCGAAATATTCCCGAGCTTTCACCTTTTTGCAATAAACATTATCAGGATAACTCAAAACTCCAAGTATCTCGAGAACGAAGCGTTTTTAGACACATGAGTGTTCTTCCTATTTTTGTTGTCGAATACGTAGTTGATAGGTTTAAAGAGTTATACACATCACGTGTGTGATACATCATCATAATAGGAGTTTTCTGATCAAATATGGCCAGATTTTTCTCCAAAGTAAAGGTCTGTCACCAAGTGTATCCAATTTAACTCAATTGAATTTTCTGAACTCATTCATAGTTTAGCATTACTTATCGTCTACCAGAACTGTTTCGTGTGTCAACGTCCTTTAGGTCGTACTCAATCTCGATGAATTCTTGCACCTGGCAATGCCAGATATTGTTATTTTTACGTCTTATGCCATTCCAATTGAATATACAATTTATCCGCCCATAACGATTCCCCACCTTGTAAATGTTCTTTGAAGCGCGGAGGCGCGTTGCCTAGACGAGCATCGAGATAATTTGAAAGAGCTAGTCGGTAGCGTATTCTGTTGGTGCACGGGATATCGGTACTTGGAGATAGTACCAATTTAACGACTGTTGCACTTCATGAAGTTTTAAGTAAACGCGATTTGAGGCTTTGACTGTATTGACTTTCAAGTGCGATAAGTTGTGTTGGATGTGCAGTGTGAAAGGTGACTTGAGTGTTTTAAACATGCGTTAGTACTTGAAGGCACTTGTTTATGATAAAATGCATCATTGTTTTGCTTTCAACAGCTATTAAATAACAAATTATATTATTGCATCGTTCTTGTTTACTATTGATTGATCGATATCGATTAGTAGGTTGACTGTTCCAACTTCAATGAGGTTCAAAATCGTTTCTACTGAAGACCAAGTATGCGAATAGCAAAATAATGAACCATCACTAAGTTTCGTTGTTTGATGTAGTTGATAGTAGTTATTCATTTGTCAAGTCAATGGCCTCCATCTTACCTATTCAAGATTTCAATACAATTCCTTCTTTGGAAAAGTGTACAAAAAATAATACGTTCGTGTCTTGAATCTATTTTTATTTATTACTTAAGAGTTAAAAAATTACTGTTTATTAAACAGAACAATGTAGGCGATACACCTAGTCCACCATAAAAATTTGCATATTTAGTCCTATGCAAATGTCATATCCCAAATTGACACTCGATTTCAATAATTATTGGTAAAATAAACATTCTTGTGGATTTTGTTGAGTATTCCACAGAAATGATGTTGGTTTGTGGTATATGATTTTCAGTTATTGTGAGAAAACGGTTATTTGTAAAGACTAAATGCACATTTTAATGCATGACTGAATCTATGCAGGATATTATCAAGCATTCTCTTGTGAAACTTATAGGTAAGAAAGTGGGCAGGTGATGTTTATTCATGTTTTATAACTCTGCAAACAAGTTAGCCTGAGTCGATTTGTAATGTTTGCTTTCAATATTTTCACTAAGATTTTCTTCCTTTGGAGGTTCATGTACAGAATATCATCAAATGACTGGGTCACATCACATATTTATCTCTATACAATTGTTTTTTATTTGGAATTGAGTCGGTTCAGATCAACGCTTTCTTCGGACAATTGTTTATCAATCAATCATAATCGTAATTTGTCACCAGATTCGTGATTACATGTAATATTGTTGAGAGCTTTATTATTTTTGTCAAGACAATTGCCTTCTACTGTCTGTGTACTACAATTTTCCACATAATAATTTGTAATTGCAAGTTTAATATGTGCGGATTATAAGTTAATGTTAATGTGAATCAATGGTGTTAACGGTAGCCAGCGTGAGTCCCCTAGCCAGTTTTGGATTACAAAGGGGTGACCAAAGTAATAATGGAGTTGGCGTGTCCCTGGTTACATATACTGTGAGTAATTTTGTTTCTGTCATGGTTCTTCTTTCCTCTACTAGTTACGTCTTAAATCTAAATCACTGAAAGGTGTTTTAATTTTTGAGATTTTGTCGAATTATAGATCACGCAGATGACATCAGATTTCGTAATCGCGAATCAAATTGATTTCAAATAATCTTCCTACGACCTCAATTCAAATCATGTGTGACACCAGTTCCGACTCACATACATGCTACTTATTCTTGCATGAAGGTCGCCGTTGAATAATGGTGGAACTTGACGTTCAACACTATACAAAGTGTTTCAGTAATACACATTAACAATTACTCCATAGTTATCACAAAAGATAAGAAGAAATAATGTCCTGATGTGAAAGTGATTTTTCCCATGTTCTTGCATCAATGCAACGTCATTATTCATTATGTATCAAATTGAAACCAGATCTCCCACACGAAAAGTGGTCATTCAACAGAACTTGGTCTGAGGCACGTATAATATTTTGATCAACTATGTAACTGAATCAATCAATGGAGAACACTTTACATAAGTGTTTCGTTATTTTTGAACCACTTCCCACGTTTACCATTGGAATATATTCATCAACATACTTGCTGATACATTGAAGGTCCAACGATTTAATTATTCTGGGGAATGTATCGGCACTCTGTTGTCACTTTCAAACCCATCAAAATATTGTGAGTGTGATAAGAAAATATCAGCTGAGAGGAAATAGTTTTGACGGTTAATTTGATTGAATTCATATTGCAGAATATTTACACTGAAAGATAAAAATACAACCAAAAACACTCCATTTATAATCACTTGGCTAATTGATGTGTTTAAGCTGCACTCAGAATCTTTCTTCTATCCACATCGTCATCCGGTTATCCACGGTGTTGAACACATAGACGACTACTTCAATTATGACAAATAAAACAAGAATGCGACATGCGTTTATTGCATTGGATATATTAATTAATTTGTAAATTATAAAAATACAAGTTTCTGTTTATTTTTTATAATATTTTATTATTTTCAAAACAGATTGATTTACTGCTCATTAATAAATAAAAGTTACTATTTTATCCACCTGGAAAAACATATCAATAATATGTTTAATAATGAGCAGAAAATACTATTCGATTTTTGAAAACAGTGTTGCAAATATCAACATAAAATATGTGATAATTATTGTCATACCCAAGATATTTTCCGGGTGTAGTGCTTGTTTCAAATAGCACTCCATTGAAATGATCATTAATACGTGGAATTACATGATATTAGACAAGAAGTAAAATCAATGTAATGTATATTTGAATAGCGTGCCAACAACAAAATTTGAATTTGCGGCAAGCTTGACTACACGTATATTATAATGATTAAGAGTTGATTAAACAAAAAAGAATTTTTCCGGTACCTACTTCATGTCTAATGAATAGTTCCATCGCATCATGAAGGTTTTCTGGATGTATTTATCTTGAAGTCTCGGTTTTTTCTTCAATTGTTGATTAAATATAGATATTTCTAGATCACTTTTATCTCAATACACACATTAGATTCACTTCTCGAATGAACAATTTGTAAAAAATGTAAAGAGACGATAATTTCAGAACTACCTAAGCATATTTATTTACAAAACGACGGTTTGACTAGTTGAGAAGTAGACATTACACCCTATGATAATTATTAATTAACAGCATTGGAACTACTCTCGCTCCCAGCGAGTTCGACTGAATACGTAAGTGACTTTTTTTTGAATATTCGTTGTTTAGTGGGGATATGACAGTTTCAGGTGGGCATGAAGGATGCATTAATATAATTATTGAATTCTAGCTAGGCGCAATAAATTAATGTGAAACGGCTCTGTTGACAGATTGTTATGAAAGTATAAACAAACAGAAAACATTTTAACTGCTGGTACTCCTTGAATCTATGAAAACGATTTTGAAAAAGTTTTGTTTTTTTTCGGATAATTTCGGACGTAGTCGGAGTTTCTTGGCTTTCAAAACGGCATTTTGTTGAGCATCAAGATACGCAACTTTGCCCTCATTTAGACGAATTTCTATCTATTACGGTTTACGAGATCCCCATACTTAGCCTCGAATCTGTAGCACCCTGTATAGCTCGCCATGACAATAAATCAAAAAGAAAGATTACTTATAAATCCGGCTCTCACATGTGACTCAAGAGCTGCAATAAATCAAGACATGCTTCCTAAGTGTAAACAGTGTGAAAGGGAAACTGTTACCAGATGAGGTAATAGGATGTCCTACATTAGGTGAGAACAAATAGAATTTATCCTGTAACATAGTCAAGGTACGGAAACAATTTGAAACTTAATTACGAGTGTGCCAGTGTGCCAGCTAAATCTACATGGGATGCTCTATCCACAACTCAATACATCTGCATAATTCTTCACACTTCTGTAAGCCGTGTGCTTTAAATAAAACAACAATGAGGTCGTAGACGTGTTTAATTTAGATCACCATGCCTGGAGCATGAAAACATAAATATTGCAAGACCAACATAAGGAACAGGAACACACATAAAAACGTCCCAGAGTAACACATATTTTCTATTTTTGGAAATATTTATATTCATAGATGCTTGACATTTGAATGTTGTTAATTACATGATATTAATTCTGCCCAAATTGATCAGGTATGTTTGTCATGAATAGAAATACAAAACTACCTTTTTGTGCGATTTTGATTTATCTCCCACTAGATCGCCAAAACTTGTCCTACAAAGCATGAATAATTAATTACATTCTTGTTGTTAGGTTTGTTTTTTTGGAAATACATATGACTTGTTTTGATACTGGCCCTGGAGCGGCTCGTGCGCCCGCACCCCCGGCGAAAAGACGTAAAAAAACTAAGTAATATTTTAAATAGTGAATCCTAATAACAGAATATTTTTCATATTACGTAGTATTTTTGCTATTTTTAATTTGCACAAAAGTTCAAAAATACCCTATCTATTAGCATAAAGTTCCCGCGCTTTTCAAATCATCTACTCCGTTGAATAGTCATTATGCAGTCTGTCAGTCTGTCCCAGCCCATATGTGTATTCGTTCGACGCTCAAGTCAAATGCATTTTTTCTAAGGAAATCAGTGGGAACTATTCGGGAAATCGCCCGATATAAGGGCGCCAGCGTGCGCTATTTGAAGACACACTAAGACAGTGTGTACCAAAACTTGAACAATATTTTTGTTGATATTTTAGTTCAAAACGAAGCAATTCAGTACATTTGTTCCTGTACAATATTTCGTTCCCCTCATCAGTTGTCACTGTTGTCAGATTCAATATTGATTAATTGTTTACGAGTACGAATACTACAAATTATGTCTCGGGCTGACGCTGTTGGTGCTTCAGAGGGTGCTAGTGGAAGTAAAAACTTGGGACTTGATTCTGTGCAAAACATAATTTCAAACTCTTCCTTCTTTCATTGAGCTCAAAAACCGAGGTACAAAAAAGATGTTCTATGAAAGTTTCATGATTTTTTCCGAAAGTTTCATAATAACTAAACGAAAGAACCCAGGAAAAAACAACGCATTATTGGAAATCCGGAAAAATTGAAAAGTTTAATTTTTTTGAATGGGATGCCCTATATTTTATCACAGATTCAAGATCTCTTCATTTACCTCTTTTCAAAAATATATAGTTTGCCTATGTTTGAACAAGCTGTTTTTGAGTTATTTCACTTCTGATAACTTGTAATGCAGAAAATAATAAGATATCTTATCGCGACTGCCATGGATCTCCAAGGAAAATTACAATTGTTACTCATATCAAGTTCCTTTCTGGCGTCAAATATTTTGTTTTCTTTGGTTTTTAATGGTTTCCCATGATGGTTGCGATGAAAATACACCAAGTTATTCAAAGTCAAACAACTCAAAAACGGCTAGTCCAAACATAGGCAAACTATATATTTTTGAAAAGAGAAAAATGGGATCTTGAATTTGTAATAAAATATAGGGCATTCCATTTGGAAAGATTAAACTTTTCCACAGTTTCCTGATTTCCGATAGTGATATGTTCTTCCGCTTAGTTATTATAATATCTTCAGGAAAAATAATTAAACTTTAATTTGAATTTTTTTTGTATCTGTAAATAAAGTTTCTAAAGGGGTGGCAAATTATGAGGAAGAACCCTGTAGATACTTCCAATTTTTATACTAATATACGTACATTTTTGCTGCGGTTGACTTTTTTTGATGGTAGGTCCACGAAAAAATACTGAACTGTTTTTTTTTGCTGAAGCGATAGATACAACGATTTTCTTGATTGGTTTACTGCGATTTTGTTTGGATCTCATTTTAGTTGAGTCACAAACCTTAAGCCAATTACCCATTATGTAAATGAGAAGGTGAATGCGCCGTTGTTTTTTCCCAGAATTTTTTTTTTGGTAGCGCACACCCATACTTCACATCACGAGCCGTCACTTCACTGGACATATATAACGTTGCAAAATGTGTATAAGTTTAAAGGATAAAGGAAACATACCTCATTGTTTGCTATGCTATACCTGTAACTGTAAATGAAGAATACACAAATTAGTCAAATTGGAAAGCGTATATTATTAAACATGGACATTTTGCTGTTCATCAATGAATGTTACAATTTGTATAATTCACCTACTTCATCGATTCATTCATGTTTGACTTCACTGAACAACATTTTGTTTGTAGGTACCAATTTTCAATGTATTTGGATCATACTAATAATTATTATTGTTCAATTATGCCGTTTTGAAGGACTTGCAACTAATTGAGATATCTGTCTACATTTCAGGACAGTGAAAGCTTCAACATAGATACCACGAAGCAAATCTCAATTAAACATTTTCCTACACATGCCTTATACCGTGCGTTCAACTTTTTGTTGCACCTGCAGGCACAGAATAAGTTAGATAATGAAACTCTTCACCGAGGCACGCAGAACTGCTCCTCGAGGCTGAGAAAGTAATTCCATGTGCAAAAATGTATTGGCGACTGAGTGAAAAATCTTGTCTTGTCCGCAATAATCGCCGAGGAAATTGATTTTTGTGAAATGATATCGAGAATAGTATGTTGCTTTATACGGGATCAATCCTTAGAGAATTAACGGAAACAGTTTTTACTGTACAGAACGAAACAATGTCTGGATGTTATTAAATTTCTATATTTAGAAATGTAATGATTTCCTTGTGTAGTCCGTAATGGGAAAATGTATTCAATATCGGATTATCGGAAATAACTGTGTACAGAAGTATTCAATTTCAATTTGAGTTATTATCACGTTACGCATCACTCTCTCTTTATTAACACAATCGAGGAATAATTGTTTCTATAATTTCGTACAGGTGTAATTCAACTTGAAGTCTTTTGTATTGCTTTTCATAAAGTACGTAAGCATTGATATAATCGTATTGACTCTAGAATAATAATAAATTTTGATGGCCTTATAAGATTATCATTTTCCAAACTTCAACTAAACTTTTGTCTTTACTTTATTTATAGTAACAGAATTAAACACGCGATTCCATTTCGAATAGATTCATCGGTATTTCATGTCAACTTTTAAAGATTTATTATTATGTCTTGATATTCATGGTAATCAGAAATATGAAGTTCAAGTGGCATTCTCAGGTATTTCAATACCATATTGTAGGTTTAAGGAGTAAAGATCATCCCTTTGATGGGACGACTTTATACCGTACACACGAAAATATCCCTTTTAAACTTATCTCCAGAAATACACTATAACTCAGACTGACATTGTGGTCTAACGACTGAGTGTAACCCAGTTTGGTATGGATTATTTTTATTTTTATCCCTTCAAATTGAAAGATAGCATGGCAAAATAGATTTCGATTCGTCTCTGGGAAAGTCTTATGATTTGAGTTGGTTATTTGAAAATTATTATTTTGGCAAGTATGAACACTGATATGGTTTGTTTGTCTGATTGTAATATGTATGGATCCGTTGCCTTTCCGTTGGCTCCACTGCATTTCAATTCTTCTTTTTCTCCTTGCAGCAATTAATTAAGTCAAGGATTTAATATCGTGTTGGGTTCATTGCCATATTATTCTGTAATAACTGTGTTATTATTAATTATAGTACTTAACCCAAAAGGGCGGAATCAATTATTATTTCACTGATATTTCTGGATTTTTACAAAATTAACTTGTAAAGATTGACTTTTGGTATCAACAAAGTATTCAATTTCTTCGGAGTAGCAGATCAAGTCTGACCTAATCAGATTGGAAAAAATGCATTTGATTGGTGAACATATTTCACATTCTACTTTTTCAGTGCAACCGATCGGTTTTAGCTGAAGAAATTGTACTATTTTATTACATGGCAAGCCATACATTTTTCTTGTTAGTCCAAGATATCCTTGAAAAGCCATTAAATATACCATGAGATTCTATTTTCATTGAAGTATGACTGAAGTATTATCCATAAGGATTGACTTCTTGATAGACTAACAAGAAAATAAAATTTACAATGAAGAAAGTTTCGATTTCGATCACATACTAGAGCCTTCCAGATAAGCTGAAATCGACATAAATACATTAATATATTGATTGAAATAGAAATCTTGTTTACCATCTTGTCGTCCTTTTATGTCTTGAATATCAATATCAATTAAATTCTACCATTTATGTATGTAAAATTGTCCTATATTCTGTCTGATATTGACAATGCAAGTGAACAATGGATTGCATTGATGTAGGTGGTTGGTGATTTCCAACAAGGTTCGATTTTTCTGTGTCATTATCGTTTGACACAAGAATGAATGAATAAAGGAGGTCGCTTTATGGTGATTGAAGTCTTCTTTTCTTTTTCAGGCGAAACAAAGGGCATCGATCAAGTGGCTTTTATCCAAAGCATTCAATAACAAAGTTCCTGAGAATTTGAAAGAGCCATTCTACAAAGACCATGAGGTAGGTCCTTGAAATTTTGAATGAAGTGATTGATCGAAAGAACGTCATTTTTTAATTATTTGTTTCGCTTATGAAAGCTTTCCTCACAATGTTTTTTAAAGAAGACTCTCCTATCAACTCAACCTTTCGAATTATATCAAAAAGTTATTGCACACCATCTAATAGACCTAAACTATCTAACTGGTTTCTTGTGATATTTCATGTTAATTATACCTGTAGAATGTAAATGGCTTGCAATGAGCCAATCAGTTTCGTTTTGAGATACAGTGCATTAATTACTTCAATTCAACTACAGATAGGTAGCTAAAATAAGCTTGGATTTATATTCAAATACATATTGTTGTGATTAATATTCTCAATCTTTTGAACTTTCTATATTAAGTAGAGTTGCGGTATGTGTAGATTAAATTTAAATGTAATTTCCAGCGCATTTCATATTTTTTTGAGCGGGTTTTTGTAGGTTCTATTTATTAAAAACTAGCGGATCCCATAACTTTGCTCATGAGCTTTTCGAACTTTTTCATGAAGTAAGTTCAATATACTATGTGTTATAAGTCCCGAAACAGTCAAATGCAACAATACTAGGGCTTTTCACTTAAAACTCCGCACGTCAATATCTCGGAAACGAATAGGAATATTTGATTTCTGTAAAAAGTAGTCAATGTATGGGGTCGAGTAGTTATTTTTCACAGTTAAAAAAATTCGACACCTACCAAGATTAAAGCGTCGCGACGCATCGAAAATATTAATCGATTGCAGGGACTTTGAAATAACGCGCATGCAAAAGTACGAGTTAATCATAAACTTTTTTGTTATTCAGTCGAACTCATTTATTCTACTCAGTTTTGAGATATACAGTGTGTCCATGATAAGGATGTCTATCATGAGGATCTTGAAAACCGTGAGAGATACAAGGTCGGTTAAATGGAGGCAAAGTTGCGTATTTTGATGCTTAACAAAATGCCGTTTTAAAAGCCAAGAAATTCCGACTAAGTCCGAAATTATCCGAAAAAAACCGAAATTTTTCAAAATTGTTTTCATTTTTTTCTGACCACATTTGAAGAGATAATTTGAAATGAATGGAACTTCTTCATTGCCACTTTTTGCCCTTTACAAGATAGCGTTATTAAATTGGAGAACCGACGTTTCGTCTATGAGCAGCCATCATCAACTTTGTTTTTTTAAATACGGTCCTGGATTTTTTATGACGGATTTTGAGGGCCTCTTATGTTTCTAAACCAACAATGTATCGCAATTATTCAAAAAAATTATGTTGATGGATTTTTCCATAAGAACTCATGTGATAGAGAGACACAAAAAATACATTTTTAATAGGATTAAAAACAACCACTTCTTTTTGGTCTAGGAACATGAGAGGCTCTTATAATCCGTAATAAAAAATCCAGGATCGTATTTAAAAAAACAAAGTTGATGATGGCTGCTCATAGACGAAACGTCGGTTTTTCAATTTGATAACGCTATCTTGTAAAGGGCAAAAAGTGGCAATGAAGAAGTTCCATTCATTTCAAAATATCTCTCCAAATGTGGTCAGAAAAAAATGAAAACAATTTTGAAAAATTTCGTTTTTTTTCGGATAATTTTGGACTTAGTCGGAATTTCTTGGCTTTTAAAACGGCATTTTGTTAAGCATAAAAATACGCAACTTTGCCTGCATTTAACCGACCTTGTATCTCTCACGGTTCACAAGATCCCCATGATAGACATCCTTATCTTGGACACACTGTAAATCTCAAAACTGAGTAGAATAAATGAGTTCGACTGAATAACAAGAAAGTTTATAAATAGCTCGTACTTCTGCATGCGCGTAATTTCAAAGTCCCTGCAATCGATTAATATTCTCGATGCGTCGCGACGGTTTACTCTTGGTAGGCGTCGAATTTTTTTAACTGTGAAAAATAACTACTCGACCCCATACATTGACTACTTTTTACAGAAATCAAATATTCCTATTCCCTTCCGAGATATTGACGTGCGGAGTTTAAGTGAAAAACCCTGTATAGGGTGTAAAAAAAAGTGGTGGACATTTTTTATAATGGAATAACCCGTTTTTAATCGCATTTAATTGGTACCATCATGAATTTATAAGCTTGAAAATATTCATCACATCAAAATATTTTCAATTGTATTCAGAATACGCATTTCACGTATGATCATAATCAATCGGAAGTTATTCTGAACCTCGTTCTGAACTATACCACATGTATTACGATACTCATGCATAAGATCATAAGCTGGATAGACGAAAGTTGCGAAAAAACTGATGTTGCTGGTATTGATTGAGCAAAACCGAATTTCACACAACTTGAGCTTTCCTTTATTCGTCCGACAGTTAATTCTCTTTCTTATTTTCAAATCGTCCGCAAAGAGAATTACTTGACACGAAAAAAATCTCGTTGCAGACATCATCCAATTGAACTGAATTGTGTTATGCTCCACAAAACATCAAAATCTTCCTAGTTAGGTTTTGACCCTTTGAGAGACAATCCGCCTTTATGACTAAACGATAAATTGTTGAAGTTGAAATAAGTAAGCGCTCTGGAATGTCTATGAAGATTGATTACATCTGAGCTCCATCGCCATCATGTATACATCTCCCCGACAATAAATTCCGGACATGAATTATTCGAGTCAATTTGATAACCCTGTAACTTTTTCAATTTTTGCTCGATTTTGGCAAAATTGTTACCAAAGTGTAGACCTATGTCTCGAGATATTATTCTTGATTTTGGTTTTGGAAAACACTGAAGGCTTGGTCATTATACAAGGAGGAACAGAAGCTACTTTCTAACCTTAAGTTTGCAACACCCTGTGGAAAAATCCAGCGGCAAAATTTAGCTCCATTTCATTCTATGTTGAAGTGCGATCTTTTCTCAACCAAATGTTTTTTTGGTCATGTCAATATCTGCTTTTTTTAGAGAAGATACAGATGTTTAAGAAGATGCTGCAGTTTTCCGATATTTTATCAACAATTAATGAAAACATTCTTATAGACTAGCATGAACAAATATTCTGAAATTCCATATTGTCCCAATTTACCCAATATTCCATATTGGGCAAATTATTCACCTCGAACCCACTTTGGAGTCGGTATCATGGTGTGGACTGAGGTATCACTATATGGCTGTTCAGATCTTCTATTAATTGAAAATGGGAAATCGAACACATGGGATAGGTATGCTAGGATTGCTAGGTAAACATGTTCGCAATAGACATCTGGAAACCATGCCTGATTTGCGAGAAGCCCTTCTTGAAAAATTGCAAATATTTCTCAAGAGGCATCAAAAGCATGCCATTCGCATGGCAGAAGTCATAGTGATACGAGATGACAATACGCGCTATTAGTTTTAGAAGATTTGTTCATGCAATTCTATAAAAAATTTCATTTCATTGTTGATAAAATATCGAAAAACTGCAGCATTCTCTTCAAACATCTGTACCTTCTTTAAAAAAGCAGATATTGACATGACCAAAAAAAATTTTGTTGAGAAAAAAACGCACTTCACTACAGAATATAATGGAGGTGAATTTTGCCGCACAATTTTTCCACAGGGTGTTGAGAACTTGAGGGTAAAAAGTAGCTTCTGTTCCTCCCTGTATAATGACCAAGCCATTAGTATTTCTCAAAAACCAAAATCAAGGGTAATATCTCAAGACATAGGGCTACACATTGGTACAAATTTCACCAAAATCGGACAACAAATAAAAAAGTTTTAGGGATATTAATTTGACTCAAATTATTCTTGTCCTGAATTTATTGTCGGTGAGGGTAGTTTTCCAACCGTTCATAAGAAACAAGACAATTGAAGATTTTCCACATATCCGATATATTACTGATTTCAATATCCCTGTAGTTTCTAACATCAATCGGATACAAATTTAGGCCCGAATTTGGAGATGAAATTTACTTCCAGAATTTTAGGATATTTCAAACTGCTTGCGTTTTTAACTACCGGCATGGACAAATAATAGTCCGTGCTTAAAATAGGGTCATTTGAGAATTTCGGCAAATTCGCAAAAAATTGTTTTTAACATGTTTGGGGTGCTCTCAGTACTCTGAATCTTCGGGAAAATCGAAGGTGAGCTTATTCCGCCATCTTGGAAATAAGAGCGCCACTTCTTTTCTCGATTCAAATATCATACAACCAAAATTGTTCGAGTTTTCATTCTCCATAACTTTTCTATAAAACTTTTTTTTCTAAAATCAGTTGAAAAATCTACAGGGTGATTTCTTGCTGAAAAGAAATCGATCATGACGAAGGTTCTGCAGAATTAAATTTTTAGCAACCATTAAAACAAATAAAAGTTGCTGGGAATGTAATTCTGCACTACTTTCGTCTTGTACGATCTTTTCTCACATGCCATATTGAGGAATCACCCTGTAGATTGTTTATTATTGATTTTAGAGAAAAAAGCTTTTGATAATGTAGTTCTGAACAACTTTAGTCCTATGATATTTGATCGTAAGTCTTATAGTAACGGAGAAAATACACGCGCCCTTATTTTCAAGATGGCGGTGTAAGCCCACCGATTTTCCCAAAAACTCAGAGCTAAGCTATTGAGGACCCCCTACACAAGTAACACACAAAGAATTGCGTATTTTCCAAAATTCACAGGAAAAGCACGGTTTTTCTGTACTAAAATAATGTTGATGTGAATTTGTTTTTTTCAAAATTGTCCTAGGAATAAATTCCATAACCATGTGCACTTTCCAATGTAAACACTATGTAATTGCGATACCACATGGTCAACCAGAATAATATATAGTCATTATTTGCGTAAACGCCATTGTCCCCAGACTGTCAAGAATTTATCAAGCAATCAACGTTGAACATCATTATATTTTATGTCAATTACTGCGACTGTGAATCAGCTGTTTGGGCTTCTTAAATTTGTTCGCCTTGAAGCATAAAATGGGTGGTAATGAGATAAGTATCGTTTCATTCATTTGATATCGACATGTACTCAAAATCTTCATTAAATTATACAGTATGTCCACGGAAAGAGTACACTATAGGTATAACTGACCGAAAATTTCATTTTTGACTAAGTCAGTTTTCATAAAAAGTTGTGTTTGGTTTGAGAAGTCTATTGCCAGACTTTTGATATGAAAATATTATACAGGGGGGTCGAAAAACAAGAAAACGTGAAATAAGTGAAATACTATCAAGAGTAAACTACCTTTATTTTTCATTTTGGAACAAAGTGGTGAATAAAAGGAAGATATTAAATTCTAAATTCTAAAGTTTTAACTCAGTATTCCAAATTTTATCTTTCTGTAAAGTTTTAAAATTTTGTTTCCAATTTTGATTCTTTTTTAGATCATTTCACGTATTCTTTACCTATGAATGACAAAAAATGTAAAACAGGTGAGTGATGACGTGAAATTACCTTCAAAAAATAAATTAGAAACAACATTTCAAAACTTTACATAAAAATAAAATTTGGAATACTGACTTGAAATTTGAGAATTAGTCTTTGAATAGGATTTTTTTTGCCACAAACGGCAAATGAAAGAAGTTTACTCTTAATAGTATTTCACGTTTTCCTGTTTTTCGACTCCTCTGTTTAATATTTTTCAAATTAAAAGTATGGCATTTGACCTCTCAAACCAGGCAGAACTTTTTATGAAGAGTGACTTTTGGTCGAAAAGGAAAATTTTTGTTCCCTTGTACCTATAGGGTACTCTATCCGTGGTCATACTGTATAAAAATTGATGTTTCAGACTTGACCGCCATTTTATTGGGAGAAGAAATGTATTACTATCAAATGTTTCTTTCAATCAAAAAATGCAAAGATTTCCCAAAAGATTCAGGTCACCAATTCTCATTTAAACTTCTGATTGTTAAAATTCCTGATTTTATTTCATCTAATTCAATTAAAAAAACCTCATGTGTGCCATGGGGGCAAAACTCAAGTCTTTTTAACTCCAATTTTACTAACGTGTCGGTGTTGTTTCATAGTGTGATTTTATAAATCGATTTTGCAGAATTTCATGTTTATCAACAATTATATTCAAAATTTGAAGATAATCGAGTCAATCAGTATATTATAATATGAAAGTAGACATGTTCGAGATTTCAACTTTGCCATGACGTCATATCTCAAACTTGTAATAGATAGATAGATAGATAGATAGATAGATAGATACATAGATAGATAGATAGATAGATAGATAGATAGATAATCGTTTATTAATTCCAAAAGCTACAGGAGCTGTAGAACAACGTCACAACCGTTTTTCAATACATATAATATTATACATATACCGAGACATACAGGGTGTCCCAGCAAGGGTGGCCACCGGCCATATCTCGGAAACTACTGGACCTAAAAGTTCAGGAAAAAAAATATGATCACTAAAGTGGCCACGAGAAAATGCTGGAAAATATTTTTAACTTCGAAATTTTGCCGCTAGGGGGCGCAATCAAAGCTTAAATATTAAAATTCGAAATTTCTCCGGAAATTCTCAGATTGAGGTATATCTTTATCAACATGGTTAGAAAACCTAGACAATTTCACGTCTTTTTGGTACAGGGCTCATTGGCGTACCGATCTTCGTGTGAGTAGGGGAAAGTAGTGAAAGTGTAATTGTTCAAGTGGCTGTAACTTATAAACGACTTGTCCGATTTTGTTGCGTATAGGCTTGTTTGGAAGATAAATGTGAGTACTTTCGTATATCGTATCCAGTGATGCGTGATTGTCTCCAGAAAAGTTGCTAGAAGGGGTAACTTGAATTAAAAACAGTGATTCTCATTTTACCGCAAAAATTTAAATGGTATGGTATAATTCTGATAATAATAACTAGTCCAAATTATGTAAAATTTAATGTTTTGAGGTTTTTAAGGTTTTTTTTTTTTTTAAGGTTTTTTCTTGTATATTTAATCTTCATTTCGATTCTGTTATCAGAATTATACCGTACCATTTAAATTTTTGCGGTGAAACGAAAATAACAGTTTTTAATACAAATTACGCCTTCTAGCAACTTTTCTGGAGACAATCACGCATCACTGGATACGATATACGAAAGTACTCACATTTATCTTCCAAACAAGCCTATACGCAACAAAATCGGACAAGTCGTTTATAAGTTACAGCCACTTGAACAATTACACTTTCACTACCTTCCCCTACTCACACGAAGATCGGTACGCCAATGAGCCCTGTACCAAAAAGACGTGAAATTGTCTAGGTTTTCTAACCATGTTGATAAAGATATACCTCAATCTGAGAATTTCCGGAGAAATTTCGAATTTTAATATTTAAGCTTTGATTGCGCCCCCTAGCGGAAAAATTTCGAAGTTGTAAATATTTCCCAGCATTTTCTCGTGGCCACTTTAGTGAATTTTTTTTTTCCTGAACTTTTAGGTCCAGTAGTTTCTGAGATATGGCCGGTGGCCACCCTTGCTGGGACACCCTGTATACACATAAGGTGCAAGCCAATTTTAAATGTTATCCTATATCTATACCCATTTCTAAATTCTACTATTTACACAAGATTACGTTTCGCCACGTCATCACCGAAGAACTCATCGATGGTATAGAATGATAGTTTAGACTACATAGGTTTTCAGTTTCACTTTAAATCTGTACGCTGGTAAATTTCTAACGAAGTGAGGAAAACTGTTATAAATTTTTATCAACCTAAAACTAACATTTTTTTGGATGTAGGCATATTTACATTTTCCGACAGTAAATCTTGTTTAGCTCTTGTTTCATGATTATGACTTCTTTCACAATGTAAAAATAAATCTCTATTGTTATGTTCAAACATTACCGCTTCAAACACCAAACACGTATAAACCTTTCACAGTCATGATTCTTTTTCTACTAAATACCTGTCTACAGCTTTCCCTATAGTACATGGAAATCGTACTAAAAAAGGGGTGTTACCTTACATGAAATGAGGTAGTTCTGATTTTTTGATATGTTGTATCTGATGAAATGATGATTACAAAAACCGCTAAATTTCATCGCATTTTTGATATATTTTCAATTTTGTCCAGCAAGGACTTTTTATGGCAAAAGTCGTTATGTACAATTTTAAAAAAGACAAAATTTTTAAAAAAACGAGACTAGTCTGGTCTTTGTACAGAAAATAGTTTCTAAGATACAGAATTTTGAAGAACATTTCTAAAAAAAATAAAAGTTTTTTTTCCAGTTTTTCTCAATATTGACCACTAAGGACTCATATAACGGTAATATGATCATATACAGTATTAATAAGGACTAGCTGTCCAAAGTTGATGAGTTCGGTAAGCAAATATTGTAAAAAGGGTTTGTGAAATAATCTACGTCTGTTGAAGAAAACTTTTTGTTATATGGAATACTTCATTGAATATATTTAGTTCTTATGTACGATTGTTCTTTTCAAATTTCTTCAAATTCTTATATTGTTCTGGTGCTCTAAATCTACAGCACTTCGTTTTGGGGCAGTTTGTTTTGTTAGTATTTCTTCATCGATCGGATCAGGCAGGTCGAAATCGTTATCTAATACTGGATCATCGATGAGTGAGTGATTCATCAATGTCGTCACAAGATCTGGTATGTTTTCACAAGATTTACCGCTACAGTGGCTGCAAACAGCCGAGCATTCTTGCTTTTCGACAACCGTAATTATTAATGGTACGTTTTTTGCAGTTACAGGAAATCATGTTTAGCAGGAGCTGAGGAGCTGGTGGTTTCGTCATCAGTTGCGGAATGAGGCCTTGTGTACTTCGTATCCAGCATCATTCGAGGGGATCCTTCACCAACAGAATTAAAAACAATATTTTAGGAAAATCAATAGTGGCAACAAGTAAAATTAAATATTTTCAAAACCCTCTGCATTGGAGGTTGAAAACATTTTTTTTTACTTGTTAAGTTCGCAGAGAGCGAAATATTGATTTTCTTGAAATGTTGATCTTGATTTTGTTGTTGGTTTCTTTTCAGATACAGAAGTGGCTGGGAAATGAGAGAAGAATCCCCTCGATTGGGGCTGGATGCGAAATAGACCAGGCCTCATTCCGCAACTGATGACAATCACCAGCTTCTCAGCCCCTACATGATTTGATGCAACTGCAAAAATGGTTGAACCAACAATTACGATTGTAGGAAAGCAGAACTTGAACGCTCGGCTGCTACCGTGGTGGTCAATCTTGTGAAAACATACCAGACCTTGTGACGACATTGATTAATCACTCACTCAACGATGATCCAGTATCAGATAACGATCTCGATCTGCCTGATCCGATCGATGAAGAAATACTAACGAAAAAAACTGCACAAAAAAGAAGTACTGTGGATTTAGAGGACCAGCCTGGTCCATCAAAAATATACAAGAATTGAGAAAAGAAATAGAACATAAGTACTGAATATATTCAAGTATTTCATATTACAAAAAATTTTCTTCAACAGTCGTAGTTTATTTCATAAACCCTTTTTCAAATACTTGCTAACCGACCTCATCAACTTTGGACAGCTGGTCCCTATTAATAATGTATATATGATCACTTTTACCGTTTAATGGGTCCTTATTGAGAAAAGCTGGGGAAAAAAATGTGAATTTTTTTTTTTGGAAATGTTAAACTTTTAACTGCTGTATCTCAGAAAGTATTTCATCTACAAAGATCAACTCAATCTTGCTTTTTCTAGAATTTTGTTCACTTTGAAATTGTACATAACGACTTTTGCCATAAAATTAGTCCTTGCTGGTCAAAATTGAGAAAATGTCAAAAAAGTGACAGAATTTAGCGGTTCTTGTAGAATTTAGCAATGATCCAGAGGGCCTTAAGGGTCGAAAACTCAGATTTTTCATCATCACTTCATTAGATTATAACATATAAAAAAATCAGAACTACCTCATTTCATGCAAGGTAAAATGTACCAATTCCATGGACTACTATGCTTTATCTTGTATATTGTTCTGATACACCTTTTTTGCAGAATTAGAATCCTATCCACATCAGAACATCCTCCCCAAAATATTACACCATACCTTTATAACATTTTTGTACATCAAGAAGAGCGCAATCTAAAATACTGATATACGTTTCAGATCATATTTCCGAAAAAGAAACTTTCTTTGACTTGAATTTATCCCAAGTTTAAGACTACTGAATACAGGGTGTTCCAGTCCATATCCCGGAAACTATTCATTGCAGAGGCTTGCGGCAAAAAAAAATATCACTAAAACGGCCAAGAGACCTGGAAAATATTTTCAAGTTTCTGAAATGGTCGCTTGGTGTTGTTTACCAAGTATAAAAATAGGATTTTTATAGAATAGGTGGAAGAAAATCAGAAAAAATGAATGATCTTTTTTTTGTTTTTTTTTTTAAATTTTTTTCGATAGAAAAATGTATCCTCTTTCAAAATTTATAGAAATGAATATACCATTACATTTAATTTTTTTTGGAAAGAAATCAAAAATATGCTTTCATTTCAATTAACACCATCTAGCGGCGACGGCGAAGGTAACAAAAATTGAAAACCAATCAAGCATTTTTTAGTGCGGATTATGCTCTTTCATATGAGCCCAAGTTCGTTAAAATCATTCAAGCAAAACGGGAGAATTCTCCCGTTTTTTTAAAAAATTATTGGACTTCCTCCACTCCTTCATTTTGATAGATTGAAAAAGGTGTTTTCGACAACGAGTGTAGATAAAAAGTCAGTAAATATGAAAATAATATCATCGATATATTTTCATTAGGCAGAATTTTATGAAAATCCTATTTTTCTACTTGGTGTTAGTTGTTACGCGCCCTAGCGACCATTTCAGAAACTTGAAAATATTTTCCAGGTATCTGTCTTGGCCGTTTCAGTCATAAACATTTTTGCCGCAAGCTTCTATGATGAATAGTTTCCCAGCTACAGTACCTCGCATTCTTAGTTGCCCACCCTGTACAGGGTTATCATTGAAGGATAGCGAGCGGCCATATTCCGGATACTATTCGGCAGAAAAATTTATTACTTAAACGGCCAAGGAAAATATTTTCAAGTTTCTGAAATGGTCGCTAGGGGGCGTTACAACCAATACCAAGTAGAAAAATAGGATTTCGATAGAATTTTGCACAATGAAAATATATCGATATCATTTTCATAGTTGCTGACTATTCTACACTTTTTGTTTGTAACGGTTTTTTTCTAAGCTCAATGGACAATTTGCACATTTTTTTAAAATATGAAAAATTTAAGGATTAGTAAGTACTGATGCCATTGATGTTTAAAAAAACAACCAACGACCTCTATTAATGTAGTAATCGCCGATTAAAGAGCGCTAATCAACATCCACTACGTCACAGAATACATCATCTTTCTCCGTCTGGCATATTGACTGTAATAGCTCTCTCTCTCTCTCTCTCTCTCTCTCTCTCGAGAGAGAGAGAGAGAGGGTAATTTAGCTCCAACCCGTTTTCGATCATACAGTGAAATTTGCGTATTCTTTTTTATTTATTAGGTATATTTTTGGGTATTTCGGAGAAAAAAAATCGCTGATGGCTTTCAATATTGTCTATAGGATACGTATAAAAAATTTCAAGTCATTTGAAAATGTATGCAAAGTGTCCATTGTTTGTTTGAAATTTTTAACAATTTTGAGATCCTTGAGTTATATCAATCCCCCTCATACAAAAAGTAAAGCATTTCAGTCCGTCGATAGTTAACAATGTCGCTCTCAATTCACAACAAATACGTTGAATTATGGTAGTTACTATTCAGGCTATGGACGGTAGTAGTATGATGTCAACGTCGAATTACAAAATATCTATTTTTATAACGTTTTTTTAAGTTAATCATTCCTAATAACTAACAGATCGTTATTTAAAATAGGTACTTATGTAAATTGGAATAAATTAATCTTTTTTTTTTTAGTTGCATAGAAGAAAGTTTGTTTATACAGTTCTCTGGCAATTTTTCATCTATACACTTTTATTTCGGCCAAATCAACTTGGATATGCTTTTGATTGTTCATAACTTTTCTATGTAATAGAATTAGAATTATCATAATGGAATACATGCTGTTCCAATTTAACTTGCATTCTTCAGTTTTATGACTAAAAAATCGTTATAACAAAAATTATAACTTACTTAATTTACACCCTGTATAATAAATAACCCCTGGATATATCCAAAAACTATCCTAACCAGTCATAAAAAGGTGCCAGATAATGTAGCCTATACAATGTATATTTTAATAATGTTTAAATAAAAAATTATGTACGATAATTGTATGCCTCAGTAAATCAATAAACATATCTAACGATAGAGATCTTCAGTTCATAAACGTCATGAATAATGGAATGGATAGACCGTACATATTGTATGTAGATACGAATAATAATTATTATATTTTTTATAGTAGTACAGGAAACATCATGAAGAGATCAATGGCATTCGATTTGACTGTAGAAGTTGCTTCTTTGAATTGCGAATTTTGTTGTTAAAATGGATTGTCATTTTTTATTAGACAGGGTGTTCATCCCAAAGTGTTCCCACCACAATTTTTGTTTATTAACCGATTTGCAAAATTGTTTGATAGGTGTCGACAAACACTTTTTGAGCATTATGCATAATTGGTAAAGGTTTGAAGGGGGTAAAATTTTAGAAAATTATATGAGGGCAATTTTTAGAAAAAAAAATAACAACGAAATCTCAATCACCATCACCAAAATCCCTCTGTACACATTTTCAACTCTCCAACCTACAAGGTGCCCGAATAAAATAGTCCTAAGTTCAAGAGATTTTAAGAGACTCTCATGTTCCTAAACCAACGATGTATCGCACTCATTCAAAAAAAATCTTTGTTTTTAATCCTATTAAAAATGTATTTTTTGTCTCTCTCTAACACATGCGTTCTCATTGAAAAATCCAATAATATAAAGTTTTTGAATAAGGGTGATAAATCGTTGGTTTAGGAAAATAAGAGACTTCTAAAATCCGTAGTAAAAAATCCAGGGCCGTATTTCAAAAAACAAAGATGATGATGACAGCTCAAAGACGAAACCTGGGTTTGAAAATCTGATAACACCATTTTGTGAATCAGAAAAATGAGCAATGAGAATGTGAAATTTATTTTGTTATATCTATTCAAATAGAGTTCCTCCAGTCGTCTTAGCCAAATAAGGGGGTCAACTGCGGAATGAGAGATAATAAGCTGAAAACTTGTATAAACCATTAGTTTGACATTCTTATGGTTGTCTCAAAAGTCTCATAAAATCTCGTGTCGGCTTCTATAGATATTCAAGGTCAAAGGTCACAAAAATAAGTTTTTTGACAATATCTCGCTTGGTATAATTTTAATCCTTTTTGCATCTATCATAGAAATTGTGAAGCGTGAAATTCTCCAGAAATTTTATTCGAAACTTTTTTTTATTTGGCTAACCGTTTTTGGGATAGACCGCGTCGAGTGCGCTTCGTACAGGGTGGGGCATGAAAAACTTCTCACCCAGGTTTTCTCAGGTGTTTATCAAAAATAGCTTGGACACGTCAATTTTTGTTTTTTGGAGGACATTTTTTTTTTGGTATTTTCACCCCCAACCTGTCAACCCCTGAGTGATAGAGTGATACATTATTTTGAATGCCCTTCGATCCTGATTACAACTAACGAGTTTCAAGCTTTTGCTGTCATGCCTGTTGATATGACAGCTTATCAAAAAAAAAATATATTTTTGATTCAATAAATAATTACCCACAAGAGATAACTTCTCAAAACTAAGGGGATATGGTGAGGGACAGAAGATCTTCGAAATGAGCTATTACTCAATCCTTTCGACGAGGACTCATTTCACCCATTTTTTTTTTTTATTTATTAAACTCCGTGGTCTATCTCAAAAACAGCTCGCCGTATAGAGAAAAGTTTCCTACAAAATTTCTAGAGAATTTTGTGCTTTATTTTACATTTTTTTAATAGATACAAACAGGATTAAAACCATAGCAGGCGAGATATTAACGAAAAACTGATTTTTGTTAAATTTCAATATTTTTAAATTTCATTTTTTTAAATTTCAAAAGGGTGTGATGATGAAGCTCCAATCTAGGACACCCTTTACAAGAGGGGTTTTTGGTAATGCTGATTAAGATTCCGTTGTCTATTTTTTTTTCTATAGAATTTGGCATAATATGCTCCAAAAAATGTTTGTCGAGACCTATCAAACAAAAAAATCTGTTTCTCTACAACTGTCAAGGAATGTCACTATTGTGCAATCGATATCGATTAGGAAACGTAGATCATTATGCAACAGTAGGAAATGAATCTATTCCCTACTCGTTGCCTAGCAACCCGTGGGAAATGGTTTCATTTCCTATGGTGTGTTATGTCTACATCCAATATCGATTTATCGATTACACGATCGATAGTGATAATAATTGATAATCGTAGAAAAAGTATAGTGTAAAACTCACATGGAATGACCATTCCATGCTTGTTGCACAATATACTATTTAAAATCGGTTAATAAACAAAAATTTTACAGGGGAGGGAACACTTTAGGGTCGACACCCTATAGATCCTCTCGGAACTTTTTTTTCCAGAAACGTTCATGTCGTATACCGCTTATCAGGATTCAGGCGGTTGGTGAAATAACCTGTAGAAAATTATAGTGATAGAAGAATGTACATAATATCATCGTATTCGCTTTGAAGCTTTGAAAATTCCGAAGATATCCGGAATTCACCAGATTTTTTGGTTTTGAAATTGACGTTTTTTTTTCCGATTCTAGAACCAAGAACATCTCAAACCACAAATTGCCGGCGCCCTGGCCAATGCCGAGATCTACTGCCGGGCGTTGGCGAACATCTACTCGGATCCCAATTACCACAACCTCAATCATTGGGCAATTTTACAGACCTTGTCACGGAAAAGTGCGTTTTCACCTGACTCGATCGATGGAAGTCAGCTGACAGAGACTACCCTTATACAAACGAATCCCTTACGTATGGTAAGTTTATCATGATATGATTTAGAAGATATAGATTCATACGTATCGTATTCATCTGTCAAGTCAGATAATCATTGGGATTTATTCATTTGGCACTTCGCTAGTACATACAATATTTGTATACAAATTTCCAAACTATTGCTTGATTGATCATTGGTACTTAAATGAGTTTAATGATTGCTAACAATTTACAGTACATTCTCAGGTTTGGAGCATCTTAAACTTTAACCGCTAGTAAATCGAATTCTCTCATTGCATCATGAACAGAGACTTCTGCAGAAACCTGGTTTTAAATTTTGAATCTTAAAATGCCTGTGGACATGTTGAAACTCTTTTACCCAATCAAAACAGTTGCAGTTGTGTCATCATCTTACGGTTTTCCTATTTGTCAATTAAAATGTTTTGTTCCCAAGCTCTCAGTCTTTTCTTTTCCTCAGAATGCTCATATGGCAGTAATCGAATCTATAATGCTTCTCTACGCGCGCGAGGTTATCACCAGTGACCGTGTAGTGGGAGCAGTGCAGCGGTTTAGTCACGGACGGGCAGCACCACCAAGATCGCCTTCTAGTCATGAACAGGGCGCCCTCTTGTGGATACAGCACGCTTGTGATGCACTGAACGCTAGGATTGTTGAGGAGGTTGGAGGAAATGGGGTAGAAAATGGAGATGTAAGTTAACTTGTTAGCTTTTTGTTAATAAAAAATTATGCGATACAAAAATAAATTAAATTGGAAAACGTCACAAAAAGAAACACTAAACATTTTTCTGAAGAAAATTACCAGTATACGTGGAGTGAGAAATGGATTGCAGTTTTTGAATGCACCATTACTTCTTTGATAACTGAGGCAGGATCAGAGTTCTATCAAGGTTAGGCTGGCACTATTTATATGGCCACCACTGAAGGTTTCAAGTTCATAGTGTGTATTGAATATCATCATCGTCCAATTCATTAAGCATTCCGGCTTCCTGGTGATTTTTTCGATATATCGACCTACTCAACTAGATAATAACATGATCATCAATCAACGTAAAAATTATTATTTAATGAGGACGTTCGGCTGAAGACAGTTCAATGTTTCCTCATTTTAAAACATGAGAGTGATATTTGAGATTTGAAGTCTGATCAAGGAAATATTGTATATTCCAATGAACGCTCAAATTAGACGTTTAAAACAAAAGTATGAACATCAATTTATGAACGAATGAATTCATTATAACGAAGATACGATCAAATATGCGGCGATTATTTAGATCTAATTATTAAAATCTGTACTGGGTTGTTTGAACAGGTCAGTTGATTTTGGTTTTACAAAAAAGTTTAAATGAGCAAGTATTTTCTATTGGCATCCAGAATCTGATATCAAGAAATACGAAAATGCTCCAAAGACCTGAAAATTTTACACAAAATGGTATTTTTTAAATGAGATACCCTGTAGATTTTTGGCTAGAATGATAGATCTTTTTGTTCTGATTCCAAGTATACCATAATTATGTTGGTATTTGGTTCAGCGGTTTTTGCGCTATTCAAGTTCAAATTCTCATAAAAATTACATTTTGTTGATTTGGATTCTACCGTTCTTTGGCAACCCAGATCAAGGTAATGTCCCAGTAATGAGATCCTTGGAGACCTTGAACTTGAAAAGCGCAAAAACGGCTAAAGCAAATACCAACATATTACTATATTATAATATATTTTTTTGAATCAAAAGAAAAAGATCTATCATCCTAGTGAAAATTATACCCCCCATTCAAAAAATGTTGTGTAAACTTTTTAGGTTTTTGATGCATTTCTGAATCTCTTACTATCGAATTCTGAACGTCCATGAAAAATACTTCAAACTTGCTATGAAGATCAAAATCAACTGAGATATCTATTTAGTAAAATATAAACAATCATTCTTTACATTGAACGTACGAGGTATCAAAAAAAGAGGTAAGGCGGTGATGGACGATACTACTTACAGCGCACAAACACTTTTGATATCGTCAGTGGCATTATCTTTTTTTCCAATTTGCAAAATAATTGGATCAGTGTATGGAAAGAGAAATAAAAACATATCTATATTTTTCGTGAGATGTCGTAACAGATTCTATCCAGTCACATATTCTTTCACACTCATGAAAAAAAAAGCACTTTTGTTCAAATTCAATCCTGAATAACTTTTTCTGCCGACACGACATTAAAACTGAATTTTACTGACGCCAAAGAGACGAGAAAGTGGGACTTTCTCGTCTCATGTGAGTCAAAAATGGCTAGGCGGTAAAATTTCTTTCAACTATTTCTAATGGAGGGCGTTACAAGATTATTTTCTGAATGCATGTGATTGAAGCATAATAGGTATATTAATATTCAATGGAATCTTATTCAGATATTTCTTATGCATTCTGAGTAAATTAAATCCTATACATTCAGGATACAAAGTAAAGTTCACACTTTTACGTCGCTGTTTGTTCTACAGTGACTAATACAGACAAATGCAACATGGCTGCTGAAACATGAAAATTGAGTATTTCCGGCCCCGGTGGCTCAGTGGTTCGATCTTAGTCTGGCGTGCGGAAAGTACTGGGTTCAAATCCCAGCTCGGCATGCTTTTTTTATAAAGTCCTGTACTTTTTTTACTGTTTTTCTGTGTCAGCAGAAAAATAATGTGTAGTCTACGGCGATAAGGTGATTTCTCCAGGCTTCAAGAGGTGTTCTTCTTTCAGCCTGGAAAAATGTCACTTTACCGCCTAGGACTACTCTATACTATTTCAGTTCTACAGGGATTTCAATCACTTTTTGTCAAGTTGTAGTCACTATAGGGTTCGGCATAATGGAATCCCATATTTCAAAAAATCTTTGAATACGGCTCTGATATCGTGGAACTGCGCGAATGGTCTCTTTACGTGTGGTGAGCGATAAAGTTCTTAGTAAAAATAGTACATTTTGTATCAAGGGCGGAAAGTAGATGATTTTGACGAGGGTATAAGTAGCAGCACGAGCGAAGCGAGGACAGATATTAGCCGAGTCAAAATCATCTTTTGTCCGTGGTGCAAACAGTGCTTTTTGTACAACCAGTTTGTAATCATTAAAAAAAAAGTAATTATAAAAATCAAAAATAAATAATCCATACACTGCTGACAAGTCAGACAACTGACAAGTGACAACTGTCAATCATTGTTACAATAGGTGTGTTCCCGTATTCTTTTGTGGTGCGGATTTATTGTCACCGAGATTGTCACGTGATTAGTTTCTTTTAGTATGCTAGACTTTCACGTGGTTATTAGATTCAGAGGCGTTGGGATCCAAGGAACCGTTGCTAAAGGCTCAAGTACACGAGGCGAGTTTACAAGCTAACAAGCCAGCTTCCAAAAAGCCAGCGTGTCGGCGAGTGCGCTACTGGTCGAGTACACATAATTCTTCCACTTGCCCAGTAGTCAACAAGCTGATTTTAAAACCAGCTCATTCGACATCTGCTACTAGCCACTTGTTCACAAGCTACTGTGAGTACACTTGGCTACTTGGCTATTTTGCAAGCTAGCTTGTTAAAAAGCCGGCGTTTGGCGTGTAAAGTGGCCGGCAGTTCAACTTTCTACAGAGCGTTTTTACAAGCATCTCATGGAGCGAGTGCATCGAGTACACTGGACTCGTTTACGAGCTGCTTGTGAAAAAGCGGGCTTGTAGCTTGTAAACTCGCCCCGTGTACTTGGCCCTTAAGCGACCTACTTTTGCGCCCGCGGGCGCGAAAGTACTTTTAGGCCCGGCTGTCAAAATTAGTGACTTTCCGCCTGCTTTGCATGCATTGAAAAGTGGACTTTACATGTAGGCTGTACAAAAAGTCCATTAAACGTTAACACAGACTGTATAGAATATGTGGCTACCGAACATTTCAAAATATTAATTTATACCTGACTGCATAGAAAACAATTTAATGCATGTTGTCTATGAAATGTCGATTCCACTTTTTTTTAAACTGTGAAAATAAACAGTCATAGTACCTTCTGTGTCGTAATCGATCTATACACACCTAAATACATAAAATATCGAAATCGCATTATTTGCAATCATCCTACAATATATCTTAGCAAGACATATGAAATGACTTATCGTGATAACGATAACAATTCAAAATCAGTCATTTAAAAATTATACATATGAAAGGTGTTTTTCAAAAGATGAATATCTCAATGAGCTTTTAAATTTTTCGTGTATAAATTGACAGGTATAACCTTATAAATTCGCAAAAAACTCAAAAATCAACTGACATGCTTTTTAGACATTATTTCATTAACATTTCTATACAATCCAGTCATCCAAGGTTCAGAACTGACGTTTCCTGGAAAAAAATGTAGAAGTTTTTTTCTCACTGATTCCACAGGGTTCGCCAAGGTAAGTGACCTATTAGAATATCTCCAGAAATAAAGCGATTGGGATTCTGAAAATTTGTAGGGAGAGATTTTCGGAGATGCTCGTTTCAAATGAAATAATAGTGACGTTGCGTGACTTCCGGTTATACCGGAAGTGGGTGTGAACTCGCTTGTTTCAAATGGAACACCCTTTACATTATTACATTTTTGGATTCTACGTAAAATTCTAGGCAACTTTGATGTATGATGTCCTACCTTAGTATAAGCGTTTTTGAAATATTCGAGTTTTCATGTCAAAAATGTCGTTTGTAGGATCCTATTTAAATGTACATTTTTTGTTCGAAAGCCATCATTACTCAATTCGTTTTGGATAACAAGACATCCAATACGAATAAAATAATGAAGGCTCAAAAAGGGCTCTGCTTAAAAAAAAAAAACACAACATTTTGAAAACTATTTTTACAGGGTGGCCCAAAAATGAGGTGAAAATTAAAATTTGGAAAACTGCCAAAAATCAAGTTTTTCAAATGGAGACCCCCAATTTTTATCATTTCATCTTATTGAGCATTGAAAATAAAGGTGAGTTTGTATTAGATTGTCCATTTCAAAAATTAAATAAAAAAGAATTTTTGGAATAGACAATCTTTTACAAACTCACCTTTATTTCAATGCTTAATATAAAACGATAAAAATTGGGGTTTCAATTTTTTGAAAATGATGATTTTTGGCAGTTTTCTTGATTAAAATTTTGACCTTATTTTTGGCCCACCCTGTAATAATAGTTATCAAAATGTGGTGAAAAATCTTTTAAAGTAGGTCACTTTCAACAACAAATCCAATACAAATCAAATAATGAAGACTCTTATTCAAATAACAGGACCACAAACGTAATTTGTGAAATGAAAACTAAAATATTTCAAAAACGCTTATACGCTTATATAAGTATAGGACATGATACATAAAATCTCCCTAGAATTTCACGTAGAATCCAAAAATGTAATCATATATAGGGTTTTCCATTTGAAGCAGGGCAGTTGACACCTACTTCCGGTATAACCAGAAGTTGCGCAACGTCGCTAGTATTTCATTTGAGTAGAGCGTCATTAATTGAAAATCTCACCATACGCTTCAGAATCCCAATCGATTTTATTCCGAGATATTCTAATAGTCCACTTACCTTGGCGCACCTTGTATTATTGCACGCAAGACCAAGACCAAGACCAAGACCAAGACTGGTCAGTCTTGGTCTTGGTCTGAAAAAATAAATGTGGTCTTGGTCCCAACACAAGACTTGCTCAGTCTTGGTCTTGTTCTTAATGGTCTTGAAAAAAATTTATACCGAATATGCAAAATACTCATAACATACAGCATAACAATTCTTCAATAGATTTTTTTCATAAAACGTCAATCAGTGAATGTTTCATTAAAATCGCAGTTCTGAACCGAAGAAAAAAATAAATTCCTATTGTATAGTTTGGCCTTATAGGCAATAAAATATGCAAACAATTGTCAATGGAAAAAGACGTTTCAAAAATGCGAAAGGCATACAATCTTTTTGTCAGAAAATGAGACAAGCACTCTTCCTTGTTATTTATTATTACCTGGGATGACGGTACGATTCTAACAAGCTGCACGAAATAGCAGATTGACTCTTTTCATTCAACTTTATAGCATGTGACATCAAAAACGTACGTCTTTTGCATTTTTAGAGCGTTTTTCTGCATTGTGAATGGTTTGCATATTTTATTGCCTATTGGGCCAGATTATACGGAATCTACTTTTCTACTTACTTTTTCAACCATTCGCCTATTTACAACAAGTGGATTTGGATAAGTTTGTGTGAGATGCGGGGTTTGTGTAACCGGCAACGCTGCCTTGTCCTCCGATAAACCGATTTTAGCACGGTTTATCAATACAGTACAACCTCGATAATCCGAACTAGTTATTGCAAAGTACCGTTCGGAGTATCGATTTTTTCGGATTATCGGCTTAATTTATTGAACAAAACAACTTTTTAGAACAGTCTAAATGACGCAAAAAAATAAAATAAAGTGACGACAAAAGAAATACATGATATAAAAACACTTGAGTGTTGAGAGAAAAAAAGTATTTTTTGTTTGTTTTATGATTCTGCTACTTCGCCATCTTTCTTTTTCAATTCCTTGAGAAGAATGTAGTTTCAAACTAATGACAAAACATTTTATCTGTTTCTCACCAAAAATATATTGACTTTTTGAGACTCTATACTCCCTAAACTCAAGAATATGGTGGCAGGTGATCGGATTATCGAGATTTGTTCGGATTATGACTATGGTCCGAGCTGTTTGGATTAGTGAATGTTCGGATTAGCGCATGTTTAGATTATGGGGGTTGTACTGTATAGAGAATAGGTATACAATTATTCCTGCCAAAAATGTTCTATATACCTACTTGTATATTTATCAAAACTATGATGAATATACAAGAATATAGAATATTTTCAATATTCAGTACCTAACACATTATTTACTTTCACGTAGGAATGTAGGTACATTACTTGATGGTTTGAGCAGTTTGTTACATTTATGTATAACTTGTTACAGAGTTCAATAATTTTTTTTAAACATTGTAATTGTTTGATTACATGGATTATTATGATCATTTTTTTGTGATGTGAAAAAATACACATTCAGATGGTAAATTTAAAGCATCTTATTTTTTAAGGAATCTACTGAAAAAATGCAATCAAATTTACGGATATTCGTTTCACTAATCTGGTAGCATGCACTGGTCTATACCTACTACTGTGAATTGGAAAATTCCAAAGATATATTTTTGATGAATTGATTTACATAAAAGACTTATTAAAAGTAGATAGAGACATTTGCAGATTGTAATAAGTATTGTGTAGATTTTTCTTTTCAAGACCAAGACCAAGACAAGACTCTCTAGGTAGAGTCTTGGTCTTGGTCTTGAACGTCAAGTCTTGGTCTTGGTCTTGAGAAGATTTTCAGGTCTTTGTCTTGTGGTCTCGCGAAGCCCTACGCAAAATATTGAACAAAAAATATTTTTATAGGGGATTTCACTCGAATAACAGAATTCTGGGTAATTCAAACATAATAGTGCATGCAATCGTATTATCATCATGATTGATAAATAATGATAGGCTCAAAGAAATCGAACGACCAATTGACATTATTGGGTCTGGGTTGAGAAGAAAACCCCTTTTCGCTGTTTAATTCAAATTACACCTAAAATGACGAGGAATTGTTTTTTTTTTCTACTTCATGATAACTCAACTAGAATCATTATCGTTGATATCCATTCTAGGATCTTCATGGAGGTAAAATAATCTTAAATAGGTATACCTTGAAGGTATTATAAACATGTTTTTCTTTCTATTAAATGATGATGTTAACAACACCATTAGAGAACCAAAGACAACTTTCATACCTGTTCTTATCTTTAACATCAATAAACCATAACATAAATATTTGTTTTCCATTTCAGGGCGATCGCCTGAAACCACCCGATCTTCCGCAAATACTCGATCTGAAGGATTTATGCGATGGAGTTGGTTTGGGTGCTCTGGTGGCATATTATTGTCCTGATGAGCTGCATTGGGCTGATTTGAGGATATCTTCAGTGCCGTCAGTGCAAGATAGTGTACATAACCTTAGATTAGTTCGCGATTTCTGCTTTCGGTGTTTACCAGCTTCCATTTTTCATGTGCAGCCAGAGGATATTACTTATTTGAGAGAGTGAGTATTTCTGATGTATTTTTTATAAGAAGCAGCATTTACATTAACCACTTTTCAAAACTACTTCGTTTAAAAGCTTTCCCCTGTTCCAGAATCATGTACCTGTAATAGACCGTCAGATAACGACATTTTTTGCTCTCCTCGCTGAGATTTTAACCACTGAAAATAATATCATTGTTGAGCTCAAAAAAAGTAAATTTAGCGATCGCAAGTGTGCATGGCATATGAAACAATTGGTTTTTCCTTCTGCAGAAAAAGTTTTTTTTTTGATCTCTTGTGTATGGCATTTCAACTCATTAAAATAATATAACAATCCAAGAGTAAAAAAATAGTGCCATAAGGTATGCACGGATTTAAATTGTTGAAAGAAAGGCGCCATCTTGTGAAAGAATACTCGTTGCTGATGCATTTTTACGCTTATACCAATCAACTGAATTAATAATGTCATTAAGAAACCGACAAAAATTTCCCATTAGCAGGTCAGCCAATGAGAAAAATATACTGGTCGGTCAATATTGCAAAGAGGTTTTTGGTATGCCATGTACACTTGCGGTCGCTAAATTTTCATTTTTTGTAGTCAACACTGGCATAATTTTCATTATTTAAAATCCCTATAGCGAGAAAATCAGTCAGCAAAATATGACGTTATCTGACGGTCTATAATATTTACTTCCAAAGTAAAACATAATAACTTTATAATCCCACTCGTGTTATAGCCATGTTCCCATGGATCTGATTGATCCAAACTCAAAGAAGGAACATACATTCACACTACAAAACTGTATTTTTTCAACATGATTTTAATTTTGTCTCAAAGTGAAATTATCATCGTCACAGATATACAGTGTCCAAGATAAGAATGTCTATCATGGGGATCTTGGAAACCATAATAATAATAATCTTTATTGTCTAACAGTTTTCAATTATCAAGACAATATGACCTAAATAATATAGCATTGAAAATTAATACTAATATACTGTGTTTTCTCAGTTCCTGAAAAATATTGAGTATGAACAGGGAGAGAAAAAAAATCTTATATTTATAAGTTACAATGGAAATTTCGCTTTAACATTTGAATTAATTAGTGCCAACTGGTTACTTGATAAAAATCGATGTCGCCACAGGTGGTATTGTAAATGCTCATTGCGTTATACAAAGGGGTCTTTACAAGAAAATTTGCTGTATGGTTTGGTAAATGGAAGGTTCGTAGGTTCCTGGTGGTTCTAGAGGGGACGTTGATTTTTATTTGCATCAGTAATTCAGCGCAGTCAACTTGGGATTGAAAGATTTTTATAAGAAAACTGAAGGTCAAATATTGTCTTCTCAAACAAAGAAAAGGAAGATGAAAATTTTCAAAAAGTACTGATTGGTCCGTACCTCTTTCCAAGATACGAAGATGGTTAAATCAGAGAAAAGTTACGCATTTTCAAGCCTAACAATATGCCGTTCAAAAAGTTTTAAAATTCCGACTAGTTCCGGAGATATGCCTAAAAAACCGAAATTTTCCGATCTCGTTTTTATTTTTTTCTAACGTTATTTAAAGAGATATGGAAAAACAAAAGACTCTCTTACATGGAAACTTTTGAAGCTCTACAAAACAGCGTTGAGAGATTTTCCGCACGACGTTTCTTTTCGGAGAAACCATCATCAACTTTTTTTTATATGGCGCGTAGAAAAAGTGTACCCTGTATTAAATAGCATTTTTTATCACGAATACAACGATGTATGACAAAATATGATTCTGCAATAAATAAATTTAAAAAATGGATTTTTAATAAATTCCGAATGTTTTGGTGTAGTAGGCGGTAAAATGATGGCGCTGAGAAAATAATTTTATTGCCATATTATTGACACATAGTGTTTTTGAACTTTGTTCTTGTGTCTTCTTGCTACAGTTTTTTTTTCTGTTACAAAATTCAACGTGCTTTTTTGATTTGTTTGAACATTCTCTTTATTCTAAATTAGTGTTTTGGGTTTCTAGTAAGTAATTCTTACTAATTTGTTTAATTCATTACCATATGACAAAAGTAGAGAAACATAATATTTGTCAAATAAAAAACCAGGAATATTGACTGTTGCTCAAAGATAAGCACTAATATTATTTACTTAGACCTGGACCAAAGCATAAACATATTGACTTGTTCCAAATTCTTGTTTATAAAAACATTCGCGTTTTAGTATATTTCTTTGGCGAGCAAAAGTGGAGAAACATTTCTGAAATACCTAGTTCACACTAACTGATAGATTCGAAAAGACGTTTTATTGTGTATATTAGTGAAGAATAATTTGTTAATATGCCTCGAGGAATTACCGTGCCATTGTATGTGAAGCAGTTGGTAGTATCCAAATATCAATTTGGAGTGAAACAATCGACAATTGCCAAGCAACTAAGTTTGAATCGATCAGTGATTTCCAAGATTCTCAAGCTATATCGCCTCAGAAAATCTCTGATAAGTCCGCCCAAGACCGGTAGATCCAAAAAAACAACACCTTGGGATGACCGCAAAATCAAAAACCTGGCTTTAAAGAAATCCATTCAATACAGCTGTCGATATCAAAGCTCAACAGGATGAGGCTGATATCAGTGTTCATACTGTGCGAAGACGTTTAAGGGACAGTGACTTACCGGCACGGAAACGCGCAAAAAAACCCTCCATTTCGAAAAAGAATCGGGCCGCCGCCCGACTTCAGTTTGCGAATGATCATTTAAATTGGTCGGAATCAAGGTGGAATAGTGTCTTATTTTCTGATGAAAGTAAATTCATTTTTTTTCTCTTCGGATGGCATTTCATGGGTGAGACGTCCTAAAAATAAAAGATTTGATCCCAAGTACACTTTGGCCACAATCAAACATGGAGGGGGCAATGTTCAAGTATGGGGTTGCTTCTCGGGTCACCAAATCGGCCCCATTGTACCTAGAGATCTTGACTGATACTATGTTGCCCTATGCTGAGGAAAACATGCCCCTACAATGGCGATTCCAGCACGACAATGCTCCGAAGCATACGGCAAAAATAATAAAATCTTTTTTTATGGACCAGAATATCAACGTCATCAAATGGCCAGCTCAAAGTCCTGACCTCAAACCTATAGAGAGCCTCTGGGACCTAGTTGACAAAAAAATTCGGTCTGAGCATCCGGAAAAATTCAAAAATGGTGCTGAACTATTTGAGGCCGTTGAAGCCGCCTGGCAGTCTATACCTGAAGAGACGATAATAAATCTAGTTGGATCTATGAAGAGGCGGTCTCTAGCAGTAATCAAAAGTGAAGGCTATGCAACCAAATATTAGTTAACTTTTGTAATAAAATTTATTTTTACTTTTGTTTCTCCAGTTTTGCTCGCTTCATTTCTCTATATCTTATGTTATAGATCCATCAAAAGCAAAACAAAATATATTTTCTATTATTTAGAATTCACATTAAAGAAGGGTTTAGATGAAATACAGTTTTGTATTTAATCTTTTTATATTAAAACAGAAATGTTTCTCTACTTTTGCTCGGTACGGTATATGAATAAACTTTTTAAATCGTCAATAACGTGATTCTAGTTTGATATTTCGAAACACGAGTAATAATAGCCTACTACACCATACTCAGCGTCATCATTTCACCGCCTACTATACCACAACATTTGGAATTTAATAAAAACCCTTTTTTTTTAATTTAAATATTGCAGAATCATATTGAGTTATACATCGTTGTATTTGTAATAAAATATGCTATTTAATACGGGGTATAATTTTTTATAAACTTGATGATGGTTTATCCGACACGAAACATCGTAGGGAAAATCTCTGCGCTGTTCTGTAGAGCTTAAAAAGTGGCCATGAGAATGTTTTTTTTGTAATTTTATATCTCTTTAAATAACGTGAAAAAAAATTAAAACGAAATCGGCAAATTTCGGTTCATTTTGCATATTTCTGGAACTACTCGGAATTCTAAAGATTTCTGAACGGCATATTGTTGGGCTTGAAAATGCGTAACTCTTCTCTAATCTACCTGTTTCCGTATCTTTTATGGTTTATAAGATCCCCATGATAGACATATTATCTTGGACACACTGTATTCTGAATTTTTTTTAAGTTACTATTTTGGGTATGCGGAAGCTTACTTGGAATAAGGCTTGACTATAAGAGAATTATCCTTGGCTTTATTTTCTTGTTTGCAATATCTACAAAACCAGAAGTTACGCGGATAGACTCATTGTTGCTATTAGTGTTACCCCGAAATCTCTTCTACTTTCTTATGGTGAACTATTAAATTTATCTCTTGTTTTCTCTCCTAACTGCCATAATGCATAAATGTTGGTCTCGGAGGATTCGCAGGACTATAATTAACTGTCCTCTCTATGAGGTGTTCAGGGTTAGTTTGGGTTAGTTTGGGTTAGTTTGGGTTAGTTTGGGTTAGTTTGGGTTAGTTTGGGTTAGTTTGGGTTAGTTTGGGTTAGTTTGGGTTAGTTTGGGTTTTATATAGACCGATTTGATAGATCCCGAGAGTCTACCACGAGTACTACGCATTCGACATTTATTTAAGCACTATAAAAGTTATACCAAAGACAAAAAAACACTGTTGTAGTCCGTCACATTACTACTGTACTGCAAATGTTCAGCTTTGGGCTTGGCTGCTGTGTGTCAAAAATGTGTGATACATGAACCGTTATTTATTTTTAAATAAAAAAAATTAAAAAAAAACTAACACTTATTTTTAGCATCAATGGAAGTACAGGGTGGCCAACCAAGAATGCGAGGTACCGTATCTCGGAAACTATACATCGTAGAGGCTTGCGGCAAAAAATTTTATTACTAAAACGGCCTGAAATGGTCGCTAGGGGGCGTAACAACCAACACCAAGTAGAAAAATATGATTTTTACGGAATTTTGTCCAATGAAAATATATCGATGAGCTCATTTTCGGATTAACTGACTATTTACCCACACTTTTTGTCAAAAACGTTTTTTTCTATTTATCATAATAAAGTGGTGGGGGAAGTTCAATTGTTTTATTAAACAAATGGAATTTCTCCCGTTTCGCTTGACCGATTTTAACGAACTTGGGCTCATATGAAAGAGAATAGTCTGCGCTATGAAATGCTCATTTTCTTTTTAATTTGTAACATTCGCCGTCGCCGCTAGATGGCGTTAACTGAAATGGTAGCATACTTTTGAGTTTTTCCAAAAAAAAACATACATTTTTTTGTTTTTTTTTTAAAGGAAAATGTATCCCCTTTTAAAATATATAAAAATGAATATACCATTACATTTGATTTTTTTGGAAAAAACTCAAAAATATGCTACCATTTCAGTTAACGCCATCTAGCCGCGACGGCGAAGGTCAAAAATTCAAAACCAAAAAAGTTTTTTGAAGTGCAGATCATGCTCTTTCATATGAGCCCAAGCTCGTTTAAATCGGTCAAGCGAAACGGGAGAAATCTCCGTTTGTTTAAAAAAACAATTGAACTTCCCCCACCACTTTATTATGATAGATAGAGAAAAACGTTTTCGACAAAAAGTGTAGGTAAATAGTCAGTTAATCCGAAAATGAGCTCATCGATATATTTTCATTGGACAAAATTCCATAAAAATCATATTTTTCTACTTGGTGTTGGTTGTAACGCCCCCTAGCGACCATTTCAGAAACTTGAGAATATTTTCCAGGTTTTTCTCTTGGCCGTTTTAGTCATAAAATTTTTTGCCGCAAGCCTCTACGATAAATAGTTTCCGAGAAACGGTACCTCGCATTCTTAGTTGGCCACCCGGTACAGTCAATTATCCAATGAAAACTTAGTTATCCCAAAGATCTGATCACCAAATTGCTTTCTCTTACGTTTGTGCTATCAAAAACCGGATGCTCATTGACTGCTAATGATTTCTTTCATTACCAGTTGGGACATTGTTCATTCTGAATCATACTGAGCAAAGTAAAAACGTTCAGTTTTTCCTTTCCATAATAAGATCAGTTTGGGCAGTTGTTTGTGATTATCTATGTATAATGATCTGCAATCAACATTTACACAAAATCTTCCTTATTTGGGTCAGGTGAAATGCTTTGCATGAGTCCTTCATATCTTAAACCATCATAAATCAAATCTTATTACTCTGCCTGAATGCCCTTGAGAAGTATACAGTGTGTCGCATTTCAGATGAATACACTGTATTTTCGCTAATGGACAATTTGCACTTTTTTTGGAAATATGAAAAATATAGGGATTAGTTAGTACTGATGCCATTGGGGCTTAAGGAATCAACCTACGACCTCTGTTGATGTAGTAATCACCGATTTAAGAGCGCCAATCATCGTCCACTACGTCACAGAATAAAATATCTATCTCGAGAGAGAGAGAAAGGGTAATCTAGCCCCTCGTTTTCGACCATACAGTAAACTTTGCGTTTTGTTTTTAAATTTTTTTAGTATATTTCTGGGTATTTTAGAAATATTTTTTCGCTGATGAGTTTTAAATATTGTCTATGATACGTATTTAAAATTTCAAGTCATTTGAAAATGTATGCAAATTGTCCATTGAAGGAGTCGGGGCGGGGTTTGAATAGCCACTTGTTTTCTGATATCTTACTGAAATTTCAACTTTGAAGCCTGCGTAGTAGGTACGTCCTCGCAAAGAGGATATTTTGCTTCGCGTTCGAGAAATCGAATAGTCACCGAAAAAAGTTATTCTTGATCGTATTCTAACTCCGGATACCAACTTTCATGATTTTTTTTCAATATTTTTGTTCCTTTACGACTTTATTTTTCGGTTTGACATCATAACATGATTCCCATTAAAACTAAGAATCTGACTCTTTTTAAATTCAATACTGTCATGACGTCTCATGACATGATTTTTATTAGGTAATTGATTTAATATAATAAGAAGTAAATAAATGAATACTGGAATTTTTTCTTGTAACTTTTTTTGATATCTCGGACGCATCTTTGCGAATACGCGAGGTTCAGACATCAAATTTTGGAATCTTTTTCAAATAGCGAAAATGCATGTGAGTATTCATCCTAAATGCGACAAAATAAATTCTGGACAAGAATAACTTGAGTCAATTTGATAACCCTCTAATTTTTGTATGATTTTGCTGAAAGTTTTACCAAGGGGTAGCTCTACAGGGTGCCACAGATTCGAGTGTATGCATTATAAGAGATACAGGGTCGGTTAAGTGGATCCAAAGTTGCGCACTTTTATGCTTAAAAAATTGCCATTTTGAATCTTGTTTGAAAAGATATTTCAAAATAGAATACAATTTGTCATCGCCACCTTTTCTCCTCTATCATCAACTTTATTTTCATCTGTCATCATCAACTTTATTTTGGATGGATTTTTTATTTTATTTCTAGGTATCTTTTGACGTCCTTGAGGCATTACAGTGATTAGATGAAGGTGTAATGAGTTGCCTTAGCAACCTCAATATTTTGAATTATTATTTACCTATTATTGTTATGTTCAATATTTTGTTTAAATGGCAATATTTTTGAACACTTGCGCAGAAAGTGATCAAGTCTTTCTATTTGAAAATGAAAATTTTTAAAATGAACTTGTTGATGGCCGCTCAAAGACCAAACGTTAGTTTCTCAATTTGATAGCGCCATATTTCAGAGGAGTAAAAGTGGCAATTAGAAAGTGTAATTCATTCTAAAATATCTTCTCAAATGAACTCAGAATAATAATAACGTTTTTGCAAAATTTCATTTTTTTTTTCAAATATCTTGGGAAGTAGTCGGAATATTTCAAATTGGATTTTGTTGAGCATAAGAATGCGCAGCTTTGCATCCATTTAGTCGACCCTGTGTCTCTTATAATACCTGCGATCCTCATGCATACACTCGAATCTGTGGCATTCTGTATGTCTTGAAATATTACCCTTCATTTTGGTTGTCTTAAATTACTGATGGCTTGGTCAGAGGAACAGAAAGAAGCTTCTTTTTCACGTCCAAGTTTTCAAAACCATGTGGAGAAATTGAGCGGCAAGATTTGGCTTTATTACGTTCTGTTGTGAAGTGCAATCTTCTCAACAAAAGGTTTTTTTGTTTTTGTCAATATCTGCTTTTTTAGAGAAGTTACAGGTGTTTAAAAAAAAGGCTTCAGTTTTTCGATATTTTATCAACAAGTAAATGAAAACATTCTTAGACTAGCATGAACAAATACTCAACAACATGCGACGTGGCATGCTTTCGATGCAGCTCTGAATTGTCTCTTGAGGAATATTTCCCAAGGTTTCAATATGTCTAATATCCTGTACATGTTCGATTTCCCATATTTCAATCAATACTAGATCTGTACGGCCATGTAGTGATACCTCACCATGTCACTACCGCCCCCAAAGGGTGTTCAGGGTGATATGAAATATTATGTATGGTTTAGTGAACGCATAAGCATAATAATAATGATCAAGGCGTAAGTCACTTCATTAATGCATAGAGCATAAGAGATTAGGGTGTTTATGGAATGTGGTATTTAATACACAACAACACTGTCAAACATAATTACCACCAGTAGCCGCGGTAATTGTTGATATTTTGGTCCAGGCATTCTCCAACATGATTTTATTTTTATGATCTACATGACCCAGATTCCAAATGCATGGAAACTGTTCAATGGTCTCAATAAAAAATTCCTCCTCAAAACTCATCACTACACTAGACTTATTTTGAACAATTAACTCAAATTCGCCTCAATATTTCACTAATTCACCGTTGTAAATGACAAAAATAACAAAATAAAAAAACAGTCCGTACAGCAGATTGTCAATGTCATCAGACAGTCCCTGATCATGCATAATTTAGTGCATAAAAGTTGAAAGTTGGGAACTTTTACGCTTATGCATTATGTTTATGCTTTAATCATTGAGACTTATGTTTTCAGTAAACACTGTAGTTTGTATTCATACATTTAACTGTTATGACTTGTGCCCTAGAATAACGCTTTGATCAATAAGTTATGCTTATGCCTTCGCTAAACCCGCCATTAGGCAAATTGTTCACCTCATCTCCTCCAGACACGTCCACGTTTGGAAGCTAAAATCAAGGGGATTATTTTAAAACATAGAGCTACACTTTGGTAAAAAGTTCAAAAGGGATATCAAAATTACTCAAATTATTCCTGTCCGGAATTTTATTGTCAGGGAGTGTATAATTCTTTTAGACCCTCGACACGAGAATCAGACTACGATACAGCTGAGAACTTTTCACCGACGATGTTTTCGATGTTGATGCCCAACGTTACCGTTTGTGAGAAGAATTCCTCTTATCAACTTTTAGTGTAAAAGATCAAGGAAAATCGTTCGATTATTCAACGACAAGTAGTAATAGCGATGAAAAAAAGGCCACACTCCCCAAATATCGAAGAGAAATACATTTATTTGATGATAGTGAACTCCAAGTTGCTGTTATTGAATTGGTGACAGAAAATCTGGTGAAAGGTATTTCAAAGAAGTAAATATGGCAAACCAGGAGTTTGCTTTTCCCCTTTCCCCCCATGTTTACATTGAGATGTTCGACTCACACAATGTTGTTTGTTCATGCTTGTAGTGGTACAATAATCGAAGGTCAACATAAGGATATCTGCCATCGGGATCTTGGAAACCGTAAGAGATACGAAGATGATTTAATCAGAGAAAAGATGGCAATTTTCAAGCTTAACAATATGCCGTTTAGAAAGTTTTAAAATTCCGAGTAGTTTTAGAAAGTTTCAAAATTCCGAGTAGTTTCGGAGATATGCCTAGAAAAAACGAAATTTGCCGATTTCGTTTTTATTTTTTTCTGACGTTATTTAGAGAGATATGGAAAAACAAAAGACACTCTCTCATGGCCACTTTTCAAGCTCTACAAAACAGCGTTGAGAGATTTTCCGTACGACGTTTCGTTTCGGAGAAACCATCATCAACTTTATTTTTTTATATGGCGCGAAAAAAAGTATACCCTGTAATAAATAGCATATTTCACTACGAATACAACGATGTATCACACAATATGATTCTGCAATATTTAAATTGGAAAAAATGGGTTTATATTAAATTCCGAATGTTTTGTTGTAGTAGGCGGTGAAAAGATGCCGCTGAGAGAAAAAATAATCTTATTGTCATATTATTGACACATACTTAGTATTTTTGAACTTTGTTTTTGCGTCTTGTTTTCGCAGTTTTTTTTGTGTAACTAAATGGAAGGTAATTTTTTACCTGAGGAAAAGTTTGATATGTTGAAATGTTATATCCTATGCCATAGCAATGCCGTTCAAGCTGGTCGTATGTATTTAAATAAGAATCCAGAAAAGAAAGCAACCCAGTGCAAAAATGTTCGGACGATTGGCTTCGAATCTTAAGCAGTATGGTGCGTTTGAGAAACCAGTATTGTCAAGATCCAAGCCCTGCAATGAAGAAAAAGAAAATAATGTAGTATTAGCTGTAACCGAGAATCCGGAAATATCTCTTAGAAAAATCGACAATACCATTGGAATACCGAAATCTACTGCCCATTTCATTTTGAGAAAACAGAAATTCCACCCGTTCAAATTCAGAATCTGTCAAGGCCTCATACCTGGTGACGAGGAAAGGCGAAGAACATTTTGTGAATGGTACACCAGGAAGTGTCAGGAAGATGAAACATTTGCCCATAGGATTATCTGGTCGGACGAGAGTATGGTTACAAATAATGGAATTTTTAACCGGAAAAATACCCATTATTGGTCAAGGGACAATCCCCGAGTGAACCAAATGGCTAGACATCAGCACCGTTTTGGTTTTAATATGTGGGTTGGAATTTTTGGAACAAATTTAATAGGTCCCTTTTTTTACAAAAAATTCCTTACCTCGGAGCATTATCGCAACATATTGGAACGCGATTTGGAAGAATCCTTGGACAACTTACAACTTGCCGCTTGCAAAGTTCGCCGGACTTAACTCCGCTCTTTTTTTTCTTTGGGGGTATTGCAAAAATTATGTGTTCAGCCGTTTTTTCGAATCTGAGGATCAGCTGAGAAGAATAGTTGTTGAAGCGTTCGAGAGCATTACACCTGATATTTTAAGTGTTTTGAATTCGACAGTAAGGTGTTATCTGTGTTCCGAGATTAACGGTAATTTGTTCGATCATTCTCCATAGTCCAAATTATTTTTTTGGGTTTCTAGTAAGTTACCTAGTAGTTCTTAACTAATTTGTTTGATTAATTAACATATGAAGTGACCTACCTAGGTATTTGAATAAAGTTTTTAAATCGTTAATAACGTGATTCTAATTTAATATTTCGAAACATGAGTAATAATAGCCTACTACACCATACTCAACGCCATCATTTCACCGCCTACTACACCAAAACATTTGGAATTTAAGAAAACCCATTTTTTCCAATTTAAATATTGCAGAATCATATTGCGTTATACCCTCAACGCTGTTTTGTAGAGCTTAAAAAGTGGCCATGAGAAAGTTTCTTTTGTTTTTACATATCTCTTTAAATAACGTCAGAAAAAAATGAAGACGAAATCGGCAAATTTCGTATTTTAGGTATATCTCCAGAACTACTTGGAATTTTGAAACTTTCTAAACGGCATATTGTTAGGCTTGAAAATGCGCAACTTTTCTCTGATTTAACCATCGTATCCCTTACGATTTCCAAGATCCCCATGATAGACATCCTTATCTTGAACACTGTATAGTTTTTTCTACCACAATGCACCTCCACTTGTAGTGAGTACTTTTTTAGCAAACATTTTTCCTGTCTGTTAGAAAGTTTGAAAAGAATAAGTAAAGCAACAGGAATCAAAAGAATTTAAACAAAAATCGGCGCTTGGAATGTTATAAAAAAAAACGAACTACAGATGATTGGGAAAATATGATTTAGAAATAAGAAGGTATTTTCTCAGAGACAATTTGAAAATACACGGGACTAGATTCCTTCAAATTCAAGAATGGGACAGTCAAAGGCTCACATTTCGAAGCGGCTTTGTCTCCTCGGTCAGTGGTGTAGCGGCTCGAGTTCATAATATACAGCGTGTACCATAACTTATACGCCATAGAGCAGCAGGTGAATATAAATAAAAATATGAAGATTTCTCTAATATATGTGGTGTCAAATGCTAGTCGTTAAAAAGATACAGGGTGCTGTCAAGTTGTTAAGGCATCATTTTTGAAATTAAGTAAAAGCACATTACTTGATATAAGAAATAAAAAACACACAATGCAACTCCAACGGACACTTTTAAAAAATGAGAAACAAAAAAATCCAGGCGTTTGCCGCATTTGATGAGGTATAGGTTGCGACGACCATACGCTTTCAGAAGTGACCATCCTATTTTTGAATTGGTAAAACTCTACTCTAGAGAAAAAAAAGGAATATTACCTTCCACCAGTTCAAGTCTGGACCTCCGACCAGTCGGCCTCTGTGTATATTGTCTTTGGGCAAATGTTACAATTATACCTTCGAAACGATATAAGAACTGACGGGGAATCTTGGACATTATCTTCACCAGACGTATCTACATCTACAAGTGCATGATGTTATTGACATTCTTTTTTTCCAATGTACCTATCAAATAATAGCTTCTTTTTTCTTTCTTTATTTTTTTTTTAATCAAAGAGTTATCAACCTTGTATTTGTTTTATTCACATGTGTGAATTTCCGGTAGTTTAACTAAAGAAAAATCATCTTAGCTGAAATCTTGGTCCAGTTCAAAACTTGTTGAGCAAAACTAGATAGCCTCAAAAAAACTTACCAGCTCTTAGTCTTTGACCTCTTTGAGACACTGTAGGTTAATAGTGTTGGACGAGCTCCACCGAACAGGCTCTATAATAGAGACGAACATTTCACAAACATGTATTTTCATTTTTTTTTATATCTTTATGCGTTTCAGAGAATTTTAAAAACTCAAGCTATACTCTCTCCACCGCGTCCGAATGGTTATCTTAGTGACCGCTACCCCACCACTTTTAATTTTACCAAGAAATATTTTACAGAGGTTTTGGTTTTGAATGCTAACCACATCTGTGTATTTAGAAACATTCTGATGTATTATATTATTATTTACTTATCGTTTTATTCTTCTATTCCAGGTCCATGAAACTGAATTTGATAGTCTTTCTAGCAGATCTTTTCAACGTTATGGAGATCCATCCTGTGAATTGCGTCCGTGATAAATTCAGTGGCGGTGAGTGAAATATTCTTATTGATTACATTTTCAGCTTTTTTGTGCTTCGTTCTGTTCGGGTTGTACTTTCTTACTCCCTTGTGCTTTCCAATCCGGCTTCACATAAACTAAATTCATAAATATTTTCATTCGACAACGATTTGAAATAGTGAATATTACATCAATTATTGTGTTATGAATGTATATTCGAAAATGTTTCCAATATGGGAACCTGAAAAACTCTCAAAACAATGTATGTCAAGTTTAATTCAACAATTATCAAGCTATTGGCTTGAAAGAATATGTTATATGTATACTGGTTCATGGAGTGTAACGTGCAACCGGTCTAAAATGGAATATTCACCGTGCCATTTGCATATACCCTATTTTCTCGGACACTGCGATAAATACAAGATATAGATTTTCGCAAAGACCATCGTGGTTTTGCGACTTTTACTTTATATCAGGGATATAGTACTTGATTGAATATTATCATTTTGATTTTTCGTTATTGTTTCTACTTGTTCGACTGTAAAAAAAACGTTTTCCTTAATGTAGTGTTAGAAATCGAAAATGTATAAATTAGTGCCTGCTTGAACTTCTCCCCTAACCATATCTGTTCGGTAATCGCTTGTTTTAAACTATTTTGCCTGTTTGATGTTTTGGTGGCGGTAGAATTTTCCAGCTATGTGGTGGTGGTATATTATCGGTAAGACTTTTACATTATTACCAGTGTTTATGAATTTTAAAAGATGATTTCAATCAATCGTTTTAGGTATATGTACATTAAAATGAATCGGTAATTAAATACGCTACATCTCGTTTCAGACTGATTCTTATGTATTTGTATTTTATAAAGTAAGCTATAATTTAATTAAGTGCATTTGAATAATGAAAAATCCAATTAACCAATTGGTGTTGTTGACCTACACTTGATCGAAGGGTTATTCTCATAGTAAGTCATTGTTTTACACAAATAAAAAATCTATTCCGTGCCAGAGCGATTCTTGAGTTTTTTTCAAATATCGATTCTTTTTAACTCTTGTTTTGTCTAAATTTTGATACAAGAATAAAATGTTTCGATGAAACTCTCAAAACATTTCCAGCTTATATTAAAAATACCATTTTTTGAATTACATTGGAATTTAGTCAATACGATCATTCTTGAAGAACTACCCATAATCAGTGTTAATTATGAACAAGCTAGATCGGTAATTATTCTGTCGTGTGAAGTGGATTGTAAAAAGCGAACGAAAGTATGAGTTGATTCGTCTGTGAAGATTCATAAGTTTTTTGTAATCTCTGAGTGCGTCACACTCATGTTCGACCAGTTTTTGAATCTTTTCGAAGTAGTTCATCGTCGAAAGTAGCCTTTATTGGTATTTATTTGAATTTCGAATGCGTACAGTGATGTGTGATGTTTGAGTGTACCATTCAAGCTTTTCAAGGAATTACAAAGTATGGTATGTTGGCCAATCCCAAAAAATTGAAATAACAGAAACAATATTTTTCAAGTTTCATATAAAATACTTATTATTCGAATTATTGTTGTTCTAATCTTTTCATAGGAATGATAAACTAGTTATAAAAAACTTCATGATTTTGAACTTTATATAGGTTTTTATAACCTAAATATATTTTGTTAAAATTAGTTTTCGACAGGATGAAATTAAATCCAAAGCTTTTTTTAGATAGATTAGATGAGAGAACAAGTATATTCCGACGAAGCACTAAGCAGGCCAGCAGCACATCTTTTTTAATTTTGATTATAGTATTTAAATTCATTACATCAATAATAATATGCATAGGTAATTTTCCAATTCATTAGCTAGTTATTTTTCACGAACTCTGATCATTGGTTAACCAATTTATAATTGCAGACTAGAAACTTCACTGCGTTACTGGAATTTTTGCTAAATAAAATTAGGTCCATACAAATGAAATACTATGTATTTTCAAGAACAGAGTTCAATGCTATGAATATCTGGTAATACTTTGACAATTTGGCGAAATTTCTCATAAACAATTAAAATTGCTTAGATTGCAACATACCGCCATAGAATAGCTATTTATCTAACAAGTGCGGAAAAACATTTTCCGCAAGTGTTAGGTACAATAGTTTTTCTACAGACGTGCACTTTTAGGCTTCACACAGTTTGTTTATCACACGTTCATGATTGTCAGTATGTGAACTATCTAATTTTTCCAAAATGTTTCGACGTCATTTTCTCCCAAACCGTGGAAGAGAGGTATAATATGATAATATCCTTTATACATTTTACTTACAATTTTGAGTAGAATCAAAATATCCGATAATATACATATTCCATTCCAAAAAATATATGTTAGTTTGATATCTCGGAAAATCGTTAAGTAGTCTTTTGTTTTATCTTTCAAACAAAAAAAAAACTTGCTAAATCACTAATCAATATTGGTTTCGTTTCGATACTTTCAAAAACAAAAAAGTTACAGCTGATTGAAATGTTATTAACGATAATGAAACACCCTGTACAGGGTTATTCATTATATTTTGACACCCATCTACAGCTCTTATTGCGAGTGATAGAAAAAAACTTTAAATACAAAAGTTTTGGTTATGGGGGTTATGTAGAAAACATGTAGCTTCGTTTTTAATGGAATGTTGATAGTTTAGATGATTAAGTTAGTGTTGTGAATATTTGTTGTAGTTTAAAAAAATATATTTTTTAAATTCAAATAGTTTCAAAGTGACTGAACCAAATGCCTACAAACCATATATATTTGAAATCAGATTAAAGAGATCTTTCATTTTAGTCAATAATATACAGGGTGTTCCATTTAAAAAAATATGACAATGAATTTTTTCTATGTTATGATTTCGATTTGTTGATTCCGCTATCACCAGAAGATACTACGTGAAAAAAACCAAAACTTTTGTATTTAAAGTTTTTTTCTATCACTCGCAATAAGAGCTGTAGATGGGTGTCAAAATATAATGAATAACCCTGTACATTAATGATAAAGTTAACTTCGAATCCAAAATAATGATTGTGCAAGTTTTCAAACAGGTTGCGGTGACAGTCATTTATTTTAAAACATCTAGTGAGAAACTACGATGAACACTGTTTTTATGAACAAAATGGGCTCAATGAGGTTAATCAGATTGAAGTTCTCAGCCTAACTGCAATTGTTCGTTATATCATGTCATTTCGTCTAAGCTGTAGACAAGAATAAAAGTATTGATGTTTGAGAAATGTTCTCGAACAAGCTATGAATAATTCAATATTTAGGGAAAAATGACTCGGAAGTATTGATAACAGGATATGCTACAGTTGATAAAAATATATCGTTCAGTGATGAAACTATTGCAACGATTTTAAATTTTCCAATGAGTGTATCAAGTGTTACTAATCTATCACTCCTCGATTCATGAATGAAGATTTAAATCTATGCGGCAATATTAGACTGAAGAGTAGACCCTTCTTTAATTCATTCATTAGAAACGTCAAAAGTAATCTTCATTTGCTGCACTTCAGGGGAATCACACACTCATTCTCATTATGTACGTCCAATAAATTGAGAAATCAATAAAATGAGGTGATTCATTGAATAGTCACCAATATTGACACCTCTCGTACCCTGTATTCTATCTATCGGGTCAAGTTCGTTTCTTAGAATGAGATAAGAATTTGAAAAAATGGGGGGTGGTTGTTATTAACCATTGTAATGCAGTTGTCATGGGGGTCAGAGGTTTGAATTCAATAAGAAATACCTAAACAGTTATATCGATTTTCATAGTATCAAAAGTTTAATAAATAATATTCAATGATGTTCGTTATCAATTTTTTTGCGTTAGTTAAAATTGCTAGTCAAACCCCGATATTGTACTAACTTGACTATAAAAAATTTATAAACCTGCTAGAAAAGTAGATATTAAATAAATTGTGACAAGAAATATGCCACCGGAAGTGGAATTTTTTAACGTATTTGTTGGTGTTTAACGTCACAATCTGGGTGAAGCTTATATTGAGTCCAAACAAACTCGTATCTCATGATAAAATCCCTCAAGGAAATTTATTGTTGAATGTTTTTGAATTTGTCACGAGCAAATCAGACTTGTAGCAGTCATATTTGTTTGCAAGAGAGTGATATTTATTACTCTTATATATTTTTGACAAGTTTAGTTGATTTTAGTGTAAATTATTAATGCTTCAAAACATTTTGAGGTTATGTTGTTTTCAATTTTATCGAATTTTTCTCAGAGTATTCCAAGGAACACAGCTTGGCAGCATGTTTTTAAAACAAAAGCAAAACAATCTTTACCATACCTCAAAATATGTTTTTCAAGCATTCATTGTCGTTCTAAAAAAAAGTATTAAATTTGAAAACTTGCCTCAAAACCATTTTCCCAATAAAAGTCGACGAAGATGATGAAAATGCCAACAACATAACCTGGAAATTTTTTCAAGCATTGATTATACACTGAAGTCAAGAACTTTTATGATTCAAGTAAATATCTCTCTATTTCAACAAAATATCACTCTGAGTAGTCTTTTGATTGCAACAAATTCGAAATTACTAAACATACATTCTCTTTTGGGACTTTACCATGAGATACGAGTTTGCTTGGACTCAATATAAGCTCCAAATTAGTAAACTCACAGACATATCCAAGTGAATATCACCTTTGAACTATAACCTAATCGTAACTTGTAATAAATCTGGAAATGTTATTTTTCCATGATGATAATAATTCTCTTTAATAAGGTATTCAATAATTGTTTAAAATCTTATGATATGGTTATACTATATGCATCAGTATTCGTCGTTCAAGGAAAAACCGTCATTTTAATTGGGTCAAACATTTTCATAATATCGATTCAGCTACATTGTTGAAATGGCAAAACGTGTTTTTAGTCCACATGCCAAAGGGAATAAATCATTTCGTCTGAATATAATCCAACGTACAGGTTGTTTCAAAATTGAGTACTAAAATTTTGAGAGAAATAAAACACACTGAAAGTTCTAAAAAACTTTTCAAAAATTTATCAGTTGACAAACAAACAAACCAAAATAAGTATTAAAAAAAAATAAACATTAGGGTTTTTCGAAAAAAGTTATTTTCACATGATTCAATCACTTTCCTCCCTTATTTGGGAAGTGATAAAATTAAAATCGATGTATAAGTTATTCTTTGTGAAATCAATGACAAGAACTCTAAATCGAATGGATCTCTTGTTTACTTTTATGCATCGAATCTACTCTCAAAGACTTCACTTTTTCGCGTAGAATAAAAAAATTAGTATCGTTTTTTAAATAAATAAAACTACTATTTCCTTCCTTTGCGCTGCGCAGAGGGCTATCCGGCTCGCAATGCGCACGGTGTTGTGCATAAGCGCAATTTGCTGCAGCCGGTGATGTCACCTATACCGGATTTGCGCAGTGGTCTTGACGACCCTTCAACGCCGACGGCTTATCAAGGTAACTTAACGCATTGCGTTTCAGTAGACTGTGTGCTCATTTTTTAGTCATAAATCTCCATAGTTTAGTCATAGCATGGGTAATTCTAGACTTGTATCTATGATGTACGTCGAAGATTATAGTCATTTACAATCCATCAATAGATGATTTGGTGTACAATATAGAAACAAGTATCTTCTCTGGTTCACTAGTAATATTTTTGCGTTAACTACATAATACAGTTTGTGTCAGGATAGGTGTTATGAAGGGACAATGGACCATAACATATATCTATTAAAAACTATATGGGAAGCAATTCTACACGCTTGATGCCAGGATGAGATAGAAGATAGGTACTATATATTTTTCGCATAAGTCTATTCTTTTCTACCACGAGGGGACGGTCCCCTCGCGATAGAAAAAGATAGCCTTATGCGATTTATGCGAAACATATTACAGTACAGCGGAATCTTCTATCTCATCCTGGCTTCAAGCGTCGCTCGTTGTTCAAATGGGACGGTTCCCATATAGAGTTAATAGATATATGGGCCATAACAGACAAATACAAAATTCAACTATGATTGGTATCGTACAGGGCGAGTTATAATCATTGTAATATGTAGCAGATTCCAAACATTTCTCAAAAGTGACGAGTAGAAAGATACCAAGCTGAAATTGTGTATTTACAGTGACGGACATAGGTATGGAAAGGCCCCTAAATTTGATAAAACTCTGCATCAGTTATCAAAGAAATGATGGTTCATTTTTTTCATTCAATCCATTTGACAGTTTACTTGTCCTGGCGATTTTTTTCAAAAATTTGTTTAGCGCCCTGTTTTCACGTTCAAAAAAAGGCTACTCTAATTTTTTTCTATGTACAAAAGTTATGTACTTTCTGAAAATTCATAATAATTGAACAAAGGATAGTCTAGCAATAAAATGTTAAACTTGGCAAAAATTACCCATTCTGCATGATTTCTTCAAAAATGGGTCATTTTTGCCAAGTTCAAAATTTTATAGCTAGACTATCCTTTGTTCAATTAACATGAAATCCAGGAAGCATTTTTAGGGAGTACAGGGTGTTCACGTATAAATGGACCCCCCATTAACTCTTTGATTTTATTTTTGGGACAAAAATGTTCCAAATGAAGTAAAATGGTTCAGAATGAATTTTGTGAAAACAATGTTTTCACATATACAGGGTGTTTCAGAACTTCTGGGCGTGGTCCAACTTTCTTATTTCAAATGGCAACACTATTTTTTTAATTGATTTTTGGATTCACCTCAAAATTCTAAACATTTTTCATATAGGATACCCTATACCCAAATTCAATCAATAAAAAGATATTAACGTCAGAAATTTACCATTTTTTTTAGCATGTTTTGAAATGTATGGTATTCTTTGAGAACCATGGAAACGAAGTAATTGATCATAAATGTCAGCTTGTCAAGAATGTTTAAACATGATATATTGCGAAGAGGAAAAGTTTGAAATATTCTCTTTATATATCAAGAATAATAAAAACAAATATAGAGCTAGACGAGAATATATAGGTACTTCTACATAGCGACAGACGCGCACCGGCTTCAAATACGTTTAAACGTATTTACGAATTATTAAGAACCTCAAAATCTTTAAGAAGGCGAAAAAGGACGACTCACATGAATGAAGACGAAGAATTAGAAATCCTTCTATATTTCCAAGGTATTTTAAATTATCTATGTAATTTATTGATAATAATTATTTCTAGAAAATCCTGCCAACTCAATATGAGATTGTGCCAGATAAATTCTAAAAAGTATTGGAAAGGTTCACCGAACATTAAAAAAATACAAATGGCACCCATTTAAATTGACAAAAGTCCAAAATTTAACAGAAGCTAATAAACAAGAACGCCTTAATTTCTGCACACATATGTTAGAAGAACTTGAGAGAGATCCAACTTTCTTCAACGAAATACTCTGGAGCGATGAGTGTTGCTTCAGCACTGGAGGAATTCCAAATAGGAAAAATCTTCATCATTGGTCAACCAATAATCCTGAAAGGTTTATCGAAATAAAACATTCAGGTCGCCGATCTGTTAATGTTTGGTGTGGGTTGAAAAACAATAAAGTTGTAGGTCCAATTTTTTTTGATCATTCACTAAATGGGAACTTTCACTCAAATATGCTTCAAGACGATATTGACAATCTTATTGATGACTTACCGTTGAATGAAGCACAAAAATTAAGCTTTCAACAGGACTGGGCACCCAGCATACAACGTGTAGTAGTAACGAATTATTTGAATGAAAATTATGAAACCTGGATAGGTAAATATGGGACAATCAAGTGGCTGCCAAACAGTCCAGATTTAACTCCCCTTGACACCTTTTTATGGGGATATTTAAAAAATTATATTTACATGAAAGAACATGACAATGTGGAATTATTGAAAGAATTAATACAAAATGGGATTGGAATTATAAATCAACATATGGTTGTGAAAGCTCTGGACAAATTAAAAAAAGGATACCGTCTTTGTATTCAGATGAATGGAGGCCATTTTCAACAGCTCATGGAATTTCAATAATTACATACATTTTTTTTAATCCAACAGCGTGTTAACTTCATATTTCAAATATACGAGCTTCTGACGTTAATATCTTATTATTGATTGAATTAAGGTATAGGGTATCCCATATGAAAAAATGTTTAGAATTTTGAGGAGAATCCAAAAATCAAATAAAAAAATAGGGTTGTCATTTGAAATAATAAAGTTGGACCACGCCCAGAAGTTCTTAAACACCCTGTATATGTGAAAACATTGTTTTCACAAAATTCATTCTGAACCATTAAACTTTCATTTGAAACATTTTTGTCCCAAACATCAAATTGAAGAGTTAATGGGGGGGTCCATTTATACGTGAACACCCTGTACATAACTTTTGTCTTTCTTTTGAATGGTGCTATCCAATTTTATCAAAAGTTGCACCGAAAAAAGTTAGAAAATAAGCCTTCTTTTGAACGAGAAAAAAGAACAAAAAATAATATCTTGAAAAAAATCGTTAGGACCCCTAGACTGACATATGGATTGAAGTTTTGATGATGCATGATCAGAGTTTTATCAAATTCAAGGCCCTTTTCATACTTATGTTCGCCACTCTATATAATTTCTGGATCAATTGGGGTGTCTCCAGAACTTTCGACCTAACGTAACGGCTATCCTGAGATACTGGGCACTAAAAAAGAATATTTGAATGCTTCAGCTGCTGCAAGGTTATCCACATTTCTGCGTTACAAAGATGTATAACTAGGTGTTTTGTTTATTGGATAACACAAACTTATATTGTGAAATAGCTTTTAAGTTAACTCACCCAATCCATCATATTATATGCACTTTCGCAAAATTGAGGCAACTGATTATACTGGGAAACAATACCTCATGGGGATACTCAGGATGTTTTGAATGCTGTCAGACTACTAGTTCTGATGAATTTGAGTATTACCAAAAATAAATACGTACACCAATTTTTCTTTTTCTCGAATTATTTCCGGGTGTTTCAAATTTTATGATAATGAGCAGCAGAATAAACAGTGTGTCCACGGATTGAGTTTTCGTGAGGTGTAAATGAAAAAAAAAATCGAGTTGGACTACGATTTTCTTGGAATCGCTTCTGCAAGGTCCAAAAATAAGATGTGAAAAGAACTAGTGAAATCAATTAATATACAGGGTGATTTTGGGGCTATTTTATAGAAAAGGACCAAGAGTAAAGTACCTTTGTTTAAAGAGATATCGAAAAAGTAATGGGAAAAGTTGTTCAGAATAAAAAGTAATGGCCGAATACCAATTTTGCCACAAATTGGCCTATTTCAATTTTTTTGGCAACTTGGAAAAATAAGGTTCCCAAAAAAAACAAAATAGGCCAAAAGTTGCATGATTTTTTTTATTGCTGGATTTCAAAGTTCATGGAAAATAAGGAGATACGTGTTTTTTCTTCTTCATGTAAGTCGAAAGTTCACGGAGATATAGCGCTTTGAAATGTGCTGCACTTGACGTCACACCATGCTCAGTATATCTTAATTTTATACAGAACTTAGAACTTGAATAATTTTTTGAAAAATCATATTTGAACGAAATAAAAAAAATATGTATCGAATATTTTGCGATTTTCTACAGTTTGCAATGAAGAAAAATCGATTTAATTGCCATGCAACCTCCCAATTGAGATTCGGGTATAACTCTTTATATGTAACAACTTTTTTCAGTAACTCTTTTTGAAAACTCTTGAAACAAAGGTAGTTTACTCCTAAGTTTTATTAAATCGACATAGTCTCCAAAAAAATAAAAGTGGGACAATGTGTGTCAAAATTGGTATTCGGCCTTAACTTTATTCTCAATAACTTTCTTTTATAACTTTTTACGATATCTTAGCCACGTTTTATAAAATCGCCCTAGAACCTCCCTGCATGTATATCAATTGATTTGACTCATTCTTTTCACATCTCAATTTCGAACCATGCAGGAGCGATTTCCAGAAAATCGTAATCCAACTCGAGGATTTTTTGTCATTCACACCTTACGAAAGCTCAATCCGTGGACACACTGCAGAATCTCAAAATATTTTTCAAAAATAGAATTCAAGAAGCAAAAATACTTTTGTGACAGAATAAATCCTCACTTTTTTCATGTAAACGAGCAATTACTAACTGTGTTATTCGAATTACTCCTAATGAAGACTAATATGAGAGCGGAGGCTAAGGTCTTTCAAAAGAGAACCCATTCCAGTCAATTAATAATATTTTTCAAAAAGTAAGAGTTTAAATATGTATGTAGGGGAGAGTGAGCCAAGATGACGATGGTAAGGGAAAAAACTCCATAGAAAATACAGATACGTATTTTTAACTATAGTCCAAACCAAACAACTTTCGATCTACGTCATCGTTGCCACCAGGCTGGTTGTTATGAAGTTTACTGGTGGCCAGATTTGGTCACCTGCAAATCACATAGAAACTCGCTTGGTGGCAATTATGACGTGAATCGAAAGTTGTTTGGTTTGGACTATAGACGAATACCCTTATTCAATGTAGCAACATTTTGGCTAACACTCAAATTGAGTGAACCAAACGAAACTTCAATTCAGCAACAAAACAAAATGTCATTTTCATCATCTTGCCCCAATAGTGGAGTAAGATGGGGGCAAGATGACGATTAAGTTCAGATATCACTGATGAAAGTACCCTTCTCGTATGAAGGGCACGCCAACTCATGCCATCAACCCTCCTCGCATCCTCCACACTGGATACAATCCTCAGATGGGGGTTCAGTGTAGGGTTCCAGGCAATCTGGACACAAAATATCTTCTTTCTTGATTTGGTAGGGTTTGACTCGAATCATTGAACAATTCTGTCTTCACTTCTTATACTTGAACGTTTTCCTTTCATTTTCTTGATCAACCTTTTCTAGATTTTTTTCTTCATCAAGAGTTGATGTGATAATCGCCATCATGCCCCCGTCAACTTGACCTAGGGTGCATCTTTTTAGTAAAAAGTCAGAAATAAGAGCAGAAAAGGAGCGATAGTGCTATTTTCTATTTCATCATATCCGAGACAATAAACAATCACCCAATAACTAACAAAGACTGTTCTTGCCTTAGACTTTTTCAAGAAAGCTTACTTTCTAGGCGTTACATTTTAGAAGCGGCTGCTCTGATATAGATTATGTAGTACTGTACTGGAAGTATTGCTACTAGAGTCATCCATCTTTAACCCATCAAATTATGACTTATCAGAGTTACAACGATTGCCAATAAAACTTTTAGTAGAAGTGCGCATGTACTGACAGTTCTAGAATACCTACTGATTCGTCATCACTATGCGAACTCTTTTTAAACATTCAACTTTTCAACTAAAAATCTGATGTGATTATAACCTCAGTATCCGCGTCTTGACATGTTTTTGAGCATTCAAGACACAGCCTTCGACGGCTCATCATTGAGCCGTCATGACGCACCGTTCAAAATGCACTGCGGCAGTGCTTGACTAAAATATTGAAATAGGAGTTACCGTTAAAATATTACTAGAAAACTACTATAACAACGCATGGCAGCAAACATGAATTGTTTACCCAGTTTGATTCAACTATAGATATATTAACTTACTAACTGCACTCACCCGATCTAACTGTGACTAACATAGAAGTAGAAGTTCTATTAATAGTCAAGCAAAAAATGAAATATTGATGATTATAGTAGTTGTTATAACCATATTTTGATGTAGAACAGAGAATTTTATAAGGAATAAGCAAGTTATGTGTTTTTTACTATCACGCATTTCATGCTTCTTAGTTTCATTTCGCATAGAGCATGATCAGTTCATAATAATTCATTCCTGTAGAAAGCAGACACGTTCAAAGTTTTTGAAATATTAAAATGATATGTTTTTATGGCGATCATTTTGAGTGTATCATTATTATTGATATTTATTTTGCATGTTCGAAAATTTACTTAACGAATAACATTCAATATTTTCTATTTCCTCTAGTTTCAAAATCGGCAGGTCATCTACCCTTAAGAAAATCAAATTCACTGCAACAGAGCCAAACCACGCTTGCATCAGAGTTTAGTGAAGATAGTTTGAGGAGAGGTTCGGAAGAGTCGTTTGTAGTTCATAGAGGTAGAAACATTCCTACTCTTAGATCGGTAATCAATGAAGATCCATTGATTCCCGCTAGGCTGAAAGTAAGTATGCACCAAAATAAAATGCATAACCGTTTTCAAAAATCTCCATTCGTTATCGTATATCTCAAATTTGATATGCTTGGACAAAACCAAACAGTATTTTTTTATTTTAAAAGGTAAACAAAGAGAAGCAAAATAATGATAGTAAAGCTGATGAAAGAGGAGAAGTGGCTGCGGGCCGACCGAGCAACTGGGAAGAAAATAGAAAAAGTAGCTTTGCGGGTAGAAGAAGTCGAAGAAATTCGATGACTGATGACTCTCAGCTAACTATAGAGAACTTTGGTGGTAGTCAAGATAATTTGAATTTCATTGGAAGGAATCCAGATAAAGAAGTACTTGAGTCTACCGGATTTGGAACATACTACTCATGATTTAATTTTTAGATGACTGTTCATTCAGGTCGCAAAATTTCCGCACCAAGCTTTCCTACTCCTGTGGCCAATACCCCCGTAAGGTCGTCCTTGCAAGATGCAAGAGGCTCCTTCCAATTAGGTTATGATTGTGACAATGGCTGTGAAGAAAAACAAGATGACGGGTCTGAAAAGACCAGACTGAAAAGGCAAATGAGTAGTGACGATATTACATTGAAAAAGTTTCAAGATAAGACGTTGATCAAAGATTTGGTGGATGGAGAAGTCGTCAACCGGATGAGTTTTGCCGAACTAGGAAAACAGAATGTTTTGAGTGAGTGCTCGAGGTTAGTTTTATGGTTCCAATTTTGGCCTATCGTTTCCAGATGAGAACAAAGGCATTCAGTTAGTGTACATGAACGACAGGGAAGAATATCCCTCGAAACCTGTGGTACCGAATAGGCAGCAAACTAACGGTAATGCTGAACGAAAAACTTCATTCGCGACGCTTCCTAATCAAACCACGTGGCAACAGCAAAGTAGTACTGTACAATCTCAAGATTCCAGCAATAATTCCGAACATGGTGGACCTAGCAATGTTATGAACTCACAATTGAGTGATATTAGGTAAGCGAACATTTTGTGAAATACTAAATCTTTGATAATTGAAAAAAAATGTGAAGTGGTAGTACCAACTGCGAATATTGATTTATGCGGAACTTTGACGCGTTTGAGTGGTCGGTTATTTCTTCAACTTGCATATTATCCAGTTCCTTACTTCGACCTGAATAATCTCGGTTGCAAACAAACAATTTATTTGTCCAGAATATGCAAAAAATTGTGTTTTTTTGAGCAGTTTAATGTATTAGAATGTTTTTTTTTTGTATCTACATGGGCTCGCGACAGCAGGGTTTATTAACCTCAAGTTCACACTACCCAACTCCAGTTGTATTTATTAATTATTTCTTGATGGATTATGTATCCTCACACCTGCACGATATGTATCGCGTCTTCAAACACACACAAACAACCAAGGCTGATCCCGGGAATTGAACCCGGACCTTTTCGGCGGCTAGCTAGGCCAGTCAATGAGGAAAAAATTTAACAATAATTCATACATCCTCGAAACTTTGTAACATCATAAGTTACCAACAGAAAGGAAACTATAAAATTTTGCAACCTGTTTCAAAGTCGGCAACATTGTTAGAATGGCAAAAATTTTTAAAAAAATATAACTTGTGCAAAAAAAAAATAACATGGCTGCTAATTTCATGAATGCTTGATTGTATTTTTTAAGACATACTGACAATTTTGCAGCTACAAAAAACTCTGGCAAAATCATTAAATATCGTTAATTGATATTTATGCATACAAACTTGCTATAATAAATTTAACATGCTTGCAAACCTGCATATTTCTCACTTACATTGTCATTGATGTCTCTGTAAATTTGCAACTATCTCCGATGATGGCATCTACATTTTTCATGTGAAAAATTAATTATTTGCCAAAAACGGATCCGAAAAAAATTCAACATGGTTGAGATTTAGTTGCAAATGAACAGTCTCTCGTAGGCAACGCACTCTTGATTTTGCAGCAGTCGTCGGATTTGGCAAGTGGTTAGATTTTGAAATTGACGTCGTGTAGCGAATTTCGGTTGTGAAAAAAATATAACATCGCTGCGAAACTGCATATTCCTTACTAAAATTGTCATTGATGTCTCTGTAAGTTTGCAACTATCTCCGATGATGGCATCTACATTTTTCAAGTGGAAAACTAATTATTTGCCAAAAACGGTTCAGAAAAAAGATCAACATGGTTGAGATTTAGTTGCAAATGAACAGTCTCTCGTGAGCAACACACTCTTCATTTTGCAGCAGTCGTCGGATTTGGCAAGTGGTTACATTTTGAAATTGACGTCGTGTAGCGAATTTCGGTTATGAAAAAAATATAACATCGCTGCAAAACTGCAGATTACTGGCTTATATTATTTATGATAGCCTTGCATATTTGCAACATTTTCCGTTGCCGCAATACATAATTTTTCAAGTAAGAAGTCGAACATGGTTCGAAAAGGTCTTGAAAAAAATTTAACATGGCTAACTTTTGATTGCGAATGACCGGTTTATAGTCAGCAACACACTCTTGATTTTGCAACAGCCCTTCAAGTGGGCAAGTGGTTAAAATTCAAATTTGACGGCGTGTAGCAAATTTCGGTTATGAAAAAAATAAAACATCGCTGCAAAACTGTAGATTACTTGCTTATATTATTTTTGATGGCCTTGCAAATTTGCAACACTTTCCGATCACGCAATCCATATTAATTTTCAAGTAAAAACTTGAATACCTATTTAAAAAAAAAACGTTCCTAACAAATCTTAACATGGCTAACATTTGATTGCGAATAATGTATCGACAGCAACGCAGTTTTTATCAAGTAGATATATGAACAAAATAAAACATCTTTTCAAATTGCATTTTTCATTTTACCACTTTAAAAAATAGGAAAATTGTCAATGAATATTTTCAGATTAGCACAGATTTGTATCTGTAAATTTGTGCAATGGAATGCAAAATATAAGCAAACATTGTCGTTCGTTGTCGGTTCACGATAAGACGAATTTTGTATGGGGGATTCCGGTAATTACCAACCTTGTGGCAACGCATTGAGAGCAGAGAAATGTAAAGAGAGCAGTGGCAAAAAAGAGTGGGGCTCTCTGTGCAGGGACCCTATTAACTATATCGAGGGAAAACTTTATTGGTAGTTTTTAGTTTTACGTGCGCGAATTTTTTCTGACTCCCTACTGGGCATGACTATTCTCATTCTCTCAAAACTCAAAATTTAGAAATCTCTTATTGGTTTGACCCAATAGTTTTGTTCCATGGTTTCGTGGGAGTGTCAACCGCATAAGTAGTTTGTTCGATCGAATTTCAGGAGAATTCTCGTACACTATTTCACGACTTAGTGAATAGGGACCCAGGTAGGTAGGCTGCTGCAGTCAACAAAGGTAAGGTTTTTTGCAGTTTTTTCGTCTATGTGCACAGTGCAGTTTCACTTTCACTGAAGTATTCAAATATGGCAAACGTTACAGATTTGGATTTGAACGTTTTGTGCCTAGTTTGTGGAAAAACTTTGTGCGACGACCAAGGCGACGACAATAGCGAAACATTAAAAGCCAGTGGGATAGAAACTTTCATTAATTGCAGTGAGTTGCGACAAGACGGGAAAGCAGATCTTGTCCGGGAATTAACAGCCCTAAAATTGCACACAAAATGCAGGTAAATATGACAGATTTCATGAATATAAGTGGGTAGGTATCTACTGTTCATCAATTGTGATAATTTTTAATAAAAACATGTTTTTCACTGTAATAAATAGAATGATCATCAAAGGGAAATTTTATGGGGAAAGGCACTAAATCAGTCCGCAAATAATTTGTCCTATATGCTTAGGGAGAGTATTGCTATTTCCAAAACGAAAAAAGCTACCACGTTGATGGTTGTCAATTTAAGACTCATAAGTACTTATACACTGTTGCCAAATTCGTTTTAGTTTCTGAGATTCAAATGCGAGGGGGTTGCAAAGGGTTTTTATTGACAAGAAATAAGTTGCTATTTTAGATACACATGGTTTTCTGGGTATTAGATTTACAAGAAAATAACCGAATGTCACTGTGCATAATATCTTTTAATTAAAAAAAAAAATATTTTGAGTTCAAAATTAACAAATGGGTTTGAAGGGGGTTGAAAAGCTTTTATTAAAAAAATACCGTTTGTGCATTATCAAAATAAAAGCTTCTGGGACACCCTGTATAAATGATACTGCCAGATTTAAAAAATTTAGTACTAACCCAACAACTTTTGTATCAAACTTTTTTTTGTAGACTTTGTTAAAAATGAGTTAGAGGGGGGGTCAATATATAGTGAATCACCCTGTACATAATATGTTTACTAAAAAATATAAGATATTATAGGATATAAGTATATTTTTTTGCAGAAAGTCCTATAACAACAAAAAAACTGCTAAAAACCAATGTGAAAATAAAGCACGTAAACGAAGCTTGTCTGCTCCATCCACAAGTTCAAAACCTGAGATGAAACCACTAGATTATTTCAATTTTCGATCCAAATGTTTTTATTGTGCAGAAGAAATTACAACTGAGTTTTTGGAAAAAGAACGTCGTAAATCTAAAGAGAAGCAGAATAAAGTCATTAAAGTTCACAATCGCGACTTCAAAAGGGGTGTTGCCAAAGCAGCCATGATTCACGACGATTATTGGAGCGCACAGGTGAGTGTGGATGTTTTTTTTACGAATGGACTGTTGGTAGTGTTGGCACAAGTTTCAAAAGTATATGCTTAAAAGTTGTCATTTAATTTTTTTATAAAAAATAGTAGTCCTTTCTTTTGCTTACTGACCTTCAGCTCATAACTGACAATATAGTCTCGTGTTGTGTTATGCTCTACAGGGTGTTTCAAAAACATGTTGCCAAACTTTAAGGGGTTATACACATAAATATTTCGATAGACCCCAAATTGTCTAGTCCGAAAGTTGATATCAAAAGAGATACAGGGTGTCTAAGTTGAATTCTAGTTTTTGATTTTTTTAAATAACTTTTGAAACAATCAAGTTATTCTGATGAAATTTGGTATATGAGGATTGTTTGACATGCGAAATTAAAATCTGACCTTGATTTGACTCTTACTTGTAGGGGCGCCACTTACACACCTTTTCACTCATTCAAATACATAGTCATAACTTTTTTGTATGCACTCGCACTTTCTTTTTTATCGAAAATTTGATTTTTCCGGCATATTTACATAAGAAAGGTATGATTTGTAAGAGTGGCTGGGGGTAACCTTTTTCAAGATATTTGCACTTAAAATAATCCATGCATTGTGGTTTTAAATAGAAAATTTTCAAAATAGACATGGGTGGCGCTGAAAACGGCGTTATCATGATAATTTTGACATTTTTTTCAATATTTTTGATTAAAAAAAAATTAAACTTAATTTTGTATTTATTTTTTTTTTTATTTTTTTATTTTCTTTTATTTTTATTTTTATTTTTTTTTCATAGCAAACATTAGACATTGAAACAACTGTCAAAGTTATCATGATAACGCCGTTTTCAAAGCCACCTACGTTTATTTTCAAAATTTGACATTTAAAACCACATTGCATGTATTACTTTAAGTGCAAATATCTTGAAAAGGGTTACTCCTAGCTACTCTTACAAAGTATACCTTTCTTATGTAAATATGACGGAAAAAACAATTTTCCGATAAAAAAAGAAAGTACGAGTGCATACAAAAAGTTATGGCTATTTGGATGAGTTAAAAGTTGTGTTTAAAGGCGCCCCCTACAAGTAAGAGCTATTTCAAGGTCAGATTTGAATTTCGCATGTCAAACAATTCTCATTTACCAAACTTCATCGAAATACCTTCATTATTTCAAAAGTTATTTAAAAAAATCAAAAATAAAATTAAACTTTGATACCCTATATCTCTGTCAATATCAACTTACGGAATAGGCAAGTTGGGTTCTATCGTAATATTTTTGTGTGAGGTATAACCTCTTAAAGTTTGGCAACATGTTTTTGAAACGCCCTGTATATGCTCACAACTTATACAGGGTGTTACTTAATGATAGGACGTCATTCCAAAGACGCATCCCTGAACCAAATTCATGTAGAAAAGGTTCTATAAACATGTGTCCCTTGATTTTCGAGATACAGGGTGTTTAGGTTTAGAGAAAAAAAAAACAGATTTATTATTACAAAAATTATGCTCCACTGACTTTTTCTGGTAGTAACTTATTTCGATATATTTGCGAAGACTTAGTTAGCGGGGCTTAGACATCAAATTTCATGCAAGTACAGAGAATCTCCAATTCTAGGGCTCTGAATACAGGGCTTGCCAAGGTAAGTGGCCTATTAGAATATCTCGGGAAATAAAGCAATTGGGATTCTGAAAATTTCTAAGGAGAGATTTTCGGAGATTTTTGTTATGAAAACTGAAATATTTCAAAAAAGCTAATACCTAGATATAGGACATCATCCATCAAATCTGCCTAGAATTTTACGTAGAATCCAAAAATGTAATAATATGTAGGTGTTTCATTTTAAACAAGCGCGTTGACACCTACGTACAACCGGTCGCGCAACGCACTATTGTTTCATTTCAAAAGAGCATCTCCGAAAATCTCACCCTACAAATTTTCAGAATCTCAATCGCTTTATTCCCCGAGATATTCTATTACGCTACTTACCTTGGCGAACCCTGTATACAGTGTATGTCTGGCGATGGGGAATCCAAGAGGACAAATGGCCAAAAATTTCATTTTTCGGGAAAAGTCATTCTTTATAAAAAAATTTGCTTGCTAAAAAAAGACGATTGTTGATGAAAAAAAAATGAAATTTCATACAGGGTTCTCAAAAAGTCGAGGAATTAATTTTCTTTCAAGAGTCATGCAAGTACCCATATTATAAAGTTGTTACCAAAATATTTAACTCTTGAATATTTTATCAGTTTACATGGCTAACAATAGAGCAAGGAGTACACATTTAATAATTTCAAATTATTTCAAGAGAAACAGTACCTGACAGGTCAAATTGTTATTTTTCCTGCGACACGACGTACTGGAAATTTGGTCTTTGGTCCTTCAGACTATTTTTTAATGTAACTCTTCGTTGTGTGGAGGGTCGTCTTCAACTGTGCAGTGAAGATTCCGGTAAGTGCCATCCATATTATTTTATGATGCGTGTGCAAGATTTTGGGCTACTAAATTGTTTGAAAGTTACATATTGCTGAACACTTTTGAATATGTGTAGTACTTTACTACTGAATTCCCAATTTTTGGGGACCCTATACAGTGTGTCCCGGATAAAAGTAATATGGGGATTTCGAAAACGGTAAGATATACGACGTCGATTGAATGGAACAAAAGTCGCGTATTTGTATGCCCAAAAAAATTGTACGTTTGTTGCTTTTGAATCGATACGATACTGACAATCCCTAAATAATCACCCTATACATTGTATATTATTTTTTTCAGGTTGTTTCTCGAATCGAAGGTGTGGATCTTGTATCCGTAGGTGCACAATATCATCGTCGCTGTTACACGAACTTCTGCTTGCCAACGAGACCTCATCATGCCACAGTCGGCAGACCTGAAGATGACGAAATTCTAGCTAAAATGACACGCATTTATGATTATTTAAAAGAAAACGAGGAAAACTGTCAATTTTCATTGCGAGAGTTGAGCAGCCTTTTGGAAAATCCTCCTTGTGATGCAACTATCAAACGTAAGCTGAAGGAGCAGTTCGGAAATGATGTTTTGATTACTAATCTAGTCGGTCGTACCCCCATTGTTTCACGAATCGTGGTACAACAACAAATATGCCGAAATATCCGAAGAACGTATGCGAATCGTTGAGGCTGCTTCTGCCATAATTGCTGAGGACATTAAATCACAAATTTACAATACCGATTACTACCCAGACCCAGACAGTTTCTTGGAAAACGCTGAAAAGGACATTCCTTACACTTTGAAGGCTCTGTTAAAAGGTTTGATTTCGAGAAACAAAAAAGGTCCCAAAGACAAATATGACAAAAAAGTTATTTCAATTGCACACGCTATCATTGCATCAGCCAGGCCCCGAACTTTTTCTTCGTCCATTCAAGTTGCTCTTGGATCTGTAATTCACACTTCTTTTGGCTCAAAACATCTCATTGACATTCTAGCGGCGATGGGATATTGTGCTTCCTACAGTGAAGTTCGTATTTTTCAACTGTCAGCTGTAATGCATCCAGAAACGGTCGTAGACAAAGGATTTGTCCAATTTGTTGCAGATAATGCCGACGTCAATATTGATACACTAGATGGATTAAACACCTTCCATTCTATGGGAATGATAGAATGCGTTACTCCGAAGCGAAAAACCTTGGAATCTGGTGGAGTATTCCGAATCACAGACGTTCCATCTGCGGCAGTGATAGGAAAATTCGGCAATATCGCTATCGAGACATATTCATCGGAGAAATCAACTGACAAATACGAAAAGTCTCGAGTCCAGCGGTTGGGTATATTCCAGAAGATCACCCTCCAAACTTCCGACATTGTGTGGCTATACGGCAAAGCATATGAAATTCCGTGTATATGTGGCTGGAATGGATTCATGGAACAACTCTATTCATCTGAGAAGTACTCTTTGACAGAAATCATTCCTCTGCCTTTTGTCAATGCTCCTCCAAGCGACTTAAACACCATTTATACGACGTTATTGAATGCTCTTGAAAAGTGCGACAAGGTGAGACAAACCACTTGCATCATAACGTTTGACCAACCGTTGTACCAGAAAGCCCGTCAAATGGTTGAATCTAGTCCTGATCCCCGTTTCCGACGCATTGTAGTCCGGCTAGGAGGTTTTCATATGATGATGTCGTTTATGGGCTCAATAGGGTATCTGATGTCTGGAAGTGGAATAAAAGAACTGCTATCTCTCATCTATGCACCACTATCCGTCGACAAGATGTTAACCGGTCACGCGTATGGTAGAGCTGTTCGAGGACACTTTTTGGCTGCTTCGGCCTTGGGCCAAATTGTCCTAGAACGGATAAACATCACAGACGACGAGAAATCTGAAGTTGAAGAGCTCCTTGAATATTTCGATAATGGAAAATCCAGATATCTATTACAAGACAAGTCTATAGTTTTATTCTCTGAGCGATTTCATGAGGAGCTAGATAAATTGGAACAGAATGGCCCAACATCAGCATTGTGGGTTCAGTATATACGGCTAGTAGGTTTGATGAAACAATTCATCGAAGCGGAGAGAAGCGGAAACTGGGAGTTGCATTTGTCTACGGCGATGAAAATGTTGCCAATATTTCATGCGACAGGACATTTCAACTATGCTCTGTCGGGACAAATTTATCTACAAGATATGCAACAGCTCCAGTCCATCATGCCGCTAAATGAATTTCGTAAATTCGTTAACAACAGTTTTTTTACAATAAGAAGGGCCAATAAGTTCTGGTCAGGAATCTGGTCGGATATGACTATTGAGCAGACTTTGATGAGGCTCATGAAAACTGAATCTGGTCTGACGAGTGGACGAGGAATGACCGATAGCACGATTGCAAAATGGACGCTTGGAATGCCAACTATGAACCGAGTTTCTTCAGCAATAGAAGAATTTGTTGGTGTTACAGGTGCAACCACCGAACAACACATCGACGCGCGGCCAACTCGGCAAGAGAGAGACAACAGGGACACCGAAAAACTTATACAGTGGTTCCGAGATCATGAACCTTTTGCTATTCGTGAGTTCATCGTTTCCTTGGGAACAGGAATAGTTGGTGAAAGCAACATTGACTGCTATAAAGCATATGACATAGGTGTAGAACGATTAGAAGAAATGATTGGAAAACATTTTTCAGAAATTTCATTTTCACGCAAAAAGAGAGTTCTGCCATTATCAGCAGTATCATCATCAATAAAAATTTCTGGTGACATAATACCAATTGATCCAACACTCCTTTACCAACGTATTTCTTTTTTGAAGAAGTCTCCAGGAGACTTACAGCGTTACCTTTCATACGAGTTATCCCCTTTCCCATTGTCACTGTTTGATGAAAATGGCCTACGCAAATCAAAAAAATCTGCTTTATGCGAAATTTTTGAACCACGACAAAGCTTTGAAGAAAATCTGGGGAAAACGCTGCACGTCATTGACGGAGGATTTCTTATCCACAAAGTAGTTTGGAACAAAGGGGACATGTTCCTGTTCATTTGTGAGAAGTACGTGAATTATTTGAAAAAGCATTACCAAGGAGATCTTGCGGTCGTTTTTGATGGCTATCCAGATGACATAATCCTGAAAAGTACGAAGTCAGCAGAACGGTCTCGGCGATCATCAAAAGTCTTATCTGCTGAAACGTTGTTTGATCTATCTATGAAAGTTACAACAACTCAAGCCAAGTTTCTCTCAAATGAAAAAAACAAATCTCGTTTGATAGCTCTGTTGATGCAAAAAATGAAAATGGCGGGACTTACAGTGAAGCAAGCTGATGAAGACGCAGATAAACTAATTGTTTCTACTGCTTTGAAAAAATCAGAAGAATATGATACTGTGTTCATCGTAGGAGAAGATACGGACTTGTTGGTGATTTTTATAGGAACTGCAGAAGAGAAACACTCAAACGTCCACTTCTTGAAACCTGGAAAAGGAGGAAAAATGAAAACTTGCTATTTCTCTGCAAAAAGCTTAAAAAATCACGACCTTGCGGCAGTGTTACTGTTTTGTCACGCCTTCACTGGTTGTGACACTACGTCAGCACTTTTTGGTCTTGGAAAGCTCAAACTTCCACCAATTCTTCTGAAAAGTGAAAATTTATATCATGACGCGCGAAAATTTTATGATCCTGAAGCCGATCCCGATGTTGTTGCGCAAGCCGGCGAACAAATCATGATCGCGTTATATAAAGGAAGAAATGTGAACACTTTGGATGATTTGCGCTCAATAACTTTTGGACAATCTGTCACAAAAAGTAAATTCAATCTGGCTAGTATGCCACCAACAACAGATGCTGCTCGACAACATTCACTTCGGGTATACCATCAAGTTCAGCATTGGCTGGGTAATCAGAAATCAGCGGAATCCTGGGGATGGAAGCTAGAGACTCAAGGCCTAGTTCCAGTGAGGACATACCGAGAAGCTGCCCCTCCTGAGTTACTTAAGCTTGTCACTTGCAGATGTGAAAAAGGTTGTAGTTCTGGACGATGCAGTTGTCGTAAAAGTGGTCTGAAATGCTCTGAAGCATGTTATTATTGCCACGGACAGTCATGTGAAAATGCTAAGAGATGCGAGTTCACTGAGAATGATGTCGCAGATGACGAACCGGAACTGGAAGTCCAACGTTGGCTCACTCAAACCAACAAAAATGGCCAGCCTCTTGATGAATCTATAGATGACGACGAAGAAGAGCTGCTGCAATGGCGAGTTCATAATGAAGATAATGGTAAAGAAGGTACAGAATGGGAAGATGAACGTGATGATGTACTTAACACACAAAGCCAAATCGACGAAATTCAAAAAGAAAGTTCATCAGACAGCGACTCTAGTGAATTGCCATGTAAAAAACTACGGCCTGTGTAACTTTGTAATTTGAAAAACGACCTGTGTAACTTTGTAATTTGAAAAGGCAACAAATTAAATGGTCAGTATTTCAATTTTATGGACAGTACTCTTTGCCATTATTTTATTTCCCTTGGTAAGTATGATAATAAATGGTCGGTTGAAATAATGAAAGGTCAGTAACAGTAACATAAAGAAGTGGTCAGTAAAAATAATAAATGGTCAGTATAATAATAAATGGTCGGTTGAAATAATTAACGGTTAGTAATATAAAGAAATGGCCAGTAAAAATAATGAAGGGTCAATAACATAAAGAAGTGGTCAGTAAAAATAATAAATGGTGGATATAAATAATCAAGAGTCAGTATCATAAAAAAACGATCAGATAAATTAGTAAATGTCTGGTGGAAATTATGGACAGTCCATAAACTTAATAAAGCGACAGTAAAATAATGAATGGTTAGTCATACAGTGAGGACGTAAATAGTCCCCCCCCCCTCTAACTTTTGAACGCATTAATATTTTTGGCTCAAATTTGGAAGTGTGTTTCAGGGTAGGCTTTACTAAATTTGACCTCCAAAAAAAATTTTCATCTGTCAAACTGACAGCTGGGCACCATTTTGAACAAAAAATTAAATGGAAAAGGGGGACATGTGATACTTTATTTAAAAGGTCCTTCCATTCTCTTTTCACCCCCAAAGTTTGAAGTCCTTATTATTTTTCATAAGGAATTAATAATTAAATAATTTTGCATGATTTCGTTCTTAATATTATCTTTAGTATTAGGTTTTTTTGAAATGTTTTATTAAATACTGTTGTAGAAACAATCACTTATGTTATAGGTTAGTTTTTTCATTGTTAATAAAGTTCTTTTAAGAATTAGAGATAGTATTTTGACCCAAATAATTTATTTTCGATATGGCGCCATTTCCTTAAGAAAAATGCTAAGGACTTCAAACTTTGGGGGTGAAAAGAAAATGGAAGGACCTTTCAAATAAGGTATCACATGACCCCCTTTTCTATTTGATAATTTGTTTCAAAATGGTGCCCAGCTGTCAGTTTGACAGTTGAAATTTTTTTTTGGAGGTCAAAACTTAGTAAAGCCTACCTTGAACAACACCTCCAAATTTGAGCCAAAAATATTAATGCGTTCAAAAGTTAGAGGGGGGGGGACTATTTACGTCCTCACTGTATATTTTATTTCGTATAAATACAAAAAAATTTACAACGGAACGAAACACAACTTGGTAAAGAGGAAACACTCTGCCTTAATGTCATGATGAAGTAGTCAGGTTCTTTTGAGAGGCGGATTTAGTTTGGGTTAGTTTGGGTTAGTTTGTGTTGGTAATAGAAATAGATGAAAAATATGCAGCGGCTCGTTGGTTAGCACTAGGTTAACATCACAATTATTAGTGTATATTATAATTGACCTGTTGTGTATTGATTTTATGTGGATCAAGTATGGGTTAGTTTGTGTTGGTGATCGAAATTGATAAAAAATATGCAGCGGCTCGTTGGTTAGCACTACATTAACAATTATTATATATCATAATTGACTTGTTCTGTATTGGTATTATGTGTATCAAGTTTGGGTTGGTTTGAGTTAGTTAAAACTATTACTAACTGTTGCATACTGGCCATTTATTATTTCCTACTGTACATTTGTAGAGTTATACCAGCTAAGTCATACTGACATTTCATAATTTTTTACTGACCATTAGAATCACAATAGTGAACATAGAAATACAGGCCAAATAGTACTTTTACTGCTCAAAAATTCCATTTTTACTTATCATTTTTAACAGAAATACTGAGTCTTTTACAATATTATACTGACTGCTTGTGATAATATACTGTACATAAAGAATTAAATACTGTTCAGTTTATTACAACCCATTTGAAAATATATCTTATATATTGCGCATCTATCTTTCTTAGTAGGTACAGCAAGGAAAAATACTGGATGGCATTAGACATTATTCTAGTTTTCTGGAATTATTTTGTATTATAACTTACATTATTATACAAGATGTTCAATTACTTATTTTATTTGATATAACAGCCTCTTTATTATGTATTTGCATTTTTGATAGAAGCAAGAATACCTTTTCAATAATATAGTATACTTTAATTGGTAGTTGGGGTTTCTCCTCATTCCTATTATTGTACGATGTATGTATACTATATTGCTTGATACACGCGTCACGCGTTCGCTGTTCGTTAAAATTTATCCTTCCGCGATCTAAAGAATACCCACCAACATCAAAAATCATATATTATGTCTCTTGAAGTGTTTTTTTTTAAAGATCTTCATGTTTAGGATCCCACAGAATGGATTTCACAAGGTAAGTATCGATAAACTCTTCTTTTCTCCTTTCTTTTTCACAAAAACTTTTTTTGAGTTCAAGCTCATTTTCTTTTCCTCTGTTCTTTTCACCAGTTAGCTAGGTGAATTAGGTATTATAACAGTGTAACTCACTATACTAAAATACATAATATTATGTTAATAACTGGAAAATAATAAATATTCAGAGATGTCATCTGTCGAAGTTACCAGGCAACTTTTTACTAAACAGAGTGTTTCCTAAGCATTGGAAAAAAAATCGGGGGGTGATTGCTGAGGTATTTTCATGACAAAAAAATTCCTCTACACATTTTGTCCAAAAATGCATAGAGAAGCTACGCCCTTTTAAAACAGGGCAATATTTCCGAAACCGCTCATACAAGAATTATAAAATTTGAGTCAGAATTTGAGTTCAAAATTTCAACATTTTAATCAGGGCCATACCACTGGGGGGGTTAAGGCTAAAAACAATCCTATCTCTTTTAAGTTACTTTCACACTCTGATTTTAGAATATGATACAACAAGGTTGTTTATCTGAAAAACATACTCCTACTTCATATCGATAGGGCTAGTAGTTTGCGAGAAAACCGCATCGATGCATCGGCACCCTAAAAAGAAGTCTCTCAATATTTTCGAAACCACTCACATTGAAATATTGAAATTTGGTACCTGCATAAACTTTTGACAAAATCTGATCTCAAAATTTTAAAAATGTTGTCAGTTGCGTATTATACTGAAGGGGTTTACCCAATTTTTTGATGGTGATTTATTTTTGACATTTTTATTTCAGAATCATAAAGGCTTCGTAATAAATTAGCCCAATCGATGTGGACCGGGAGTATCTTTTTCACGTAAAAATAATTCAAGACTGTGATTCTAACATGAAAATGTCAAAAAATCACCATCAAAAAATGGGATTGTTCTTACCTTTAACCCCCAGAATGGTACGCCCCTGATTTAAATTTTGAAATTTTGAGCTCAAATTCTGATCCAGCATCAAAAGTTTATGCGATGTATCAAATTTCAAAATTTTTGTATGAGCGGTTTCGGAAATATTGAGGAAAAACAATCTTCAGGGAGCCCTATTCAAAATAGCGTAGCTTCGTTAGGAAGCATTTCAGGACAACTGTTTATAGGAACTTTTATTCATGACAATACCTCAGGAATCATACCTTGAATTTTCTACCAATGTTTAGGAAACACCCAGTAAACACCATTTTTTCCCGTTTTGTATAATTTTGCCACGCGGGATTTATTTTAAATCTTATGAACTTGCCAACTTCGAACGTTGCTGCGAAAATACTAGCGCATTGGTCAGAAGGAACTTATAATTTGCAATTAAAATTCGCCCATGTTAAATTTGATTCGCAACCTATTTGACTACGATTTCAATTGGAAATTATGAGATGCTGTCATCGGAGAAAGGTGCAAATTTGCAGGGGCATCGAAAATAATACTATCAAGTGATCTGGAGTATTGCAGCGATGTTAAATTTTGTTCATAATCGAAATATCGCGACGCAGCGCCAATTTGAAATCTCAACCACTTGCCAACTTCGACGACTGCTGCAAAAAGAAGAGTGCGTTGCTTACGAGATACTGTTCATTTGCAACTAAATCTCAACCATGTTGAATTTTTTTCGGATCCGTTTTTGGCAAATAATTAGTTTTTCACTTGAAAAATGTAGATGCCATCATCGGAGATAGTTGCAAATTTACAGAGACATCAATGACAATTTTAGTAAGGAATATGCAGTTTGGCAGCGATGTTATATTTTTTTCATAACCGAAATTCGCAAGACGACGTCAATTTCAAAATCTAATCACTTGCCAACTTCGACGACTGCTGCAAAATGAAGAGTGTGTTGCTTACGAGAGACTGTTCATTTGCAACTAAATCTCAACAATGTTGAATTTTTTTCGGATCCGTTTTTGGCAAATAATTAGTTTTTCACTTGAAAAATGTAGATGCCATCATCGGATATAGTTGCAAATTTACAGAGACATCAATGATAATGTTAGTGAGGAATGTGCAGGTTTGCAAGCATGTTAAATTTATTATAGCAGAATTGTATGCATAAATATCGATAAACGATATTTACTGATTTTGCTAGAGGTTTTTGTAGCTGCAAAATTGTCAGTATGTCTTGAAAAATACAATTAAGCGTTTATGAAATTTGCAGCAATGTTAATTTTTGTTTGTGCGAGTTACAGTTTTTTTTCTAGTTTTTGCCATTTTAACAATGTTGCCGACCTTGAAACAAGTTGCAAAATTTTATAGTTTCATTTCTTTTGGTACCTAATGACGTGACAAAATTTCGACAATGTATGAATTATTGTTAAATTTTGCGGAAATAACACCTTTATTCACTGGCCTAAGCGGCGCTTCACCACACCACCTCGCCTCGAATGAAATTTTGATACACACTATGTGAGTATGTTCTGCATTTTTGGACATATAAGTGACATTTGACATTGTCAAATTGAAAAAAAAACTGTTTTATCATAGTATAAGAACGTGACAGCAACTGTAAACTTTCGTATTGACTTACAAGGGTGAAAATACCTTTAGTATAAGGCATCACTAGACTTCACAAAAATGGCGCCTAGCTGTCATTTTGACCCTCTGAGCTGTCAGTGGTATGTCAAGAAAAGCCGAACGTGCCCACGAAATATGGTGAATCCAAATTTCGCTCTAATATATCGAACGGTTCAACAATCAAAGAATTTGACTATGTATATTACGTCAAAACCGATATTCTCTCTTCCAAAGGCTGAAATTAGAAGAAAAACGTCGACATATTGAGAGCGAGAAACGAAGAATGGAAGTAGCAATGAACAAACAAAGACAAAAAGTTGGCAAAGCTGCGTTCCTCCAGGCTGTTTCTAAGGTAAATATATTGTACAGTAGACGGTGTGTGGAGGAAAATGCACTTGGGCCTGGTGTGTGTTGTGTGTGTCAACAAAAATCTATTTCTATGTAGTGACCTGTCTTACAATTGATCATCTTTTCCAGCTAACTGAATTGGTAAGAGATTACCAGTCTAGGTTTATTTCTAATTTCGATTTCGAATGCTTTTACTTGTCTGTTGATATTTCCAGTTTTTTCATAGTTTTATTTAGGTAATTTTCAAACTTATTGTTCCAACGACATTTTCAACCCGTTATTTTAGCTTACATAGAAATAGCATTAGGTTTTTGAATGATTGATCTAGCAAACACCCCACAATTTGTTGAATTGTAATACATTCCAAGTTACAATTTAACACGTACTGGGACTTATACAGTAGTTTTGATTAGTACCTGTACATAAAATATACCCTTATTCATAATAATTTGCACTTTATGTTGTACGAAATGAATTTGTATTTTGGTTGGTTATGCATGTTTGGGGATAAACTCAACTGTGGTTGTTTTGGCGCTCCACGATCTTTCCTCGGATGTACCCAAATTTGTTATATCATTTTGGCTTACGCACAGGAAGTACTTTTTAAGTATTCATTTCATCTCACTAGAATGTTATTGCTTCCAAGAAACATCTCAATCAAACACTTATTGGATCCTAAAGTGAATTTTGTTGGACAAAACAACATTCACAGTACGTTTTCATGCAAAGCTACGGTGATCAAAACTGATTCGAAGATTTTTCTAGAATTACAATTTCTTTCTGTTTTCATACCATGAGATCATCAATTTAGAAAATTTCACATGAAGTACACCAAGTATCATAGAATTTTTCATGCTGGCTAATAATACTGATCATAGGTTTGTTCCAATCTGAAATTGTTATTCGACCGTTATTGGAACAAGAATCTAATGATTGCGCGTGGTTTAAATTTTCATAATTTCTATTACGATCCCAGAATCGCCCCTGTTGGAGCGGATTGAAGTATGTACAGGGTGTCCCAACGATAGAGTAAAGTAGGTTTTATCATATAGGATATGAATAATATCAATATCAATATGCTTCACAGGTTAGGGGTGTAAATAGCGCACATTCTGAAAATATTTGGAAATATACAGGGTGCGTCACAAAAGTATGGCACGCAAAAGTATGATTTTTTTAAATGGAACCCCCTGTATATTAATTGATATTTCAATTCTTTCTTCAATTTGGAACAAAAATTGTGATACAACTAATGTTCCTACATTCAACCGTTATAGAGATATCGCGTTTTAAAAATGGCATTTTTGCAACTTTGACATGCTATAAAACTCAAACTATTCAAGTTAGAGAAAAATGGATTGCACATTCCTATCTTAACTTTTCAAGAGCTATTCAAGGAGATTAAATCCATTATTGTGAAAAAATTTCAAAATGTGCCGAAAAAAGTTGACAGTTGACGTTACCTTCTATCCAAATGACAGAAGAGCTCTTGAAAAGTTAAGATAGGAAAGTGCAAACCATTTTCCTCTAACTTGAATAGTTTGAGTTTTATAGCATGTCAAAGTTGCAAAAATGCCATTTTTAAAACGCGATATCTCGATAACGGTTGAATTTAGGAACATTAGTTGTATCACAATTTTTGATCCAAATTGAAGAAAGAATTGAAATATCAATTAATATACAGTGGGTTCCATTTGAAAAAATCATACTTTTTCGTGCCATACTTTTGTGACGCACCCTGTATGTTTCCAAATATTTTCAGAATGTGCACTATTTACACCCCTAACCTGTGACGCATATTGATATTGATATTTTCCATATCCTATATGATAAAACCTACTTTACTCTATCGTTGGGACACCCTGTACAGTGGAAAGCAATATTATGAATTCACACACAATATTTTAAACAAACCTCGTAAAATGCCAAACTTTGTCATGGTAACACATCACTTTTGTCAAAATGACAAGTCATAAGTAAACAAAAGAGCTGGTTTTTGTCTTTGGGAATGAATATTTCAGCTTGGTTCAAATAATCTTGATACAACAAGCATGCATGGTTTCTCAAATATATTATCCAGTGATGCGGAGGGCGAAGGGCAATTGAATTATTGGCTAGTATGCAAGATATTTATGTAGAAAACAAAATATAAGAAGGTAATAGAAAATACATTAATTGCATCTCGTTTACATCAGATTAGTAAATATATATCACCTCAAACAAATCCCAGCGCAGATACTACACAATACTCACCGCAGTGGCTTGGAAGTTCTCGTTTTTCATGGTTTAAAGCCAAAAATCATCGAAGTAAACAAACGACACGTGATCAGAGATCACATTCGCTGTGTTTGTTATGTTCCACTAGTGCACACTTTTCTACACTACAACACTCAGTGTGGCTTTGTTTGTGAAATGTTTGTCTGTTTTTTAGGATAGAATATCTTATCTAAACTAGAAAAGATATTTTATCCTAAAAAAAAGACAAACATTTCACAAACAAAGCCACGATGAGTGTTGTAGTGTAAAAAAGTGTGCACTAGTGGAGCATAACAAACACACCTATTGTGTTGGTTCATTGCACCTATGCATATTACGAGGGTTGTCAAAAAATAACTGTTTGTGCGAATTCATATGCTTTCGACTGTACTTATCTTAGAAATCGGTTTTTACACCTTCTTCATGATGGAATATTTTCACCCAAAAATGGAAAAAAATGAAAATCTAAACTCATCTATCATAGAATGAACTCAACGTTAATACTATGGAGTTCTGTACCAACCTTTAGTCAATTATCGAAAGAATCGTTCAGGCACCGATTCCCGAACGGTTCCAGATTAGGTTGGAACGGATTTTCTCCAGTGCGCGGGACGATGATCGTTCCAAGTATGGTTTCTGGTCGAATAGGCTTGTTTCTTGATATTTATTTGTAAGTTTTTTATACGTTTTCCAATAATAGTACTTGTCATAAAAACCATAACCCTAATGTTTCACCTCGAAAGCTTTTTGCATTTTCGAAATATAAGTGATTAAAGTTAGCGCGAAATCCATACGGGTTGTGACGTCACACCACTCCCTGGGAAGCCGGCCGCACGCGAAATCCCCATATAAGCGCTCATTTCGTCGAAAAGAGACGTTTGAAATTGAATCAACATTGCGTTTGGTTATGGTTTCGTAAGTTTCTTCATAGTTATTTGGGTTGTGTCACAGCCGTCTTTGTGTACTTTCGTGACTTCATTGGAAGCGGGATACAATAAGGTTGACTCCAGTAATCTCCTAGAGGTGGACATGTTTATGATTATGGACTATTTCAATAGAAATATGGAGTACTTTGGTTCTGAATTGAAGGGAATAAAGCTTCAAAGTTAAGGGAACTTTCTATAATTTATTATTTATTCTAGGTATCATACTGCAGTAAGATAAACAGTGTGTTTCATTTTGATTGGCAACAATTCGGTATTTTATTAAAAATTGGCCGATTTAAATTTTTTTTTTTTCAGTTCATAGTACTCAAAAAGCTCTATCTTATAAAAGGGCACCAAAAACGTGAAAAGTTATTAGGCATTTTTTTATTCAAAAAATGGATAGCGGGCATATTTGAAAACCCCTATAACGATAATTTTGAAATGAAAATTTTACAGGATGCTCAAATAGTCAGGTCAAATTTGGAAAAGTCAATTTTTCTTTCCACCAAGAACCACCAGAAACCAAGCCAACGGCAATATTGAAATATGTTTATTATTGGAAAAAAACGGTTTAAAAATTGATTTGGAAATACATAATTATTGAAAAAAAAATTATTTAACCACAACCAATATTATCAGTCCAAATTTTGTTCAATTATACCAAGTGGCTCAAAAGTTAGAGAGGGGGGGAACTTCATGTCTGCACTGTATATTTGTATGTATATTTCAAATCAGAAAAAAAGTACTATAAAAGATTTTGAAGAAGTTCTCCAGGTTGAAAAATTCGAAAGGGATCACCTTGTATGGTGATACAAGGTGATCCCTTTGAAAAAATCATTAACCTGTCAACATTCACTCAAATGTGTTAACATTTAAGCGTAAAGATCCCTAAAGTTCATGAAAAATCATGAAACCTTTGTATTAACCATATTTCAGTATCTTTCGAAATTAACCGCTCGTTTCAGTGGTGTGGAAAAATATACGGTGAACATTTTCAACAACTGGTGAATATTTTTGCAATATAAGAAAACAAAACCAACGTTTCTTAAAGTTGTGTTTTCGTTTTTCAAATTTACTTAATGTGTGCATTTGCCAGGTTACTTATGCCCACCCTGTATATGAAGGACCCATTCTACTCAACTTACATTAAAGTGATCTTCACAGCAAAACTTACTGCCTTTGTCATCGGTTCTCCGCATTACACGTTGCCACAATCTTCTCAACTTTTGATCGGATGGTAAGGAAATAAACAGTTTATCGGGAGCATTTTTTCCAGTATTCTTGCAATCAGGAACTATACAATATTTTTTCTTAGTCTTTTTTCCACCCATAGTCAACCAAGCAACACAAAAACACACACAAACCCTGTTTGTTTACAGCATAAACACTTTATAAGCGAACAAACCATTATGTCTAATGCAAATACCATATGGCGCCAGAGAAGAGAGAGTGGTGTGACGTAGCATTGTGGCCACGCCCCGTTTTCGAGAATCTGATGTTTGTACCTGTTTTTAAGGGACTAAACGTGCTAGGAAAATTCTGATTTTTTGTACATCGACTATTTTTCAGTGGTACTTTCGATTTATGGAATAAAAAAAAAATTTGAAACAAGCCCATTGAAGCTATTAGAAGTTGATTATGCAGGGAATGAGTGATTAGAAATAAACAATCTTATATTCAACGCAACGTCTATTCAGTTCAGAATATTACAAACGACTTAACTAAAATAGAAATACAACCTTCCGCATGGCACGAAACAAACAAGAAAACCTGCTTGGACGAAAAGGTGTTTTTCGGCTCCACAATAATCAATAAGGAACAGAACTTGTTACGCATCTTCAATATTGGAAAATACAACATTCTCCCTCAATATTAAAGGTGCTTTCAAAGAATAAAATATTCAATAATCTTCCCTTGAACACACTCAAAAAAACTTAACTTAATACTTCCCAGATATGGTCACAGATTTTGATTTTGCTCTAACGGAGTGCCTACCGTATTGCAGTTTGAAATTTCAAATCTATCAAGTAACTTTTCAATATATTGTTCTTGGCTAATTTTTAATTCGCCCTTCGAACGATTTCTGTTAACCTTAATGCCGAGAATATTTGATATCGGTCCAAGATCTTTGATGTGGAAATGTTTATTTAGTTCAATTTTCAAACGTTCTGCCTCTTTGTGGTCATTATAGAAAACAAAGAAATCGTCAACGTAAAGCGCTATAATTATAATTGAATCTGCCAAATGCTTAAAGAAAATGCATGGCTCTATTTTTGATTGCACGAAATTCAAATCCAATAACACATTATTTGCTTTCTCATACCACAATTTGGCTGATTGTTTGAGGCCGTATATGGCCTTTTTAAGTCGACAAACTTTACTTTCTGACCCCGGCTCTATAAACCCTTCGGGTTGACACATAAAAATTTCCTCATCAATGTCACCATTCAAGAAAGCAGTTTCTACATCTAAATGGACTGCTTCTAAGTCTAATTCAGCTGTCATTGCCAATAATAACCTTAAATTGCTAAATCTTATAACGGGTGAAAAAGTTTCTGAGTAATCTACCCCATACTTTTGAGTAAACCCCTTTGCTACAAGTCTGGCTTTATATGTTACTATATCTCCATTATGATCCCTTTTAATTTTGAAAACCCACTTATTTTTAACAATATTTTTGTTGCCAGGTTTGTCAACTAATTCCCAAGCATTGTTTGCCTTGAACGCCTCGAGTTCATTTTTGATAGCATTGTGCCATTCTGCACTTCTCGCGCTTGACAATGCTTCAGAAAGAGTTGTTGGTTCTAAATTGTCAGATATAGTTTACATGGCAACATCAGAATCGTAATCAGTAATACAATCACCATACCTTTGTGGTTGTCTTTTTACACGTAGAGGATACCTAGATTCATGATTTTCAGGTTCACTTTCACTTGTTTGATTTTCGTCTGCACTCACTAGCACTTCACTGTCCTCTTCTGGATTTTCCTCTTGAAGATGAGGAGTCGCAGCTGGCATATCTTCTTGGCCAACATCATCATTTTCACTGTCTTGCACCATCAAGGGAACAGCTTCTTTTGTAGCCGGTTCAACTGGAATCGTTGATGTGCTGTCTGAAAGCTGGTCTTCTAAGAAAACGACATCCCTGGCTATTTTTAGACTGTGATCAATTGGGTCTAAAAGCCTGTATCCAACACTCGTCTCGGAATACCCGACAAATATGTATTCCCTGCTTTTATCATCAAGCTTTTTTCGTTTAACATCGGGAATGTGAACATAACCACGGCATCCAAATATTCTGAGATGGCTCAAATCAACCTTTTTGCCTGTCCATTTTTCTTCTGGGGTTTTACCACGTATTTTCTTCGTTGGTGAACGGTTCAGAAGATAGACTGCGGTATTGGCAGCTTCTGCCCACATTTGCTTTTCACTGTTTGAGTCGACAAGCATTGAACGTACCTTTTCCAATATGGTCCGATTGTAGCGTTCAGCTACTCCATTTTGCTGTGGTGTGTAAGGTACTGTTTTTTCATGTTTTATTCCACGATCTTTCAGGAACTTCCTCAAACGCTCATTACAATATTCTCCCCCATTGTCGGTCCTCAGAACTTTGATTTTTCGTTCTGTTTGATTTTCTACCATACAGCAGAACTCCTTGAAAACTTCTGGAACTTCACTTTTATTTTTCAGAAAATAACAAAATACTTTTCTGGTGTTGTCATCAATCAGGGTAAACAAATATTTTTTGCCACCCCATGATTTCACCTCCATAGGACCTGCAAGGTCTGAATGTATCAAGTCCAGTTTGTTTGGTGCGACTTCTTTATCCTTTTTAAAAGGGAAAGGTTTTCTAGCCTGTTTGCCTTTGATGCAACTCTCACAATATTTTGGATTTGTACTTTCATTATATAACACACCTGTTGCCAAGCCATTTTTCAACAAAGCCATGCTATAATGATTGAGGTGACCAAGGCGTCTGTGCCATACCATCTGAGAATCAAGGAGTTTCGCCACATTCACAGACTCCGCCATGACATCCAGTTTGTAAAAACCATCGACATTCGCTGCAGTAGCTATGGGTTCTCCCTTAATCCGACAATCACCATCATCAATTATTTTGCATCCTTGTGAGTCAAAATGTACACAGTGTCCTTTTGAAACAATCTCACTCACTGACAATAGATTTACTGACAGATTTGGAACATATTTAATTTTTGATATGATCTGTTCAGTTCTATTCGGTTTCAATTTCACAACACTGTTTCCGGTTCCACTGACGGAGAGTTTTGCGTTATCTGCCACAAACACATGCTGCCCTGAGTCTTCATCTGTTAGCTCCAAAAGAAGTTCTCTGTTTCCAGTCATATGGGAGGAGGCCCCGCTGTCAATGTACCAGACTGTATCACGTACATTATTCACACTTAAAGCTGCAGCAAACAAAGCTTTCCGTCCATTTCCACTACATTTATTTTTATTCGGCGTTTCATAGTTGTTTGAAGAACTGTTTTTATTTTGAGAACACTGATTTTTGTAATAACCTTTTTGTTTGCAATTCCAACACCATGGAGATTTTTTAATTTTCTTCGTGACTAGTGCACAGTCACCAGTATGTTTACTATTCTGCCATTTTTGGTCCTGCAGCAATTTAGTTTTCACAAAGTCCGATGTTATGTCAACTCCTGAATTTTCAAGTGCCATAACCATTGGCTCATAATCCGCTGTGAGTCCCTGCAGCATAATAACACCTAGGAATTCATCATCTAGCGGTTTTCCCATGGATCCAAGTTGTTGGGACAGAGCCAGGACTTCATTAACATACTCCTCCATAGTGCCAAAATTTTCCAGTTTGATGGAACATAGATTTCTTAATAATCCTAGTCGCCTATGAAGTCCTTTGTCTTCAAATGCATTTTCAAGGGACTTCCATGCTTCGCTGGCTGTTTTTGCTTGGGTCACATGAGGATACGTCGACTTATCCAGAGAAAGAATTATTTTTGAGAGAGCCTTCTCCTCACGACGAGCTTTTGTAGCACTATCCACTGTTGACGGCCACTCCTCAGTTATGCAGTTCCAAAGTCCGTCTAATTTCAATAACGCACCCATCTGGAACTTCCAGTCGCTGTAATTTGCACGACCTTTGAGCTTGTCAACAGCCACCCCAATGTTTGAACTTTCGTTAACCGCCATTCTATCTTTATCACGACGACGAATGCACAACCCCGTGTACTACCGAACTAATAAACAAAAGAAACGCGTTATCTAATCACTCCCACGAGCCCTGGGCCCATAACCTATTAGAAGTTGATTATGCAGGGAATGAGTGATTAGAAATAAACAATCTTATATTCAACGCAACGTCTATTCAGTTCAGAATATTACAAACGACTTAACTAAAATAGAAATACAACCTTCCGCATGGCACGAAACAAACAAGAAAACCTGCTTGGACGAAAAGGTGTTTTTCGGCTCCACAATAATCAATAAGGAACAGAACTTGTTACGCATCTTCAATATTGGAAAATACAACAGAAGCTTCGGTGCCTACGTATTCATAAATCGAAATCTCTGGAAACGGTTTTTGGAAAACGTACTATCAATTACAACCATTTTTATACAGGGTGTCCCATAATTAGTGGACGAAACTTCATTGTATACTTCCTAATGACTTGGGAAACGAACAAGTTACGAGGGATTACAAAAAACAAAAAATCTCTCGCGAAACAATAATTAAAAAAAAAAAAAAGATATTCTCAAACGCATCTTTTTTTATATTGCTCAAACTAAGCAATGATTCAACGTTTACATGACAACTTTTTCGTTGCTATCTAACAGTAGCCAAGCCCATGATACTAAAACAAACAAGATATGATCACGCGCAGGTTTCGCTGACGTCATTGCGTGTCCAAACCTCAAAATTCATAGGTTACCTAGGTAACTGGGTTACCATGATACTAAAAAAAAACAAGATAAACTCACGCCCATTGAACTCCATACTACGTACCTGGAACGGCCCCGCTTATTATTGAGAGTGAAGCAAGTAGAGATAGCGATAGTTAAGGTTACGGATATCTATCTCTTTCTAACTCAGTGGTCTATATGAACAGAAATCACAATAATACATAGATTTTATATTATTTTATTAGACATATTTGAGGAAAATATTGTATTATTGCTTTGCTTATAGGAAATCGGAAAGAGATTTACTATTCACGTGCCAGATTTATTTTGATCAGGAATAAAAAATGAATATACCCAGACTCTTAACTGAATAAATTGAGTAGATTTGTTACTTGCTACTTTCCTCGCAGAAAAATAGTAGTTTAGTAGACTAGACTGACGATGGGTGATTTTGATTCTGTAACACACGATATCTCTGTCTAACAAAAAATTACATACTTTGACGCTTCGTCGACAACGGCCGGAGCCTTTCCAGGTAAGTAGTATGGAGTTCAATGCTCACGCCATAATACAATAGACCGTGGAAGTGTGACGTCACTGACAGCTACTTTGGGTGAAAACAAACTTTTTGGCCATTTGGTTTATCCACAAAACAATAAACCCTTATCGTGGTTCACTAGCTTATTCTATCTAAAATAATTTTTTGAGCCTCAATAAGAATTTTAAAGCTCAAGTTGAAGAGTATAGAAGTATATTCTGCAATAGTTCATATTTGCGAATGTGGTTTAACGTCCGATTAAGTGATATTTTTTAAAAATTCAAAGACGAATTATTGTTTTCGAAATATTAAAAAAAGATTTGAAAGTTGGCATGTTTTCAAAATGGATTTTGATGGTACCTTAGGAATCCTGAGAGAAGAAGTTATTGGCATTCTAGAAGCTCACTTCGTAACAGCAATTTGGATTAAGGAGTCTCTTTTCAAATGGGAAAATCAATACAGATTGGATCAGAGCTGATGTTTGTTTTTACCCAATTTCGAAATGTCATCTGACAGTGACGTCAACACTTCCACGGTCTATAGGCCATTTCAGAAACCTGTCATCATAACGTCAAAATTGACGACTTGTACCGTAAACAGTACATATATTACAAAAAAAAACAGTTAAATTGTTATTAAGACATAAAAAAAGGGCTAATAATGTGAATATAACTTTCTTTAGCTCTGATAATATGGTCTGCAACTTTGCAACTTCCACTGTGATAACAAAACCTGGCTTTTGAATTTTTGGAAGCATCATTCAAACTAAAACTTTTATAAGCTTTTAACTGCCTATGCAGTATAATAACTTGTGGTAAGCCCCAAATAACTATTTATGTCCATGTTAGTTATCAAAGTCTGGATCATTCTAACTAAAAAGGTGTATGGTGTATGTTGTTTACAATCGAAATGTCTGTTTGTATTAAATCAACATTCCTGGGCCTCTAGCTTCTAAGTTGGCGAGATAATCACTCATTTCATAGCTTTTCAGGATCAGAATCTCAAGAAAACCATATTGCATACTTGGCATTTCTAAAAATGTCTCAGAAAAAGAAGGAAAAAAGTGACAATTAGAGGTTAATGTTTGAGCACTCATTCTTGATAAAAACATTAACTTGTAAATTGAATAAGATTCACGAAAAGAACATTTTGATTTGTTACACAGGGTTCGCAAAAACTTCTAAGACCTTAATTTCTTTTTCAAACAAAATTTTAACTCAATTTGTTTTTGGACAGCATTGGGAGTTGAAATTATTTTATCTTTAATACAGGGGTATCAAAAAGTTTTAAAGGATGATTTTCGTGTTATCAAAAATACTTATTTTGAAAAAAAAAAGAATCCGTGTTTTCCCAAAAGGTGGTATAGTTCCTAATACAGCGTACAAAAAAAAAGTTGATTACCATCAAGCTGTGAGTTCGTGAATAGCTTATCCATGACAAGTTAAACAACCTCTCTACATGGAAAAACATTGTCCGTGAGAGGTTTTTCTTCGGCAGTTCGGAAAATATTTTGATCATGATTTTAGGTTATGTGGTGACCAGCAAAGCTGATATTTTCAGGAATGCTTAACTAGGTGTAGTCATGCTTCAGTATAACATTGTTCCACAAAAATATCAGGCACCTCCACTTTGTCCGACACCTTAAAGATCTTCATTTTCAAGATGATGATGAGATCGAAATAGTTTCCGAGGAGTCGAAGAAAAACCTCCCACGGACAAAGTTTTTCCACCTAGAGAGTTGGTTTTATTCGACACGGATAAGCTTTACACGAACTCACAGCTTGATGGTAAACAACTTTTTTTTTGTACGCTGTATCAAGGACTAGTAGGAATGCATTTGGTGGTTTAGAATTATAATCTACAGTCAAAGTCTGGATAATAAACATCTACACTTTGAAAGATTAGGAAAACTAAAAAGATCCAAGATTTATTTGAAATTTCAGATTTCACTTACAAGCGTTATTCTAAACAACTTTTCTGAATGAAAGTATGCTCAAAAATTAAAAATGAAGGTAGTCCACGCTTGGAAAATATTCAGGTTTTTGAAGTTTTTCCGAACCCTGTATAGAACATCAAAATTTTCTTTTCGTGAAACGTATTTATTTTTCAAGCTATTTTTTTATCAAGAATGAGTTTTGAGTTTGGGATTTTCATGGCATACCCTTCGTCAATCTTCATCAAAATGAATACAACAGTTTCTTTGGTGATGACAAAACGACGCCAATCGAATATGAACGATAACGATATCGTTTAAGAAGAAACTGAGATTTTTAATCCATTTTAAGTGGAATTGGTAATCTATTGGATACTTGCTGTACCTATCGTACCTATATGAATTGATTGAATTTGATTTGCGGTGACACATGGAGGGATCTTGAATGGCTATAGCGTTGGTGTCCCATCACAAAAGATATCATACAGGATGACAATTTTCATATGAATGGCGTTTAATATTTGTTGAACTGATAATGGTATGAACAGTTGGCAAAACACTTTAAGGGCCCTCACACCCACGGTAAGTACCCCTAAATCCTGAAAAATAACAGATATCGCAAAGGTTGCCCCCTTTGATACCTACATTGACTTTTTTCTCCAAGTTTTCATATTTGCAGTTCCGTCAGAACTAACCGTTCGGAACCAGTTCGTAACCGACCCGCGAAAACAGCTTCTATCAGTTCAATAAGTATTAGATGCTGTTTTTTTAAAAATGTCAACCTGTATTTGAGAATCGTGGATAGGAAATAGCGGATTTCAAACAAGACTGTACGAATGAGCTTGAATACGAACTTTTTTTACATCATGTTGTATTCAGACGATTCAGTAATGGAGCAACTTTTGTCGTCATTTCAGTCACTTGAAGATTCATTACAAAATTCCATTCAATATTCATTTTTAATTTTATATCCTGATAGTTCCTCTCGGTCTACTTTGTTATGAAAACGTACTAGTCTCTTAGGAATAAAGTTATCTTGACTTGTTGATCACATAATATGAATACCACGACTTACCAGCAATAATGTAGTAGCTGCACAACTATTTCACCAAAAGAGTTGTATCACTGATAGCACTGGTTTCGGGTGACTGAACCAAATGTAAACTAACTTTCAGGGCAGAGGTAATTTACTAAAATCACCCGAGACATCTAAAGAGGCTGCCGCTGAGTCCCCGGACTCGGCGAGCCCTGGCCCCAGTGCCGAAAAATCTCCAAGTCCTACCCCAGTCTCCGTCTCCTCAAAGCCAAAACCACAGAGGCCATTTACCTTGCAGGTATTTTGTATGGACATTTCATCATGCTTTGCTTGTGCTTTTTATCAGCTGCCAAGCAGAGCAATAGCGCCTTTTTTGTCTGCTTATATATTTTTATGGATAGACGATATGGTTTCAAATAGATTGAAAATTAGGCTTAAATTTTCGATTGCACTATATATAAAATAATCCGTTATCAGACAATTATTATTGGATTACTTTTCGTAAAATCATCTAGACTAATAATTATTCCCGGACAATCAATCCCTTATTAGTTTAAAAAATTGTTCAATACATCACGTTAACACTTTCGCTGGAATATTTTAAAGCACAGCTTTATAAGAAAAACATTTTTATTATTAATTGATCCTTACTGACTATGTTTTCAAACGACGATGTATTTGTAATTGACACCTGTGAATTAACCATGGCATGTTACTAGTTTATATATGTTTTGAATGTATTTCATGTATTCATTGTAAATGTTCCATCAACTAACCCACACATTGTCCTAGAAATGTTCAATTTCATCATTATATTAAAGACAGATTTTAACTTTGCTTTGCTTTGAAGGAAATAAACGATGACGCTTCGACTGTAGAAAAAAAATGGCTTGAAGATACAGCACCATTTATCGAAACACGTAGGACTCCAGATCTGGAGAATATGGATTTGGAAACGTATCAGCAATCCTTAGCTCAGTAAGTATTTTTTCTTACAAAATGTAACGCGATGGCTTAGTTTTCGACTCAAATATGAACGTGTATGTACGTAATCAAGTTTATTGCCTGGTTCACATTCAATTTCATTTCGAAGTGAAACTGTCTAATTTTTGCTTGGCAAACGGGAATCATAGGTTACCATCCACATGGAATTTGGCGTAAGAGTGGCTTTGAACACAAAGTCAATGTGGATTGGATATTTTGATTCCCGTTTGCCAAGCGGAAATTTAACAGTTCCAATTCGCAAACAAATTGGATGTGAATCTTCGTGTTCCCAACTATACCCATGTCCATTTTCTCACATTTTCTGACGATCAGAAGAATAATTGATTGACGAATATTCATTATTGTTCGCCTATAGTTGAATCTTGAAAACAATGATTTTATAGAATCGTATTTACTGTAGAAAAGAGGACATGGGTACAGATCAGACGGTATTTTTCAATTTATAACCCTTGAATGTTTTATTTGATAAGAAATTCGACTGATTTGATATCAAACCGATGTAGTCTAGTGGAATAAAGTTAATTTTAAAATAAAATCATAATATTCAATTTTCTTTTTAATGGAAGTGGGTAAAATATGTGTTTTAATTTTTTCATCTGATTTGCTCCAGAATCGGAATCTGGAGTCCTTTGTGGATTCTAAACAATTTTTTTAAATAAAATTGCTCGATATCTTGTCGTCGAATTAACCTATTTTGTGACACGAAATTGAATTTTTTTGAAAATTCTTGCTAAACCAAAGAACTCATGAGATGTATCAATATTTATTTCTTGGTTACCGGACATGCACAAACTATCCCCGAAAAAGTTTCTTAAAAATATAAACAGTAAAAAAAAACCCATATTATTATGTACCCAACTTTATGACGGACACTGTATAAGAACAAACCAAGTTTCATCACCCCGTAATTCTGAAGTTGATAAGATTCGCCCAACCAATTCCAATAATTTCTGATTTTCCATATTCTAACAAGATGTCCTCTGATACAAATATACAGGGTGTTCTGGTGATCATGTTACTCACGAAAATAAGAAAAAAAGTTCATATGACCATGGGTCCGGAAATGCTTCCTCAGGGAGCTAGGGCACTTCGAAAATGATCTTTAAAAACTACCCTTTGTTTTATAGCTTCGGTACTACTGTAGTAGCTATCGCCACCAATTTTGAGACATGAAATCTAGTTGGTAGGTTCATCAATAATTGTAGCCTTCCGGATTTTGTCACCTTTAACCAGGGGCGTACAGACCAGGGGGGTATTTGAGTAAAGAAGGAAGCGTTTCCAGACTCATGTTCATATGAACTTTTTTTTTTCGTGTGTTTCATCTACCCTAGAAGTGTGTAACATGATCACCGGAACACCCTGTATAGGGTGTAAATATACAGGGTGTTTCCTAACCTCTGTGACAAAATGAAAAAGGTGATTCTTCGCTTAATTTGTGGTATAACTTTTTTCGAATTTCGCTTTGTTTCCAAAATACAGGTTGTTTAATTTTTTTTTTGATTAGTTTTTTATTTTTAATTAATTTATCTTTTACTCGATTTTGTTGAAGTTTGGTAACGGTATTTATAGTGATAACGGGCTCATTTTGCCATGAACAAATAAAAATTATCGAATACAGTGGCGTCCCGAGCGGCACTTCAACCAATATTATTGGGAAAAAAATGTACGCCACTGACTTTTTGTGTCATTTTTATTTTTTTCTCAGTTATTCAACTAAAAACGCAACTTTTTGATCTCTTGAATTTTTATCGTATCTTGCCTAATTTTTGAGATAAAAAATTAAATATAGTTGAGTGAGTTTTGACGCAAAAAGTAATTTTATCGCTGATGTGCAATCAATTATAATCATTTTATTGGAGAATTCAAAAAAAAAAGTTAAATAAACTGCTAAAAATGTCCTCCACGAGCCAGTAAACATCCATGTACACGACGTGCTAAGTTATCTCTCACCACACGGAAAATTTCGGGACTGGCGGAAATCGTATTGAATCTATCAATAATACGCATTCGTAGGTCTTCTTCGGATTGAATGGGAGTGCTATAAACAAGTTGCTTAAGATGTCCCCAAAAATAAAAATCTAATGGATTCAGATCCGGTGAACGTGGTGGCCATGGGTGAGGTCCTCCTCTGCCGATCCAACGATCAGGATATTGCTGATCTAAATAATTTCGAACACAAATTGCAAAGTGAGGGGGAGCGCCGTCATGCATGAACCACATTAGAGATCGCGTTCTTAATGGCACTGCTTCCATCAATTCGGGTAATTCATTTCTAAGGAAGTTGTAATAGACCTCACCAGTAAGTCGATTTGGGAAAAAATACGGTCCAACTAAGACATCTCCAATAAACCCTGCCCAAATATTGAATGAAAATGTATACTGGTGATGTCCTTCGACGATAACATGAGGATTCTCTTCTGCCCAAACATGGTTGTTGTGAAAATTCATTATTCCATCTCTAGAAAAATTGGCTTCATCGGTAAATAGTACTTTTGCCGAAAAATGAGGTACTCGTAAAGAAATTTCTTGAAACCAGTTACAAAAATCAAAGCGAGCTGGAAAGTCTCTGGGCAACAAAGCTTGTATTCTTTGTATGTGGTAAGGATAAAGTAAATAGTCTTTTAAGATACTCCAGACTGTTTTGTGACTCACATTTAATTCACTTCCAATTTTCCTAGTACTTACTCATGTTTGGAGATTCTTCTACCATGATCAAGACTTCTTCCTCAAGTTGGGCGGTCCTAACCGTAAGTGGTCGGCCGCCTATTTGGCTTTTTGCAAAACTACCTGTTTCCTCTAACCGGAGATGTAACCTTGTAAATGTTGCCGAACATGGTACTTGTCTATTAGGAAAACGTTCTGCATACAAACGTCTCGCCTCTCGGGCATTTCCATCCGCTAAACCGTACATAAAATGCATTTGAGCCATTTCTTGATTGGTAAACTCAGCCATTATGAAGAGAACGTAATTTATTACGAATAAATTGAAAAACAATAGTTACTTAAATACATTATTGGAAACTTTCATACAGTAGGCAAATGTCATGAAGAAAACAAATAATGTGGTTGCCATGGATCGAAGCAAAAAGCCTACTTTGCATCATATTGTTATTTTTGTGTAGTCCAGAGACATGCAATAAAGTTGTTTATCTAAAAAATTACGCAAAATTTCAGGAAACCATATTAGCGATTTTTTTAGAAAATATCAGTGTGCGCCACTGGATTCAGCATCCTTTAAAATGGGTCTATACAAATTTTCAACCGAAAATATCAAGTTGAAAAAAATTAAAAATTCGCACTTTAACAATCTTTGATTCTATCAAAACAAATAAAAATGACATAAAACTAAAAATTTGCAACTTCTACCAAACCACCATCAACTTCAATGCATTTATAATTTCTCTCGTGATATAACAAGGTAACACACCAGCTGCTACACATCATTGTTGTTTACATCCGCTTTAGAAGAGTTGTTATAACTATTACTGTTTTCCATTGCAATTTGTGTCATTTGGTGTTCCATTGATAAAACAATGATGAACACAAGTGTCTAGTGTTATGTAAAAAACGAAACGACGTGAAAATCTATCATTCTACTTGTGAGTCAAAACAAAAAAATAATTGCCATAATATCATAAAAATGTATTCATCTGACATTCATCATAAATAGTTCTGCATTTGTTCTAAATCTAAAATGCAATCATCAGATATCATATTTCTTCAGTCGTATACGAGGTTGGTCAAAAAATATGATTTTTTTCCCAGAAGTAAGGTACGTTTATTTTTGGCACAATCGAAAATTGTTTTTAAAAAAAGTTTGCCAGAACTAGAGAACACGTTGAAATGATCTGGTATCGACCGATTCACAATGGAAAATAATTTTTTGTAAATTCTCATCTGATTTGGAGTTTCAAAGTACTTAATAATTCTGGGCAGTATTCACATTTTTTGACATACGACTGAAAAAAATTGAACCTGATGATTGTATCTCACAAGAACAACTTTTTTCGTAAAATTAATAAAAAATAGGTTTTCCCCATGTTGCCAACCCAAGTATACACACTGTATAAAAAACGTATAACAGTTTTTTGATGCTTTTGTCGTATTGACCGCTCCATCGCGTTCCCTGGCTCCCCCTGTTTGTGTACATTTGTCATACCATTCAACGCTTAAGGTATAGGCGTTATTTCTTGTTATTAAAAGGCTATGCATTATGACAGAAAACTAAAAACTATTTATTTGGGTAGCTACTTGATTGACAAACAAACCTTGCTTGAAAAGGGAGGATGTTATTATATTTAGCTCGTATTTTCTAAGCAATTTTTGTTTTTAGTATGAACACTAGTCTCTCCGATATCCAGACTGATATCCAAAGATTGGCAGCTCAGCAAAACCAAATACAAGCTCAGCAACATCAAAAATTGATAGCAGAGCAACAACGACAAATTATGCAGCTTCAGCAGCAGCAGCAACAATACCAGACTATCCATAGGCAGCATTCACAACCGCCTCCCCAGACCCAGTACTTTTCTCCTCCTTCCAAATATCAAAGTCCACCTAGTAAGTAACACTACTTCTGCTACCAAACACACTTTTTCATCACTAACCAAGAATATAAGTGTATAACGTAAGATTTTTTGTTATAGGTTTTTCTTCGCCTCTTCAATCCTCAGCCAGTGCACCGCACGTGCCTCAAACCTTGTTTTCTCAAGCGCGCGTACCGGAGCAACCTCAATTTTTCCTTCACGACAACCCTTCTCCACCCATCGTTACTCCACCTAGAAGAACATGGGGCCAACCTCAGCCGCAACCACCTCAAGTAATGTCGGATCCATATCAGCCTCAACAACCAGAGCTGAGAACTTGGGGTAAACCCCAACCTGTACAGGTGGAAAGCAGTCCTGGAGGATTTGTGTTGCATCATGGCGGTGACAGGAATGATAAGTAAGAAAAATGTTCATTAGGGGATATTCTACTACCGCGAATATTAAATTTAGATCATAACATCTCACGAATCTTTTTTCAATGATGAGAACAATCGATGTCAAATAAGTTATAGATAATATCGATAGATAAACACATATATTTTCAACTTCTTGTTCAATTGGCTCTCTAATACAATTAAAAATTGAAATACTAATCATCACAGTCGAGATACAGGGTAAATTTTGAAACTGGACCAAATCCGTTTTGTTAAATATTTCAGAAACTGTCCATTGTAGAGACACAGTTTAAATCTGGACGTTACATAATTTTTTCTATTTTACCATTATGATGTCTTCAAAATGTGTATTCGAAGTTTTGTATTCGACTAATCACAATCAACTTATTTTTTTTCGAATAAGGAGACCTTTCTCCATACCCAATAAGGGACTACACAAGTACTAATGACGACGTTTCGCCCCTTTAAAATGACATGACTAGGATTTTTTACAAGATGATAAAATGATAAAATAAGAGCCGTATCTTATTTTATCATTTTCGACGGGAAGAGAAAATCGCAAATTCACTTCATCTCGGGCGCCACCCTTTGGATTAATGTGGTAAAAGGCCCACAGTGCCTATTGGGTAGCTTTTATACAGTGGAGAATGTCCAGGCGTTCGAGGTCTTCAAAATTCCGCTCTGACATGTACCAATGAACTTTTCATTAAAACACGGGTTGCAGAAAAGAAATCACTGTATTGTCCGTCTGTTTATTATACAGCGTCTGATTCCAGATCAGCAGTTAAAATAAATAAAAACAATCTCTCCGAACGGCAGAGGGAGATTATCAGAGAAATGAATGGAACAGTTTTTACAGCAGATTTTTCAGTCAGAAAAGTTTATGAAAAGTGTGTGACGACGTTTTGACCGCGGTAAAACAGCAGAAATAAAAAAAAATGTGTCCGGCCGGCGACGTAGGGGTACGTGTGGTACGGGCCACAATACGAATATAGACAAAAAATGTGGGGCGGACCACAGCAGAAACGAGAAATAGAAAAAAGCGACGTGCGAGTCGTTTGTCGGAAAACGAAAATAAGAACGGAATTTGATACGACCGCGCTTGAAAAGTGTACCGGAACGTGACTGAGTGAGTTTTTGTTGATGGAGTTTTAACGTAATTAGCGCATGATTGGAAATAGAAGAACAGTTGAATTAAAAACAAAACGTTGTGACAGTTTTTGGTGCAAATAACATGTCCTTAACAATTCGTATGAAACCTCTGAATTTTATGGCGGTAAATGATATAAATACCCCTGAACTTTGAGTGGAATATACTTGACGCCAACAACATCAGTGAGTATATAGACGTACGTAGAGCTTAGCTTGATTACTATAATCGTAGTACGAGAGCGTTGCCAAATTGTCGAGATTGGCTTACTTATGTGTCTCCAAATAATTAAGATAACAGTTCTATTCAGGTTTATTAAAATTTGTCCACATAGTTTTTTTTCTGTTATTGCTAACGAGAAAATTGATATTTGCACAAGTTGTGTTTTCTTCCTCATATGCTTCTTGAACAAATAATAATAATATACAATTTTCTCAATAATTGATGCAATCAATTTATCATTTTAATAATGTAGAATGTAGCCATGTTCTTTTTGTCTGTCCATACAGAAAATCATGATTATGACAATTTATCAGAGTTTTCAAATATCCTACAATTTTTGAGGATTAATGATCATCTAAACACGGCAACCTAGCTTTTTCGACAAAACCAGAAATAATCGATCAGACAGCTTTGCTCATTCGTAAACAAGTCCGTGAAAGGCGGGATTTCTGGTGTACAGTACATAGTTGCCAACAATATTAACGCAGATTTTGGTGAAATGCACGTATCCAAATACAAATGCGTTATTGCCAACAATAGCTCAAAACCCATTCTCTTTCTTTGTCGTTCTCATTGCACGAAAGGCGTCAAAACAAACAACGAATAATGGATGAGATTCCTGGTCTAGTAGTATACAGGGCTTTTCACTTAAAACTCCGCACGTCAATATCTCGGAAACGAATAGGAATATTTGATTTCTGTGAAAAGTAGTCAATGTATGGGGTCGGGTAGTTATTTTCCACAGTTGAAAAAATTCGACGCCTACCAAGAGTAAAGCGTCGCGACGCATCGAAAATATTAATCGATTGCAGGGACTTTGAAATTACGCGCATGCAAAAGTACGAGTTATTTATAAACTTTTTTGTTATTCAGACGAACTCATTTATTCTACTCAGTTTTGAGATATACAGTGTGTCCAAGATAAGGATGTCTATCATGGGGATCTTGAAAACCGTGAGAGATACAAGGTCGGTTAAATTAAGGCAAAGTTGCGTATTTTGATGCTTAACAAAATGCCGTTTTAAAAGCCAAGAAATTCCGACCAAGTCCGAAATTATCCGAAAAAAACCAACATTTTTCAAAATTGATTACATTTTTTTCTGACCACATTTGAAGAGATATTTTGAAATGAATGGAACTTCTTCATTGCCACTTCTTGCCCTTCACAAGATAGCGTTATTAAATTGAAGAACCGACGTTTCGTCTATGAGCAGCCATCATCAACTTTGTTTTTTTAAATACGGTGCTGGATTTTTTATGACGGATTTTGAGGGCCTCTCATGTTCCTAAACCAACAATGTATCGCAATTATTCAAAAAAATTATGTTGATGGATTTTTCCATAAGAACTCATGTGTTAGAGAGAGACAAAAATACATTTTTAATAGGATGCCACGAATAATAAGGTAATGCTGTATCCGCCCTCTCTAAACAATAGGCGGATTTTGGCGTTAACCAGGTTACGAATTTTCTAACCTAACTTTTCTTCGCATTAGGGGCAAATTGCTTGGGAGGTACCTAATCAAGTAGTTACGTTATACCATGAATAATACTTTTAGTAACCAGAACGTTTTGGGGTTTGATCCCGAGCTGGTATCGATACAGTAACCAATTACTCACCAAACCTGGTAACAACAAATCGTTACCTGGTTGACGCCAAAATCCGCCTGTTTTTTGCTCTCGGTGACTTAAGTGAGAGAAAGATTCATTCCGATGCGCTTGGTACTATGAAAAGTGGGTTTGATAATATGATAATTGAACGATTGTGTCACGGAATCGTAACGTAGACTGTTCCGGACAATAATAATTATTAGAAAATTGATTGAGTTTTTGAATTTTAGTTTTAGAGGTTTTCAGTGGTTTTTCTGGACTAAGTTTGTCCTAATGAGTGCTAAAAAAAATACTTCAAAAATGAATTATATAGAAAAATGGTGGGTCCATATGGACCAGTCAGGCGCTTTCTTGGTGACATTAATTTACAAATAAAATACATTAATTTTTGAATATTGTGTGTATTTAAGTTATTATTCAGGAGTTTAATGAAAATATTCGTATGGGTAGATGATATGAAAGCCCTTGTAACAGTTAACAAAAACACCAACTCCATTTACATTATATTATCCCTTCTTTGGTGCGGGACACCGCTTTGTTTTGCGTTCCGGCAGTGGATTTTTATTATCAACAAGCCTGTTCTGTCTTATATTAGCACGGCATCTTTCACCTCCATGAGCAGATAGCCTTCTTCCTTGGCTTGGAGGATTCCTACACCTCGTTGAAATCGGTTAGGTTCTTGTGGTTGCCAATGATCTGTTCGGATGAAAGATTTATTTTATTCGCTAATTGTTTACACCAAGGTGGATCTTCCAAGTGGACAAGTCTTTTATATCCTACTCGACTCCTTGGAGGTCACGTTGACCAAGGTTGTCCACAAACTGACACACACTGACATAATCAAAGGTCGATAATTCAATAAATTTCACAAAACAGGTGTTGAAAGAATGACCATTTTAAAAACTTTATCCGATAATAATACTTTGTCATTCATTTCTAGAATATACTAAAAACGACTCACACCAATCAAAACTAGTGAATTTTGTCTATTGCACAAATTCACTCAAATCAAACGTCCGCCACCGTTAACTAAATCTCTAAATACGTACAAAAACTCTATGACACGTTTGAAAATATACTGGCACGTTTTTTTTTCTACCTACTGGAGTTTATTCGTCCGCTTAAAAATAAAGGCGGGTTTAAATGGGTCCATGTGGACCCGCCAGGCGCCAATTTGTTAAGACGCGGCGCACGGGAAACGATACTTGAGCGAAAATAGATTTCTGCATCGTTGCAACTTTGTTAAGTCATAATTTGATGGGCTAAAGACAGATGCCCCTAGTATCAATACTTTCAGTACAGTAGTCCATGACCTACAGTATGTCGGGCGACGGGGTATCTAATAGGTGAAATGAAACAAAAATTTAATTTTTCGAGAAAAAGACATTGTTTTTGAAAATTTCTGCTTGTTAAACAAAAACGATTGTCGTCAAAAAGTCGAAATTTTGTACAGGGTCTTCAAAAAGTTGGAGTTCCGATATTCAAAAGTTTTCAGAGAAATTTTACTTCTGATCATTTTAGAAGTCTCAGATTTTGCGCACGAATCATAGAACAAAAGACGGAGTCTCCAGTACGTCGCAGAAAAAATGAACATTAGACGTGTTGGGTACTGTTTTCCTCTTGAAATAATTTTAAATAAATAAATGAGTACTCCTTGCTTCATGGTTAACATTGACATTTGTACACTGATAAAATATTCATGTTATATTTTGCTGAAAACTTGAGAATATGGGTTCTAAACTCTTGAAAGAAAAAATGATTCTTCATCTTTTTAAAGACCCTGTATAGAATTTCAAACGTTTTCATCGACAATCATATTTTTTCAGCAAGTTCTCATTTTTACCAAAAATGATTTTTTCTCGAAAAATAAAATGTTTGGTTGATTTCACCTATTGGATACTCCATCGCCGGACATACTAGGTGTGTTTGTTAATTCGGTGTAGGATAGTGTAATGTAGATTGAAGTAATGGCTACCAGTTTAAAGGAAATTCACCAAACGCGTTAGTACATTTAGTGAAAATATTCTATCCTAAAAAACAGACAAACATTTCACAAACAAAGCCACACTGAGTGTTGCAGTGTAAAATAGTGTGCACTAGTGGATTATAACAAACAAACCTACTGTATATCAGTGCAATCGCTTGTAAAATGTAACGCCGAGAAAGTAAGCTTTTTTGAAAAAATCTATGGTATGGGTATGGTAAGAATAGTCTTTGTAATTGTTTATAATGTCTCGAATATGATAGAATAGAAAATAACAAGATTCTTTCTTTCTTGTTCTTATTTCTGACTTTTTACTGAAAAATTGTATCCTGGAGTAAGTTTGGCGGGGGTAAGATGGCGACTCCTGATAAAGAAGAGATTGAGAAAAAAATCTAGAAAAGATTGATCATGAAAATAAAAAGGAAACAGAAAACCCATGATGAAGTATTTTAATAAAAAAAAAAGGTTTTAACGATTCGAGTCGAACCCTACCAACAAAATAAAAAAAGAAAAAAAATGATGACATGAGGCGTTCACTTCGTACGAGAAGGTTATCTCTGCACTTGATCGTCATCTTGCCCCCTAGGCTCGTCAACTTACTCCAGGTGCAAGCAAGGTGATGAAAATGGGTTTTGTTTATTTTTTTTCTTGTATGTTTTCAAAGATTAAAGTTTCGTTTGGTTTCCTCAAAGTGTTTCTTAGCCAAAATGTTGCTTCATTGTATAAGGGTATTTTTCTAGTTAAACTTACGTATCTGTATTTTCTATGGAGTTTTTTTCCCTTACCATCGTCATCTTGCCCTACTCTTCCCTATACCAAACTTTTCCACAAAACATAAAATAGCAATGCCAGGTGCGTATTTAAAATAATTGAGTTGATGGTAGATGGTGAGAAAAAAAAATCGTTTGCTGAATCAGGTGGTAGAACGTGAACAAATTACAAACACTTTCCAATTTAAACTATGTTCTTAAATATCAGCATCAAAAATGGCCTTTTCTTTCCTTTAACCGATACTGCAGTACTTAACATTTTCAAAACATAGCAATCGTGGTATCACTTGGAGCGGACTCCTGGTATAATTGATTGAACACGATCTCTTAAGTTGTGAATATTTTGGCTTGTGGTCATAAAAGTTTGATTTGATACACGCATTAGCTTTTGACTTGCAAGATCTAAGTTGAAAGCCTAGTGTGAAATGGTTTTGTAAGGATCTATATTTTTTATATTTATGCAAATAGAACATTGTGATTGTGTTGGAAAATGAATATTTATTATCATTATCAAATTTCATAATTATTATTTTATTTAAATCGGTTCCAATCTTCAGGTATGGTCAAGAACGACTTTACGAAACTCCGACAAGACCAACCGATAATAGGTATCAAAACGGGGAGCACGATAGAACACTCAACCACTCCAACAGTTTCACGCTTAGTCAGAGGCATTTGGAACAGGTAAAATACAATATCACGTTTATTGCATCAAGTTTTATTCATTGACGAGTTTTTTCGTCCCTCTTAAAAAACGGGGCCATACCATAATTCGTCTCTACATTTTTTAGGCACAATATGGCACAAGTCATAGCACTCCATCTGCTTCGCCTCAACATCGAAGTACCGTCAATGTGCATAGACAGATATCCCAGCTGCTTGATGATGCGCAATCAAGTAAACGGCAAGTCCCACCTGTCAGCTTGCAGTCTCTGGACATGAGTAGACCGATAGAAAGAGAAAGAAAAGTCAGCATAACACATGCACCTGTGGCAGCTCCCCCTGCGGACGATATGGAACCTCAAAACATCTCGTTCATAGGAAATAGTGAAGATGTTGCCCTTAGCGAAAGTAAGTGGTGTTTTACTATGAAAAAATTGTTCTTCACGCTCCCCGAGAATTTTCCGGTTGATTTTCGACGGGGTGAGAAAAATCGTGATTTTTGCATTACTAGGGCACCACCCCCTGAATTCACGTGGTCGAGAGGCCACACTGCCTGGGTAGCTTTGAAACAGTGGGTAAAGTCCAAGCATTCGTTGTTTTCAATATTCCACAAATTTCCGCTGTGAAATGGACTACTGAACTTTATAATAAAAAAACGGGTGTTGAGAGAATAAATCAAACAGTCTATCATTCGAAAGTATTTAAGAAACTATCTCAAGAATGTTAGATCATATTGAATCCCACCCGGTTAATTAATTTACAGTAATTACAGTATTGCACATTCACTCTGCTCTGTTATGATCTTCCAACTAGCCTTTGGCACCTCGATATAGCTTGAATTATGCAAGTATCCTTGCAGTCGAGCAGCCAGAACATATAGATAGTTGTTTGTTTGATTCATTGAAAACCAAGTTTGACCGTTTCGGGTAAAAATTGAGCAGTGCATTATTAATTGTTAGACGGCAAACATTAGTTTAGAGAAAATAGGGGTTCTCGACATATAATAGAAAGTTCTCGTGTCTTTAACGCTACGATAATATAGTAAGCACGAGAACAGTACAATTAAACGAGTTACGGGAAAAAGTGAATTACTCGGTTGATAACGGGAAGAGAATTCCGAAACGACGGCAAAATGAATCTGAAAATTCTGTATTTTCGTTATAGTGTATAGTATAATTGTTTTTTGGTTCAATCGTATAAAAATGTGAAAATATTTTAACTTAACACTTATCATGGATGATTTATGAGTATTTCATTTCAATTTCAGGCCTTAGCAAACTAAATATTACCTCAGGTAGTCGAACGTATCGTATTCCCTCCCCCACCCGGCCTTTGAAATCGCGTAGTGTTCCATTCCAGCCGTCCCCTTCACCACCAATGGAATCTACCATGCCTCTTGCGCAGGTCAGCAGTTTAGATGGAGATCCAACTGCAGAAAAAGGTAAGATCATCATCCGAAAACTGAGACTCTTCATAATTTTGAAGACATTTGAACGCAACTCGTCTTAATAAATGTTTTAAAATTCAAAATGTAGGAAACCATCCAACGCATCTTTTTTGTAGGATTCTATATAAGTTTTGATGATGAACAACCAAAAAGGCCTAAACCAGCACTACGTAGCAAAAGAAACTCTCCAAAAAAGGAGAGAAGCTATGTTGAAAGCGCTGAAGAAGCTATTGATCGAAGGGAAGCCATAGCGAGGTAATTTAATTCATCTATATGCATAATATAGTTTAACCATTGTCTGTTGTCTAGATTGGAGAAAAAGAAGCAATTAGAAAGAGAGTTGGAGGAGGATAGGCTTAGGAAAGATAGAAGAGAAACTCTTTTGCAGCAAGAACAAGATAGGTTAAGACAGAAACGCGAAACTAGTCAAGAAAGGCAAAAAGTAGTTGCCGCTAGTGCTTTAGTGATAGGGGAGCAGAATGATGCTGATCCGGTAAGTTGAGTTCCATCCTTCTCATTTTGTGAAACGAACACTTAATTACTTCAACAATATTGCAAATCGATTAGATTATATATATGATCGAGTACAATGATCAATTTTTAAAACTATTCAAGGGGTGTTTTTTTTACCAAAGCGTAGCTTTGACAACATTTTATTCATGACTAAGAGTTTGTTGATTTTGCTAAATCGAGACAGCGTTGTTTTTTATTTCAGATTTTTTATATTCTGCCACTTGTATAATAATATCTTGGTATTTGACTAACGATCACCGCCAGTAAAAATTGGCTACAATGTTGATCCCTATTTCTCAGGATCTAGTCGATGAAAGAGAAAAGAAAAAAGAAAGAATAATGTTGTTATCGTTACAACGGCGACAACAACAAGAAGAAGCCAAAGCTAGGAAAGAGGCCGAGGCGCAGAGACGAAGAGAAATAGAGAAGGAAAAAGAAGAAGAAAAAGCCAGACGGAAAGAAGAACAAGTGGCTAGAAGGGCTGCCATTCTAGAACAATACAAATTGAAGAAAGCCATAGACGAAGCTGAACGAGAGGTGAGTCTATTCAATTGAGTTCTATAAGGCTTTAGAGCAGGAAAGCTTCAAAAATAATGGCACCTTCTTCCAATTCTGGACGTATGTGTCAGAAATTCACTGTTCCGCTATCTTTGTCAAATTATATTCTGTTTCAGTCGCCGAGCGTTTGGCTGTTGCCGATTTTGGCAAATCTTCATGAATATTTTCATTATGAAAATTCCTCTGTTTACGAAATTGATTGATAAGACATGATACAATGAAAATTAAGGAGAATTAGAATTGTTCATTTTTCAAGAAGGTGCATCATGGTTCACTTTTCTTTATTACCGCATAATGAGACACATTTAAAACCATGGTTTCGTGTGAATAAACCAATGTTGAAGCTGCATTGAATATAGGGTACCTATACATAGTGAATATGAGTCCTAGTATACGGCAACGCTGCCTTGAAAAGCACCTTTTTTTCAGGTATCGATTTTGAAGGTAGTGCGGCGATGCCAATCAAACTTGACTTGAAAACTGATTGTTTCTTTTATTCTGGTGGTTGTGAAGTGTTATATTGTGACTTTATTTGTGCAAAATGGTTAGAGTGTGCTTGCTGTGTCAAAAACTGGATCTTGAAATTTCTCCAATTATTTATATTTCTCAAACTTTGAAGCAGGGAATTATACAGGGTGTCTCAAAAAAAGTTCTCATCATTTAGGGGTAGACTCTACGACCCAAAATTGACAAAAATCACTCATCTCAAAATTTCGGAAAATGCCTTCTTATGGAATGATGGCCATTTTGAATATTGAAATCAGGCAATTTCCGCCAGTAAAATATTTCACTTGGAATTATTGATTTGAATCCAGTAATTCTTGATGAAGACATACAGTGCGGCTCTAAAAGTTCCCCCCCCCCCTTTTTTTTAATGTGTGCACCAAAAATTTTGAAACTTGGCGTACTTTGATTGCTGTCGGAATACTACTTTTTGATGTTACTGACGTGCTTTTAGTATTCAAGATGGCGGCTGGGCGCCATTTTGAAACATTTTTTTAAATGGAAAGGGGGGTCGTGTGACACCTCATTTTGAAGATCCTGATGAGTACTTTATAACCCTAGAATATTGAGTCGATATCTTCAAGTACTACAAAATGGCGGTACATTCAATTACTGCATTGATACATACACTTTTTTTAAAAAATCGTCAAATTCAATTCAAAAGATGCTTTTTTGACATTTTTGTCATTTATTCCTAACCCAAACTTTATGTCAAGAATATTTCCAGCATCTTTTGAATTGAATTTGACGATTTTTTTTTTAAGTGTTTGTATCAACGTAGTAATTAAATGTACCGCCATTTTGTAGTACCAAAAGATATCGACTCAATATTCAAAGGTTATAAAGTACTCATCAGGATCTTCAAAATGAGGTGTCACACGACCCCCCTTTCCATTTAAAAAAAATGTTTCAAAATGGTGCCCACCCGCCATCTTGAATACTAAAAGTACGTCAGTAACATCAAAAAGTTGTATTTCGACAGCAGTTAAAGTATGCCAAGTTTCAGAATTTTTGGTGCACACATTTAAAAAAAAGGGGGGGGACCTTTTAGAGCCGCACTGTTTAATAGTAAATTTCTAATGTCAAAATCCATTTGTCACATAAAATCGTAAACTGGAGTGAAAAGTCGAAAGAGTGGGTTTCAAGTAAGGCAAGAAGGTATAGTTATCAAGAATATGCTAAGACATGATTAAATTGCTTGGAGTTTGTAACAATAACGCGCGTGCTGCGGAACGTCTGTACCGAGAAAGTTCTCCAACTAGGCGACAACCAGATTATAAGACAATAAATGATGTTGAAAATCGCCTTCTTGAAACTGGGTGTTTTGTACCAGGAAAGATTAATTCAGGTCGCCCTAGAAAACTCAGATGACAACAGGAATACCAATTACTCCACGACATTGAAAAAGATCCTTCTGTGAGCACCCGAATTCTGGAGAGCAATCGACACCATCCATGTAGTAGCATACAAAGATTTATGCCGAGAGAAAATTTGCATCCTTATCATCTACAGCCGGTTCAAGAATTGCATCCTGGGGATAGTAAGTTGCGCAAAAATCTCAATTTCAAGGCCAAATAAATGTGTTCTCATTGAACCAATGGGGAAAACAAGTTTTTGTCGCTTCTCATTGTGTTCTCTGACGAAAATAAAAATTCAACTTCGAAACCCTGTATCTCGAAAACAAAGAGTTTTCAATAAAAAATTATATATTGAACTAATATTTTTTTAGTGTAGAATATACTGTTCAATTCAATATATTCAATATATGTCTGGAGAGAAGGAATTGATAAAGAAATGGAAGAGAGGGGGTTAGAAGAAGGCCAGTGGAACAGCCGAGCCGAATGGCGACTGGGTATCGGAAGACGTCGTAGAACGTTGTGAAACCGATATTAAAAAAAAAAAAAAAAAAAAAAAAATATACTGTTCAAATATTTCAACCTGATGTCGAGACAACCTGTATAATAAGGACAAATTTTATGTTAATACTGACCGTCCTTATTTTTTGTTTCCAATACGCATGTGCTGCTGGGGCGAGTTCAGAAACGTCACAACCGGTGTGAGTGTGATCCAAGTGTCAAACACTAACCCTTCAGATACGGCAAGTCGTTTTACTTTTTATTCATCTGTGCTTATAAAGTGTCATACAAACAGTTTTTATGATACTTTAGGAGCAGGTTTGAATAAAAAGCAAAACAGCTTGCCATATCTGAACAGTTAGGGTTTGACATTTGGATTACACTCGCACCGGGTGTGACGTTTCTGAACTCGCCCCTGTTATCATTGTCAAACTGATGGCGTTTTTAGTGACTGTATCAACAGAGAACCTGATATAATCATCTAATCTTATACCCGAGAAAAAAATGACAACGAGAAGCGACAAAACTTTTCCCTACAAAAAATTCAGGTGGGGGATCTGATGCTATCTGTCATAAGATTTGTCAGCAGGGGCGAGTTCAGAAACGTCGTACTCGATGTGAGTGTGACTTTTGTGAATAATTGAAGAAGTGATTCATTGTGTGACATCTTCAAACCCGTATTTCTGAACGTTTGGGTATGTTCAGTCAGCTGTTTGACAGTATGCTGTTTATTTCAGTTTGTTTTGTTTATGTTCGGGTAAATCTTTACGGATTAATCAACTTAAGAGTGAATACAATCTATTCCCCAAATAATAATAGTCATTTTTCTTCGTACTTACTTGTGTTCAAAAGACTCAATCATCAGATAAATCCTCTACATTACAATGCATTATTTTGAACAACTGAATTTATTATTGTCTTGTGTGCATTTTGTCTAAGTGAATGATAATATAAACCTACACAAACCCATTTTGACAAATGACACATCACACCTCCTTCACACCACAAAAATACGGTGTAATCAAAGATCACCCTGGGATGCATCTATGTCAATTCTTGAACGAAAAGCAGTGTGCGTCTAGGGTGCGCTCTTGATTATTCTGAACGGTTAGTGTGTGCCACTTGGATCACACTCTCACTGGGTGTGACGTTTCTGAACTCGCTCCTGTATATTATCCGAGTGTTCAATCAGACTCGACCATTGAACTCCATACTACGTACCTGGAACTGACCCGCTTATTATCGAGAGTGAAGCGAGTAGAGATAGCGATAGTTACGGATATCTATCTCTTTCTAACTCCGAGGTCTATAAGGACAGAAATCTCAATAATACATACATTTTATATTTATTAGACATATTTGAAGCGCCAAATTTGTTTTTGAAGGCCGTAGAAGTCACTTTCCATCCGTGTCGAAAAAAATTCCCAATGTTGATCTTTTATTTGTCTAACTAGTGCTGTTGTTTCGTTTCTGATTCTTCTATATGTCTCATATGATTCTTGTGTCTGTAGTGTTCTGTACGTGAGGTAAGCCATTTTCTTCTCTCTGCATTTTTCTTTAATTTCTGGGCGGAACCATGGAGTTTTGTTTGTTTTGGTGTTGTTATTATTTTTTTTTTATATTTCGGGTGCCTAAGGATTCACATGCGGCCTCTTTAATGTTGCTCTTCAGTTTTTCCCATGAGGTATTAATGCTATCTTCTACTCTTATTGGGTTTACTTGGATTTTTTCTGCTAGTCGATTCTGGTATAATTGTTTAGTCGACAGGTCCCATAGCGATTCGATGTTAATTTTTGATTCTTGAGATGTTTGTCTTGGGTTCTTGTATGGTTTAAATTTGATGTTAATTTTTGCTAGCCAAAGAAAAGAGGTTAACGAGTTAGTCGAAACTAATCACATACCAATGGAAACTTGGGTTGAATATCTATCAGAATTATATTAATCGGAAGAAGTGGAGGTTGAACTTGATACACCCGAAATAGTGACGAACGACAACGTACAGATTGAGACAGCAGACATAAATATAGCCCTTCGAAAACTAAAAAATAGAAAGAGCCCGGGGCAAGATGAGATCCCCAATGAACTACTTAAATATGGCGGCCAATGCCTAATTCAGCAGATTACATCCCTTATTCATAAAATCATCTACCAACACAGGATACCCGATGAATGGCGAACCAGCACCACTATTCTTATGTTTAAGAAGGGTGACAAGAAACTGCCCTCAAACTATAGAGGCATAAATCTTTTGAGCACTACCCTGAAACTAACAACCAAAGTTATAACAAACAAAATTAACGATTTAACATCCTTAGCAGATGAACAGCAGGGATTCAGGTCGGGCAGATCATGTACGGATGCGGTTTTTGTTATAAGACAGATAACAGAAAAATCAATTGAATACAATAGACCAGCGTATATGTGCTTTATTGATTTGGAGGGGGCGTTCGACCGTGTGCGGTTGAAAGACGTTGTGCATCTTCTTTATAATAGGCAAATACCACACAATCTCATTAAAACTATCGAAAACATATATGAAGCGAATCAAATTCAGGCCAAAATTAATGGAGCACTGACCGAACCAATAAGTGCAGGTCGTGGTATTCGACAAGGTGACTCCCTGAGTCCTCTTTTGTTCAACATCATCATGGACGAAATTATAAGAAATGTACGCCCGCTAAAGGGATACAGCATGGGTGACCAGGATATTACAGTTCTCTGCTATGCAGATGACTGTGTGTTTCTGGCTGAAAGTGAAGACGATTTACAGCGTTTACTGCATCGATTTAGCTGCACTGCCAAATCACTCAATATGCGCATATCGACTAAGAAAACTAAATGCATGACGACATCAAAAGTACCACTAAGATGCAAACTAGAAGTGGACGGCAATATTATCCAGCAGGAAATGAAGTTTAAATATCTAGGCATAGATATTTCAGGATATGGCGATGTTGAGGCGGAGGTCAGAGAAAGGACAACAAAGGCAACGAGAATAGCAGGATGTTTGAATGACACAATATGGCGAAATAAAAATATAACGGTGGAAACGAAGTCCAGAATCTATAAGGCCGCGGTAAGACCAATAATGACATACACTGCAGAAACTAGACCTGATACGGCAAAAACCAAACAACTACTAGAGACATCCGAAATGAGAGTACTTCGCAGAATAGCTGGAAAGACCCTTCTGGACAGGGAGAGAAGTGAGAACATAAGGAGAGCATGCATGGTGGAAAACGTAAACGAATGGGTACTTGATAGGAAGAGAGAGTGGGACCAGCACATCAGCAGAATGGACAACGGAAGAATAGTCAGAATTGCGCGTGACAAATCACCGCTAGGTCGAAGAAGCTTAGGGCGGCCACGAAAGCGATGGAGCGACAATTTGGCAGTCTGACGGGTAGAGACGACGCAAACAAACAGGCGGTTCGCCTATTTCTAAGAAAGAAGAAGAAGAAGAAGAAGACATATTTGACGAAAATAGACGAAAATATTGTATTATTGCTTTGATTATAGGAAATTGAAAAGACATTCACCATTCACGTGCCAGATTTATTTTAATCAGGAATAAAAAATCAATATACCCAGACTCTAAACAGAATAAATTGAGTGGATCTGTTACTTGGTACTTTAATCGCAAAAAAATAGTAGTTCAATAGACTAAACTCACGATTGGTGATTTTAAATCTGTACCAGATTGTACCATGTCAAAAAAAATGAATTAATAAAATAAATAAAATAATTATTAGGTGCAATAAAGATTACCCTTATTTCTAACTTTGGAATAAATTCAGTATAAGAAATAAGACTTTATATACCTAATTTTCCATTGCGATGGAAACAACTTTCCTCATCAGATTTTGCTGAGAAAATCATCTTTGAAAAAAAAACTATAGTGAAGGTGATAACTTCACTATACGAGTTATAATTTGTGAAAAAAAAGATGTAGCCATTTTTTCACTCTACATGAAGAACCCAACTTTTTGTTTCATAATGTTTTACATTCACATATGATGATACCTACTTAATTATAGCATTGTAGCTTAAAAAAAATTTGATTGTTTAAACTTTTAGCCATGAAAAGACAATCTTCTTTCATCTTGCTAGTTTTTGCTTCCGACTGCAACATAATAGATCACCATATTTTTTCAGTCCTTTTCACTTTTTCCGATAAAACCTACTTATCTAAAAGAAAACAGCACACAAGATGTACAATATTTTATTATTACCATATTAATATGTATTTTCAACACCAATAAAAACACAGAAACACAGAACGCCAAACTACCACTAAGTTCTCACAAAATAGTTTTTTCTGCCCCTTATCCATAACCTTAATACCCGGTAATGAGTTCGACAAGGATAGGTATCCGTAACATTAGCCTAGTTCACACCGAAAACTTGTTCCGCGGACCAAGTACTAAACTCGAACTATATCAGAACCAAATATCTGGTTCGAATGGTGTAAACAGTTGCGGACTAGGCTGGTCCGCTCTTGGTTCGGTATTCGCCATCAGGTGTACCGAACTAAATTTGGTTCGATCTGGATCAAAATTATGAGCTTATGTTTATTGTTATTATTGTGAATTGTGTTGGTTCTGAGTTTCTAAGGCAATCTGAGCGTACTTACTTATGTTTTTTTTGTTAAAAAATAATTTCGACTTGTTTTTGACATTTGACGAATTGCGCGCGTACTCATTTAGTTCCCGCGTTGCGAGACGGTGTAAACGAGCGAGAAGCAAGCATTGGTCCTACCGTACTATCCCCAACCACTTGGTCCTATCGGACTAGGCTACTGGCTATCTCTGCCTCACAAAAAATCACATACTTTGACGCTTCGTCGACAACGACCGGGACCTTTCCAGGTACGTAGTATGGAGTTCAATGGTTTCGACTGTCAAACTTCACGGTTACCATGGTTGCCATATGTAGTTTATCGTTAGCCTCGGTTGATCAGTGGATCAATAATTTGTGGTTTGAGAGTTTAAAAGCGTCTGAAGGTGATCGAATCTATTTCCAAAAGTTTTATTTGAAAATTATGCCTGGGAGAATTTGTGCTTTTCACGGGTGTCATACGAAAGGAGGGGAAAGAACTACGCCCGGACTTAAAGTATTATTTATTTCCGTTGCCCCGCGTTTGCCTAGGAGACGAAGCGACCTACAAATATCCCTGAAATTCTGCAAGAATTCTCTTCATCTTTTCCGTTAGTTCATTTGAGGGCGCTGTTGCTAGTAGCGATTTTATTTATTCTTTCCACATGCAATGCATTCTCTATAAGGCAAAAAATTGAGGTTGAATCGTCGCAGCATCGTGTTTCAAGCTCATGAGCTTTGTTTTGGTTCCAAATTCATGCAGTTCCGAACTGTTCTACACATGCGCACTTCAATGTTGCCTTGGTAATATTCAAGTGCGCATGTGTAGAACAGTTCGGAACTGAACCTATGGTTTGTTCAATGATGACTGTTGTCAATGAAGGATATGACGTCACTCAGCTACTCTATCAATTATTAATGCAATCAAACGAAAAAATATGAAAATTCTAGAAATTTCGTAATAATGTATAACAAAAAATATATTCATGATACCTATCATCATCAAATGGTGAGAGATTTGATGCGACCTAGCTAATAAAAATTGTTGCATTTTGATAGAGTATTCGTAACGTTGTTTCAATTATGTTACCTAGGTGACATTTTTGTTTGAAATGAAATCGCTAACGACTCTTCGCCATCTGGGTGCCTATTCTGGGACCGATAGAACGGTCATATCGAGAGAAAGAAAGAGACAGTAAACGGAGAATTATATGGAGGTGATCGTTTATCTCTCTCATATGACCGTTCTATCGGTCCCAGAATCGGTACCCTGGGAGTAACAGTTGAAGCTGAATTACGATTTGAAACCTACACTCATCGAGATAGAATCATAAGAGTCGCTAAGGAACAGTGATAGAAAAATGAGATAGGTAGGTGGAGCTTAGAGTAGCTGGAATATGGCGACGTAGACAGGGGCGAACTGGCCGACAGATAAAAAAACTTCCGAATTGTTACTCTAGATTTAAACTTTTTGCGAATTTATTTACGGTAACATTATATTTTTGATTTATTAATCATAATTGTTTCAATCTACCATTTACCATTCTTCATATTATGTGTGAAGTATTATAAAACAATCCGGAGAAGTATTTTCCAATCGTGAAACTCAATTTAATATTATGTACAAAGCGAAACAGTACTGGAGAAGATACTTAACAAAACAATAGGAAGTACATAAAACTAAAACGAAGCTACAAACAACAGATTTATAACAATTATTAGTTATGCCGAGAGTTATGATATAATAATACAAATCATGCAGGTGAATATTCACTGGGACATAAATAAAGAGGAATAAGAAAGATGATAATAATTATTCGAACATGTTCTATTATATTTTGAAAGATTAGAAAAGTTCTGGAATATTTTTATGTATTTAAGAAATTAACAAGTATTTGGAATCTGCAGAAACAAGATATTTAATTTAATGGTTGCTGGATTTTGGATTTTAGGGTCGATGAAAACTCCAGGATTGATTGAAAACTTGTGCCTACATTTTGACCAAAAGGATTGGTTTTATGTAGCCCTGATGAAGGTTTTAATGTACACCAAAACGTTAACACAAGCTTTCAATAAATCCTGGAGTTTTCATTGACCCCAAAACCCACAATTCAGAAACCTTAAAATGATAAGATTGGGTCTTGACATGCGATAAAATTGATTGATTTTGAAAATTTTACTTTCTACCCAAGAAGTAGGATGCAAGGCGACTACTAAAAAGAAATGATGATAATTGAGATTTTTTAATTGTCCTTTGGATAGTATACTTTTATTTCTTTTATGTCTTATACCTACTATTAGCTTCAAGATTACTAGATTTATTTAAAAAAAAAAAAATCACTCGTATATCTAGGTACTTTGCATCAATGCCTTTCATAAGTAAATACCTATGATTGTCCAACACAAATTGATCATAGTCATGACTAAGTAAATTGGTAAAAATATTGGAATCTACAATATAATAATTGATTTAACATTTACAAGTCTCAACCATATAAATATTTCAGTGAACTCGACACAAATTTCATATCCCGGTCCTGTATTATGCTATACCAACCTATGAAATGTGATTTCAGTCGATCTTTTCTTATCGATAGCGTCTCTACTCGCACATCCTCTCAGGGCACATGAAACAATAATTGAGAAATGTAACAACACACAAAATTCACAAAATAATCCTCACAACACAGCTAAAACTAAGAAAAACAGTTCTACAAATGTTAACTGACACTTTGACAAAACGATCGCGATAAGATGGCGAAAGTGATCCCACGTGATGTCGTCTCCACCCCTTTCAACCTCCATGCCCCGACCACTTTTATGCATTTCGATTACTCTCCTAGTTACAGTCCTCCCTTTATTTTTGGCAATTTTCTTGATCTCATTCTCATCAAATCAAAATCTGATGGTTCAAATCTGATGGTTCAAAATGAATTTTGCGAAAACAAGATTTTCACATATACATTGTGTTTTAGAACTCCTGGACGGTTCATCTTTGTTATTTCAAATTACAACCCTATTTTTTCATTTGATTTTTGGATTGTTCGGAACATTTTGGACATTTTTCATATAGCATACCCTATACCCAAATTCAACCAATAAGAAGATATTAACGTCAGAAATTTGCTTTGGAAACCTTTGAAACGAAGTACTTGTTGATAGATGTCAACTTGTCAAGAAAGATTTGAGAATGGTATATTGCGAAGAGGAAAATGTTTAAGTTTTATCCTATAATATTTAAAGTTTAGATTCTTCTTGGTAATTGAAATGAACAATTTTTATTCTATGAGAAATTTAAAAATATTTAGTCTCTTTTTAGAAGCTTTTTTAAAAATGGATATGACTCCTATCATTTGAGTTTTTTTTTGTCATGGTTCGGGGGGAATAAAGAGAATATTTAAAAATCTTTCTATTCGTAATACACCATGTTCAAATCTTTTCTGAGAAGTTGACATCTATCAACAATTAGTTCGTTTCCGTTTTAAAGTAATATCACACATTTCATTGAAACATGCTTGAAAAAATAGCAAATTTCTGACGTTAATATCTTCTTATTGGGTAAATTTGAGTATAGGGTATGCTATATGAAAAGTGATAGAATTTTTCGGAGAATGCAAAAATAAAATAGAAAAACAGGGTTGCGATTCGAAATAAGAAAGTTGGACCACCTCCAGAAGTTCTGAAACACACTGTATATGTGGGAACCTTGAGTGGTATGAATAAAAACGAAGTAAATGCTGATACTAAAAGTATTAGTATTGTCTACGTAGTAGATTCTCCAAAACTAAGGAGGAACTTCATTTCATAGTACATACTTTTAAATTTTCCCGACGCTACTACACCGAGTAGCACCATTTGAGTATTTACTACAACTTGAAGAACCGACTTTTTACAGTAGAAACTTCGATTTGAAGAAGAAATTGTAGTATTTGCTTTACTTTGGTGAAGTTGGTGTAAGAGCAGCTTCACTGAGCATGCTACGATAATTTTTTTGTTTGAAATGGATGGAATACGCAAAAGAAAAATATACAATGTAAGACAACATATCAATGATGATGATTTGTATCATCCAATGTTCCGATAAGTAGCTGAAGTTAAGGTATAACTTGGCAGTCATGTTCTAGTTCCTTTTTTTTGGTTTAATAGGGAAAACGTATCATATCTACCCTAAACATTTCGTACAGAAGTAAACGAATCCAGGGGCGATGTGCTTAAACACATTCAACAAATGGAAATGTTTGTATGGACAGCGGGTATGTTTGAATAGAAAAACCAAAGCAATGTATATCAAAAATGAAGTGAGAGTCTTGAAATGAAGTTGAGAAAATACTAGTCTCACACTCACATGCAATTTGCCGCAAGAAAAAATATTGGATGAAATTTCCTAATACGGGCGATAGTTTGAACAGGGCAAAAGATGATTGGGCAGTACTCCATACAGTACCTAATGTTATTGGTGCGATTAACTGCACTCACGTAAAAATTTTAAAACTCGCTGCACATGGTGACGAATAGAAAGGTTGCCTAAATAAATGTACAAGCCACTTGTGACATGGCCTGGATCTGTCCATTACTCTAAAATATGGTACAATTCTTCCCCTTATCCTGTTATGTATGACAATCAAGAAAGAGTGAGTTTGTCTTTTGACTTATGAGCGATTTCGGATATGCTGTTCAATCCATGGATGCTCACACGGTTCCAAAATCCGGCAAGAAATAGAACAAATATTATGTCCATTGTATATCTTTCATTTCGAGACTCTTCTTCATAGGGCATCCCTTCATCTGAAGACATTTTTACCCAACCTCGGATACAGTTTACCACTTTAATTCTTCAACAATTTCACTGATATGCAAAACAATACAACTAAACGGTCAGGCTTTATCTCAGGGAAACGCAAAACTTGGTGTTTACAGACAATCAGTTTGAATTAAAGTTATTTTTGTATTCCTTATCTCAAATATTATAAACATCAGCAAAAATTTCACGAGTCTGGCGTTAAAAAAAAAACTAAGTGGACGCAGTGAGAAGATGCTACAGCCTGTTGAAGAATATACTATGGGCTTGAAGTAGATACTTCACACAGTATAGTAGATGCTTCGACGTTAAGTATATACTACCGGAACTGAACAAATGCTCCATGATTAGGCAGATACTTAGAAGAAGATGTTTAAATTTGGAGTATTAGCATTTACTTCGTTTTTATTCATACCACTCCTTGTTTTTTACAAAATTCATTTTGAACCATTAAACATTCAATTGAAACATTTTTTTCCCGAACATCAAATCAGATAGTTGATGGGGGGGTCCATTTAGCTGTGGACACCCTGTACATATCTGCTTAGAATTCTACGTGGTATCAAAAAATGTAATTATATACAGTGCAACTCCTTAAGAAAGGTTGAAATCAATGATTTTCCAACAACTTGATATAGCCCGACGTCTCTTTGTGTGTCACATGATTATACATTGAGGAGAGAGAGGAATTCTTGCGAGAACTCTTGCGAGTTTGCCAAACTGCAAATTTAATAAATGGCTACCTTGAATTCAAGGTATTTTGATTCTAATTAAAAATACTCTATACTCTATGAGTGCATATCCGGTAGTTACCAATTATACAGGGGGTTTCAGAATAACATGCTAATAATAAAGGGGGTGATTCTTGGGCTCATTTTAAGAAAAAAAATTCATATGAACGTATGTCCTAAAAAATTTTTCTATTTCCCAAAAAATATGCAAACCAAAACCCGCATGGACGGCACTGGTCAGAATAATTAAATTGTTGGTGCATCAAAAAATGAGTATTAATGCCTAAAATACATGACCCAAATTTCATAAAGATATCTACAGTAATGACAAAGTTATTGTAAAAAAAGTATCTATTTTTTAAAACTTTGACACCCTGTATCTCAAAAGTTAAGGCGTTTAGGACATACGTTCATATGAATTTTTTTTCTTAAAATGAGCCCAAGAATCACCCCCTTTATTATTAGCATGTTATTCTGAAACACCCTGTATAATATGTACATTTTTAGATCACTAGTGATAATAAAACATTTTCCATGAGACCCATATTTTTCCATGAATCTTACTTACTTATGTAGACACGATGCAACGAAATACATCTGGCAACACGACACAAATGCCTATTTGAGATCAACCAATCACAGCTGATAGTCATTTTAACCAATCATAGCCTGTATCTCCCTTGGAACACTGTTGTCGGCTTGTTCAAAATCCAATATTTTTGAAGAAGATGCTCAGGAGAAAACGTGAACCTTTTTTGATTAATCACTCAACACCTGAGAAAACCCAACTGTAAAGATTTTCGTGCCCCATCCTGTATAAACTGTTTCAGGATTCCAGATTCGGAAAGCTGCCCAACCAATTAAAGAAAAAATAGGAGAAAGAATAAGAATAATGTTTGGATCAGTCAAGTATAGATTCTCGGCATATTGCTCTATAAAAATATGCACTAAATATCATTAAAGCTTATCGTGCGACAAACCAAATGTATTCGATTGTCAAGATTATTTTATGTATAACCTACCACCTCTCATTGTGGATGGTCCATAACTTAAAATAAATGGAAGAAAGATGGTATCGTAATTAGAAATGATCAACATTTTTTCTCATCGATCCATTCTTTCCATTTCATTTCGATCAAAAAGAGTTCAATGCGGAATGGATTTGAAATGAAAGTGAACAATCTGAGTTTATTCTGGTAATGGAATGAGTCACTGCGCCTGTTTTTCAGACAAAGAAGTACCGTTTTGCATCCACATTGTCCAACGGCACATAAAACATGCTTTAGTGCTCTATCGCAAACGTGAAGTGTTCAATTAATTATGAAAACAAGTCAAGTCAGACCAGACGCTTGTAAACATGTCATTAATGCACATCTATTCTTGGAATATCCTTGTGCTATGTGAATTCTTTCCATTCCGTATGTCTTATACCTGTCGAGGACAGGAAGCGAAGAAAAATGATACGGTATAATTATAGAAAGTATGTCATATTTCTAAAGGTGATTATCGAAAAGATATGCTAGATCGCACTCGATGAGATATCAAATTTCATGATTGAGAATGTGATGTTATCTGAAGAAGAGTTACTATGTGTTATTCGAAAAAATATGTCTATCGCTTTTCGCGTTTACCGATGGAAATAGTTCTTGTCAGACAGATATTTAATGTTTTCATGTAAAAAAAGAAAAGTACCTACTGTTTTCAACGGTCTTCGGCCAGTTCTATTTTTGATTTTATTTTGAAATAGTTAAACTTTATGACCCTCTATGCGCAAGTGACATTTTTTCCTGGTTCTAATGAACCGATATACAGATGTTTACTTATTTGTTTTTTGTTGGCTTTTTTTGCACCAAAAAGTTTTGTCAAAAAGTAGAATACAGTGCGTTTTTTCCAAGACGGAACATATGGATTCGCATGTTAAATTTTTAATTTCATGTTAGCTGTTCTATTCAAAGTACACAGCTGAAACTTGACGTGTATAAACTTTGGTCTTAGACTAGATACCAAGAATTATCAAAGTCGGTTTGCACATTTCGAAAAAAAACAGCATTTTTTAAAACATATTTGATGCCCTCTCTAGACTGAACGAAACAATTTTGGATATAAGTAAGTTGGCTTGAGTCGACTACATTGTCATCAAACGTATTCGTATTTTCCGGAAACCCTATAATCATAATATCTCCAGGCACTTTTATTTTTTTCAAGTTTGTCTTCATGTATTAGTATGTTATTTTATTAGATCAATATCAGATATCACCGGATTACGCTCCTGAACCATTTAACCGTCATCAAAAAAAGCTGTTACACCTCAAGCTTTCCTGCTCGAAGAACTAGTGATTATTATTCTACCGTCGCGAACTAGCCGCATCACTCGAGCACCTAAAATTAAACCTCGGGCGCCTCTAGACGACTTTTTCTTATTTTCCGCGTTATTTTGGGTACGATTGCAGACTATTTCAAGAGCGTACATTCACACCAAACACTCGAATATATTTGTAAATATCATAGCGTCTTTAGTTCGGTAGTTGATTTCCATTGTAGTTAGGGTCAGTTTGTGGTAAAACATGTCGTTTATTTATTGGTCACTGGTGAGTTTTTTCAAGAAAAACAAAAACAAGTTGAATAGGTGTTTATTAATTGAATGCCGATACTAAAGGGTGATAATTCTTGAATGATTTCAAGACAAAAAGTTCATATGGACATAGGTCCGGAAGAGCCCAATTTTCAAGATAGAGGGTGTTGAAATTTTGAAAAGTAAATGATTTTTTTTTATAATAATTACTTTGATACTATTCCAGACATCTTTATGAAATTTGGTACACGTCCTCTATGCATCAATATGCATTTTGTGATGTACAAACAATTCTATTATTTTTACCAGTGGCGTCCGTACGGGTTTTGCACTCAATATTTTTGGAGAAAAAAATTGTTCGCCACTGCTTCTTTTGAAAGTCAAAATTATTTTTGAAATCTCTATCTATTCCTGAGCCAATTTGTTCTCTTGATTTTTTTTCGTCCGGCGCATGGTTTTTGTTTAAAAAAATAAATTCTACTTAATTGCATTGACACCCTGCTTTGTCTTCCAATAATTTTAAATCAGTGGCGCCCTCTCTAACATTCCCATGCATATTGATGCATAGAGACGTGTGCCAAATTTCAAAAAGATATCAGAAATAGTATCAAAGTAATGATGGAAAAAAGAATTTTTTTTAAATTTCAACATCCCGTATCTTGAAATCTAGGCTCCTGCGGACCTTTGTCCATATGAACTTTTTGTCTTGAATTCATTCAAGGATTATCAATCTTAAGTATCGGCATTCAATTAATAAACACCCTGTAGAGAGAATAACCTACGAAGAATGTGCTTATGATTATTTCTCAAACAAGTACACTCACATGAAAATTTTTTTAGAACTTCCATCTTTAATTTATGTTTCCTCGCTAATTATAATATTATCTCACATACTATGTCTATTTCCAGGGCAAGACTATCGACAAACAAGACCTTATGTCGTTGAAACCAACACCAAAAATGCGACCAAAAGGCCCAAATCGACCTCGACCAAAAACTATTCATATCGACAGTGGTTCTGTTCAGTTGGCTGAAGGAATGAGCAGTAGGGGCAGAAAAGGATCAACATCGAATTTGACAGGTATTTTTTTAATTCTATTCTGATTTATTAACAACATTCGCTTTTTCATTTTTAAGCTGATATCCCAGGTTTTTTTATCCATAAAAAAACTCATGAAAAACCGATAGCAGCTGACTTAAAATTTACAAACATATTTATTATTTTGATTTTATAATCATTCATTTCATGCATGTATTATTTTTCGTTTTATTTTTTTTTGCTTAGCTTATACCCCGTCCACAATGAAACGAGATTACTACAGAGGCTCGCAAGACAGTCTAGCTGATCGAAGTATGAGCAATAATATGCTTTATAAAGGTGTGTGCCTATTTATTTACTTTGGATTAGCTTAAGTATTCCAATTTAACAATATTGTGAGTGAAAAACATAAATATGAAAACATTGGATTTGTATGCCGCAGGGTTAGTCAGAACTCTGGAAACGTTCGTTTATTGATTAAACTATACGAGCTACTGGAAAAAGTTAAATACAAAAGTTCAAGGGTTTTTAATTAGGTATCTGTTAGTTGATAATAACTAAAATTTTACAGAGTCGGTCATTAAGTCGTGGAACAACAAAGTTGCATTTTTTCAAATGGAGCCTCCTGTATATTATTCGATTATCTTATTCTTCCTTAAAGTTTGAGCAAAAATTGTGATATCCAAATGATCCTTAATTCAGCCGTTTTCAAGTTATCGCGTTCAATAATTGACATTTTTGCACCTTTGACATGCTATAAAACTCAAACCATTCAAGATGAAGAAAAACGGTCTGCACTTTTTGGTCTCGACTTTCAAAGGGCTATCTAAGAACACAAAATCCTTGCTATTGGCTGTTGAAAATTTCTTTCACAACCGTCAACTTTTTTGGACACATTTTAAAATTTTTTGAAAAGAATTGATTGTATGTCCATAAATAGCTCTTGAAAAGTTGAGACTAGAAAGTGCAGACCGTTTTTCTCCATCTTGAAACGTTTGTGTTTTATGGCTTGTCAAAAATGCAAAAATGTCATTTATAAAACGCGATAGCTCGAAAACGGCTGAATTTAGGAACATTTTTTCTATTACAATTTTTTCTCAAAATTTAAGAAAGAATCAAAATAACGAATAATATCTCCTGTATATTATTCGATACTTTAATTCTTTCCATTAAAAAAAAACTGTTGTTCCAAGACTTTATGACCGACTCTGTAAAATTCTAGTTATTACCAACTAATAGACTTTATGACCGACTGTGTAAAATTCTAGTTATTATCAACTAATAGTTAATTTAAAATCCCTCAACTTTTGTATAAAACTTTTTCCAGTAGCTCGTATAGTTCAATCAATAATTGATCGTTTCCAGACCTATGACTAACCCTGTATAATTCAAACAATGGATGTTATCTGGACTTAAGTCTGAAAAATGTTATTCTGTTTCATAAAAATTCAACTGGAAGTATTTGATTTCAGCTTTTCTGGTACGATGATTGAGTATCACATTCTTGATTGCACTGTTATGATTTGGATTGTTTTTGTAGAAAGTCTAGCACATTTTTTCAATGATCATTTATTAATTTGCTTTTTTGAAGTATATTCACCTTTTTCGTAATCATCAAAGTCATTCTATTCCAAATGGGCCAATCATATTATTTTTAGCTTTTAGAGGTTTAATATTTTGGTTATTTTGAAATTTAATCAGAACAAGCATACATCTTCTGCCAAAACGATGCTTGATATGGAAAACATGAATACGAACTGGACCAATTTTTATAAGCATAAATTTGGAGAATTTTTGTCTCAAGATTATCATCAAGGATCCTATCAGGACTTGCTAGTTAAACACCTATTCAAGTCCAAGACTGGTAATCTTATAAATGGAATTATGTCTTCCTGTAAGCCATAGGAAACTAGAGTCTTCAGATAAAAGTAAATTGCTTGCTCCTATTTTACCACATTCACAGAAATAACACACTTAAGTATGAATAAACACAGTCCAGCTACCTGGGTTGCGTTGATTTAAATCAATTGATTTAAATCAGTGATTCAAATCGCGATTTTAATCACATGATTTGAAAAAAAATCGTTGATTTACATCACATGATTAAAAAATATATATTTTCCCTTCTCTGCTTCCATTTTTGAAGAGTAAAATTAAATTAAGTCATCAATCATACAATTATTTAGTCTTGCCGATGCTTTATCTATTGTTTTTGTTTTTTTTTTTAAATGAATAAATGTCAATTGAGTTATTCAATTATCTTTCACAAATCTTGTTAAATATGACCCAAGTTAAGTGTCACAGTAGTCAAGTTGCGTTGTGTTATGTGTCAAAACTTGAAATGAAATATCATGTTCAGAATAAATCCATCTGAAATATTATTATTAATAAAAAAGCCAATACATTACGAAAAAAACATTTTAAGCCAAAAAATCGATTTAAATAAAAAAAACGTACTTTTTCGATTTTTTTCAAAAAATTCAAAAAAATCAGCAACACTGATAGCTACTGCATAGTATAATAAACAACAAGAAGCGACAGCTCCATATACCTAAAGGTGGTCAAATTTCGTCTGTCTCAATGACAGAAATTCGCCTCATTTAAACACTGCTAACCTTATGAAATTTTAAATAAAACTATACTGTAGCTGATTCCATGACTTCAATGATACTGATACATAGGTGAATTATCAATCAAGTTATACAATACGATCACCCACTATGCAGTATGTCTAAAGATTTATCCGAAGTTTCAAAGTCTTGATTTAGAAACAGTTTTACGTTCCAAAATGTTAGCAGGGTATAAATGAGTCGAATTTCTGTCATTGAAACAGACTGTCGCTACTTGTTGTTTATTATACTATGGCTACTGTAATCTTGAGTTCAGAGAGTAAAAAGTATCAAAAAGTTGACGTTTTTTTGTCATCTTCTCGCACAATTCCTACTCTTTAAAACTCAAGATTACGATGGCTGATAACAAAAATGTCTGTATTGAAACAGCTAATTCAGTAAATATTTCCACATGTCAAAATAATTGGAAAACGCCCAAATTTAGATTTATGAAAAATGTGCCGCTCAAAATTTGTTTTTCTGAACTCAATCCTTGTCCAATTCATAGTTGCACCTTCCGAAATTGAAAAGAGTGAATCTGTTTACAAACAATGTTAAATAAATGTAAAAAAAAAGTGATGCGAGACAATTGACAGCCTAGACCGTTTTGGTTCTGATGTTGTGATATAGTATACAGGGAGTTTCAGAGTGAGATACTGATTCTTGATGATGTGAAACTTTGAGTGATTCCAAGAAAAAGAATGAGGATGTTGAAAAATATTTAAAAAAAAAACATTTTTTTCCTCGAAAACCGTTCGTCGAACAAAAAAAAGTCAGGGGATGCGTTTTTTTCATCAAAATATTTATTGAAATACCTATACTATACCTTAACTGGCGAAAATAGAAACATACTTTTCACCCTAAAAAAAGTCTTTTCATGGCTTGTAGGCACCCACCAAATTTTACCAAAGTATAGAAAGCGATTTCCATAAAATGGAAGAAAAATCTTTTTTTTTTTTTAATTTTCAACTCCCTATATTATAGAAAGTTAATCGATTGCGTACAGTGGAAAGCATATGAATCGTTTATTTTTGAAACACCCCAAGCGACATTTTTGGAAGTTTTCAGGAGGTGAAAAAATTATCTCATTTTGACACAACATGCTGTTTTTTTTTAGCTGGTTTAAAGATGAAGTTTGCGTGCATTTATTTAGTATCAAAGAGAAAGGAATGAAAGTATAAAAGTATATTTGTGCCTTGAAAATGATTTCGAAAAACTGCACTTGGGTTGTTTTTGCAATGAAGACAAATTTACATTTTTAATAAATTCACTTTATTGATACAAAAGTTTGCAAAACTTTTTGCTTAACCTAATTAGGTATATTTCTTGTAAGATTTTTATTTTTTAACTTTCTCTGGTTCACGAGCATAGGTATTTAAAATGTTTTTGAAGTAGACCTGATATTCATCAGGCACCCAACGCAACAAAGTTACTAAATTGTTCATTTTATCTGCTCCTCTTGGTAGTGGACCTGTGTATGCCATATAAGTTGGCAGTTTTATTAGGTCCGTTCGTAGAACAATCACAAACCAGTCAGAGCCAATCAGCATTAAGCATTTGCCGTTCGCAAACTGTTCCTGATTATATTGACCAATCGGTGCAGCGCTGATCGATTTGTGATTGTTCTACGAACAGACCTATTATTTCCTTGCATGTTTTTGATTGTCGAAAATCACCAAATTCATGCCAGGTTGATCCGTCTATATATTCGGAGGCTTTGACAACACCTTCTTTTCATGAATCAAGTGATGGTACTGAGAAATTGAAAGCTGTACTTTTTCGTTTCTGTTTTTCAAAAGAAAACAAACAAAGCATCAGAGCGCGTATTCTGTAACTTCATAGAGTAGAAATTTCTTTCTATAAAGAATAGAGAGGAAATTTCTTTCTATTCCTTGAACCTATTCTATACCATTCTCTCTATGACAGGTCGGGTATGCTCGGTTATAGAAATACGTGTATTATCCAATTTGATAACGTTGAACTCTTTCTAGGGGAATTTGGGGTATCTTTTCGATTGTGTTGGCAACATTGTGTATTTTCCAGGTTTTGCTAGGTTACCTATGTTATTATTTATATTTTTATTCGATTCATTCGAATTTATTTGTGGATTGTGAATGGTATAGTGGATTCTTTATGGAGAATGGTGTTTGTCATGAAAGTTTGAGTTTTGATTCATACAGTTCTCGTTTCCGCCTGCGTTTTGATTCGAGCGTTGTGCAAAAAACCCAAGAGCCCCAATATTCTTATATGGATGAGAACTAGGGCTGCCAGACCTCCCGATTTAGGCGGGAGTCTTATTCCGATTTCTTACTGTCCCTCCCGCTTCTGGAACAAAGTCATAATACTCCCCCTTTTGACTAAGAACTCCCGAATAATCCCGAATCTTTGGATTTTTCCCCAAAATCGACTTATTTTGGTCTCAGAAATATGTGGTGAGATTTTGTAAAAACTTTTTACTGTACCACGTAAAATACCTATACCTGATTTGTTCAAGATTAGTGATTTTTGTACTTATTTTCATATTTTATTATGATTTTTTTTGTAAAGTTCTTGATTAAGTAACCATTAAAGTTTATGATATTTCTAGATATATCTTCTTATTACAATAAAGCCAAGATTTTTTCTGTGACGAACTTCTCTTCAACAATCAAACCTCTCGCCTCCCGCTTTTTATTTTTGAAAATCTGACTAGCCCCGTTATCCATATGGGGAGTGAGATCACGAATAAGACCTTGTACTAACTCACAACCGTAATTAGTTTTGCCGTTCTTCATCTTCTACCCTGTTGTATGAAATGTAAAAACAATGGGTCCATATAAGTTCTAATGAACATAATTTAACACGGCTAATCGTTCACAAAAACTACTCCAACTCCCAGTACTCCCTCTGAAACTTGCTTCATAACATTCAAATTTCAAATACATAAATAAATATAAATAGCCTCATGATTTGGAAAATGTTAACAAACCCCAACAAAGATAAAAATATATTCAATAATGTGCATTAAAAAGAGACAGGGCTAATAGAAACATCATAGCAAGACCCAAAATGGTCTTTCTATTCCTCTCTACCGAACGATGCGTTCGGACGACACGGCCGTTGCCGACGTTCCTACAGAATCGGGTAGTATCATAGAAAGAGTTTATAGAAAGAAATTTCTTCTCTATGACGTTACAGAATACGCGCTCTGACATAGTATATGCACGGTTGCTGCAGAAACAACTCAAGTTATGTCACTTAGGTTGTTTCTACACTAAATGGTTTGAACGTAATGGGAATAGAAGTATTGAAGCGTGCCCGTACTTGAGTTGTTTCTGCACCAAAAGATGCGTTCAAGTGTGTATATTAATATTCAGTAATATACTGAAAGTCACCAAATATGTCGCTTGGGGTGTTTCAAAAATAAACGATTCATATGAATTCGCACAAACAGTTATTTTTTTCTTAATATGCATAGTTGATGTAAAAGAGATGCAATTAATGTATTTTTTATAACCTTCTTATATTTTGTTTTCTACATAAATACCTTACATACTAGCCAATAATTCAATTGCCCTTCGCCTTCCGCATCACTGGAAAATATATTCGAGAAACCGTGCATATTGTTGTATCAAGATTATTTGAACTAAGCTGAAATAATCACTCCCAAAACCAAAAACCAGCTTTTTTGTTTACTTATGACTTGTCATTTTGACAAAAGTGATGTGTTACTATGACGAAGTTTGGCATTTTACGAGGGTTTTTTAAAATATTGTGTGCGAATTCATAATATGCTTTCCACTGTACCTTAAATTCATACGAACTTTTTTTTCTCAAAATCACTCAAGGATTCACATCTTATACTGAAGCACCCTACAAAACAGTAGAAATGTATCAAAACGTATGCCTTGATATTATCAGATTCTTGCCTACTAGTCTTGTACAGAAATGTTTTTCAGTAATATAACCATAACATCCTAAAAGCTTCTATGCGGATCTGATAACAGTTGAAAAATTATCCGCAGTTCTTCTTTAATTATTGGAAATCATTAATAGAAGTCCTCGATTTGCTCCCTTTTTTCATTTTTCTAATGAGATCAAACATTTAAAATTCCAATTGAGCTATTTTGATCCATTTAGTCTATAGTAGTATTTTTGAATTAGACATCGGAATTATTCATATTTCTTTTGATACTGAATAATGATCTTCAGCAAACAAATGATCACAAACATTTGAAATTCGGGTGGTAAAGTAGTAAAATCTCATATAATTATTAGGTATAATATGATAAAATCCATGATTGTGTGTAACTTTATTGATAAATCTATAGAATATACGTATTTCAAACTAACCTTTCATCGAAATAGAAGCATGTCTCGCAATTTAGTAACATTTTTCAGATTCGCCCGATGATAGTCATGGAATGTCACCCTGCCATAGTGCCAACCAGACCTTAGGTCGACGTAGTTCGTACAAAACCAGTCGAGGTAAGTCATAGTTCGCTTCCAATCCCTGTTTGCGCAGTGTTGCAACTCAGTAGTTGGCACGAATCTTTCTATACTGTCCCCTGTATTTTATATTCAGTTTTTATCGTATTTATTGGGCCTGCGAGGTAATTTGAGTTTGCACTGTAATTCTTAGGTATTGATGTCGTTTGATTTGCGAATGGCGTATTCATTTTTCGATTTTATTTTTGGTTTACAGGTGGTAGTTGGGACAGTAAGAAGCCAGATTTGATTGGTTGTTGATTTAATTTTTATCTAGCTGCGTCGGCTGGATACAGAAAACACAATCTGATATCCACTGGGGATCGAAAAAATATTGATTTGTAAATTTTAGTAAAAAAAGTAATTTTATGCCATGAAATAGGCTGAAAAGAGGATACCGAATGGACCTATTTTTTGTGAGCATGTGCACATCCTTATCCGCGTTTTTTTTGTTGATGGCATGGAAGATTCTGGAGGTACTTTCTCTTGTATTAATGAAAATCCCGTTTTTATTTTTTTATGCAATGTGTCGGCAAGTTTCATAGTGTTCAAGACGATTTTTTAGAAATTATGGTTTCCTCATGTGATGCTTCTCAATTTTAAGTGTTTGAGAAAACCTTGCGACATCTAGCAACTGTTCACTATTTATTTATAATCACATTCATAACCGTTTATTCGAGAACTATGTCATGAACACACTCTAGTTATCATGTGCGCGGCTATATTTACAGGAAGTTTCGGTGATAAGATAATCGGTCTTAACCCAGTATTCAGTTGACGAGTAGTGTATGTACGTAAAAACTATTTTTGCAGACCCCTCACCCGCCCAGGCGCGCGGCCGCTCTAAGATATCGACATATCAAAACTTTAAGGGCCGCAAGTCTAGTTCAATGATGAATTTGTACGGTAAGACACTTCAGCTCACTAAAATTGGTTGGTCCAAGGTACTACTTACACAGGAAATTTATACTTTTATGTCTTGAGCTGTTGTTGGTCGTGGGGCATGCTATTTTCAGTTCCTTTCGTTCATGATATGGTGTATGCGTTGCGGGAAATTGCTACAAAAATACTACTACTACTAGGTGACACTGAATATAAAATATATTGCCAATCGTAATTTTACAGTAGTGGTAATTTTTGTAGCAACTTCCACGTAAATTTTAATTTTTTCACCGTATCACTAGGTTTAATTTGGTGCTGGATATTTCTGACCTTAGGCTCAGACTCCTGCTTGTTTTATCCCTTTTTGGTTCGTCCTTGTACAGGCGTTATTTTGATTTTGTCTTGTTTTTTTACCGTCCACATTTACATAGTGTTGCTAACGGTGATATTGTGCTCGTTTCTATATTTTAGGTATACTGCTAACACTTACTAGTTGGTCAGTGGACGTTTTTGATATTTCCATTATTTTATTCTTTCAATGTAGAATAGGAATAGCACGCTCGATATTTATTTATTCAAGATATGATTCAGTAAATTTCTTCTCAAAATGTGATTGGAATCAATGCTCTTCAAATTTTCATATGAAATAAAATCATCTACAGTATGAATTGAGTGGCAACAAATCCCGTCACATCAGAAAATCTTTCTAGAAGGTACCTAATCCGCAAACTTTTGCCTTTTCTGGTTGTTGGGATAATTTTCAGAGTATTTTCGCACTAAAATGATTGTATACCTACAATAAAAAATGGCGAATATTTTACAAGGTGATCCAGTTTTATCCGGCAATATTTGAAATTTAGATTCTACATATTATAATGAACATTTTTTATTCTATGAACATTTTTCTCCTCGACAGTTTGGAGATATACACCGTCAAAAATGCTTCAACATTTATTGAACTGAAACAGTTAAATCACAATTTTTTACAAACCAAATTTAGTCCAGACCTCGGTTCAAACTCACTTTTTGTTTCATTTCGAAGGACGACGAAATGTCCTCTCGAACCATGACAGAAATCAATCAAACAGTTGACAAGATGTCCATTACTAGAAGCTTGTTAACTCATTTTTTTTTGAATGGTTGTAGACAAGCACTAAATTAACTTCCGAATTTGTCCGTTTCTGTAAAACGTGCTTCTCATATCAAGTTTTGGTTAGCGTTCGAGAAAATTCAATTGTTTTATCCTGCAGTTGGTTATAAGAATGATTTCAAAATTAACTTTCTGTTTATCTGAAAATTTCCATATTTTTGTTGTAGTAACTTATTTTTAAAAAAATTCATATAGGAGGAAGACAGACTTGCCCAGTGGTCCAAAAACCGAGTAGGTAATAGTAGGAGAGCCAGTGACATTTTCCAGTGATGATTTAGTTAAAGCCTTTTTTTTTGAGAGAATGTTGTACGGACCCTAATCGAGTGTAATCCGAGAGGGCTTTCCCTGATCGCGGTGCCAAGGGGGTGGCAGAACGCCTCCAACATGTAAAAAAAATGCATCTTTTAATCATTTAGTTAAGGCTGAATTTTGTACCTGCTGTTCTTTGTTAGACCATAATCATCCAGAAAAATTGGCGGATCGATTGGCCGGTTCCTTAAGGGTGGCGGTTCACCCTCAACATGTCGTGGGACCGATGAACTTTTTATGATTTAGTTAAGGCTAAAATTTTGACCAGCTGTTTTTTGATAGCCCACAATCATCCAGAAAAATTTGCGGATCGATTTGCTGGTTCCTTAAGGGTGGCGGATCAACCCCAACATGTCACGGAAATATTTAACTTTTCATAATATGATTCATTCAAGGCTGAACTTTTTACCAGTTGTTCTTTAGTAACCTACAATCATCAAAAAAAATTGGCGGATCGATTAACCAGTTCCTTAAGGGTGGCTGATCAACCCCAACATGTCACTGAAATATTGAACTTTCCATAATATGATTTAGTCAAGGCTAAATTGTTCACCAGTTGTTCTTCGGTAGCCTACAATCATCCATAAAAATTGACTGATCGATTGGCAAGTTCCTTAAAGGTGGCGGATCAAGTCGTTTCGCCAGGTGCCTTCTTAGAACCGCTATTTTTTCCGCCAATTGACATATACACTTGAAATAGTTGCCCCAATAACATACTAGAATGTTCAGCCTTTTACTGAATCTTTTTATTAAAAGTTTATTGTTCTCACGACATATTGGGGGTGATCCGCTACCCTGTAGGAACTGTCCAATCGATACGCCAAATTTTTTGGATGATAAGATTGTAGGCTACCAGAGAACATATGGTGAAAAACTTAGCCTTGAATAAATCATATTATGGAAAGTTCAATATTTCCGTGACATGTTGGGGTTGATCAGCCACCCTTATGGAACTGGTTATTCGATCCGCCAATTGTTTTGGATGATTGTAGGTTACCAAAGAACAACCGGTAGAAAATTCAGCCTTGACTGAATCATTATGAAAAGTTCAATATTTCCGTGACATGTTAGGGTTGATCCGCCACCCTTAAGGAACCGGCCAATCGATCCGCCAATTTTTCTGGATGATTGTGGGCTATCAAAGAACAGCTGGTGAAAATTTCAGCCTTAACTAAATCATAAAAAGTTCATCGGTCCCACGACATGTTGAGGGAGATCCGCCACCCTTAAGGAACCGCACAATCGATCCGCCAATTTTTCTGGATGATTGTGGGCTATTAAAGAACCGCTGGTCAATTTCCGCCACCCCCTTGGAACCGTGATCAGAGCGACCCCTCTCGGGTGACACTCGATTAGGGTCCGTACAACATTCTCTCAAAAAATAAGCCTTAACTAAATCATCACTGAACAATGTCACTGGCTCTTAGACTATAACCGTCAAGTCAAAGACAGTCTTCATCAGCCGTCCATGGAATGTTTTTGAGGCTCATTTGACACAACTATTACTGCCTTGATAGGTAATGCATTTTTTCAAGTAGAGGCCTGAGTGATAAATGGATACTAAAAACCATCAAAAGCGCTTGGGTACCTATCCAAATATGCTCATTTTTATAATGAAAAAAATGATTTTTATCTTATCTGACTAAAAATATTTCACCACAATTTTTTTATTAATTTGCAGATCCATTTATGTGGTTCGGTGTTAATTCTCTCTAGAGGAAAAAAATACAAAATTAATATGCCTTGTCTTCTCAAACGAGGAATATGCCGATATCTGCAAAATAATAAAGAGATTGTGGTGAAATATTTTTAGTCAGATAAGATAAGAAACAATTTTTTATTTAAAAAGATAAACAATTGGATAGGTACACATAGCAATGTTGATAGTTATTATTATTTATTTATCTCTCAGGCCTTCACTTCAAAAAAATGCATTACTCATAGGTATCAAGGCTGTAATAGTTGTGACGATTGAGCCACGGAAGCATTCCATAGGCGGCTGATGGAGACTGTTCATGACTTGACGGTTACCTACTCGGTGCTTGGACCACTGGGCATGTCTGTCTTCCTTCATCATTTTTTTTTTGAATATGTCTTTGAACTTGATTAACTTGATCATATTCCAGTCACAACAGGAAAATATGGAAATAATCATTGACTTTAAATACTATAGACTGGGCATCCCATTCATCAAATGGTATTAGTCTTGACGCCAACATCACAATAAGTGCGAAAGAGACAACACTATGAGTGGAAAGAGATAAAACGAGGAATCCGAACCCATCGGGCAACACCGCATGAGAACATGTGATTCTTATAATACGTACGTCCGAACTCGATTTTCATCTGGAACAGCGGCGGCACATTTCGAGTTTCTACCGTTTTGCATGAAAAATATAAATGAATATTAATTTGGGTAGGCACCTATGTCGTTATTGTTATATGACAGTATATCACATTTTTGACTTTCTGAATCAATAAAAATTGAAATTTTCATAACATTAAAAATTAAATCTCCTGCTATTCTTCCGACAATAATGAATTACGGTTCCGAATAAAATGACAACCAAAATACAAAATATATTTCGCCTTTCTTACATAACTCTAAGGCCATTTTACTCAATTTGCCATATGATTTTTGTTTTTGGAGACGGGAAACTGTATGGTCTGCCGGTGGGTCATGATTGGTAAGCTTCCCGGTTTTAAATATTTGATGCCATCAATGTCACGTAAATAGTCTTGTGGGTTAAAATGGGCCGAACACAAAAAGGGAGGTTTGATTCGAAGTCGGTCCTCGTCAATCCTCACCAAAGAACACCAAATATTTCGCAGCTCTTCATTTTTTGGAAATCTAAAATTGGATAACAAGAAAAAAATATAAAAAATAGGAAACAGCAACGTTTTACTTTTCTTGTTTCTAATACATAAGTATATGTACTATGTACAGGCGAAAAGTATTATAAATAAATGGCCAAAAAACTATTTTTAACTATACCAAAATGATTATCAGTGCTGGAAAGTGCGTGGAGATAAATTCAAAGAAATATGGTGCAGGAGTCATACTAAACAAAGACCGCAAATATTGGTATACCTGCAAATTGAAGCAGGTAAGCAATATTGTTTATTGGTCTATTCTTCTTTAAATTAATGTCTAGACATAAATTTAATTTTGTATGTTTAGACATAAATTTGGCCCAAGAACATTCATGTCTAGATATACATTCAAAGAAGTATGGGCAAATAAACAATACATAATGCGTAGGTACCCTGCTTCAATTTGCAAGTACCAATATTTGCAGTTTCTATTCACTTTTCGCATTCTCCAGAAAATTAAACATTTTTTATATATCCTATACCTACCTTAAAAACAAAATTGCCATTTTTTGGCACGTTTTAAAATGCAAAGGTTTATTCGGAAGCCTTGGGAACAGGGTAAATATCTATTTTCAACCATTGAACTTTTATTCAAAACTTTTTTCCAAACGTCAAATTAAAAAGTGAATTGCGGGGTCCACCTAGCTGTGCCCTGTACAAGGTTTTTTTATATATCAATTTAGACCCCCTTTATCTTTTTTATTTGACGTTTCTGACAAAAATGTCCCTTCATAAAAGTCTATTGATTGGTTTCGAGCAAATTGTTGGAAAAACTATATTTCGCTTTTACAGGAAGAAAGACTGGGCGTCGTCAAAATTTTTAATTCCAATTGAAAGGTACAGGCAAAGAGGGCGATATGTCAAAAAGTTAATTTCGAGATAAACGCGGGGTTTTAAGAGCTCTAAAAAGTGATTATAATAATAATAATGGTAAAAGTAAGCATTCTTACTGAAGACTTCAACCTTATTGTAATAAAAAAAACGAAAATAAGACAGTTGAGGAAGTATCCAATAAATAATTCATCTTTACTGTGTATGAAATAATCGAGGAAATAATGGAATAGGTATTCAAGTAATATGAATATCCTTTCTTATTTGAGAACAATCGGTTCCTATTGCATAAAACACTACCATTCAGGCTTTTTTCCAAATCAGTTTCATTTTTTCGTTGTTACCTATTCACGAATAAAAACAAACATTTAAACTTCCTGAAGATTGAAAAATCCTCATTTTCATGAATGAAATATGATGATGCCTACACTCTACACCACTGGATCCCTCTCCAGTCAATGCTCAATGCAAATTTGACACTTACCTGTGAATGGTGATTTCTGGATCCGAATGGTCCAGTTTTTGACACAGCAAGCACAATCTTACCATTTTTCACAAATAAAGTCACAATACAACACTTCACAAGCACGAAAGTAGAAGTTTTCAAGTTGAAACCCCATGGCATCACCGCACTACCTTCAAAATCGAAACCAGCTGTTTAAAGGCAGCGTTGCCGTGTACTAGGACTAATATTTACTATGTCATCGCCTGTATCCAATGCACAAAAAATCATTATTTAATGAATGTTAGTAATTAAGCTTTGAGTAGCACAAAAATGTTTTACATTATTTATGATATGAAATGATATCATCACCGTTCAACATTGAGTTGATTCACACGAAATCATGGTTGTAAAGGTGTCAGATTATGCGATAATCTAGAATAGTGAACCTTGATGCACCTTCTTGAAAAATGAACAATACTCAATCCTCCTTAATTTTCATTGTATCATGTCTTATCAATCAATTTCGTACACAGAGGAATTTTCATTGATGAAGATTTGCCCAAATCGGCAACCGCGTCCAAAGCAGGTCAGTTTTCGGCGACGCAGATAGATATAACTCGACAAGGATAGCTATACAGTGAATTTCTCAAGACATACGTCCAAAATTGGATGATGGTGCCATTATTTTTGAAGGTTTCCTTCTCTAAAGCCTTATAAAACTCAATGGAAATAATCGTGTTATCAGATAAACAGAAAGATCATTCGTGAATTCTTATAACCAACTGCAGGATAAAACAATTGATTTTTTTTGAACGCCAACCGAAACTTACTATGAGAAGCAAGTTTTAAAGAAGCGGACAAATTCGTGAATTTGTTAAGTGCATATGTACAACCATAAAAAAAAATGGCAGAAATTAAAAATTACAATTTGCGTTTACATAAGTTTTTAAAAATGGACATAATCTGAATTGTGTCAGTGGTTTTTGTCATGGTTTGAGAGGACATTTCGTCATCTTTCAGAATAAAACAAAAGGTAAGTCTTAAATAAAATTTAGTTCGTAAAAAATTATAATTCAACTGTTTTGAATCGATAAATGTTGAAAAATGTTTGAGGATGTATATCTCGAAACTGACAAGGAGACGACAAAATGTTCATAGAATAAAAATTGTACATTTTAATTCGTAGAATCTGAATTTCAAATATTGCCGGATAAAACTGGGTCACCCTGTATAAATGTTATAATCCAATGTATCATTCATTTTACTAAAAATACCATCAAACAATGATAACTATAATATTCTGGTAATTTACATTTCATTGCACAAATGTGACATTTCTGAGACTGTACTTGAAGCATCTTTCCAAAAACTGATAACGATGTGTTCAAAGTATGTCATCATAATTATTTTACTTATTATTGATCAATTAAAAAGTGAACTGGAGGGTGCTCAGTTCATTTAGCAAAGTGGCTCCCTCAAAAGATACGATTTCCATAATTTGACGAAATCTAATTGAGTACAATGAAGTGTACTTAAAATTCGCGCCTGTCAAACTTACCATACAATTTTAAAATAATAAACAAAGGGCCAAAAAACAATTTATCCATGAAGCTTGAGGCGAATTTTGGAGAATAATAGCAATTTACGTTACTAAGGCGGTAAATGACTTTTTAAATTACGAGTCGAGATGTTTATGGACGAGGCGACAAAGAAGCCTAGTCTGGAATTTCTAGACGAGTAGTTTAATGACATTTAACGGCTGTGTATCGTACATTGTTTTGTTTCATACTGTGATAATTTTTTTTAATCGGTTTAAAGTGCTTTCTTGTCAAACCATACACTTGGAGTGGCAGTCCGCCTCACATTCTTACCATGAGATGGCGTCAGACAAACCATGTCACCACTTGGGTGATAGATAGGTTAATTTTATGTTACCAACATTCTATGTCAAATTATCAATTAAAATCATGAGATGACGCCATCCAAACCATGCTACCAATGCAATTTCACAGTCTTTGATGATGTAAAGTGTCATTTACCCGACTGGTTTTGGGTCCGGTAAATGATAATAATAATAATAATAATAATAATAATAATAATCTTTATTTAGCATAAAGCTACAAAATTACACAAATCCTTGATAATATCTAAAAAAATCAGTTCCAATTAGTAAAAAAATGTCATTTAAACTGGTTCAAATTATCACATAATCTACGGCACAGTATGAAATAAAATAATTGAATCTTTCACTGGACAAAAAAAATAATACAAATGTCTCCCAATTGGTCTTTTTAGTAGAATGACGTTTATACTGAGAAATGAAAATTCATTCCTTTCTTCCAGCATCAGGAATAGTACAAAAAACATCTGCATTGCAACTAGTACAATTTAGTTGGATCTCAAGAAATTAGCTTCTGAAGTTTCTCACACCCGTCTTTTTCTAAACCCACAGATTATTTCATGTCTATTTCACGTTGCCATATCAAGTTTTGTTGCTTTTCCCCAACCTTTCATTCGTAGGTGCTTGAAAAAAGTTTTTTTATTATTGGATATCATGCTTGGGCCCGGTACTTTCACATTCAAGTAGTCGATTTTATTCCCTCAGAATAACCTCAAAATTGGTCCCGCCATGGTAACGCTCCATTTGTTATCTGACAGTTAGTTATTTTTTTTTATTTATTCGAATGTGAAAGTACCGTTCCTTAATAATTCAACCAGAAAAAACTCTCATGATGTGCAGAAACAAGTGAAGTTTCCTTTCAAATGTTCCTATCTGTGCTCACAAAATATGGCAGAGAACTGAATAACTTTTTCAAAGCAGTATTTGGTGGTTATTTTGGAAAAAAAATAACACATCGCAATTCAAGTCTGATTATAAGTATAACATAATATTACCTATATTATTTCTCACAGTGCACAATAATTAATTATAAATATTAAAAAAATGCAATAACCTTCATTTGTTTTCCTTGATTCGGAAAGATGTTTCAATATACTTGTGAAGTCGGTCCTCCTTAATAAACGGTGAGGGTAAATACACTACATCTTCATTAATATGACATCTAATAAACATACAACTCTCAACTTTAATTTTACACGTGTTTTTCATCGCAGGCTCTAGCACCGACCAAGACAGCTTGGCTTACCGTTTTGGAGATACCGATTCAGGTCTAGGTCGTGCTACTCCACCTCGTAGAGTCCCATCGCCTGGCATGGGTTTACGGCATTTACCATCGCCTTCAGGACCCGGCAGTCTTCCTGGTTTAATGTCGAAAGGTCGTCGAATCTTCGATGACGGATCCAGTGATATTAGTTCTACACCAAGTAGCATGATGGACTATACAGGCAAGTTTGGTTTGTAGAGTAGCTATGTAGAATTAACCATTGATATTTCAATTTGGAATACGTCCAGAATATTTTGCAATGTTTTCGGACCTTTTGTTGGTTAGCATACCGCTCACTTAGGGCCGATTCTTCAATTCAATACTCTTTATAGCCCCATATAATATTCATTGGTTATACGTAGTATTCCTTATTCTAAGGATATACTTGAATTGTAGAATCGGCCCTTATAGAGAGGAGATGAAAAACTTAAATAGGTTAAAATCGCGTTAAAATCCCAATAGACTCACTACGCCCTTAAAAAAAATCCACAGTAACGCATGTTTATTGTACAGCACAGAACACAACATATACAAAGTTTAGAAGACAAACTGACGTATAAAATTTCACGGAACAATGCGCCACGGAATGAAGTGGATGCGAATCGAACTATCAGACTTGGATAATGTATTATTGAAGATTTCTGTAACATATAACATATTATACAGTTCCCTTTACATAAAAGCACTGACCTTGACTTTGACGTTGAAAATGTCTTTATTTATTGAATAAAGACAAAAACTTGGAATAGATGTAGTTTTTTCGGTTTTTCTTGAATGTCGAGAACCATCTGGGGATGGGGTCAGTGTGGGCTTCCTATGACCCTGTGTGATGGTGACTATGAGAAAATGCCACTCACTCCGGAGGTCTCGGGAAGCGGTGCATGGCTCCATGTGGTGTGGGACGGCTGGGCAGTACGAAACTCGTCGAGGAACACTTCTGTTTTTTCCCCTTTGTTCGACATTTTCAGGATGGTCTCACTTAGCCTCACTGTTTGATTTGTTGTAGAATACACTGGGCCAAATCCCATTTGTTCTTCTGGTAGAAATTTTTTTGCCATCGTGACTTTCATTATTTTGTGGAGGATGCATTTCTCCGGAACTTTTCCGATGGCGGCTGGAACATTGATGAGCCTCTGGTGAAATCTTGGATGTAATGCAGATCAGAAATCGACCTATGGAAAAAGATAATAAAAAAAAAGTCGTTTTTTAATTTAATTTTGTTGAAGCTTTTAACATTTCCTTGGAATTTGTGGGTACCCAAAATTCTTGGAAACACTTTTTTTTTGTAAACATTATTTTTCCATGTTCAACTATGGCGTCAATTTTTTTTTCAAATGAAATTTATATTTGGAATTGCTGTTTATTTCTTGAAGTATTTTTGTCCCACAAACGGTTTTCTGAAAGTGTGCATTATTTATATTCTTTTCGAGTCACCCCGAAAAAAAGTTTTTCATTGACCGATTTGGTTCTAGTTTCTTTTTAATAATTGTAGAGTAGAGTTATCAAACTGTAGGTATCTTTTCACCAAAATTACCTTTCTCATACACATTACAAGGCCTACCTTTCCAATTTCCTTGGAGCAATATTTTGAAAACAACATTATCATTTTGGACGTCACTGGACTCCCTAGTTTTATCGATATTTCCAGAAAAGAACGTCTTCAGGGTGACCTATTCAGAAAGTATTTTCCGAAAATTGTACAAACTTTTTTCCATAACTATAATACCTCTGAAGAACCAGTGGGGGAATCACCCCACTGGTTCTTTATCAATGTTCAATCAATGTTGCTATATATACAGGGTGTTCATTAATTGAATACCGATACTTAAGGGTGATAATCCTTGGATGTTTTCAAGACAAAAAGTTCATATGGGCATAGCTCCGCAAGAGCATAGATTTTGAGATACGGGGTGTTGAAATTTAAAAAAAAAAAAAAAAAATATCATCACTTTGATACTATTCCAGATATCTTTTTGAAATTTGGTACACGTCTTCTATGCATCAAAATGCATGGGAATGTTAGAGAGGGCGCCACTGATTTGAAAATATGGGATGACACAGCTGGGTGTCAATGCAATTAAGTAGATTTTATTTTTTAAGCGAAAACCATGCGCCGGACGGAAAAAAATTAAGAGAACAAATTGGCTAACAAATAAATAGAGATTTTAAAAATATTTTTTATTTTGGAAGGAAGCAGTGGCATACAAGTTTTTTCTCCAAATATATTGAGTGCAAAGCCCGTACGGACGCCACTGTATATACTTAGGCCCGGTTGTGTAAGATCAACTGTGCATTTTTGAACCCCGTTCAAACATCTTTGAGCCTATCTTGTACAGGGTACAAAATTGCTCCCCGACACTTCTCTCTAAGTTGTCAAATAAGACAGCTACAAGCTGTCAAACTTGATGTCACTAATTTGCCGATAATTTCGAAATTCCTTAACCGATTTGACTGTTCTTAAGCTCATTTTGAAAAGGAGAATCTGCTTTTTCTGGTGCATTCACTCGGGTTCGATTTTATCCGCTTTATCCGCACATGAATTGTGAAACTCAAACATGAATTTGAGGTTTTTTCGAAATTTTCAAATGCAAATCCACTAAATAGATGCCTCCATCGTGTTATTCGGATAATTTCCGACCAGTTTCATAAAGGTAATTTTTCTATATCTTTTGAAATAGAAGAGTTGCGGAGACTGCATCAGGAATCCGTGAAGGAATACGTTTGAAACAGCCCCTGTAAATTTGAATGTATCAAAAAAATAGGAGTGCCTTGCCAACGGTCGGGATTTTGAGCATTGGCACTAGTTTTTCTGTTTTTTTTTTAGTTCATTCAATGTTTTTTATATTTTTGGAATAAGATGTTTACTGGTCAACCGTATTATTTTTGGCAAGTGGTGCACTCTATTCTACTTCTCAGCTGCTTGGAAAAACAAAAAAACGAACGTTTTCAACATCAACTGAATAGAATGTTGAACGCGAATCAAAACAAAACTGATGTGTATATTTTTGACTGATCCAAATTTATAGGGCTGTTTCAAAAGTATTCCTCGCGTGATTCCTGATGAAGTTTCCGTAACTCTTCTATTTCAAAAGATATAGAAAAATGATCTTTAGGAAAGTGATAGGAAATTATCCAAATAGCACGATGGAGGCATCTATTTAGTGGGTTTGCATTTGAAAATTTTGAAAAAACCGCCAATACAGGTTTGACTTTTACAATTCATGTTGTGTGGTCGGCTAAAGCAGATAAAATCGACCTCGAGTACATGCACCAGAAAGAGCAGATTTTATAGATAAGATAAGATAAAAAACAGTCAAATCGGGTCACTCAAGGGATTTTGAAGTTAAAGGCAATTTAGTGACATCAAGTTTGACGGCTTGTAGCTGTCTTATTTGACAACTTAGAGAAAAGTGTCGGGGGAAAATTTTGTAGAGAATATCGTCTTAAATCTCATTCCATATTTTTTTTTTTGTAGTTCAAAGGGAAAAATTTCAAAAATGTGTTGATTTTCTGTTTTCAAAGTACCGTTACGCCCCCTTGCGGCGATCCTAGAAGCTTGAGATATATTTCCAGCATTTTCTATTGGGTACATTACTACAGATTTTTTTTCCTGAGTCTCTTTGATGAATTCTTTACGAGAACTGGCACCCTGTCGCTAAAAATGAATCACCCTGTACAAACGGCCCTCAAAGCAGCAGTGAAAAATTATTCTCTTTTACTTTCGGAACGCAATTTTATCCCAATCCACTAACAGAACAATCTTGTTTGTCAGAATGATTGAATGATAAATCAAAGGTGATAATGTCAACGACGAAATGAATTTCTAAAAAAAACATTTTCAATGTTCATCGGTCACAACCCGAAATTTTTTCTGTTTTGCTGTGGCTATATACTGTACATTTCTATAGGGTCATCCATGTATGTGTATCTAGAGATTGATGCTGAGAGAAAAAAAAAGTATAAAGTGGAGAAACTAAAAGAAGACTTTCTGCGGACTCATTCCTGTGTGAATGAAAGTGCCCTTGAACAATTCCTGGTGATGTTTGTTCAATCTCACTCTATAGAGAACTTTGTGGTGAAATACCCGTTCATAACATCAATGTTTTATCTAACATCGCTGCTTACTACTGTGGGATATGGACGTGTGGTTCCGCTTACCACAGGTGGAAAGATATTCACAATTCTATTCAGTATTGCCGGTACCCCAATAACCCTTATCCTTATATCAGGAATGGTTGATAGATTTCTAGTACCATCTAACGCTCTTTTGTATTGGCTCACGACAAAATTAGATGGAGTTGTTGATTCAATGGGTGTAAAAGTTTTACATTTTACAATTCTTTTGATAACAATTTTGGTTTTTTGTATTTTTATGCCTGCGGTCTTTTTTTATTGCATAGAACGCAAATGGACATACTTTGAATCCGTCTATTTTTGCTATATGACATTGTCAACATTGGGGATTGGAGATTTTGTTCCTGGACATCCGGTAGTCTTCAACGATCACAATATCTGGTTTCTTATATATAGGTTGCTGTGTATCTTTTACATGTATCTTGGACTCGCAGCTATGACGATGGCAATTACCATTTTATACTCCATTCCGAAATTCAGTGTGGAACATTTGTTTGGATTGGATGACGAAAGTACAACTGGCAGTATAAAGATTGAGGCAATTGATATACGTCCATCATTAAGTATCAGAGATAGCCCTCGTTTTCCAGCGACTGGTAAAAAATCTACTCGTTCACAAACGATTAAGGCTACCTCGGGAAGTGTTCGAGAACCCCGAACAACCATGCTGCCTCAAGCAACCGTATCTTCCCCTACATCTGGAGCTAGACCACCTTTAGCTCCCAAACCTAGTGCAATTGCATCCGGCTCCAGACCTCGACCAACAAATGTAACTATCCAGTCTACTGTCAAGAAAGAGAATAATAAGAATAAAAAAAAATAGAAGCGAGCTATTGCACCAAATTCAGTTCAAAAATATATCATTAATGATAATATGACTTATTTATTTCTTTTGAAAGAGTTTGGTTTATAAGAAGACACTATTGAACAAGGGTCATTGGAATACATTTTTTCGTATAATTGATAAATAAGGGAAACATACGGTGAATGAAAATTACCTTGGGTAAAAAGCCACAAATACTTTTAAATTGTAATAATAATAATTATTGTAAACAATAATCATTTCCATGTACAGGGTTTTTTCTTATGATTTGCCACTCCTTTAAAAACTCTATTCACATAGATACAAAAAAATTGCTCAAATGAAGGTTTCATGATTTTTCCTGAAGATTTTATAATATATAAAGCGAAAGAACTTATCACTCTTGAAAATCAGGAAAATGTGGAAAAGGTATTTTTTTTTTATGGAATGCCCTACATTTCATTACAGATTCAAAATCTTCTCATTTTTCTCTTTTGAAAAATATAAAGTCTATGTTTGGACTGGATCACCAACGATAATAGCAATTGTTACCCATATCAAGTACTTTTCTATCATCAAATATTCTGTTTTCCTTGGTTTTCCATGGTTTTTCATAATGGTTGCGATGAATGATAGCATTATTCGCCCGCATTGCAACTTTACACTATATTATTCAGTCACATAACTCAAAAACGCCTAATCCAAACATAGGCAAACTTTATATTTGTGAAAAGAGGAAATTGAGGAAATCTTGAATCTGTAATAAAATATAGGGCATTCCATTTGAAAAATCAAACTCTTGCACATATTCCTGATTTCCAATAGTGATATTTTCTTTCGCTTAGTTATTATAAAATCTTCAGGAAAAATCATTAAACTTTTATTTGAACATATTTTTTTGTATCTCTGTTTCGAAAGGGGTGGCAAATTATAAGGAAAAACCATGTACTAGGGCACTTAAATCACTGAAAAGATTCGCTCTGAGGGTGTAGGTATGTACAGTGAAGAGCATTGGATATGTCAATACCTCAAACAAAAAAAGAGATATACTGGAATATGCTAGAATCTAGCGAGAAATAATCGACTGTCGACAGTGTTGCCATGTCGGATGAAGAGTCTGGTCTACCGTCAAACTCAAACTTCACATTATGGATGTCGATAAGGCGATATCCATTTTTAACCAACCACAAACTTACCCAACCTAACCCAAATGAGTTGGTTTAATTTCAGCTTTAAACACAATTGATACATAACTTGAGTGATGCATGCGACTTTGCAATACTGTCGACAGCCAGTAGTTCGCCAAAAAATTGTGTACATATATGCCAGCCACACAATTGCCATATCAACAAACTATTTGCTACTTGCTACAGAGACAAAGTTTTTGACTAAGTAGATTAACCTACAATTTTGACCTGTCAAGGTTTTTTTAAAGCCGGCTCCAGACTCACGCCGCAACTTCGCGTTGTGAATATCCTTGAACGTCGCGGACTAAAATATCATAAACCCATAGCCTGACAAGTCGATTCGGCGGATTCGTAACTAAGCCGGCTATGCTATGCAACCAGTAAGCTTTGTGATCTGATGCATTCATCACAGAACTATTTTCTGGTAATATCGATATTCATAGAGCAAGAGCTCGAGCTAAAATAATATTAACAAGAATTTAAATAACTACAGTATAACATCAACTTCTGGTTGGAATGGAAGTTGGAGTTGGGATATTTTACAGTTTTTGTTTTTGTGTTAATGAATTCGATGCGTAGGTACTTAGACAGGGTGTCCACGAACTCTTTAACATTGAAGAGGATGATATTGCACATAAGGCAACATGATTTTTGTTCATAAAATGCTTCGTTTCGCATTTACAAAGGGTGTTAAAACTGAAATTTAATTTCCGATTTTTTAAATAAAGATTTCGCACAAAATTTGGTACCTATGTGGTGTTTTTCTGGGATGAGAAATAATTTGGTGTCGATAATAATAATTTTGATCATCCTTTAGTATTTTTAAAAATATCTAAATAAACTACCAAATATACAGGGTGTCCGGGAAAATGTGGGGGATCTCTCGGATTCAGATAGAACATTAAAAAATAAGATGACAAGTTCCCATAAATTTTTTTTCTAGCGGCCCTCCCTACGGAGATACGGCCCCCTAAAGGACCCCACTGGAAATCGGTTTTTCTTGAATCACTTTTAAACGACTCAATATAATTCAATGAAAATTTAATATGATAAACAGTAGTAAGGACCTCTCAAAATACTTCCCTTAAAACATAATTAGCTTGTTTAGTTTACCAGGGACGGACTAGATTGTACATTTTAACGCTCAAATTTTTAACACCCTGTATGATAAGGAGTTAAAAAAAATAAATTTGGATACCTTGAACATTAAGCTAAAGAAAAGGTACTCCTGTTCATTGTCGATAAAATGAACCATTTTCGAGAAAAAACAATTTTTATTAAACAAAACCTCGAAAAAAGCCATGACGAAGTGGTGCTCTTGACGAAATTGTTAACAGGGTGTCCGGGAAAATGTGGGAGATCTCTCGGATTCTGATAGAATATTAAAAAATAAGATGACAAGTTCCAATAAATTTTTTTCCTAGCGTTAGGTTCACAATTTCGTCAAGAGCACCACTTCGTCATGGCTTTTTTCGAGGTTTTGTTTAATAAAAATTGTTTTTTCTCGAAAATGGTTCATTTTATCGACAATGAACAAGAGTACCTTTTCTTTAGCTTAATGTTCAAGGTATCCAAATTTATTTTTTTTAACTCCTTATCATACAGGGTGTTAAAAATTTGAGCGTTAAAATGTACAATCTAGTCCGTCCCTGGTAAACTAAACAAGCTAATTATGTTTTAAGGGAAGTATTTTGAGAGGTCCTTACTACTGTTTATCATATCAAATTTTCATTGAATTATATTGAGTCGTTTAAAAGTTATTCAAGAAAAACCGATTTCCAGTGGGGTCCTTTAGGGGGCCGTATGTCCGTAGGGAGGGCCGCTAGGAAAAAAATTTATGGGAACTTGTCATCTTATTTTTTAATGTTCTATCTGAATCCGAGAGATCTCCCACATTTTCCCGGACACTCTGTATATACAACTTATTCAAAAGTGTTTTTAATTTGAAATTAAATAATAATAATAATAATAATAATAATAATATTTCTATTGTAGTACATAGGTTATGCTACAAAATCTACAAATCAGAATAAATACCTAAATTGAAAATATTACAAAAAGGCAGCAATAAAAATGGGACATAAAATGTAAAGTCACGAGCATGGTGAAACTTTTACAACCATAAAAGAGCGGCAAAATGGCTTCACTACGACGATACTGTAGTATATTCTTAAAGTTCTGGACAACATAATTCCTAATCAGTCTCGTACATTGAAATATTATCAGTCTTTTACGTTTGGTGGCAGAGTCTATTGAACCCACTTTTATTGTCCCTTGTTCCCTTGTACAAAACCGAACAACATATTCATTTGCTTACACCGTTTCCAACAGTATTTTAGAAACCTTCAAATGTATTTTAGAATAGTCATTTGTATTTTGGAATAACCACTTTGATTTGAGAACGCTTCAAATGTAGTTAAGAAGAACTAATTTAATTTTAGAAAGCAACAAATGTATTTTTGTCAAGACGAAGGTCGTGGGTTCAAATCCCGCCTGGTGCCAACTTTTCTCATTTCCCTTTCTATCCCTACGCCACGAAAACTCTCTTCTTTACTATTTTTAATGTTGTTTCATGGTCTATCACTTTCCAATACAAGCTTTTCCTTCGAAAGAAAGACCCTGTATTTATATCTCCATTCTTCCACCTTCGACTTCTGACGATTAAAGTACAGAACAAGTCTAGAAATTGTCAAAAGCAAAATTTTTCGCAACTTTAGAGCCTGATGGTGGCCCTTCATCTTTCACCTAGTGTTCTGACAATTTTTTTCCTTACATCCTCATCCTACCACGGATTATATTGCAAATTGTCAGAACTTCACCTCATCACTTTTTTTTTTCGCAAAATATTTTCACGGTATGTTGGTAACAGTCGAACGTATAAATGTTAAAATTTCCACTTCACCGAGTCACCACTACACCTACGTAGCCAGCTCTCAGATCGGCCGTAGTCCTGTATTCATGAATTTATCCTGAAACAAAATGTTAATTAATAATTGATTCAAATTCAGTACCCTTTAACTAAAAGATGATTTCTTCATAATGGAGGGGTCAAGGATTTTGTTGCTAAGAAAACAATGCGATATTGGGTTTTATTTGATTATTGAATAATAATTCATCATAATTATTATTACTAACATTTCAATGTTTCCTTTACTTAAAAGTGCATGTCTTCTTTACTGTTCAGAAATCATACGCGTATTATAGTGACATGACTTTTTCATTATGCATAGCAAAAAAATTTATTGTGAATTTAGTAAGTCAGTTTATTGAAAAAAAAAGCAGTGGAACTCCACTTTTTTGGATCAAAACATGCCTGGTCAAAATTGGTTTCAATTTCAACAATATATCCAAGGCAGTATTCATGAAAATAAAAAAAAAAGATTTTTCAACTCCGTGGGTAGATGAAAAAAATTAAACGATTGCGAATCTACATTCATACGAACTTTCATTTTTAAAAGCAACCAAGGATTCACACCCCTAACGATTGATAAAACATCCTGTATATTAGAAACTCATTATATTTTTGTACACGTTTTTTTTTATCAATTCCTGGACGACTTCTTCTCATCTAATCCTCATAAATTTAAATTTCTTCACAATGAAAATACCTAACTTAATCGATGGTATTCCAATGTCAAAGGAGCAATTTTATTTTAATTTAAGTTCACGAAAATCAGCATAGTATCAAGTACATACAGTTTTTAATTATTTTTTCAGTGACTCAAGTTTTAGTAATGACCATGGACAAATTTATTAGTGAGTTTGCATGTAGTTCTTTCCCTTTCCAGGACAAAATTCATTGCTAATATTATCTTTATTTTTCTCTCCTGTAGGTCCCAGACTGTATAAACAACCCGCTACCAAATCTAACCGGAGCATTATGTTCAATGCGGTAGAATACTGCGTATTTCCTGGAGTGGTGAATAGAGAAGCCAAAAACCGAGTGATCGAGGAAATCAACCGTTCAGAAAGCAAACACTTTTTGATACTTTTCCGCGATGCAGGCTGCCAGTTTCGAGCTCTCTACTCGTTTTGTCCCGATAGTGAAGTGGTTACGAAATTGTATGGTACGGGACCGAAAAATGTCAACGACAAGATGTTTGATAAGTTTTTCAAGTGAGTATTGTATTTATGCTCAACTCTTCCGAACTATAAAGGTTTGTTCAGATGCTACGTTTTGCACAACATTTAACACGAAATACATTTTTTTTTTGTTCGACCACTGCCCCTCTAATTTGTGTGGAACGATATGGGCGCAGACATCTTGAACTTGATCTGTCAATTCTAATTTATTTTTATGTCATTATTGTCGATTGACGAGGATCAAAGCTCGAGTTTGTTCTTGTTTATGGTTGCACCACAGAATACAGTTCATTTTTCATTTAAAGTTACAGTGACAGATCAAAATTGGAGGTTGAATGTTGGCAAAAAAAAATTAAATGTCATAAAATGCTCGCCAATTGTAATGCAATGATGAAATATTTGATTATAAACTTTAGTTTCTCGATTAAAGAAGGATTTTTATCATCAATTTCAGAATAATCATCACTGTCTATGCTCGAACGTTTTTTTCTATCTAATCAAATACATTTTGAACATAGCAAAATGAAGTGAATCACAGTTCAATCTATGACTATCATGAAAAAACATGTTTGCCAACCTTTAACCTACAATTTTGATCTGCCACTGTAACTTTAAATAAAAAATGAACTGTAGGCGACCAGAAGCGACAAAATGTCAAAAATTGCATTGATTAAATGGGTAACGATTCTCTGACGTCACGTTTGAAGTATGGGACGTTGGTCCCCCACTAGACACTGAGAAAACTATACTAATGCTCTACACTGTAAGAACAGTTGGTTTAAAAAGGTGGTAGTAATCTGAAACTCAATGAGGGCTTCATAATGATAGAGAGGCTTGAACCATTTATCATATTGGTGATTATTAACGAACCGGTTTTTGTTTTCTTCTATTCTCTATTTTTGTGTTATAAAAAAAATTCTGACTTCACAGACATATTTTATTACCCACATAAGTATGAATAAATTGATATATGAGTACATGTTGCCTAGATACATAGGTATATAAGACTTGCAAATTGATATTTCAGACAGTCATAATTATAGATCAATATCAATAGGTAGTTATTAAAAAATGAAAATATAAAACGGTATATACAATAAAAACATTTGGAAGATTTTTGAAGATATGTTTCCATCTTGTGAAAAAATTAGTGTCAAGTTCGTATAATATGTTTTACTGATGAAGGGCCTTTCTTTTATTTAATTATACAGGGTGTTTTAAGTTTTAACTGTAAGGTGAAAGAGGTATTTTTTGGGTATTTTCTGTGCGAATTTTTAATTCGAATTCGAACGCGCGTAGATTTTGATTTCAAGGCGACACTTTTTGGCACACCCTATGAGGGGGTGATTCTCATGACACTTGGTTAAATAAGGATGAGTGTAAACTTGTTTGAAATTTGAAAGCGCTTCCAATTCTCTTCAAAACTTCAGAATATTTTTCAAAATTCGTACGATATTGGTTTTCGAGATTTCCTATGTTGAACTGGGCGGATAAAATAATCACCTACTCTTTTTGGCTTTCTCTTTTCGAATGTTATCTCTTTTTTTCGAAGCAGTCAGTTTAATTTTTTCAAGTAGGTACACATATAGGTAGTCTATTTTGACAGTTTTTGTTACCTTGCATTTATCGCCCGAATCACCGCTGTTAATTTCTAGTTGAAACATCCTGTATATTTTATAAGTTGAGAATCCGCTTTCGTTTATTTCATTCTTCTTATATTTGTATACTCGAATATAAATAACGTAAAAATTATGTATATTTATTGTAAAAAAACAACAATATATATGATTTGTATTCTTTATTAGGATCTATTGAGTGATATAAAAACACCAAAAATAATGAATACAAAATATATCAGTAAACAAACCTGATAAGATGTGGATTTTTTCTCTTGACTCGAGCATAAGGGAAATCTCATTGTCTTCCAAGGCACTTTTTCTGGCATTTTTTCAACCATGCAGCTTTGTGGGAAAAATGGAAGGAATGGCATTGGGAAATGGGCGTTTCTTTTCATTTTCTTTGGAAATGAACAAGAAATTAATTGTTCTTCGAAATGAAGTTTGCAAGGCACCGGCCTTGGAAAGCAATGTCGTCTCGATAACAAGCCTTCAATCATATTTTAGCCCTATAATAAATGAAAAAAAAACTATAGATTACTAGATCTCCCTACACCCTATAATATAAAACAATTTGAACAAACTTCTAGTCGGCTCAAGTAGTTATATCTAACCTAACCCTATATTTTGTTTACTGAATTGAGGTAGGTAATCGTTTTAGATTTTTTTAGGTAAATAAACATAACAAAAAACAAAGATTTTTGAGTTAAAACGTCGATAAAATTGGGAAATATTCTCAATAAAACAAACTTTCTAATATAGGTGCATAAGTACTTACTGATCAGAGTCTTTAGGGAAAGAAAACATAGATATTCCATGACCGGTTCTGGTCCAACAGCCTCAAAAAGCACAAGAATTGCCTCTCGCCATATCACACGATTTCCTTTCACAGAAAAAAACACACAAAATCAAAATGACGAAGAATATTCCAAATGATACCAAACAAATGCCATCAGAGACCAAACTATAAGACCGAACCGTCAGATGTTTGACAGTGGTCCCACATTTTCCCTTCCTAAAGATTTTGGGGGTGTAGTATAACATACCCGGGTTCGTTCAACAAAGTTGAATGAGGTAAGCTTAATGACGTTCATGACGAATACCTACGTTGGACCTACGTTGTGATGACTCCACCTTCCAAAAATTTACTTACCTCGAATGCGCCCGACAAAACAATAATTTGGGAAATTTGAGGATATTGGGATGTTAATTAAAACGCAACGTTCATAATACACCTACTTTATTACAAATGTGAATGAAAAAGTGAAAAATAGTGCCGTACTCAGCCTGGAATTCATGTGGGGAAAGAGCACGGCAGAGAAACCCACAATCGCAATTCCAAAAACCGAACCATGCTGCACAACTGTTTTGTATTTTTAAATGAAATCAATAAATTACTGTTTTTCCGCTTCGAAATTGCAGTTCCACATTTCAAAAACACAATACCTACAAGCAAAACTGAAGAGTTGTTTGTTACTGATCCTTTATAGACTTCTGAGGTCCCTGGGGTGCGGAAAACTACTCAGCCACTGTGTGGGTCTTAGGAAGAATATCTCTAACTTTTGTTTACTTGTTTGTTAGGATATTCATCCGTCACGGTGTATAGGAAAATGTTAGTAGATTCACCAAGGCTCACACATACCCTCAATCATACTATAACTACAATCCCAGCACGGAAACAAGTACTTATTGAGTTTTTCTAACTGACGTCCATCTTTGACCCGTAGTCGTATACAGCATTAAACGGTTTCTTTTAAACACTCACATGTTATTCAAAACAAGACAAATTGTACCACAGAATAAATGAAATATAAGGACAATCTTCAAGACATATAGTATTAATATAGAGTTCGTTTTACTGACCTGTAATAACACGTTATATCACAGTTTTTCACAGCCCTTTCAACGCCCCTATCCTCCATGTTCTCTCGCTGACCGGTACACTCGTACTCCTCCTACGCGCGAATCACGTGACAGGAAATCGATACAATGATGATGCGCGTGGATAATATAGTATGTTCGCAAAGTATTTGCATATCAGTGTGATATAGGTCGTTCATTTGGTATATAGGTTAACGACTATATTTGACTGATTTTAACTGACAGTGTGATTGATGATAATTAGAGGGGACGGTATTCCTCAGCGGGAACCGTTTTGTCGCTTCTGGTCGCCTATTCTGTGGTTGTACTTTCTGATACATGTGATTTATAATGAACAATATTTTCTCGTGTCTTCAAAAACGTTGTCGTGAAACTGTTTGTGCTCAAGACTTTGAAGACACAGTGTTGTTCTGAATGCGGCCATGACTTACTCGACTCTAGCTGACTTTACCCGAAGGAGCGTTACGTAACCGAGAATGACGGCTGAGTCTTATTCAATACCCACAAAATGAAGTGCTCAGCGCGCCTAAAGAAGTTTTCACTTCAGAAATGCCCGCGGGAGTTTGCGGCTGAGAAATTTCTTGAAATAAACATAAAAACTCTATAAGCGCCTGACAAAGATAGTATTAGAGTAAAAACATTCACTTTTCTTTATTCATACCACCCCACAACAGGCCTATCATTAGAGATAATTCGTGACAAATATACTACCTATTAAAAAGCCGTCTTGGGACATGTAAGTAATCAAAGAATAAGTAGATGATTTTACTTAAATTGTTATACACTTCATAAACAACTAACAAAAATAGTATCTATAGGGTTGTTTAGTTTATTTTGACTCCCAAAAACAGCTCTTATAAGTGATGGGAAAAAACTGTAAATAAAAAAGTTTCAGGTTTTTTCACTTAGCATCTTTTGGTAATAGCGGAAATGAAAATCGACTAAACAACATTGAAAAATTCATTGTAATAATGACTCAAAAAATATATTTTTTCTATGTATATTATTAGTTAAAATGGACTTTTTTTCTGATTTCAAATAATCAGGGTGTTTTTGAAGTTGGGGTTTTCCTTTCAACGTCAAAGTTTTGAGAAATGGAATCCTTTTTTGTCATAACTTTCCTACCATTCCAGATATTTCTTCAAAATTTGGTATACTTCTTTTGACCATTAAATTACATTTTTTGATGTGAAAGGTTTCAAAAAAAAATACCAGTGACATTCAATCAGGATTTGTATTGATTTTTTTTTTAGAAAAAAATAGCCACTGCTTTTTCTTTAAATCAATAGTATTTTCGAAATACTGATTTACTTTGGAGTTAATTGGGTCTGTTGATATTTTCGTACAACTAACGGTTTTCGTTTAAAGAAATAAAAGCCATTTTGATGCATGGCAAAATCTGATATGTTAAAATACATTTTTATTATTTTTTTACTTTTGAGTTTTCGAGAAAATGCTATTTGAGAAATTTTCTTCCCAGTCCTGTCTCATGTTATAAGGAAAATCCCAACTTCAAATACACCCTGTATATAACTTGTTGCCATTTGGTTCAGCCACTTTTGAAATACCTAATTGAGTTAAAAAAAACAAACATTTATAATACTAAATCAAGATTTATAGTTTGATGGACTGTAAGCGTAGCCGCACTGTAAAAAGATGAACTACAGAATTCATATTGTAGTCCTGTTTATAGATAAACGGAAGCATAATGACATAACGTAGTAGCAAAGAATAGGTAAAGAAGAAGTGTCAGTCAGACAAGGTAAATAAAGGTGCGAGAGAGATGAAAAAATACTCCGAGTTAAAGGGCAAAAGCACGTGGTTTTCAACTCGCGAAATGTCGAGTTGGTTTCGGTAACGTTCGATCAACCGATATAGCAGCGCAATATTGGTCCACGCGCCGGTGATGAGAATTTATTATATCTATGGTTTAGAATATTGTTTTATCACGCTTGTTATAGAAATTAGTTTGAGGGTAATTAGGTAATTAGGAATTAGATTTGCTCATAAAACATATGCGGTTATTTTGAAGAGTTATATATTGTCCTTATTTTGCATTACAAAGAAGGTTTTGTCGAGACGCATTGCCAATGGGAAATAAGAATTAATCTGAATTCAAGTTTATAATATTGGAAAAATGCCGATATTTTGAAAATATTCCCAGAAATTAATAATATAGGCACTCTTGGAAAAATGGGATCAATATCTGCTGTTTGGTTTGGTTTTGGAGGAAAATTTTTGAAATGATGTGGGGGAGTGGGCGTAGGTAACTCCATGCTCATATTTTTGAATTTCAAACTTGATTTTGTAGAATATTTCATTTTCTCCTTTGCATATTTGTCTCGACGCGAAATTACCTACTCTGTTATGCAATATCAGCAAAAGACATAACTCTCCAATGAACGCAGCGAAATTTAATGTCTAATTACTCTTACCCTAATTTCTATAGCGTACATAAGAAATATTCTAAATCATTCATAAAAAAAATTCTGCCCTATGTATAATATCTTGCTTCATTTTAATTATTATGCCAGCTGGGAATATACGTGATAATAGATAAAGTGACCCTAAATTGGTTTTGTAGAGTGCTCCAGGATGACAATAGGTTAGCTTTTGAAAATTTGCAAATACCCATCTTGAAATAATTACTGCTGCAAAACCAGTCAAGATTTTTACTTTCAGAACTGAGCATTTTCACTAGATTTTCATATTTTGTTCGTTTACTGTGTTACTTTGTGACGTATCGAATTTTGAATCTATAATTTTGGTTTTAAATTATTCAGTATATCCTCGGATAGGATATTTCCAAAAAATGTGCAAATGGACAATTTGCATACATTTTCAAATGACTGCCATATTCCCCTTCCGAGAGAGAGAGAGAGAGAGAGTCATCTCAGTCAATACGTCAGACGGAGATAGAAAGTGTAATTGTTGAAGAAAAAAGGTTTCAGCTTTTCTTGGACAATATATTAAACATCAATATCAATGAGCCAACGTTTCGCAACTGGTTCGTTGCATCATCAGGGCTAAAACATGAAACATGGAAGAACATTACATAATATACAGCCTCTTTCTCAAAATATACGTATTGTACATATTAAAACTTTTTTCATAAAATCTAACAACAAAATACACAGGAATGTTTACATAAGATGGCATGTGTAACCAGGACCAAAAACTGTTTAAACTCACCCAGATAATTAAAATTGCGAAATACATAACAAATAGTAAAATTGCGAGTGCATAGATAAGAGATATGAGGCGCTCCAGCATTAGCTCCGCCGTCGATTAAAACAGTACTGACCGTCTGGGACTGGGCCGGGTCAGTAGTACAAAATTTTTACGAATTCCCCTTCCCACTCTACTGATGATTAACTGTACTATTTTCATTTTGGAAATTGGTGATCAAATTATGGTAGATGATACTTAAGTTTTGCGTATCTTGATTAAGATTCACATTCGTCTTGCTTTTATGTATACAGTGTGTCCAGAATAAAATGATGTACATGGGGATATTAAAAATGGTAAGAGATACGACGTCGCTTAAATAAAAGAAAAGTTGCGTATTTGTATTCCCAAAAATATTATAGCTTTGTTTTAGTTTGAATCGATACGGTAATGTAGATACAGGTTGAAAAAGAAAAATGTCAATTTTTGAAAAACCACAATATTCCGCTGATTATAAAAGCTGACATTTCCAAATTTTCAGGATATGGATAAGAGGAAAAGACAATTCTAAAAACGACGTTAAAAAAAATTTTAGGCCTAATATGTTGCCTCCGGCCGAGGTCGACTGTCGTTTTTCTTATGTGGGACATATTGAATTTTTTCATTTTCAAAATCCGCATTGAAAATGATTTTCAAAAATATGACTTTCATAAAAAAAAACAGACTTGACTTTGGCTGGACGCAACATAGTGGGCCTAAAATTTTTTTGACGTCGTTTTTAGAATTGTCGTATCCTCTTAACCATATCCTGAAAATTTGAAAGTTCTAGCATTATTATAAATGCTAGAACTTTCAAATTTTTAAAAAATTGTGTGGTTTCTTCAAAATTTGCGTTTTCTCTTTTCACCCTGTATCCACATTACGGTATCGATTTGAAATAAAACAAAGGGGGAATATTTTTGGGCATACAAATACGCTGCTTTTCTTCCATTTAAGCAACGTCGTATCTTTTAAAGTTTCCAATATCCCCATATAGTGCCATGAACATCATTTTATTCTGGACACACTGTATAGCACATTTCTAAAAACAGTCTTTTATTTAAATTATTTTCATTATCCAATATTTCCACAGCGCTGAAATTGAACTTATGTCCTTCTTGAAAGTGGTGTCTAGCCAATCCTGTCTTTTGATTGTCAATGTTAGTGATATTACAATCACGACGATGTTCTGATATTCTATTTTTGAAAATAGTACAGTTAATCATCAGTAGAGTGGGAAGGGGAATTCGTAAAAATTTTGGTTCTATGATATTTCATCATAATACCGACGGAGAAAACACACGCGCCCTTAATTTCAAGATGGTGGGGTAAGCTTAATTTTCCCGAAAACTCAGAGTTAAGCTATTGAAAAGCACCCCCTCCACAAGTTAAAAAAAAATGTTTGCGTATTTCCCGAACTTCTCAGAAAAAGCACGTATTCACTGTACTTTAGTTAGAACTGATAAAACGGAAAACAACACACAGAGCACTGACAGTAGAGTAGGCACAAAAGACGACAGTAAAATGCAGCTGGGTACGTGTCATTTCTGTCTATCATGAAACAATAAGGATGTCGCTCAAGCGACATCCATTTTTTTACCAAACTCAAACTAACCCAAACTAACCCAATCTAACCCAAACTCAAAACTTACTTTGTCCAACTCAACATTAGATACACATTTGATACACTGTTACTTCGGCGATCACCATGGCAACATCTATGTCAACCAATCTGACCAATTACGAGCAACGTCCTAGTTGTTTTTTACTGGGGAGAGTTCAGAAACGTCACACCCGGTGCGAGTGTGACCCAAATGTCAAACCCTAATCGTTCAGATATGGCAAGCCGTTTTGCTTTTTATTCAACCCTGCTCATAAAGTAGCATAAAAACAGTTTGTATGACACTTTATAAGCACTGATGAATAAAAAGTAAAACGACGTGCCGTATCTGAAGGGTTAGTGTTTGACACTTGGATCACACTCACACCGGGTGTGACGTTTCTGAACTCGCCCCTGTTGTCTGTTAGTTATAACTTAATTATCAATTTGAAGTTTATTGCAAAACGGCGGATTGGCGCATATAACTTCAAATAATTCACTATTGACGCCACTGTCTTGTATAGAGTCACTGTAGCCACCCGACATCAAAGGCGCCGACGTGAGCAGTCGCTACTCATTAAGCGATCTCATGAAGTATGGTATCATGAGACCATTATTCCAGTTTGATCTGTCATTAACGTCATTTGCAGCTCGCCGAATGCCTGAAAGTTACGTTGATGACAGACCGAACTGGAATGGTCTCATGATACCCTTACTTCATGAAAAAGCTTATTTATACTCCATGATACTAAAACAAACAAGATATGATCTCGCGCAGGTTTCGCTGACGTCATTGCGTGTCCGAACCTCAAAATTCCTAGGTCTCCTAGGTAACTCGGTTACCATGATACTGAAACAAACAAGATAAACTCTCGCACATCCCACTTCAGAAGTCATCACGTGACCTACCTCAGATCTAAACAATCAATGCCACGCGGGGACGTCATGCGTGAGCCAGTTAAAATTTTGACCAGCAAATGGTAACTAGGTAACGTTATGGATGTTTTGAATCCAACCTCACTTTAGGCTCGCGGTGACGACATGCGCGGCTTGGTTCTAATTTCGTCCAGCAATTGATCATATCTTGTGTGTTTCAGTATCATGATTATACTCTGACAATATTATGACGTGTGCTGTCACTCATAGGTTATTAATAACCAATTTTGTCACTGCTGTCGGTGCTCCGTGTGTGGTTTTGTATTTTATTTTTTTATCAGTTCTGTTGTATTGAAAATGAACTCTTCATAACGTTATTTGGGCTCTGGTACATTTTAGGTCACCTCGAATTTAGCACTTTAAATGAATTCATTTGAAAGATAACGTGCATTCTTGTACGTTTGTGCAAAAAACATTATGGAATATCCATTTTAGTATTTTAGTAATATTCGCATTAACATATTGTTCTATTTTCAAGCACATAAGAATCTGTGTACGAGTTTCGTTTTAACATGAAAATAGACAAATTTCATATACTTAACTGACACAGTCTGCCATGTTCACACTGACAATACTAGTGTCAATGATGGCGTTCATGTCGTTTTCTATTATAGAGTGATGCAGTGTTTTCAGGTTAGCGACACCGTTTTTTTTTGTAAAATACAACATCAAAAGGATTGAGTAATAGCTAATTTTGAAGAATTTCTGTTCCTCGTCATATCCTCTTATATCCCCTGTATCTAAGTCACGAAAATATATGGGTCATTTCTATTTGCGGCATTGTAAGTTTCACGGAAAAGTGGCAAGGGTTCGAGAGAACCCCAATGGTCTATCTTTATCAATAGCTGGGTCAGTCGTGACCAAAATGGAACATATGGGACATAATCTAGAAAACATTATTATTTCTCGGCACCCATAAGAAAGGAATATTTATTTTATGGAGATATAATAAGACCTATGAAACTTAATTTCCAGATATAACTCGGGAGGAAAATGCTTCTCACAAATCCACACGAAACATCTGACAGTAACCATAGACGCCTTCACGATCCACAACTCATTGTGGCAAGGAAAAAAAGTTAATTTGCCAAATAAAAAGGACATGGCACTTGTTGTTTAATAATTATTGAGAAACTTGAACTAAGCCCTCTAATTGTTATATTAGAAAGTTGATTTATTTTTTACTATTTTGTTAAAGCTTTTTATTAAAAAAATATTTACTGTTGTGTAAAAAGTTTTTGGTAGTGTTAACGATTCATAAGTTACTCGCTTTCAGTATCGTGAATGTAGCTTTGAATTGAGTTGCTTTATCTCTTGATAAGATATACTGCTCCTAAAATGATTAACAGACAATAATCTTCTGAAATCACTTTTTAGTTGGTATTTTGAAGAAGTACCAAATTCAGAATACAGTGAGTGCTTTATGTATAAAGTCTTGTGTTATGATTTTTTCATATTTTGTAAATGTTGGCATCAGTTCTCTTTCTGAATGAGCAGTATATTTTATTCGAACACTTTGATCAAAGGCAGTTTTGTATTCTGAGATATTAGCAAGTATTATTTTTTTTTATACTGAACGATTTCTTTCTTGTATATGTGCCTTTTGTAATTTATATAAATATGTTCTAAGTTTTTGTATGATTTATTTTAACTTAAGCTTCTTTATTTTGTGCCAACTGAATTTTGAGTTACTGCGATTCGCAGTCGATTTTCTTTCGAAAAAAACTTACACTGATATACCAGAAATGTTGAAATTTTGTGTCATTCCATTAATTTGTTGTTTGATAAGTGAAGGGGTGGCTGTTTGCTAAAAAGCATTGTGTTGAGACTTTTCACATCGACTACTAGAACTTTTTTGCGAGTCTCAAATTAGGTTTCTCGAGAAAATAATATTCTTTAACTTTTTTCGCAAATTAATAATATTTTGTGTATCAAGCACTAGCCTAAAGAATATTCGCTTACATGGAATTGTGTGGTGTATTTGATTTCATTCTTGTATTGTTCATTTCTTGTAGGTATTGTCTAATTTTTAATATTTCTTATATTGAGTTCATCAATGTAACCTGTACTGCATTACACAAGATTCATTCTACTAATGTTTTCATACGTGTACATATTATGTTTTTATAATATAAAATATTTATTAATACACCTAAATTGAGACAAAATCCTTTAAACAATAAAAATTCAATAACCCAATCTTGTAGTTTGACTATTCCGAGAAAAGTTGGTTGGTTGGTTGTTCTGGTGGCGCTGCTCCAGACTGAGCAATTTGCCAGCACGACGTGTATTAGCTGCAACGAGTCTGGCTCTAGGCCATAGTGCAGTCACTAGAATATAATAATCTACATTTTTGTAATCCAAAGAGGTAAGTAGTTCAAACACAACATAGGATTCAAACTCTTCTCGCTCCCGCGCAGTGGAGGAGCTAAAACACAATGATACTGCGTCGGACGGATAGGGATGTGACTATGGTGAGTTTTTTCTGTAAATACGAGAAGTGTGAATTTTTGATGTTCTTACAGCTTGATCTGGTTCTTCGACCAAGCGAGTATGGTCGAAGATCTGGTTTATGGTTAGAAATTTTATCAACAAATTAATTGTGTCGTCATTTATTTTAGTTAGGATGTTGCTCATATTTAACGGTAGTTCTAGACCTTTCTTTTAGAATTCTGCATATAGGTACTTCTTTTATCGGGCATGTTAAAATAATGTGGTTTAGGTCTTCAGTTTGTCCGCATTTGCATAGAGGGTAGTCTTTGATTCCAATTTTGAACAGGTGTTGTGATGATAAACAATCTCTGGTCCTCAGTCGATTCATCCTAGTTATTTTTTTTTTCTGTCTCTAATCTAGTGTATTTGAACCTTTGTGTCTTTAGTGGGCTGTCCACGATTTGACCGTACCATTGTCCTTCACTTTTTGTCGCTATTTTCCATTCATTGATAAACTTGTTATTAGTGCTTTTACTGCTTTTTGTTACGTAAGGTATTATTTCCTTTCTGTCAATTTCTTTCCTCAAAGGCATATATATAGACTTCTACCTACCTTCGCCAACTTGTCTGCCATGTCATTGCCTTGAATTTCAGCGTGTCCCAGGGGATCCATGCTACCTGGGTGCCTATTCCGAGACCGATAGAACGGTCATATCGAGAGAAAGAGAGAGACAGTAAACGGAGAATTACATGGAGGTGATCGTTTATCTCTCTCGTATGACCGTTCTATCGGTACCCTGATAGTTCATTCATTCATTTGCTCCGACTAAAAAGCTTTTTGTATTTAAAGATATGTGATCATTTTTGATTGGTATTTTGTTAGTGTTTAATCTGTTGATGGCACTTTGTGAATCCGATTATATTATTCATTTATCCTCTTTTTGATAGCAGTTTTCACTGCTTCCTGAATGGCTATCACTTCTGCTGTACATATTGAGAAGTCATTATACAATTTTCCTGAGAAGTTGTATTTGATTTTGGTATGTGTATTCCGATTCCCACTTTGTCCAAATGTTTTGAGGCCGTGAAGATGAAGGTATGTGTATTTTTGAATTTTTCCCTGGCAAGTTGAAAATGTTGTTTGGCATAAGTGTCCGTCTTTTCTATTTTAGGATTCATGGTTCGTAGTTTCTTCAATTGTAAATGATAGTCAATAGAAAATGTTCCATGTTTGTCTGTCTTTTGTATTATGTTCATGTGAGTAATCCCTGTGCGTTTTGTGTACCTAATGCTTTTCTAAATCCTGTGATTTATTTTTTTGTTTTCCATCATCCATTCCATCCTATTGATTTTGAGCGTTTTCAGGTAGCAGGAAGCAAGAGTTATTGTTCTCAGAGAACTATATTCTCTGAGTTTGCAGGATCTTTGTTGGGTTTTAAAAAGCATATTATGTTCCATTCTAGTGGGATTTCTTGTCCTTTTAGACATTGTATGTATTTAGTAGTATTATTTTTTATTTTATTTGACAATTTTTTCAACATTTTGTATGAAACTTTATCTATTCTTGGGGTCGAATTTTTCTTATCTTAAAGGCTGTTTTCGGGTTCTTCTATGGTGAAAGGTTGTTGAAGTTGTTGGATAGGTCGGAGTTCTAATTTTTCGATATTGGCTATGTATGCCATTATTTGTAAAATTTCTGTTCTCATTTCGTCATCTATGTCTTATATTGAGGTTGTTCTTCTATCTCCATCAGAGAAAGCATTAATCTTGTTCCAATTATCTAAGATATTGGATTCTCTATTCAAAGTTTTGCAAAATTTTATAAATCCCTTCTTCTTTCTTTTGAAGAATTTTCTAGAATAAGCTATTTTTTGTTTTGCCCTTAACAAAAATTTCCATGTTCGGGTTATTTTGATAGTTTTTGATTTCTTCTCTTCTTCTTTTCAGGAACAGGGAGCAATCTCTATCCCACCATGGGTTCCCGCACTGTTGACCTTTGTTTTTACATTTTTTTGGTATAGTATTTTCAGCTGGTTTTTGAATGAGGTTTGTGTTTGGGTTGTTCAGTCTTGTGGAGATCCGTTGCTGAGTAGTATTGAATCAGTTTCGTCCAAAAATTGTAATAATGTCTTTAGACTCTGGTTCGATGTTGAGGCTCCCCGAATAGTGTGGGTTGCATTTATGTCCCCCATTAGTAACATTGAATTCTCTAATTGATCAAATAATTTTATGTAGTCATCCTTTTCTAAATGGTTATTTGGTTTTGAGTATGCATTTAACATATTGTTCAGTTTTCCAATTTTAATGGTCAGTAACTGGATATTGTTTATAATTTTATTGTTGGTAAGTGAAAATTTTATGTTATTTTTGATAAATGTTGCAATGCCACCATTCCTGTCTGGTCGGTCCGATCTAATGATTTTATAAGATTTTAAGTAGGATAATGTCTGGTTTTAGTTTGTCTATGGAGTTTATGAGGTCGCTTCTATTTGCCCTTATACTTCTCATATTCCACTGTAGTATCCTTGATTTCTTTTCTTTTTGTCTTGTCATCTGGGGTGTTATGTTATTATAGCTCCAGATCCCGATTTAGGTTATTTTGATTTTTGTTTTGAGATGTGTCTAAAGCTCTTTTCCTCAGAAATTTGGGACTGCTTTTTGGCATATTTTGATTAGTTCTTCCATGGATTCAAATAAAGTTGTTGTGGTGCTTAGAATTGTCTTCTATATTGTTGGTTTATGTTTCTCGTTGGTCAAGAATTTGGGAAGAGTAACGCTTTATCGTGCTCTTCATTATTGTACCCCTCTTGGGCCATCCTTTTCCTTGGTGGGCTGATCATCGCATGCTTGAAAAGTCTGCAGTTGTTCTTTTGTTCGATTGTGATATTCTCTTCTGATGTTGATGTTTTGTTTGAATGTCGCATCTCATAGATGAGAAATCGTCTGCTCGGTATTGATATGTGGTGGTTCTAGCTTCTTGTGGGTAGTTGTTTTTTATAGCTTTGTTAGCGTCATAGAATGAAAAGATTTCGTACGACATTTTCTCTTCCTGTCTTTTGTACTCGGGACATTTTCTTGACGTCGATCGGCGGTCATCTTCTTTACAATGGTAACATTTTGTACTGCAGGTTTAAATTGCCGACGTTTCGACCGTATAATTTTAGTCTTTCTCAAGGCTTTTTAAACTTTAGAAGTTCTCACTAAACTTAAAAAGCCTTGAGAAAGACCGAAATATACGGTCGAAACGTCGGCAATTTGAAGGAAAAACCGAAGTTTGATTTTTGTCCTATACCCGCTACTGACCATCCGCATTAATCTGGTAATGTTTTTTTTTGTCTGAGTGACAGGCATACTCCAATAATTCCTCTATAGTTAAGTCTTTGTCCACATATCACGTTATATAGTGAAATGGAATGTATAATTTATACCCCTTGCCCTTCAGTTCTGTACCATTCAAGAATTCATTAGCGGATTTATAGTTTCTAAATTCAATTCCCAGCCTATTTTTACCTTTTACGTCATATTTTTTTATGCTTTCAAAATTGAGGTTAAATATTTCTCTGGCAATTTTTAAAGGAAGTGACTAGTGCACTGTCTAGACAGATTCCCAATAAAAATTGCTGCACTGTCCAACATGCGCAGTGCCTTGCTGTCAAGTTCACGATGAATATGAGATCTAAATATAACCTAAAAAGTTAAATTCGAAATTCGAAATTCCAGTTTCGGTTTGTTCACAATCTCCTCTTATCTCCTATAATGTTATTCATGTTGTGTGAAGCGAAATAAACTCCAAAATATGGAGATTATCGCGATTTACCGCTAAATAAGTTCCTATAGACATTAAAGTGGGCAATACATTTCGTGATTTGGAACACTTTGAAAACAATTTGTAAAAGTTATGCGCTTCAAAATTTATTCAATTATTCAAAAAGGATGCAAGTACCATTCAATCAGCAATAAATAAAAAAAAACGTAGATACAGGGTGTCCCAGCAAGGGTGGCCACCGGCCATATCTCGGAAACTACTGGACCTAAAAGTTCAGGAAAAAAAAATATGATCACTAAAGTGGCCACGAGAAAATGCTGTGAAATATTTTTAACTTCGAAATTTTTCCGCTAGGGGGCGCAATCAAAGCTTAAATATTAAAATTCGAAATTTCTCCGGAAATTCTCAGATTGAGGTATATCTTTATCAACATGGTTAGAAAACCTAGACAATTTCACGTCTTTTTGGTACAGGGCTCATTGGCGTACCGATCTTCGTGTGAGTAGGGGAAGGTAGTGAAAGTGTAATTGTTCAAGTGGCTGTAACTAATAAACGACTTGTCCGATTTTGTTGCGTATAGGCTTGTTTGGAAGATAAATGTGAGTACTTTCGTATATCGTATCCAGTGATGCGTGATTGTCTTCAGAAAAGTTGCTAGAAGGGGTAACTTGAATTAAAAACAGTGTTTTTCATTTTACCGCAAAAATTTAAATGGTATGGTATAATTCTGATAATAATTACTAGTCCAAATTATGTAAAATTTAATGTTTTAAGGTTTTTAAGGTTTTTTTTTTTTTTTTGTAAATTTAATCTTCATTTCGATTCGGACAAGTCGTTTATAAGTTACAGCCACTTGAACAATTACACTTTCACTACCTTCCCCTACTCACACGAACATCGGTACGCCAATGAGCCCTGTACCAAAAAGACGTGAAATTGTCTAGGTTTTCTAACCATGTTGATAAAGATATACCTCAATCTGAGAATCTCTGGAGAAATTTCGAATTTTAATATTTAAGCTTTGATTGCGCCCCCTAGCGGAAAAATTTCGAAGTTATAAATATTTCACAGCATTTTCTCGAGGCCACTTTAGTGATATTTTTTTTTTCCTGAACTTTTAGGTCCAGTAGTTTCTGAGATATGGCCGGTGGCCACCCTTGCTGGGACACCCTGTATATCAGTATTTCTTTTAGTTGGTTTTGTTTGAGTTTTTTTGAGTAGAAAATAATGCTGTGATACAGGTTTATTTCAGTTTTCTTAGAATATATCTTTTATCAGGGCATTCGTTAACATTTGGAAAATATGCCATTCAATGAATTTGATGTTGAGGTGATTTAATACATGTGAGCAAAAGTAAAAAATAATCCTTATATGAGAACTGCTCCTTCCCAAAACACGACAAGACTTGTGTTATTTTTTTTCGCTGAAGCAAATATAGTTGTTGGAAAACACATTTTCCATTGGAAATAGTAGTACCACTAAACTTAAAATAGACAGTATACCTAAATGAAAGAATATTAATTTAGACAATTTTTTTTTCAAGATAAAACGGTTTTCTTTTAAATTCTTGATAACTTTCTCCCATGTATGAGGAACGCTAACACACTATCAACAATTGTTTTCCAATAGCCCTTTCTCACATCTACCTTTGTAAGGTTTTGTCGAACAAATAACATATATTTGTTCGGTGGTTTTGTCATGGTAAATCTATTCTGATTGAACCTGTCACATATTGTCCGTTTTTGCACGCACCACGCACCGAATAAGTTTTCGAGGACGAAAGTCAAGTGAGAGTGTAAAAAGTGAATTTTGAATTACACTATAGAATTCATTTACTGGTAGTTTTGCTGCAGTCCAGTTATAGTCTTCATAATTTTCGGCTATTCTGTTTCTTAAAAAAAAATATTTTCTAACTATCATATCAAAAACAAAATAAAACACTCTTAATTGTCATTGCATGAAACTCAAACTTGAAATTAAACGGTAAAATGTTTATGTTGTTATTACGAACAACATTGACGAGCTGGAAATATTTGGTAATTGAGTATATGTATTATTAATTAGCAATTGCTCAATAAAACAAAAAAATATATCCATTTAACTTCGCTCAACACTTGAGGGAATTAAAAAAATAATATCAAATTATAATAAGTAACCTGTTCCAAAAGACTGCCATTATTAGACTATTAGACAAGTATTTAATCATTTTTTAACAAAAATAGAAATTAAACTTTTAGATTAAAACACATTGATCTACGAAACGACGCTTTTTCGGACCCATGTTGATGGAAAATGTTTGTCTTATTTTTATTGCGCCTATTTCTTCCTTTAGAAATATGTGGATAATCACTGTCTCCTCAAGACAGACAACGCAGCAATATTATCTTCCCGCACTGTCTGTATCGTGCCGCTTGCGGCTCCGTCTAGCTCGACAACGCACTGCGCATGTTGGACAGTGCAGCAATTTTTATTGGGAATCTGTCTAGACAGTGCACTAGTCACTTCCATTTTTAAATGAGAAAATCTTCCTATATTTTCTATTTCTGGAGATTCTGTGTATATCATAAAGGGTCCCTTATCACTAATAGCATTGAGATGTTGAACGATCTTTTTTTTTGTAATATTACTGTCGTGGCTGCTTTTGATGAGATTGTTTTTTGTAAAACATTGAAATTCCATGTTCGATTGTCCCCCACCGGGGTCGTCATAGTCATCCATTTTGCAAAATACTCTTAACGAAAGTTTATTGTTAAGCGTTATTTATGTATGCAGTAAAGAAAAAACAAACCAGGAAAGGAATTTACCTAGACCTACACACGAGTTAGTATTTCGCGAGAGATTTGGTAAACGCTTTTCTGCTTCGCTTCACTATCTGATCAGCACTGAATTTAGTTATCTTTAAAAAGTATGGTACCTACAGGAATTTCCGAAAAACACTTTCTCAGGGTAGTTTTTTTGAAAAACCTGAAATAACTGCCAACATTTCGAAACTCATGCGAGTAGCACAGGGTTTTCAGGGTTGCAAACTTGGGTATAAAAACTGGAGAGTGGTCCTGCTTAGTGATCTATACGTGCCAAAAAATGAGATGTTTTTTTTTTCATCAATTTATGGTCTATGAGCCTGTGCCAATGTCCCAGTGAAACATCCAAGTGCCGATAATTGTAATGAAGTATTTCAAAACTGTGTTCAAAGATGCGTCCAGACGGTAATTTGAAGTTCTATTGATGTTTCGTAGTGAATACAATAGGTGTGTCTGTTATGCTCCACTAGTGCACAATTTTCTACACTACAACACTCAGTGTGGTTTTGTTTGTGAAATGTTTGTCTGTTTTTTAGGATAGAATATCTTTACTAAACTAGGAAAGGTATTCTATCCTAAAAAACAGACAAACATTCCACAAACAAAGCCACACTGAACGTTGTAGTGTAGAAAAGTGTGCACTAGTGGAGCGAAACAAACGCACCTAATGAAAAGTTAAGATATATAAAAAGGTTTAACAGAAACACACAGAATAAAAGTACACAAATATCTAAGCTGCAAAAGCCTGGAATGTCTGCTTCAAAAAGTGAGATTAGTACGATTTAGTAACAGATTATTCCTAATAAATTAAGTTCAAAATATTGTTTTGTACTGGTTATCAACAGATTCTTCTGTTTCAGATCACCTGTTTTTTACTTCTATTTTGGATGTTTAATCTTATGATATACTTGTAGACTTGTATCATTTATTCCATTTTTTTTTTTAATTTGGTTTCCGGTATCATTTTTTATTGATTAAAACATGATCAACTGTATCTCTTTGTACGTTGATAAAGCCGTTTTTCAATATTAAAGGGAACATTTTTATATAATTCTGTTTGGATTTTTTGTTTGATAAACAGACATCTTTTCTGCACTATATCGAAAAATCATAGATTCATGCGCGTTTGCAATATTGGATGTTTTTATTGACTGGCATATAGGCATAATACTAAAACACTGTTATAGTATCATGGGTATCATGAAACTATTTTTTTTTGTGTATATTGAAAATAAAAGTGGGATGTTGGGATTCTTGGCAAATTCAAAAGTTCAAGTTTTAGAAGACAGAAAGACGGTTCCAAATTGAACAAGCACATTAGGCATTTTACAAACTGCGTCATTATTTCAGAATGCTCTCAGGCTAGTCCATGAAATTCGAAGACAAACTACAAAACTACTTGTGAACAGATCTTATTAGTTGTAGTGTGATTTAGACAATAAATAATCTTGTAACCTAAAAGTGCATACAAACATGCATCCGAACTTCATATCGTCGTGCAAACAAACTGTCGTTCCACCTGCAAGGAATCAATTATCTTGGGTTTTTCTCGCTCAAGCGACATCAAGCATTATTTTTTTACAATTATATACATTTTGTTTCTAAGTTTTTTCAAGCCATTTTTCGCTATGATTCAAAGTTTTGTTGCATGTCTCTACGTACCTTAATAAATAATCATAATCGTCTAATGTATATTTCCATCAACTACGATAACTCTTAAATCAAATTCTTAGCTGAGATCAAATATTTTCACTTGAATTTCTTTTTCACATACGGCCTATGTCTATCGTGCATTCGAGAAAACTTAGAATTATTATGACTAGTATTTCTATCCTTATTGTATTGAAACTGTTGAATCACTGGCGTTTTTGTCGCAATTGAATCGTTGATCTTCAATTCGTCTTCTTTATGTTCCATTAATTTCAGTTTTGCTTCTATGGCTTGAATTTGAGATAATTTGTCAGTCTTCTTGGATTCTTTAGCCAACGCTAGAGCTGGTATTACGATGTCTGGTTTTGGTTTCGTAGGGACTGCCGTATCCTTCAACACAGATGATGTTATATAGTATGGCCACGTTAAAACAGACCATCATATTTTAATGGAACTTGAAGATGTTCAGAGAAATATATCATGAATATTGAATACAGATTTCCGGAACACGACATTTCGAAAAATTATCATTTTTTGTAAAGATAACTTTAATGTAACGCTACTATTACAAGATCAAATGGACAGAAAGTCGCCTGAAATGCGAAGAACGTTATCAACTTACATAATCTGCATTATGCGCCCAAGTAACATGAAGACTTTTCTGTCCAACCAACTTTCCATTCAGTTTATCTTTCGCCTTCACAGCATCTTCAGTATGAGAGTATGTCACGAAAGCATAGCCTCTAGGTTGTCCTGCCAATGCTCCAGTTCGGTGGAATATGAGATCAAACTTCTCAATAATGCCATAGGTTTGTACAAGTTTCAAGAGGTGATACCAACAAGAAAAGAAAAGGTTGGCGTTACTTCTTGCTTGGTATTATGGCAAAGATTTTGTGGGTTCTTGTAAACATTAGATATCCTCGTATTCCGTACTTTTCGAAGGTGTGTGTGGAAAATTATCTATAGATTTACTATTCTTAAGAGGAAAAATGCTGGATGAATAACTTGTTTGCAGCAAAAAAAACACTATTTCAGGCACATTGTTTCAACAGATCATTTTTCAAAACTTTCAATTTGTTCCAGTTATGGCGTGGCTCATTGAAATGCACAATTTCATTTTTTTTTTCATGTACAACGCTTGTTACCGTAACCACTAAAGAAGTTGAAACAAATAGTTAAACGGGAAAAATAAATGTTAAAAACTTGATCCACAACTGATCGCGAACTAGATATTGTCAATAATGTAAATGTCAAGATTGTCATTTAACTACCTATGCCCGGTTTACATTGAATTTCACTTCGAAGTCGAAGTGACAGACTTCCACTAATTAAATTATTAATCATGATACTAAAACACAAGAGATATGATCAATTGCTGGACGAAATTAGAACCAAGCCGCGCATGTCGTCACCGCGAGCCTAAAGTGAGGTTGGATTCAAAACATCAATAACGTGACCCAGTTTAAGTTCATTTTTTATCTAAAGTTACAGTGACAGATCAAAATTGTAGGTTAAAGGATGGACGATAGTCATAAATTGAATTGTGATTCGTTTCCTTTTGCTTTGTTCAAAATGTATTTGATTTGACAAAAAAAAACGTTCGAGAATAGAGAGTGATGATAATTTTGGAATTGATGATCGAAATCCTTATTTGATCGAGAATATTGAGTCCATTATCAAATATTTTATCTTTTCAGTTCAATTAGCGAGCACTTTGTTATTTTTTTTTTGCCAACCTTCAACCTCCCATTTTGATCTGTCACAGTAACTTTAAATAAAAAATGAACGGTACCATTTGGTGGTCAAAATCCGCCTCTTGTTTGTTTTAGTATCATGGTAACCCAGTTACGTGGGTTACCTATGAATTTTGCGGTTCGGACACGCAATGACGTCAGCGAAACCTGCGCATGAGCATATCTTGTTTGTTATGGTATCATGATCGAGAATGGGTAGAGTTCCTATTGTATTTTCGTTTTGGCGCCATTTTAAAGAGGAAATTTCATTAATGATGGACATCATAAGCAGATTGAGTTGATAAGGACCACAGTGAAGCTTAGTTTTGGTAGTTTGGATAAGTTTTTGTAAGATTAGTTTGTTAGCTTTGTTTAGTTTTGATTAGTTTGGGTTGGATTTGATCAGGTTGGTTAGTTTTGATTAATTTCGTTTAGTTTGAGTTTGTTTCGGTTAACTTGAGTTAGTTTTGGGTTTGCGTTGGTTTTGGTTGCTTTGAGGTATCAGTAGTTTTGGTTAATTTGGGTTAGTTTTGTTTGGTTAGGGTAGGCTTGGGTTAATTTTGGTTAGTTTGGATTAATTTGGGTTGGTTTCGGTTAGTTTTAGTTAATTTGGGTAAGTTATGGCCGAGGTTATGGCTAATTTGGCTTAGTGTTGGTTTTGGTTAGTTTGAGTTGATAGAAAGTAGAACCTAGTTTTGGTTAATTTGGATTGGTAGTAGTTTTGGTTAATTTGAGTTAGTGTTGATTTGCTTGGGTTAGTTTTGGTCAATTTTGGTTGATTTGAGGTAGTAGTGGTTTTGGTCAATTTGTTGTGTAGTTTTGTTTTTTTTTTAGTTTTGATTCGCTTGAGTTAGTTTTTGTTAATTTTGATTGATTTGAGGTCGTAGTAGTAGTTCTGGTTAATTTGGGTTAGTTTTGGTTGGTTTGGATTGTATTTGATTTGATAAGTATGTGTTGGTCTGGGTCAGTTCAAGTTGACATGGCAATAGAAGTTTTGAAACTCTCATCCAGAAGTATGTATTTCTAGTAGGTACATACTTAGGTGAGTTCGAGTATTCGCCCTGAACGCTCCGAGCGCGAAATTGTCCTTTTAAGCGCGTACAATTTTTGGCGCTCCGAGTGTTCAGAGCGAATACTCGAACTCACCTCCTGGCGTTGTATTAGTATTTTTTTTTTTTAATTAAAGTCGAGATTAAAGTGAAGTAAACACACAAATGATCATGGTTTTTAACATGTTTGGGTAAGTTTGACAAGATTGCATGAAATTTTTAGTGAAATGTGCCAGAGCTGTCATCCAAGGGAGCTATTGCACTGAATCATGATATAAAAATGATGTAATTTGTTTTGGAATTATTTTTTATGTTGAAAGTGGTTTTTCCAGCATTTTTTTGAGTTTGAATTGTTTATAACCTCGAAACTCATTCATTCATTACTGTGTGGATGCATAATATTTACAAGACCCCTGTTGTTGATTCAAAGCGTTCTAGCCATGTGAGAATTTTTTGATAGGGAGTGGCGAGATTCCCAAAAAAATCTGGTGAATCATGGATGTGCAAAACAAAACTACAGAGTACAGAGCATACAAATATTATAATAGCGTTATCTCGGGCGTTATTATTATAGAAAAATATTGATAAATTAACTATTGTAAGGCAGTTTTCGAGAAACTGTCTGAACATTTTTCTTGACGCCTTTTCCCGAAAAATATAAACAATAATTATTATTATTAGGTAGTCATTATTTGGGGAAAAATAATGGTAAGTAAATCTCATTAAAGCCGCAATGAGACGAACCAACAATGTTGGCCCAAACAAAATATATTCAGTGAGTGATTTAGTGACTGGTCAAGTTACAGTGACGAGAAGATTGTTGGGTAACTGGGTAAGCAGTCAGTAATAGAGTTGGGTTGTTAAATGCTCAGTTTATTGAAAAGTCAAGCTTTCGGGAGACAATTTCCTCCCTTCATCAGGACAACTAGTGGAAAATGGACAATAATAATAACATCGCATAACAATAATTAGCTGGGACTTACCAATCACGAGTATAACAAAAAGCACTTATCACTCATGTAAGGAAGATATGAGATAACGTTGAGCGTTGTACACATAGTGTAAATAAAATTAGACGTAACATTAGACTTGAGTAACTTGATAAGTGGTTAAAACATAAAGTGATAAAATGTTTGATTGTTAAAAATGTTAAAATTGTGGCTTAAAATGAGTAAAAAGAATAAGTTATGGAATAAAATGTGGATAAAATAGATAAAACTAGTGAATGGGACTATGCACAACATTAAAAAACCGACATTTTGGTACTTACAACTGGGCACAGAGAGAATTTTATTGGTTTTATTTTCTTACTTATTAAGTTACTTATGTCTAGTGTTACGTATAATTCATTTTATTTACACTATATGTACAACGCTCAACGTTATCTTATATCTTTCTCACATGAGTGATAAGTGCTTTTTGTTATACTCGTAATTGGTAAGTCACAGCTACTCGAGCAGCTACTCAATTGTTGTTATGCGGTGTTATTATTAGTGTCCATCTTCCACTAGTTGTCCTGTCGAAAGCTTGACTTTTCAATAATTTGAGCATCTAACAACAACAACCCAACTCTATTACTGAGTGCTTTCCCATTTCCCACCAATCTTCCCGTCACTAAACAAAATAGTACATTTCTACATTTGAAACCCCTTCTTTGTTCAATTTAATTTAAAAATGAAAATGTGGGAAAACTAAGGCTAAGGACAGAGCGAGGGACAGAGGTATGTACTAGTGACAGATTTACGACTTTCTCAACACATCAACTGAGCTTGAAAGCTATGCGTTTTTTTTGGCAAACTTATCATAAAGATTTCAAACCAAATACTTACTCTGTAACTCTAGGGTCAAGGTTTCCAATCCATAACTTCTTGTCATTTACCTTTGTACATTTTTGTTCCTCGGACATATTGTATGTTATGCCATTTGATCCGACCAGATGATTCTATATCTTAGTAATCATGAGAATCCTTTATCGGCATCGGCCAACATTATCTATTTTTATTTTTGATCTATTTTTAATGTTTTTGTATTTGTTGACAAATTTATGATGAACAAATTCTGACAATTGACACTATTGACACGCTTAAAAGTCAAATTGGAAAGTGTAGGATTAATAGTAAAAGTAAATTTTCTCCTATTGGTAACACTGCACGAATTTGTACCTACTATACAAGTGTCCGTCCAGGTCCGGAAATATCCCTGAAAAAATGAGGCAATCCACATCCAAAAATCGAAAACATCCAGTTTCTAAGATAGGAGGTGCTAAAGAGCCTGAGGTTTTTGAGAGAATTTCCAAAACGGTGAAATATCAAAAAAAAAAAATTCTACATCGACCAAACATTGTTTATGTCGGAGAATATGAAAAATTATATTTATCTACTTTAATTTACAATAAACAAATATTAGTGCCCAATCTTTTGTACATGGTGTTCACAGATAAATTGGACCCCCCCATTAAGACGTTTTTTAAGACGGAACAATGGAACATAGTGATTCCCATGTTAAATTTTCAATCCCATGTTAGCAGTACTTCTATTCGTAGTACACAGCTGAAACTTGCCGTAGATGAACTCTGGTGCTTCGAGATTAAGTTAGGGTGACCAGAAATTCTTAAACTGAAAAGAGTACATGAGAGTTAAAAAGGCGCGGCGTCGCAGTTTTTTTTGGTGCCACGCCTCTTTTTTATACAAAAATTATTCAACTAGGTATAAGAAAACTGCGCTTTTATAAGTTATGTTCTACCCAATTGAAAAACTTGAATTATGATAGTGATGTTTGTTGTTAGTATTACGATCTACAATTTACCTTTAATTCATATCGATTAAACGCGCAACAGTTCAAAATTAAATAAAATTCAAAAATAAACAAATAAAAATGGAATGGAGCGACCTCGAGTCCTCGCAGAGATTCGCTGAATTCTTGGCCTAGACAAGCAAAGAATAGTTTGGAAACCAAGTGCATAAGAGAGAAAAATCATCCATGCATGACACTTTTTTTTTCTTTGACAAGTTGGTTTTCTTCAACTACCATAATGGGAACGGGCGTAGAAATCCATAGAAATATTTTTATTTTGTAATTTGAATTTATCCATAACTATTGTGATAAGATAAATTTGGGTTGAAAACAGATCATTGTGAAAAAAGAGAACATTTCGTATTTTTATTGGAAAAGAAAGAGTAAAAGTACACAGGAGTAAAAAAGAGAACATTACTCTCAAAAAGAGTACATCTGGTCACCCTAATTAAGTAAGTCCATCAATTACGCCAGAATAACTTGGAGAAAGACTCAAAAAATGCTTTAATATATCAGAAAGTTATACTTTCAACATGCCTTGTATATGACGGTGACAACCAATTTTCTGACGTGTCTAACCTCATTGTCAATTTGTTTAACCAAAAAATTTATTTTTTATTTTTATGACCATCAAGGATACTGCTTGGCCGTTAATAGGGGACATTTTAAACAGTTTATCGGAAAAATAATGTTTGATTTTTATAACGTATTATACTGTTAGAAATAAATTAAATTACAATTTGACAATGAAGTTATTTCGTTGACAGTGGCATCACAGGCATATACAAGGCTTGTAAAAACGTTTTACTTTCCAATTGATAAAAGCAAATTTTTCAATCTATTCTGTGTTGATTGATGAAAAAACATAATCTATTAGCACCAAATTCAGTGAAAGCTAGCTTTTACTAGTTGATGCTAGCAATTACTTGATCCGTTAGGAAATGTTAAATTTTGGAGAAAATTGTACACTTTTACTAGTGAATGTTGGAGAAACTTTATCAAATCAACTTTTACTGAAAGCAGTTGGAAAAAGTGCTTTTACAACTTTTTTCCGCCTTTTAACTAACCCAAGGTGCACGGAGCACTAAATGATGTCGCTCACGCGACATCAAAATTTTTGCCAACCCCAAACTAACCCAGACTAACCCCTACTGAGAATACTCAAGTATTTTCTATAATACGGTATCTGTACAATGTTCACATTGTACACCTGCGATTCATAACTCTCGTATTTTCCCGAGCGTCTGATCTGTCGGCGAATTCCAACCCGGACCAGAAAGGATATTTATAATTACGTCCAGTGAATTCGATAATAATTTTCAGTGTAGCGGCTTTCACTAGAATAGTTACGTGAATGCTAACAATTACTAGTAAAAGTATGATGAAGTCGATCGAATTCAACTTTCAGTAGCTAGATGTTTCCAAAACAGGAAAAGCTCACTTTTCCTGGTAACAGTTAGCTTTTACTGATTACCAGGTTTTACTGAATTACACTGAATTTCAACCCTATTTTTTTGTTTGATTTTGCATTCTCCGGAAAATTCTGAACATTTTTCATATAGCATGCCCTATACTCAAATCCAACCAATAAGAAGATATTAACGTCCGAAATTTGCTATTTTTACGAGCATATTTTTAAATGTATGATATTATTTTGAAACCTTGGAAACGAAGTAGTTGTTAACGGGCCCCTCGCGATAGAAAAGGATAGACTTATGCGAAAAATATACAGTACTGCGGGATCTTCTATCTCATCCTGGCATCAAGCGTGTAGAATCCCATATAGTTATTAATAGATATATGAGTGGGTATAGAGTACGTATGCTATATGAAAAATGTTTAGAATTTTCCAGAGAATGCAAAATTCAAACAAAAAAATAGGGTTGTGATTTGAAATAAGAAAGTTGGACCACGCCCAGAAGTTCTGAAACACCATGTATATGTGAAAACCTCGTTTTCATAAAATTCATTTTGAACCATTAAACTTTCATTTGAAACATTTTTTTCCCAAACATCAAATTAAAAAGTTAATGGGGGGGTCCATTTATCTGTGAACACCCTGTACTTAGAAAGGATACTGTTAAGTCGATAAGGCACACCGTTTTTGAGTGAAACCGACATAAAAGATTTATCTTGCAAACCTTAACGCAAAGAGGAATGAATCGACATTCCAAAAAGATGACCAAAAACCTGGTTAGGTACACTCCCTGAAAATTTGAACAAAATCACTTGAAGCGTCTCGAATCTACAGACAAAAAATACAAATTTCCGTATACTTTTCAACACTCTACTTTTTTAACGAGACGTTACAGGTCTATGTAGACATTCAAGAGTATATTGAGGAACCATAGAGAAGTACCGATGGCTGCGAGGACACGTATCTGGTATATGGTAATAGGGCATCAAATTTGATGCTTCGTTATTATAGCGTGCAACATTTCGTTTTTTTCCTTTCACCGTTAGACATTTCTATAAAAAAAAAACTATTATGTCTCAGTCAACGCACTTTTCTATCGGAAACGGTTTGCGTTTCTGTTTCCTATAAGGACTGATGGTCGTATTATACATGGTGTCTCTAAAAGGTGCGGAGAAAACTCTGCAATATGTTCCTGAGGCCAAAATATGTCGATTTACCGCAATTTTCCGAGATACCTACAGGGTGGTTAAGTTTAAAATTAAAAATCGAATTTCGTCATTATTTTGGACACTTTTTCACATATTGCTTTGAAAATTGATATACGGTAGTGGTTTTGTGTTATGAGAAATTCGATTATGAAGTTCGTTCTACTGTGGCCACGAGAGGGCGCCCTACTACTGCAAATGTGGTTTAAAATGGTCATAGCTACCTATTTTTCCAATGTTACTTTAAAACGTCTCATTTTGACGTCAAGGACTATATGGTAATTTTGTAAATAATGTTTTGTGGGTGGTCGTTTGTATCTCGGAAATAGTGGAATATCGGGTTAAAGTAAGTTGCTTTAAAACGTCTTAATTTGACATCAGGAATATATTGTAATTTTGTAAATAATTTTTTGAGACGTTTGCGTAAAAAAGTCGAATATTGGAATTTTTCGGTGTGACTTGGAACTCTTTAAATGAAAATAGGTATCTCGCAAACGGCTCACTTCACCAAACTCTCTCTCTTTATTAAAAATGAAAAAAAGACTAGGAAAATAGTCATGACCATTTTAAACCACAAAATGTGCAGTGTAGGGCGCCCTCCAGTGGCCAAAGTAAAATGGACTCCATAGTCGAATTTGTCATAACGAAACCCCCGCGTATACCAATTTTCAAAGCAATATGTGAAAAAGTGTCCAAAATAATGAGGGATTTCTAATTTTAAGCCTGACCACCCTGTATCTCGGAAAAGATGCAATTTTGGCCTGAGATTAATTATTGCGGTGAATCGACATATTTTTGAGTTATATGGTAGAGTTTTTGGCGCACCTTTTGGAGACACCCTGTATATGAGACAGAAAACGGAAAACGTAATGTATAATGATAATAATAGAATAATATATAGCTCTATTGCCCAACAGTGTTACCCATTTACAGAACAATTTTTTTAACAAAGTGGTTCTGTAAAAACTTTACTTCTACCTGATACCAGAGAAAATTAAACTAGTACTAGTTTGAATTTTCTCTGCTGATACTATATGTATTATACTGTGACAATGATCCGTACTATTATACTCATTGGACGTTTGAAGCAGTTGAGTGTGAGTGTATATGACTGAACTAAGACTACATTACTAAATTTAATTCCATTTACCCGAGATCTTACGAGGATTTGTTCTAGCTCTAGAACAGTAGCCTAGTTTACTAGTTTACACCGACAAATTGGTCCGCGGACCAAGTACTTAATTCGAACTATATCAGAACCAAATATTTGGTTCGAATGGTGTTAACAGTTGCGAACTAAGCTGGTCCGCTCTTTGTTCGGTATTCGCCAGCAGGAGCCTAGTTCTTGAGCGGGGAACGAGTAAAAATTTAAGTGAACGATCACAGACCGATCAAAAAGTGCATTTCGATACCGCACAATCATCACTTCTGTCAAGAGAACGTTCATTCTCCTGAAACTCAAGGATTAGCGTCCTGGCGGTGTACCGAATACCGAACTTAAGCTGTGACCGAACTAAATTTGGCTCGATCTCGATCAAAATTATGAGATTATTGGCCGATTGCACCAACCAATTTTGAGGATACTTAACGTTAAGGAACCCTTAACTTGACAGTTCTGTTGATAAATAATGTCGACTTATTTTCGACATTTGACGAATTACGCGCGAACTCATTTAGTTCACGCGTTGCAAGCAGACGGTGTAAACAAGCGAGAAGCAAGCATTGGTCCTACCGTACCATCCCCACCCACTTGGTCCTATCGGACCGAACTAAACGAGTTATCGGTGTAAACAAGGCTAAATAAAAAGTAGGGGTGCCCCTACTCTACTTATTAGTCTGGGAACGTTTTGTATACAGTGTAATTCCCTTATGAGAATCACATCACATCAATTCTTTGCATGTCCATTTCCTTACTTTAAACCGGTAAATACATACAGGGCTAGGATAAAATACCAGAACGGTCGATTATTTCAAAACGAGTTAGAAAAAAAGATCTCATATAAAAGTTGTGAGGCTTTGAGAAATCTACATATCTGTGATGAATTGGAATATACAGGGTCTTTCATAAGGTCATAGCAGATCAGAGTTGTATTTTTTGTCAAATAGCACCCCCTGTATATTAATGGGTATTTCAATTCTTCCTTCAATTTTGAGCAATACTCATAATGTTCCTTAATTTGGCCGTTTTCGAGTTATCGCGTTTTATAAATTGCATTTTTGCATCTTTTGACATGCTTTAAAACCCAAACGGTTTGAGTTTGAGAAAACGGGCTGCATTTTTCAAGAGCTTTCCAACGACATTAAATGGATTCTTATCGAAAAATGCGAAAATGAGTCGAAAAAAATTGACAGTACCTTCTATACAAATGACAGAATAGCTCTTGAAAAAATACGTTAAAAAGGTGTAAACCATTTTTTTTTATCTTGAACCGTTTGAATTTCATAGCATGTCAAAAGTGCGAAAATGTCATTTTCAAATCGCGATTTCTCGATAACAGTTGAATTTGGGAACAGTATGTATATCACAATTTTTGATCAAAATTGAAGAAAGAATCGAAATATCCATTAATATACAGGGGATTTAATTAAAAAAAATGCAACTTTGATCTGCCATAACTTTATGATCAACCCTACATATTCCAATTTATCACAGATGTGTAGATTTTTAAAAGCTCCATAACATTTATATGAGACAGTTTTTCCTAACTCGTGTATCTTTTGAAATAATCGACCGTTCTGGTATAATTTCTCCTAACCCTGTTTATACCAGAATGACATTAGGATCCCCAATATATGAGCTATAGTTCTGCATTTCTCAGCACATTATGGTGACAGCTGAGGATGTCAAAACGACAATTGGGCGCCATTTTGGAAAAACAATTGAAAAATTAGAAAGAGACAGCGACTTCAAACTTCCAGGGTGAAGTCGTCGCTCTTTCCGTTTGATTTTTTCGTTCAAAGCGGCGCACACTGTATTATTCAATTGATTACAAATAATAACCTACATATCTTACCCTCTGATTTGACGAAATTGGTTTAATACGATCTTCAGGATTTGAAAAGTTATTTGAATCTTTTTTTTTAATAATAATAATAATAATAATAATAATAATATAACACAATATAACATAAAAACAATAGAAGAGCCGTACTACAAATACACACCAGACCAAGTCAACGAGAACCAAAATTATAAAATATACTGGGACCGAGGAATCATAACTGATAAAACAACTATAAACAATAGACCAGACATAACACTAATAGACAAAATTAACAAAATCACAACGTTAATAGATATTGCACACCCTCTGGATCACAACTTACAGAAGAAAATAACAGAGAAAATACGAAAATACATGGACCTAGCTGAGGAAATAAAATCAATGTGAAAAATGGAAGAAGTCCTCATTCTCCCCGTAGTCATCTCAGTCACTGGCCTCATTCCACCGGAGTTACCCGCAGGATTCAAGAAACACAATAATACCACTACAACTAATAACGGACATGCAAAAATCAGTGATCCTAGAAACATGTCGGATAGTAAGGAAAATCGTGAAATAGTCAACGTGTTTCGCGAAAGCCCTCATTACCTTTTACCACATAGAAAATGTGAGACTAACCAATGAGAACAATAATAATAATAATAATAATAGCTTTATTGCCCAACAGTGTTACTCATTTACAGAGCAATTTTAACAAATTGATTCTATAGATACTTTACTCCTCATACTATAAATACTATACTGTATACTAATACTATGACAATGATCAATGATCCATACAACTACTCATTGGACGTTTGAAGCAGTTGAGTGTACAGGGTTCTTCATTAGTGCGTCGGGCAATCCTAGCGTGGTTATTTACAAAAGTAGAAAAAAAAGTTTTATACAAAAGTTGTAGAATGTGACTTTATGCATATTTTAAAAATATTTTCAAACATACAGGGTGCGTCACAAAAGTATGGCACGAAAAAGTATGATTTTTTTAAATGGAACCCCCTGTATATTAATTGATATTTCAATTCTTTCTTCAATTTGGAACAAAGATTGTGCTACAACTAATGTTCCTAAATTCAACCGTTATCGAGATATCGCGTTTTAAAAATGGCATTTTTGCAACTTTGGCATGCTATAAAACTCAAACTATTCAAGTTAGAGAAAAATGGATTGCACATTCCTATCTTAACTTTTCAAGAGCTATTCAAGGAGATTAAATTCATTCTTGTGAAAAAATGTCAAAATGTGTCAAAAAAAGTTGACAGTTGACAGTACCTTCTATTCAAATGACAGAATAGCTCTTGAAAAGTTAAGATAGGAAAGTGCAAACCATTTTTCTCTAACTTGAATAGTTTGAGTTTTATAGCATGCCAAAGTTGCAAAAATGCCATTTTTAAAACGCGATATCTCGATAACGGTTGAATTTAGGAACATTAGTTGTATCACAATTTTTGTTCCAAATTGAAGAAAGAATTGAAATATCAATCAATATACAGGGGGTTCCATTTAAAAAAATCATACTTTTTCGTGCCATACTTTTGTGACGCCCCCTGTATGTTTGAAAATATTTTTAAAATATGTATAAAGTCACATTCTACAACTTTTTTATAAAACTTTTTTTTCTACTTTTGTAAATAACCACGCTAGGATTGCCCGACGCACTAATGAAGGACCCTGTATATGTCAGACTACAGTTAAAAATATCACACAGATGACATTCTATTGAAGTTAGTGCACATTACATTTACCGAAGACCTTACGAGGATATTTGTTATAGCTCTACAGCTCTAGCACAGTAAAAAGTAGGGGTGCTCCTAATGTTTAGTCTGGGAACGTTAAACGAACGAAATGAATCAAAAATTTCACTTTTCGAGAAAGTTATGTTTTAAACAGGTTGTCCCTGAAATGACTTTACAACGCTCAACCACAAATTCCTAGACCAAAAATAAGGCGATCTAGACGAACTCAACTATATCCAAAATTGCTTCGTTAAGTCTACAGAGGGCGTCAAAGATTCTAAAAAATTTTGGTTTTTCCTGTATTTTTCAAAAACGTACAAATCGATTTTGATAATTTTTGGTATCTAGTCTTGGACCATGAAATAACGTTTTTTGTTTCTATAGCTAACGGTTGTGATTTATCAGAAGTGTTATAAAAGTGACTTCAGATATTATTTCTTTTGATGTTTTTTTTGAATTGACTTTTTGATAATTCAGATGCTTTCATCTAATAGTTCAATGTGTTGGAGAGTTTTTCTCTCTCTTGAGAAATTTCGCTGGGAAAAGTGGTTGTGCCAGAAAAAAAAAAAAGGTACACAGATATTCTATTATTGATTTATTTTTCTCTAGCATAACTACTTATCCCAGCAAATTTTTTCAAGAAAGGAAAACACTTTCTTACACACTGGGTTATTAGATGAAAACATCTGAGTTATCATAAAGTCAATTCCATACAAAATCAAAAGATATAGCTGAATATGACGTCACCGATTTTTTATGAAATTGACTTTCTGATGATTAAGATGTTTTCATCTAATAACCCAGTGTGTAAAATAGTTTTTTTCTCTCTCGAAAAAATATGCTGGGACAAGTAGTTATGCTAGAAAGGAAATCTGTGAAGCTAGTTGAAAAAAAATGTTTTTTTGGCACAACCACTTATCTTAACAAAATTTTTCAAGAGAGAGAAAAACTTTCCAATACATCAAACTCTTAGTTAAAAATATCTGAATCATCAAAAAGTCAATGCCAAACAAAATCAAAAGAAATATCTACATATGACGTCACCGTTATAACACTTCCGGTTAATTTCAACTGGTCGCTATAGAAACAAAAAACGTTGTTTCATGGTCCACGACTAAGTACCAAAACTTATCAAAATTGGTTTGAACGTTCTTGAAAAATGTAGAAAAAACCAATTTTTTTTTTGAATCTTTGACGCCCTCTGTAGACTTAACGAACCAATCTTGGATAAAGGTAAGTTTGCCTGGATCACCTTATTTTTGATTAAGGAATTTGTGGTTGAGCGTTGTACAGTCATTTCAGGGACACCCTGTATAAATATTTGCTTATCGAAAAAATACGATTGACGTTGAATAGAAATTTTATACAGGGTCCCCAAAAAGTTAAAAAAAAAAACAGTTTTTTTCCAGAAAAAGGTACCCATATTCAAAAGTTTTAGGCAAAATTGACTTTGGAACATTTTAGTAGTCCCAAATCTTAAACTCGAATCATGAATAACGTGGGTGGCATTCACCGGAATCCTCACTGCGCAGTTGAAGACGGCCCTCTTTCTTCCTTTGCCTCTGACACAACGAAAACTCACAATAAAAAACAGTCTTAGACCAAAAGACAGAATTTCCAGTACGTCGCAGAAAAAATAACCATTGGACGTGCTAGCTACTGATTCTCTCTTGAAGTAATTTTACGTAAATAAACTGCTCAACAATTGAAATGATCCACTCCGCAAAAATGGTTTAAAAATTGTTTGGAGTTTTTAAATGAACATTAAGGAAAAAATTAATGTTATTAACATATTTTTAATAAAAAGTTCGTGTTTATTCCCAAAATAAAAGAAGTTTATTCACGTGATAAAAAAAAATTAAAAAACGAACTAAACATAATTCAGGAATAATTTTAATTAACAACCTTAAAAACGAATCAATATTGCTGGCCACTGCACGTAGCATTTTTCAGAGTGGATCATTTCAATTGTTGAGCAGTTAGATGTGTATTTCTTGCTTTATGGTTAACATTTGTACACTGATAAAATATTCATGTTATATTTTGCTGAAAACTTCGAATATGGGAACTCAACTCTTGAAACATAAAATTATTTTTCAATTTCATCGACAATCGTATTTTTTAGCAAGCAATTTTTTTTAAAAAGAATGACTTTTTCTCGAAAATTGAAATTTTTGGTTCACTTCAACTATTTGATACCCCATCGCCGGACATACTGTATAAGGGTGGTTTGACATTCAAAATCCAAATCTGGCCTTAGTATGGCTCTTTCTTGTAGAAGGCGCCACTTACTTACATTTCCACTAATTCAAATAGTCTTTTTGTAGGCACTCGTACACTTATGTACTTGTCATTGAAAAATCGATTTTTCCGTCATATGTACAAGGAAAAAGTATGGTTTGTAGAAGTGGTTAGAAGTAACCTGTTTCAAGATTTTGCACTTGAAGAGTGGTTTTAAATGAAAAATTTTAAAAATAGATATATGTAGGTGGCGTTGGAAACGGCGTTATCCTGGTAATTTTGACAGTTTCAATGTTTCTTGATAAAAAAAAATGATTTCATCTATGTTTTTAATAATTTTATTTTTTTTCTATTTTTTTTTAGACAAAAAAATTTTTAGGGATTTGAAAATTCACGTTATCACTTTGAGTTTGGGTCAGTTTTGTTCAGGTTGGGTTAGTTTTTGTTTGGCAAAGAGAGACTAGGTACATACATATACATAATCTGGAATAATCTTCATGTTGAAGTGAATGCGGCACCAACAAGTGGGTACGAATTATTTTAATTTATTATGCATATTGAAGGTAAAGGGGATTTTGAAACTAAAAATATGGCCACATTTTGTTGTGATCCCAAGACAATTTAGTAACTATGATGGAGTTTCAAGCATCTCTATGGCTCTATCGAATTCAAAGTCCCTACAATAGGTCAATATTCTCGACGTTTAGCTATTAGTAGGTGTCGAATTTTTTAAACTGTAAAAAATAACTACTTGATCCTATCCATTGACTACTTTCTACAAAACATGAATATCTCTATTGGTTTTCGACATATTGGCATGCGAAGTTCCAAGTTAGAAACCCTGTATCCTGTATAGAATTTTATGAAGCAGTGCCAATATTTGCCAAGACAATGAAACTCATCATTTTATACAAGGTGGGACACGAAGAACTTTCCACCCAGGATTTCTCAGGTGTTAGGTTATTGAATTTTGGTTTTCTAATATCTTGACCCTCGCCCCTCGACCTATGAACCCCTAGGGAAAAATGGAAAGGAGGGAGGAGTGATACGTCATTCTTAGGGGGTGAAATACAAAGTAAGTGTGTCCGTAAAAAAAACGAAAAATGACGTGTCCGAGCAATTTTTACCTGGGTGGTAAGTTTCTCGTGCCACACCCTGTAAAGTCAGTGGAAAAAAGCATAAAGGATATCCTTACTGACCACTGTAAAATACGCGAATAGAACTCTGCACTATTGTCAGTAATTTCACACTACCTATGAAAAATCTTCTACCAAATTTCACCACTTCAAATGAATTTTTATAGGTTCACATTCCAAGACAGGACTGATTCAAAAATAAATTTATATCGTACAGCCCCTACTGGAAGTTCATATTTTGCTTTTGGATTTATCTATAGCGAGTATTGCAGGTTTATATTTTGTGCATCACATGCCGAGAAAAAAAATTGTAAAACAGGTTAAATAAGTGGTTGCAATATGACATTTTTAAATTGCTCAATCTGAGATGAAATTTGTTATCGTGTTGCAGAAATGTTGACGAGAGCTGCTCACTATCGTCATCGGCTTTCTTCATCTGATAGTACTATGTTTTCACATTCTTCTTGATTGTTTTGAAGATATTCCAACGTAAAGTGACGATACCAAGAAACATGTCAACGTCGACATCGACGTCGAAGATTGTGAAACTCTGTTTTTATCTGCCGTGACTTACTTGAATTTGTGTTTTTAATTGCGAATGCAAATATTTTTAAAATTCTGATGATAAACAATAATAATTGGCCCGGGTTACGGCAAAATGATAAGGATTTTGGGTCTTTTCAGAAGCAGTGGAGATAAGATATGTAGTTATAATGGTGAATAAAAATATTGCTCCACTTAGCTTGATGAGTCAATTATTGTTACTTAAACTGAACTAAATTTAAAAACACTTTGAATTTTGTAAAACTTGGACATCACAAGGAGCATTCTTGTCTATGTTGCGATTTTTATTTGACCTGAAATAGCTTATAAGGATATAATTCGTAATTTAAAAGTTTCTGATGCAACTAATGACAAATAAATAATAATGAATGTCGAAATGTGTAACTAAGCGACCATAGTTACCTGGAAACCAGGTTGCTGTTTGCTTATGATATTGTTAATTTTGACATATCCGTGCGGAAAAATTTGTCCGCACTGGTGTGGGAAATCTTATTTTCCACACGGATATCGGTGCGGAAAATTGAATTTTCCGCACGGCTGTAGGAAAAATGTATTACCAAAGCATGTGTGTCTCAAATTGATAAGCCGGTAAATGACGAGTCAAGATGTTCATGGGCGAGGCGACGAATCAGCCGAGTCCGGAATTTCTAGACCAGTAGTTTAATGACATTCAACGGCTATTTATCGAATGATGTTTCATTTCATACTGTGACAATTTTTTTCAATCGATTTGAGAGAAAAAGTAATTTGTTATTGTCAAAGCACTCATTGAGGTGGTGGCAGTCCGTCTCACATTCTCACTATGAGATGGCGCCAGCCAAACCGTGTAACCTCTTAGGTAATATACAGGGTGTCTGTAGAAGGTCTTTACAAAATCTCACCATATATTCCTGAGGTCAAAATAAACTGATTTGAAGCTACTTACTTTTATCCAAAACTGCTCCATTTCCAAGATACAGGGTGACAAATTTAAAAAATAGAAATCGAATTTCCCAAAATGTGTGAACATTTTTTAACGTATTACTTTGAAAATGGGTACCAGGAGGTTTTTTGGGATCCGAAACTTGAATATGCACCTTTTCATTGTGGTCGTTAGAGGCTAAAACTTTTTAACCCGTGTAGCTTCAAATTTTGTCTGTCAAGAAAATTATTCTTTACGTTTTTTCAGTCCTAAAATGTGTTATTACCCGGTAAAGTGAGCCGTTTTCGAGATATTTTGATTTATAGTGTTCGATGCCGCATCGGAATATTCAAATTACTTTGAATTGAAAAATTGTTGTTATCTTTGAGGCTGATATTTGGTCAGTGAATCAGTAGTATTTGAATTCTATATGTATAGACATTTGATTATAATCGATCACTAAAAACCAAAGTATCTCGAAAACTACTAACTCTAGCAGATTATAACAAGAATTTTTTTTTTTGCTTAAAAGTGTCTATAAGATCATTTCCATCCCAAAAAAAGTGAGAAACCATACTGATAAGAAAAAATTGGAAAATTTAAACCATCAGAAGTGTACATTGGCTATATACATTTACTGGTATATAGTCACTGTACAGAAGTGGAGTGTGCTGCACCCTCTAACGGACACAATGAGAAGGTGTAGAGGGTGATTATTTATATTTTACTCAGTGAATGTCTCAGTTATTTTTGATTTTACAAGAAAGTTCAAAAACGCAAATTTGCAGTATTTTTCATGGACATTCAGAATCCGATACTTAGAAATGCCAAAATGCTTCGATAACCTGGATAAAATACACCACATGTTGTTTTTTAAATGAAAACCCCTGTATGTTTTTGACTAGATTAATAGATCTTTTTCTTCTGATTCCAAATATATCATATGTGTTCAAATTCTAGGTGCTGAAATACAAGCATGTTTACTAGGTTTTAACATATAATTGACATATAAAAAATGAAAGATGGCGGCTGGGTAATTTTGAAGGTCCTGATTAGTACTTCATAACCCTAGAATATTGAGTCAATATCTTCAAGTACTACAAAATGGTAGTACATTCAATTACTGCATTGATACATACACTTTAAAAAAAAAAAAACGTCAAATTCAATTCAAAAGATGCTGGAAATATTCATGACATAAAGTTTGAGTAAGGAATAAATGTCAAAAAGCATCTTATAACGTGAAACCCAAGACAACTCCATAGAGCTCATGCATATTTGATAAGCCGAAGGGGTCATCTTTGAAAAATAAATTTTGCATACTTACCCAGATATTAAAATTGATTTTGATATGATAATGGATATTTGTGACATACAGGGTGTATTTTAAGTTGAGGTTTTCCTTGAAACATGAGACAGGACTTGGTAAGAGAAGCAAAACCTCAGATTAAAATTTGTTTTTTCTTTTTTTTATATTTCCATAATCTTTGAGATTTACTACACTTTCCGTATCAAAAATACAGTTATCGCACGGGGATTTTATTTAGCCACATCTCCATTATTTATTTTAGTTTTCGAGAAAATGTTATTTGGGAAATTTGCTTCTTTCATCAAGTCCTGTCTCATGTAAAAAGGAAAATCCACTATTGCCATCTTCGAAACAGTAAGTGCTACGTGGTCGGTTAAATGGAAGAAAAGTTGCAGTTTTTGATGCTCATTGAAGATCCATTCACTGTGTCGCACAATAATTTTTAGTTCCCGAGATACAGGTTAAATTGTGGAAATGGCCCAAATTAATTTCATCCAATATTTCAAAAACTATTCATTTCGAGGCCCATTTTCACAATTTACCCTGTATTACACTGATTAAAAATAATTTTGCCATATAGTGAATGGATCTCCAATGAACATCAAAAACGGCAACTTTTCTCCCATATAACCGACCTCGTATCACCAACTGTTCCGGAGATAGCAATAGTGGTATCACCTAATACGGACACCCTGTATATCTCAGATATTTATTCTCATATCAAAATCAATGTTTTATATCTAGGTAAGTATGCAAAATCTTTTTTTCAAAAATTCCCCCTTTGGCTTATCAACTATGCATGCGCTCTATAAAGTTGTCTTGGGTTTCACGTAATACACTTAAGTGCATATAAATCGGCCAATCGGCTGTAACTGTGAATTTTTTTTATTTCATAATTTTAATCTTGAGAAGCCGAAATAGAATGTGATTCAAACTCACATCAAAGCATATTAGATTGTCTTTTAAACAGTTTGTATTTTTTATTGATCTGACAAATCGATTGTGGAAAAGACATGTTGAGGCCAAAAGTTCAAAGTGAGAGTGAGCCGATTTTTGTGCACTCAAGTGTATAATAATATCATTGTTAACAGCACTAGAAGCTTCTCGTATAATATAAACAACCAAGTTCACTATAACAACAGGTGAGTTACCATAATACCTTCTAGATAGCTCTTATTACATTTATGCAAATTAGCCAAAATACTGTTTTTCAATTCGTTATAACCCCGAAACCATCAACATCTAACAGGCAAAAAAATCACAAAAATAGAGGTATCTCGAATAAACCAGGATGGGTATAGGATTTTTTTGTTGAAAATGACTTTCCCCATCTGTTTGAATTTGATCCATAACTTTTGGGATACTCTGTGTATGAATACTCCGTGGAAATAGTCTGGGAACCACACCTGGTGAGAAATAATAGATATCAAAAATTTCCAAATCAGTAAACATTTTCTCAAACACTGCAATATGTAAAACTGTGCATATGCTAAAAGTAATGCACAGATATATCTATTCGACAACACGGTAAACGTATCCTGACGGTAACCGCGAAATATTAGGTTACTTTACGTTTGAAACGCGATAAGGAAGCATTTCAAAACCAATCCGATATATTAGTGTAAGCTTAATTTCATCAGACAAACATATTAGTATAAAAGGCGAACATCAGCAAATTATCACTTATTCTACTGAAAACATTTGATGTAAACGGGTTATAGAGTGAAAAAACTAAGACGTCTTTGTAACATACTCAATATGGCGAAAGTTTTGGCACAATTTGGAAGTGTGAGTTCGACTGGTAATTTGTTTGCTGAAATAGAGCCCCAAGTGGTCATCGAAAAAGAAAAGAAAATCATCAGTTTGCAAGAGGTTTCCTGGCATGATAATGTAGAGGATTGCTGGGTAGTGATCTATGATAGAGTTTACGATATCACCAACTTTATAGATCAGGTCAGTAGATAATAAATGATAATGAATGATTTGAATATCCCGATAATGGTTGCATGATTTGTAGTGTTGTTGTTTTTATGAAAATTTGGCAGCGGTATCTACTATGTTCTCAAAATAATGTAATAATGATTATTTAACATTAAACCTCTGAGTTACTCCCGTTTGTTTTTTTTATTGATGAAGCTGCTTTAATTTCCATTACCGGTTTATAAGTAGGTTTCGCTGCATAACATAATCCTGATTAGGAATGCTTTGCCATAATCGATGATCATATTATGTAAAGAAAGGGACTTTCCTTATTTTTTGGACTTATTGCTTAAATGTTGATTAGACATTATAATATATCAATCTTTATTATGATATTTCATTTCCAGCATCCTGGCGGAGATGATATTCTTCTAGAACACGCTGGTCGAGATGCTACCATAGCGTTCAGAGGAAGTGGACACAGTGCCTATGCCATACGGGCACTAGAACAATATTTCATCGGAGATTTGCCACTAGAAGAAAGATTGTTCAGGAAGCCTGGTGGTTTTCGACTTAGTGATATACCAGTATAAAATAGGGTCCTGTTTTTTTTTATTCAATTGAGTATTTACTGAAATGTCTAGTTCCTCACGCGCCTCAGATGGTCAATTATCAATTATGGAAACCTGAAATCATAATATTGAAATAAGCAAAACATCATAAAAGTTCAAGTTAATGTAGGTACAATAAGCATCTATGTGATAAAAGATAGTGTAGGTACCTACTACACTGGTTCAAATAATTAACGCACCACCTCTAATTTTTAAGAAAACTTTGATCTTGTATCAGTTTATCAGAGATCGTGCATTCAAGAGCTTGAATCCATTTGTCAGTTGACGCGTCCTGGCGATTTTCTTCCAGAAAATTAAGTACCTTTATTCAAGTTTTAAAAATGTGCACTTTCCAAAACATTTTTGTGTAAATTTTGATAATTTGATTCAAGTTCCTAAATGCACCATTACTTCTCTGATAACTGATGCAAGATCAATGTTTTTTAAAATATTAGAGGTGGTGCGTTAATTATTTGAGCCAGTGATACTATGACAAAGTTAAACTCTTTGGTTGTGAAAAGTTATCGATTTTTAGTATTGTATTCGATAGTCTACTTAGTTTTCAGTATTTATCATTTATTGAATATTTTGTCATCATAATTTTGTACATGTTAATTTTATTTAATCATACTCTTATCGCATTATCAAATAATCAGTATTTCATTGGTTCATTCCCGTAGTTATCACGTTTAATAAAATATTTTTCAAATGTCTAGATTTATTAATCATTTTTTACTGTCTGTGTTTAATGTAACCGTGAAACCGATGATAAGAATTTATTTAATTCAAATTGCGCATTTTGTCATGATGGATAGAGTATAGTATAGGATATAATATAATCACTGATAATGTGATAAAAATTTGGGAAATGCGGTTTTTCCAAGCTTTTAGGAAATATATCCGGGATTCTTGAGCATATTTTTGAGAAATTCGTTTCTGTTCAACTTTTCCAGGAGTACCTAGTGGTAGGTACGAATTCGAGTTCAAAAAAAACATTTTTTGATTTATTCGTTCAATTTCAAGCTTGAAAGATACTCAATCGAGTTATTTTTGCTCGATGCCTCGTTTTCGAGATAAAAAAATAAAAATCAATGTAATGTAAGAAGAATTCACGTATTTCAAACTTAAAAGATGGAAAATCTATTGATTTCATGACTGCTCAAAGTAATGCGCTTTGTTGCTTGATAAAGAACAAAACTATGCAAATTTTATTGAAATTGCTTGTGACCTTTCAAAAAATCGAAATAACTATCATTATTTCTTCAACGAAACGTTTGTGGACCCTTTTTCTTTCACAACTTCTACTATAAGTACTCTATTCACCGTGTCAAAGTTCGAATTCACCCTGACTCAGATAAAGCTCCATGTGAACAAGTCAAACATTCGGGTATCCCAAGTTATCAGTTGAATGAAAAAAAAATCATAACACTGAAAATGTTGAATCCTGGCCAAAAAGCAGTATCCGTTCAAAATATTAACACAATCTGCTTGTTAATTTATGCAAGTGACCTTCCACATTCTAGATATTTTTTAATCATTTATCTACAATGTCAAGGTCGAGAATATTTCCTAGTGGGTTTATATTGATAAACAATGAATAGTTTGGAATAATTTGATATCATATTGAGGAAAAATCAACGAATTAGATGATTCGAATTACGGAACATGAACATGTATAATACATGATAATCAAGAATCTTAAATCTTATCAAAGAACAAATTCGATCAAATACGTTCGTGAACCTTGCAAGAAAAGGGTGGCGAAAGAGAACAGAAAAACAGTAAAATTGATTGATAAAATAATTCTGAACTAATCGTAACGGTGAATCCTACTGTCATTGAAAAAGAGGAGAAAAAGAAGAGCAGAAAAAGCGATACGAACATATTTTTGTTAGGTAATAATGATAATTCAAAAAAATCAAATCTTACAGGAAAAGAAATATAAGCGGTGACATGCATGTTTCTAGGATAAGAAGTACTTATTGCTGTTTAAAGTTTTCTTCCAAAAGCACTGACTTTTTATCAGAAATATAAATATTACACAAACAAAAATTGACAACGGAGGTACTGATAAAAATGACCTACATGTACAGGGTGTTCCCGTATATTTTTGCACACCCCGCCCACCTAGAAAGTTTATTTAAAAAGCTATTATTAAAATAAGGTTGATACAAAACTTTCATGGTTTTTCATGAACTTTTAGAATCTGCACGCAAAAATGTCAAAAAAAGTAAGTAAATGTCAAATATTGACAGGTTGATGATTTTTTCAAATGGAATAAAAATGGAAAAAAAATAAAATATATAATATATATTTGAAAACAGAATAAAAAGGTCTACAAAAATTTGAAATAATATACAGGGTCTCCCATTTGAAAAAATCGTCAACCTGTCAATAATTGACATTTACTTACTTTTTTTGACATAATTGCCTAAAAATTCTAAAAGTTCATGAAAAACCATGAAAGTTTTATATTAACCTTATTTCAATATCTTTTCAAATAAACTCTCTAGGTGTGGTGCAAAAATATACGGGAACACCCTGTACAGTGAAAAGCATTTGAATTCGCACACAATATTCCAAAAAACCCTCGTAAAATGCCAAACTTTGTCATAGTAACATTAGCTGCTTTTTATTTGCTTAAATCAGGTCAATTTGACCCAGATCACTAAAATTTTACATTTAGGATGTGATCCGGTCACTTCCCCCTTTGCCCCTAACTGTACCACCCGCAAATTTTGATCACTTAAGTGAACTGGTCGGAAGTAAAAGGTGGGGGTTGTTTTGACTGATATAAGCCGTGAGTTTCACAACAGCCTAACCCTCAAACCACTTAAAAAAATAAAATATTTGCCCTTGATCCAAAATTTTGAAGGAAAGAACTTTTTTTTGGCTAAAAATGATGACACTGAAAGTGACATGACCCAAAACCAATGACAGAATAACAAATGCAGTTTTATTTGATGGTTTTTGGATCAGATCATTTTTGGTCAGTTCATTCAAAAGTGAACTGATCCAGTATGCAAATGAAAAGCAACTATTAGTAACACATTACTTTTGTCAAAATGGCAAGTCATAAGTAAACAAAAAAGCTGTTTTTTGGTTTTGAGATTGATTATTTCAGCTTAGTTCAAAATAAATAATCTTAATACAAGAAGATGCATGGTTTCTCAAATTTATCCAGTGATGCGAAGGGCGAAGGGCAATTGAATTATTGGCTAATATGTAAGATTTTTATGTGGAGAACAAAATATAAGAAGGTGATAAAAAATACATTAATTGCATCTCCTTTATATAAGATTACTAAATATACATCACACAATACTCACCGCAGTGGCTTGTCAGTATTTGTTATTCATGGTTTAAAACCAAAAATCATCAAAATAAACAAACGACTAGTGATCAGAGACAGTGAGACGATCTAGAAGATCACATGTGTGTTGGTTTCTTTCACCTATGCATTTTACGAGGGTTGTCAAAAAATAACTGTGTGTGCGAATTCATATGCTTTCCACTGTACATATTACCGTCAAATGAGATGAAGCTTAACTTATTCTCTTGATACAAAAAAGCAACAACTCGTTCCAGAGAAAAAGGTACATATACAGCCGTAATAACTCATAATCGAGTGACTCTTCACTTATGGATAATATATCACAAATACCATGAAATATACTCAGAATGAGAATAGGACCAATAGAATTGTCCCACAAAGATATTAATACTTATTGATAAATCGTTTCTAAAAACATACCTACCATATTCTACAGTCTAATGCATGTAGTAGAAAAAACATAAGACTCGTATCACGCTCGAAGAAAATGTGCGTACTGATCATTAAGATATTAGTAATGGGGACAAGATATTATAAATTTATAAATAACTATTTCGTCAATGTCTTTGAAGACGAAAAAAAAACAAAAAGTCAGAGTGTCTCGTGAGAAATGAAAAAGTTAGAAAACCAAATCCCTATGAATATTATGAGAGGTAGAGTTTGATCATTTCTATGTGTGTTTGCATGATCCTATCATGCGATGTTCACCTGAAACATAATTTTTTTATATTTCTTTGACATGGCTTGATCTCTGCTCTTCTAGGGAGGAGCCATTCTTAAGCACTTATTGGTAAAGATTATACAATTTTCAAAAAAAAATGATCAACGACTCACGTTCACTGGATCACTTTAATTAGCGAAACTATACAAACAATAGAAATTAGTACCGTACTTACAATAATTATTAATTAAGTACCATAATCTGCAAAGGAGTAGTTTATCATAAATGTTATCTCTTGAATATTATTATATAGAAAAACCACGCTATGAGTCCTGTGCCCCCAGCGATATACGAATTGATGACGGTGGATTCCTTTGGCATCTCACACTTGCTGATTGCGTAGTTGTTGGGAGTGAAGACACCCTGGAAAATTGATACAAACTCTAAGTATTCGTATACGCGTATATTTATATTGATACTATTTTTTTTCGATATTTACAAATATACCGAAAAACATACCGAAACATTTTAAGATCTACCATAGTCGCAACCCGCTATCACCTGGATGGAATAAACATCAGATCCTAGACCACCTCGTTAAGTCTATTCCTGGGTGGTATGATATCATGAGACCATTCCAGTTCGGTCTGTCATTAACGTCACTTGCAGCCAATCGGCGAGCTGCAGGTGACGTTGATGACAGACCAACCTGAAATGGTCTCATGATACCATACTCCATGAAAACGCTTATAATAGTATGAAAAGAAAAAATCGAGACTACAAAGCTACATGAAATACAGGGTTGGTTTGAGTTAGCAGGACACCTGTCAAAAATTGAGCCCAAACGGTTTGGTGGCCAGTCCGTTCCTGGTTTCCCCTTCAATTCAAAATATTGTCTACTATGGTTTTATGAGTCTTCATGGCCTACACAACATACTAAAATTTCATCAAATTATACAAGCCGGTTCAAAAATTAGAAGTAACAAATTAAATCGATGGGTACCCCTTTATGGCTCTGTATCTCCGTTAGAAAGCACTTTGGGAAATAAAATGTTGACCTCCCCTATACGAAATTATGACATATACATACCGGAAACCCTGCATATTTGAAATCAGAAAAGAATGTGAATAACTTGATACCTATCAATCAAGGTTTAGGACAATGTAGTGTCAATCGAAAGAAAAGTTTGTAAATAATTAATACATGAAAGAAAAAATGGGACATTCTATTTAAAAACCGGAGTTTTTTTTTGAAAAACTGAAGTTTTCTGTTTTTCATAATTTGTCAAGACCCTCTATATTATTGTGATAAATGATCAACATGATTTGAATGACCAGCATCTTTTATACAGTGCATTTTTTTTATAAGACTGAACATGGGGATTTTCATGTTAAATTTTCAGTCCCATATTAGCAGTACTTCAATTCAAAGTACACAGCTAAAACTTGCCGTGGATTAACTTTGGTCCCTAGGGATTATGTTATTTCAACAATATGCTCAGAATTAAATGAAGAAAGATTTAAAAAATGCTTTTATCAATTGGAAAGTAATACTTTTTATCAGCCTTGTATATGCAACTGTCAATAAATTACTTCCTTGTCAAATTGTATTTACATTTATTTCTAACAGTCTAATACAATAATAAAAATCAAACAATATTTCTCAGATAAACTGTTCAAAATGTCCCCTATTCACGGCCAATAAGCAGTATCCAGAGTATCTTTAACGGTCATAAAAGAGAAAATGTTTTTTTTTTTTGTTAAAAACATTGAGAATGAAGTTCGACACGTCAGAAAATTAGTTGTCACCGTCATATACAAGGCATGGAAGAAGTATCGATTTCTGATAAATTAAAGCATTTTTTTAGTTTTTTTCCATGTTATTCTGGCGTGATTGATGAACTAACATAAATTCTCATGTTAAATTTTCAATCCCATGTTAGCAGTACTTTCATTGGTAATACACAGCTGAACTTGCCGTAGATGAACTAAGATGCTTCGAGATTGTGTTAGTTCACCAATTACGCCGGAATAACTAGGAAAAAGATTCAAAAAATGCTTTAATTCATCAGAGAGTGATACCTTTAACATGCCTTGTATATGACGATGACAACAAATTTTCTGACGTGACTAACTTCATTGTCAATTAATTAAATACTGCTTGGTCGTGAATAGGGGACACCGAGGGGGACACTTTGAACAGGTTATCCAAGACAAAATGTTTGATTTTGTATTGCATGTATTATACTGTTAGAAATAAATGTTATTACAATGTGACAATGAAGTTATTGGTTGACAGTGGTTTATACAAGGCTAGTAAAAAGGTATTACTTTCCAATTATAAAAAGCATTTTTAATCTTTTTTCTATTTATTCTGAGCTAATTGATGGAATAACATAATCTCTAGGCACCAAAGTTTATCTGCGGCATGTTTCAGCTGTGTACTTTGAATAGACGTACTGCTAACATGGGTCTGAAAATTTAACATGGGAATCCCTATGTTTCGTCTTGGTAAAAATGCACTGTAAAAACCTTCAAAATTTCATTTCTTCGCGTCTAATAGTCTCTGGGATACAAAGCGTCAAAGCATCCCACTCGACTGTATTTTTTTTATGTAAATATCTCCAAAATGGTCAAAGATGGCCATGGAAAATAAATAAATAAACCGACCTTAATTTTCGAAAAAGAATCTAAATGTGAAATAAAAAATTAAGGTTTTCATTTAAAATAAGGAAGTTGATAGCTACTTTCGGTATAACCGGAAGTGATAGAAAACTGCCATTATTTCAAAAAGGTAGTTCATGGTCAAGAACCTTTGTGTGTATATTTTTATAGGCGTATCATTTTTCTTTCTCATATAAGGCTAATTGTCCCATTAAAAGAAAGACCTGTATAGTTTGATGGTTTTGATTCAAAATATATTTTTCCATTTCACACCATTAATATTCACAAACATTCCCGACTAAAACTGAAATATTTCCTCAGATAACTAGTGACGTATCAAATCTATTAAAACAAATAGAAAGACCCCCGTTTTTGACGTCAGGTTTTGTTTGTTTTCTTTCATATACGTTTAAAAAAAAATCACAAAATAGTGAGTGGATATTCGAATTTCACAGCTGTTATCCCAACATAATAAAATTGGCAAAATTGTCGTGGTTCCCATTTTTTTCTGAATACACTGTAGCGGATTTCAATTTTTTTTTAGAAATACACATAGCTTATAAATAGGAAATAATTGGTTTCTTTATAGTTTCGAAAGTTTTCCTGTATATGGGTGATTCCTAATCTCGTATCTAATCTCGAATCTAATTCGTAATCTCCTAATCAAGGGTTAGTTTTTCAGAGTTCTATCATCATTCACCATTTATTTGCAATTGGTATTTGTGTGAATAAAACTGCGAGGGTTCAGTTATCTCATAACGCTAATGTATATTTTTAATTTACTGACTCACAATAGCACGCATGATAACTATCAAATGAAAACCTTGATAGGGACGAATAAAAGTCGAATACTATAATCATTTTATCACAAAAACTTTTTTAACGTGTCAAGGGTCAAACAATATTCTAGTTAAATCCAGTTGATGACTTCATTTTTCAGCTGAATAAATCAGTAATTTTCACAATCAGGGATATGAACTGATTATATTTAAAATTGCGCTGGATGATTAGATTTGATTATTTATTTATTATCATTACCTATCAACTTCAAATAGTTTGGAACTATTTTCAAGTTAGGTCAATGCAAAAACACTGTTAGTTTTCCGAAAAAAAAATGCTAAGTTACAGAGAAATATTGATTCCGATTATCAGAACACTATAATCATCATTATTTTTATACTTGAAATTTGAATGAAAAAACTCAAATTTCGAACAATCGTTTTACTTCTCCATCATTCGAGAACTCATTTTAAAACTAATTGCTTGTTTATTTTGCCACTTTTTGCAGTCTATCCAACGATATTGAGACTTTTGTGGTCCGAACTTTTCAAAATCAGAACAATGTACAATATTTGGATTAATACTAATAAAACAAATGTTTGTAATGATCACCAAAATATCCGGTGTCTCGGGATTCTTTATTCATGGTATCTGAATTGAATGATGGAACTGACAGTAGCGTTTGATATGGCAACACTGAAAGCACGCGACAGGGCAGAACGACAGGTGGACATATTATGCGTGTTGACTTGCTACCAGTAGATGTAGATGTTTGAGTGGGTGGCTCACGCCAAAACCTGCTTAGGCCTCCTGGGCCCGTTGCAACCCACAATGGACAATTTGCATACATTTTCAAATGACTTGAAATTTTATATACGTATTCTAGACATTATTTGAAAGTCACCAGCGAAAAAATTCTTCCGAAATACCCAAAAATATTCTTAATAAATAAAAAAGAAAACGCAAATGTCACTGCATGATCGCAAGAGGGGTGGGGCCATATTACCCTCCCGAGAGAGAGAGAGTCATCGTAGTCAATACGTCTGACGGAGATAGATAGTGTGTTCTGTGACGTATTGGATGTTGATTGGCGCTCTTTAGCGGTCATTACTACATCATTAGAGGTCGTAGGTTGATTTTTTAAACATCAATGGCATCAGTACTTACTAATCCTTATATTTTTCATATTTCCAAAAAATGTGCAAATTGTCCATTGCTAGAAGTGAGAATTATTGAAAGCACGACGCTTTCGCGAAGCTCAGCAGGTCTCTCAAATTGATCCCTTCCAATTCCTGGAGTGTTGTGAGTTCGGCTCCAAAGTATTCCATCCGAGTGCTACGAAGAGCCGGACATTCTACGTCTGCAAGGCACCACCTGCAGTCTGAATCTTTCCCGATTCCGATCCTGTGGGGGTGACCCTTCATTTATTTAGTATATATTTGGGTTTTTCGGAAAAAATTTTTCGCTGGCGACTTTCAAATAATGTTTAGAATACGTATATAAAATTTCAAGTCATTCGAAAATGTATACAAATTGACCATTGATTATTATGCAGTAGCATGGATAACAGATGCGTTTCCTTGATGTTTCTATCAACAAGTCTTTCTAGTGTCTTTAGTAGAAAGCTTGATAGAGTAATCGGTCGGAAGGACTTGGGGATGGTGTCGTCTGATTTCCCTTGTTTCGGGATAAATATCACCTTCACTTTCCTCCAGCTATCTAGCTATCTATATATCTATATACGATTTCCAGCCTGTTTACTTTCAGTACTCAATTGTCAATTATCGTTTTTTTTTTCGTTTGGCACGTTTTCGTAGCGTTCTAAATTTTGTTGATTTATCTCTTTGATGGCCAGAGAAATGACCAAAAAGAATTTGTGCCTCGAGGTCACACAGTGAATGGACGTGTTTACCAACAGGTTCAAAGTTGCCGAGAAGAATTTGGTCCATGTGAATCTTTTTTATCAAAAGATCGTTACCTATATACCCTTAAAGAATTCAGGAAACCAACCTACATTTTCGGTAAGCGTGCCTTTTTAGAAAACAAGTTGTCTTACCAATGCATAATTGGGATTATCCTTATTCCTCCAGCTAAAACTAGGTATCGTGATTTCCACACCATCACCAAGAGGTAGATTTCTGGTACAACCATGGTGCGTATGACCGGACAATGATAGACGAGGTTTGATCTAATAAAAAAAAATGTTCCACTAAAGAATTACAATTCTCCATTATCTAAAAAAAAAAATCTCTTTCCCATACATCCATTAACAATAAAACTTATTTTGCGAGCAATATCGACTTCGTAGCCTTTATACTGGTGATGGACGTTCTTCAATTTTATTATCAATTGCGCGTGTAGGACAAAGAAAATCAATTTTTTTTTCTCATTACCTCGCGTTTTTCTGATCTTGGGTTATTAATGAATTCTGGAACATTAATTCGGTGATCATTTTCACAGAACAAGATTAAATACGATAAAAGTCTTATTCTCACTAAACCTAAGAAGTTTTCATTGTTCAGCGAAAATCAAAATCAATTTTGAAAGAAGTGCATTTTTCTAGAGCATGAGATAAAATGTTGCAATTTTATCTACGTTTATTTGACAAACAATATTTTTCAAATTAGAGTTTCTTAGCTTTTGAAAGTTAGGTCTTCTATATTTAAACATCTTAGATTTGGTGACTTTTTTTCCAGGAAAATGATCATTTATTAATAATAATAATTTTTCACCATTCATCAATGTTAATGTAATTTACACACCCGCTGTTCAAAATAAAATTAAATTATTGAAGATTCAAGCGGTACAATTAAAATATCTTGAACATTTTGTTTGCTAATCCCTTCTATATACATTGGTATTGTTGATGATGAAATGATATTCGCATAGTGGATTGTGCATAGAGAAAGTACTGCTTTATAAAGAAACTTGAACTCATTGATTCCGAACATAACTCTGTAGCTATACATTATGTCCCGGAAAATGTGGGAAATCTCCTATAATTCTTTTCCTCAGAGGCTCTTCCTACGGAGATATGGCCCCTCGAAGGACGCCGGTGGAAATTTTCTTTCGCAAATAACTTTTTAAGTAGTCGATATAATATGATGAACACTATTAAGGACTTAAAAATAGTGTAAGGACACATATACCTCATTTAGTTTACGAGGGGCGGACTAGGCTCTACATTTTTTTGCTTAAATTTTCAACACCCTGTATGATAAAGACTTTGAAAATATAAATTTGGATAGCTTGAACCTTGAACTACAGAAAAGGTACCTTCTTGTTCATTATCGATAAAATGAACCGTTCTGGAGAAACAAATACAAGGTGTTGCAACCAAGATAGCCATAGTACAGTGTGTCCCAAAAAATTTGTGGCAAACTAAACTTGTTTATTTTTTTTCATTTCAACTTTGATCGCCTCTCATTCCTTTATTATAAGTTTTAGACCCAATCAACATCATATTAAAATGATCGTACGAGATGGAAGAAATGATTAGAATTCTATGTTCCATTTAACAAAATACAAGTTTAGGTTGCCACAAACTTTTTGGGACACCCTGTACTATGGCTATATTTTTAAAACATAGCCTTTTTGACTAGCTATAATGAACAAAAAAAAAAAATCCAAATTTCTCACCATTTTCCCACAACCGTTCACTACCACTCTGTAATTTTATTTAAAACAAATCTCGAAAAAAGCCATGGTGAAGTGGTGTCCGAAATTGTTTAAAAAAATCTAAACACTTGTTTATCTTGGATTTTACTTTTTTTCAGTTAATTTTCATGAACATTTCAAGGAAAACAGTTTAAATTTTTGCAAAAACTTATGTTTTTTCTCCAAAACGGTTCAATTTATGGATAATGAACCTTTTCTGTAGTTTAAGGTTAGGGGGGCTCACAGGGAAAATAATTATAGGAACTTATTATCATCTTTAGTCATCACCCCGTATAAACTGCAAAAACTCACCACTTTTAGTATTTGTTTTGTTGATTGTTTGCTAAGACATTCCCACGTTTCTCGAAATCGCTCTTCTTTATCTGGCATGGGTGCTGCATCAAAATCATCGCATTCCTTGTCCGATTCACGATATAAAGGAAAATGCTGAAAGAAACTTTCTTTGTGGATAAAACTAATGATAACAAATATGTTCAAAACAATTCTTGCACGTATTTTGATAATGGATAATAATATTATGTGAACGTAGACCTAAGAAGCAGAGGAGTTTGTCTTGTATATTTCTAGAATGCAAAAATGTAATATCATATCAAGACTCTTGGATCATTTCAATGAATCGGAAAATTGGAAGTAGATCCAACTGATTTGCTACTGAATAGCTTCTTCCTTTTGATAAAGTATGAGCAATATTGATCGAAAAACAGAATAATAAATTTGAAGAGCGCTTTACTCCGAAAATGAGAAATTGGCAATGAAAGATCATACCCAAAGGGACATAGATAATGCAAACAAGATATCAAAATTAAATTTTGGATTGAGGGATCCCTTGTCAAAAAACAATGCAAAGATAATACATTATTTGGAATGATTAGACTTTTATGACGGACTTTGATGTCACATAATCAGTCCCCAACCAATCAATCTATAATTAATCTCAAATTATCACAAGTTTGAATTTTTACTAAATTGTTTTCTCTGCAATTATCTAACACATTCAACTCAATTAGCATGCAACATCCAACAAACTTCAAAAAATAAATTACCTGCATCAGAATAGGTCTGCTGTAAATCATCTTGTGATCAGATTTGCATCCTTTTGAAAATTCCATCGCGCATTTCAACTGATCTGCAATTATTGAATATTATACGTTTTTTAAACAGAAAATACAAACATTCAAATAAAGTTGAAGTTATATGAACAAAATTAGTGAGAAGCAAATTGCGTATATCTAGATAGACTGGATTTCAATACCTAATAATAATGTTTTATGTTTTCCTGGGATTATAAGAAGAAATATTTCAAAATAAATAAATCATAGCCACTTTTTTCCCTCTACAAAATGGTCATCAAATTTATGATCCGACGTTTCGTCTTCGAGGAATCATCAACTCTATTTCAAGTCCTTTTTAGTAGACGGACAATTTCGTTCTACGCTTTATAGATTCTAATTATTTTGATTCTTGTTTCGGCTCTCGTTTCGACTACATACAGTGCTTTTCTTTAATGTTCCCCCCCTCTTTTATTTTTTGAACGGCTCAACTTAAACACTTCAAATTCTAGGTGTTGAAATAGAAGCATGTTTACTATGTTTTGGCATAAAATTGACATATGAAAAATTCAAGATGGCGGCTGGGCAACATCTTGGAATGTTTTTTTAAATCGGAATAGGTGTCATGTGACACCTCATTTTGAAGGTCCTGATTAGTACTTCATAACCCTAGAATATTGATTCGATATCTTTAAAAACTACAAAATGGCGGTACATTCAATTACTACATCGATACATAGGTACACTTCGAAAACAAAATCGTCAAATTCAATTCAAAAGATGCTGGAAATATTCTTGACATAAAGTTTGGGTAAGGAATAGATGACAAAAATGTCAAAAAAGCATCTTTTGAATTGAACTTGACCAATTTTTTTCAAAAAGTGTATGTATCAATGTAGTAATTAAATATACCGCCATTTTGTAGTACTTGAAGATATCGACTCAATATTCTAGGGTTATAAAGTACTTATCAAGATCTTCAAAATGGTGTCACATGGCCCCTATTTCTATTCAAAAAAACATTCCAAGATGGCGCAAAGCCGCCATCTTGAATTTTTCATATGTCAATTTTATGTCAACACATAGTAAACATGCTTGTATTTCATAACCTAGAATTTGAAGTCTTCAAGTTGAGCCGTTCAAAAAATAAAAGGGGAGGGGGACATTAAGGAAAAGCACTGTATTATATCACTCTTAACATTTATTCAGTGTTTCGAGCATTCCTCTAAAAGATGATGTGATCAGATTTTTGATCCGACGTTTCATTCCTTCGCAAACATCATCAATTCATATTGATGATGGCGTTATTGGCTCGAAACTTCGAATAAGTGTCAAGTGTGATATGTCGTTGGAATAATAATTAAAATAAGAGTATATCAAGCGTAGAACGAAATTTTTCGTCTATTTAAAAAAAAATATGATGGTTGCTCGGAGACGAAACGTCGAATCATAATCATTTGATAACGCCATTTTGTAGAGAAAAAAGGGGACTATGAATATGTAACATTGGAAAACACTAAAACCGTTTTACAAAATTTCGGTTTTTCCCGGATATGTCCGGGAGTATTTGGGATTCTTTGGATTTTCTATTGAGTTCGTAAATACTCAACTTTGCCATGACTTGAACTCTGCTGTATATCCTACCGCTTTCAAAATATTTCTAATACCGTATCTCGTACTATTAGTTATTATTACTTTAAAAATTGGTACCTGGGTTTTTTTGCTATGTTCATATTCGAAACCAGAATATGAACACTTTTTTATCGTGTTCGTTAGAGGGCGCTGCACACTGCCATTCTGGTGGTTCAAAATCTCCTTACTGTTTTTTTAGTGTAGTTTTTCACTTTCTTTGCGAAGAAAATGATTTTCTAGGTATTTCTAAGCAAAACATAGGGTGGTACACCCAATATGAGGTGGACGATTGTGGAAAAATGGTGAGGAATTTGAACAATTTTTTTTTGTATATCATAGTTAGTCAAAAAATCTATGTTTTAGAAATATAGTCATAGTACAGGGTGTCCCAAAAAATTTGTGGCAAACTAAACTTGTATTTTTTTAAATGGAGCACCTTGTATAAAAGACTTCTAATTCAGTTTTTCGATTTCTTCTCCAGGGTGAGGTTTCATAATGATTGTGAAGAAACCAATCACATTCAGACTTCTAATTATTATTTCTCCTATCTCGTACGATCATTTTGACATAAGGTTTGTTGGGTCCAAGACTCATAATAAAGGAATGAGAGGCGATCAAAGGAATGAGAGGCGAAAAACGACTCCTAGTGAGCAAAAAGTCCAACTTAAGCGAAATGGAAAAAAGTATCGAAAAACCAACTGACTCATGAAACATCACTTATCCTGAAACACAATATTCACATTTTTGATAAAATTATTTGTTATTATACAGGGTGGTCAAGTTTTGCAAACACGACCTGTACACAATTTTTTCAAATGGAGCACCCAGTATATTATATTTCCATCTTGAAGATAACATCATTAGCTTTCAAAAAACACCATACATCACACCTTTCTATTTGATCAGTAGTATTTTCAGAAATCGACCGCGAGTACAAAGTTTTATCATTATTTACTTAGTTTATGAAATTATGTGGCTATGAAGCCATGACAATATCACGAATGAAACAAACTTGATAACTAGTCAAAGCTACCAAACACCAACACCATACCCCGTCCATCCGGTTCGAGAATACCAATCAACAAATCTTATATCAAAATGATCGTACGAGATGGAAGAAATAATTCCATTAAAAAAAATACAATTTTTTGAAAAATATTATTTTTCAAAATACAATTTTTTTGAGTGCTATATTTTCAAAACATGTCTTTTTTGTCTAACTATACTGTACAAAAAAAAATATTCAAATCATTTTCACCATTTTCTCACAATCGTCCACCTCATCTTGGTTGCACCACGCTGTATAAGCTTTTGTAATAACCCGCTAAAGTGAGCCGTTCTCGAGATATTTTGATTTTAAGTGTTCGATGCCGCACCGGAATATTCAAATTACTTTGGATTAAAAAAAATGTATTAGCTTTCAAGCTGAAATTTAGTCAGTGAATTAGTAGTATTTGAATTGTATAAATTGCTACTGATTCACTGACCAAATTTTATCCTTAAGTAAGTAATTTGAATATTCTGTTGCGGCATCAAATACTAATGACCAAAATGTCTGGAAAAATGCTTACCCTAGAGAATTATAACAAGAGTACATTTTTTGCCTAAAAATGCCTAGAAAATCATTTCCTTTGCAAAACAAGTGAAATACAATTCTGAGAAAAAAAAAATGGCCAATTTAAACCATCACAAGTGGAGTGTACAGCGCCCTCTAACGGCCACAACGAAAAGGTGTACATATTCAGATTTCGCATCCCAAAAAACTCCTGGACACTAATTTTCAAAGTGATACGTTGAAAAATGTTCACACATTTCGCTTTAAATCGGCTTATTTTGACGTAAGGAATATGTGGTAAGATTTTGTAAAGACCTTTTACAGATACCCTGTACTATTTCATTATTTACAGAGCCGTACTAGCTGTATATTGTATTTTTGTACTAAATAGTCAAGAGCTAAATGAATGATTTATTTTTTTAATTAAATAATGACTTGAATAATATGGGTAAGTCAGATCACGTCCAATTGAAATTTTAATTCAGCAAAATTTAAATTCTTTGCATAACAATAATTGGATCCGAGTCTTGAAATACAAACAATTCATCAATTGCGTGCCGATACTTAAGGGTAACAATCTTTGAATGATTTTAAGACAAAAAGTTCATAAGCCTAATTTTCAAGATACAGAGTGTTGAAATTTTAAAAAACAAATAATTTTTTCATAATTACCTTGACACTATTCCAGATATCTTTATGAAATTTGGTTCACGTCTTCTATGCATCAATATGCATTTTGTGATGTACAAACGATTTTATTATTTTTACCAGTGGAGTCCGTACGGGTTTTGCACTCAATATTTTTAGATAAAAACTTGTGCGCCACTGCTTTTTTTCGAAATAAAAATTATTTTTCTGTATTTATCTCTATTCATTTCTGAGCCAATTTGTTCTCCTGATAATTTTTTTGTCCGGCGCATGGTTTTCGCTTGAAAAAATAAAATCTACTTGATTGCATTGACACCCTGCTGTGTCTTCCAATATTTTTAAATCAATGGCGCTCTCTCTAACATCTTCATGCATATTGATGCAAAGAAGACGTGTACCAAATTTCAAAAAGATATCTGGAATAGTATCAAATTGATGAAAAAACATTTTTTTTTTTAAATTTCAACACCCTGTATCTTAAAATCTCTCTTGCGGACCTATGTCCATATGAACTTTTTGTCTCAAAATCATCCAAGGATAGTCACCCTTAAGTATCGGCATCCAATTAATAAGCACCCTGTATACCTACATCTGTTAAGATTAGTAGGTAACTCAACACGCGCACACGGCCGTCGCATCACTTTCCATCTCTACCTCTCGGTTTTTTCGATGAACGTTTTGTGTGTTCGCAGCACAGATTTGACGCGAATGCGATAAACTTGTGGTTGCGCGTCTAGTCAGCGGTAGTAATGAAGTGGCCAGAATAGAATTTCATAAAACTTCGAGTTAAACTTATCGACGCTAAGCGTTCGGAACTCTTCGTGTCGGATCCTCAAGACAAAGTTCTTTTAACGAAACCACTCAAAGCGACAGTCTACTGACTCTACTCTACTGATGTTCTTGGATTTCCTTTGGATCGCGAAATGATTTTAACGAACAAAGCACGAGAAACGAACACGCTGCGCACGGATGTTTAGTTACCATATACGCGTCCTTGCATCAAAACTGGTCTGCAGGATCATATGACATGCAATCAAAGAAAAAAAAAGTATACTTACTTCCAATCACTTTCAATTGCTCTTCAGCAGGACGGCAAAGGAAACACCCATCTCCTTGCATAGCCATACTATTGACCAGAACAAAATGGTTTCCTTTCTCGGATATTAGTTGAACACCAGTGGAATTAAAGCCTTTTTCAAATCTCTCCTTCAAATAAGGATTAATTCTGATGAATAAGACATCTTAAGACATTCAACACGTTCATGATCAGATCTGCATACCTATAGTGGAAGCCAATGTCATGATTACCAACTACAACATGCATCTTGGTAGATTTTGGAACTTCGAATAAACTATTGAACCTTTTGAGGTAATAGTCAAATTCTTTTTCGCTGCAGAAATGTCCTTCATCCAGGATATCTCCTAATAAAAATACTAGTTCGGGATTGTGCAACGTAACTGCTGTTTGAAATGCTCTGTACATTTGCCATTCTCTTCTAAGCTTATCAAACCAATGTCCGTGTCTAGAACCGAGAAGGTGCGTGTCAGCTAGAACCATTATTCTGAGTGGTTTTTCATTGGCAGAGATGTTTTCTGCGTTCGAAGAGTTCAGTGTAGGCCAAGAGCACTAGAATGAAATCAATAATGATGATTTAGCGAGAAAGAACTGTTGAAATTATTATCAAATGAATAACACTGATTCAAGGAAAGTTTAAAAACAGTGTTTCTGATTATCATTAAAGATAATACCAGTAGCACTATTCACCATCATAGTCTACAAATAAGGGTATACAGGTTGACGGACTTTCTAGTTCGTTTTTTTTTATTATCATGAATTCAGATTTTGCTCTAGTTCACGTGTACAGGGTGTCCCAACGATAGAGTAAAGTAGGTTTTATCATATAGGATATGAAAAATATCAATATGCGTCACAGGTTAGGGGTGTAAATAGCGCACATTCTGAAAATATTTGGAAACATACAGGGTGCGTCACAAAAGTATGGCACGAAAAAGTATGATTTTTTTAAATGGAACCCCCTGTATATTAATTGATATTTCAATTCTTTCTTCAATTTGGAACAAAAATTGTGATACAACTAATGTTCCTAAATTCAACCGTGATCAAGATATCGCGTTTTAAAAATGGCATTTTTGCAACTTTGACATGCTATAAAACTCAAACTATTCAAGTTAGAGAAAAATGGATTGCACATTCCTATCTTAACTTTTCAAGAGCTATTCAAGGAGATTAAATCCATTATTGTGAAAAAATGTCAAAATGTGCCGAAAAAAGTTGACAGTTGACGTTACCTTCTATCCAAATGACAGAAGGACTTCAATTTTTTGATAGAAAACGGTATCCCCTTTCAAGATATAGAAAAATGAATATACCAGTACATTTGATTTTTTTGAAAAAAAAAAACTCAAAAATATGCTACCGTTTCAGCTAACGCCATCTAGCGGCGACGATCACAAATTCAAAAAAAAATGAGCGTTTTGTAGTGAAGATTATACTATTAGATTAGATATAGCAAAACGGGAAAAATCTCCGGTTGTTTCAAAAAACAATTGAACTTCCCCCACCGCTTTATTTTGATAGAAAAAAACGTTTCAGACAAAAAGTGTAGGTAAATTGTCAGTAAATATGAAGATGATACCATCGATATATTTTCATTGGGCAAAATTCTATAAAAATACTATTTTTCTACTTGGTGTTGGTTGTCACGCCCCCTGCCCTAGCGAGCATTCCAGAAACTTGAAAATATTTTCCAGGTTTTTCTATTGGCCGTTTTAGTAATAATTTTTTTGCCGCAAGCCTCTACGATGAATAGTTTCCGGGATATGGCCGGTGGCCACCCTTACTGGAACACCCTGTGGTAGAAAAAAACTTCAAATACAAAAGTTTTGGGTAGTATCTTTTGGTAATAGCGGAAATAAAAAATTAACAAGATTTTGTTAAGAAGGTAGGCAAATAGTGATTTTCCTAATTTTTCCTTGTTTTGTTTTGTATACATTCATTCACGTTGTGTGTGTTTTCTAGTATTTCTGTTTCATGTGATTGTTTCTTGTATGATTGTATGCTTTGGTACATTTTGACACTCAATTATAGACGTTTTGTGTAATTTTTTATATGTATTTGGCGTTACTTATACCATCATGTTTTATGTAGATACGTTTATGTTTCAATATTTTTTTTTTGACCAAATGATTGTTTTTTTTAGCCTGAGGAAGATGCAATTGGCATCGAAACGTTGCTATTAATAAATAGAAGAAACTGTATGGACGTGTCCTTGATTCCCGAAAACCCACTACGAACAAATGTTTACATTAAGACCTGATGCCGCACATTTTTTACAGTTTGCCTTAGACCCTATCACAAGACCCTATCACCATACATTTTGTTTTTGCCGTATTCAATTTTAATCTATTTTTACAAAGCCAGTCATGAAGCAAAACAAGCTCATTGTTCAATGTCCCAGTAATTTCTCTGAAATTTTTTTCCGATACAGAAATCAGAGTATCATCCGCAAACAGATTAACAAAGGATTTAATGAGAACCTTGTGAATATCGTGGACATAAATAACAAAAAGGAGAGGGCCGAGAACAGTTCCATGCAGGACTCCTAATACACTTTCAATTTTACCAGAAATATCACATCCTACCATAGTTCTTTGAAATCTATTGCTTAAATAATCCTTAATCAACTCTTACGCTTTATTGTTTACACCATACATATCCCGATCAATAGTTTCGAAAGCCCGTTGCAGGTCTACGAACACACTCAGCACGACATCATCTTCATGTTTGTCCCTTCTCCACATTACACATACATACTGCTGAGCTGATTCGCACGAATGGTTATTTCTAAATCCAGACTGTCCAATATAAGTATGATAATTCATTATATTCAAAGTAGTAAGCTGCTGACACACTATAGTTTCAATAATTTTATCCAAAACTGGAAGCAAATTAATCGGTCTGAGTTCGGCGGGCACTGTTGGCTTAGAAACTTTGGGTATGGGAATTATGATAGTAGTTTTCAACTCACTAGGCATTTTTCCAGATGTAAGAGATGTGTTTATTATATGGAGTAGTGCATAACTGATCACACAAAAAAGGTCCTTCACCAACTTAACGCTCAACGATTCATCACTGGTACTTTTATTCTTGAGTCCATATACAATATTTTTAAGCTGCGAAAGGTTGATAGTTTCAAAGCGAAGCAATTGGGAATCGTTGTTTTCCGTCAAATGAGAGTCCCACTGTCTTTTTTCTATGCTTGCTGAGATATCCACGATGCTATTCGCATAGAAATTCTTGAATTTTTCTTCCATTTTCTCGTCACATCTACCAAAGTCAATATCTTCCAAGTCCACCAGTTGTTTTCCATTGCCTAACAGATCTTTCAATGTTCTCCACTTTTTTTTCATTCAAAAAAGTACTCGTACATACCCTTCAGTACAACATAACATTTTTCAAATAAGGAACCAGGAAGATTGACTATGGCCCATAAATAAACACTGATTATTTATTCATTTACACTTGGCCTAAAACAAAAACATATTTAACGTTCACCTTTTATAGATTCATGAAAACATGAACGTTTTTGTTTATTTTGTGGTGAGCAAAAATGGAGGGGCAATTCTGAAATACCTAGTTTTCTACCAGTGGCGTTCGAACAGGATTTGTATTGAATTTACACAAAAAAATAGTACGCCACTATATTTCCTCAAAATCAATATTATTTTTGATTATTATGTATGTATACTCATTTACTTTTGGAGTTAATCTGATATTTTGACGACGAACGAACGAACGGTTTTCGTTTAAAGAAATAAAAGTCATTTTGATGCATGGCAAAATCGCTTAAATCAGATATGATGTTTTGTAAGTACAATGCATTTGTCTAATAATTAGTATTTGCGATGCATCAAAATGACTTATATTTGTTTGAACGAAAATCGTTCCTCGTACGACAAAATATCAAGAGACCAAATTAACTCAGAAGTGAATGAGTATTTCAAAAATAATATTGATTTTTGAAACAGCAGTGCCGTTCAATTTTTTTTTCTTTAAAAAAAATCAATACAAATCCTCTTGCAAATCCTGTTTGAACGCCACTGGTAGAAATTTTCTAAAAGCTTGTACATTAAAAAATGTTATTCAATGGTCGAAAGAAGTGTTGTGGAGTATTTTCGAGAGTATTTTCGACAAGATTTTCGGACATAATTTTATTTGAAAAAAACGAAAATTGCCGATTCCGTTTCTATTTTCTTCTGAAGTTATTTGAAGACTCGTTTAAAGAGATATGGAAAAACAAAAGACACTTTCTCATGGCTCTTTTTAAGCTCTACAAAACAGCGTTGAGAGATTTTCCGTGAGACGTTTCGTATCGGGGAAACCATCAACATTTATTTTTTTTAAATATGTCGCGTTAAAAATTATAGCCTGTATTGATTAGCATAAATGGGTTTTTATGAAATTCCGAATGATTTGGTGTAGTAGGCGGTGTAATGATGGAGCCAAGTATGGTGTAGTAGGCTACTATATCTCATGTTCCAAAATATTAAATTAAAATCACGTTATTGCCGATTTCAAAACTTTTTTCATATAGCTAGGTAGGTCACTCCTCATTATGTTAATTACGAGGTTAATTAATCAAACAAACTAGTTACGAACGACTTACTAGAAAGTAGAAACCCAAAAAACTAATTTAGATTATGAAGAATAACCGAGAGAATAACCCAACCTCGGGGTTCAACACATGTTTTGCAAAAAACGCCGATTTGCATCGAGTTTTATGAAAAGTCTGTTTCAACCAATTTGTACCCTGATTTGTACCGAAGAAAGTTAGATATTCATCAAGATCCATTTAGACGGTTTGAAAGTCAGATTTTTTGTTGACGATCAGTACCTACACATATTAAGGACCTAAGGGCATTGGACATCTATAGAAGATAATTTAGTACCGAGTGGTGAAGCGACGACATTTTATGTTATTCTTAGCAGTATAATATTCTTGAATGAGCAAATCGAAATTCTATCATTATGATTTAGTAGGTACTTACAGTGTACTGTACCATATAAAACACCAAAAATTCACAGTAGAACATAAGCAAACTTATTCCTAAAAACGTGTAAACGAGAAAATGGACTGATGGTTTCATTTTGCATTTTCATTAACATGATATTGACAGGGTGCACTTATTGGGTCAAATCCCACTTAATTATCATTTTTTACATGGTTAATTTTGAATTTTATTCGATTTTGTTTATAAACAGAGACTATACTATGACCATAACCTTGCTTTTGTTGCAATTCACGACAGGTGACTGTGACAGTCAGTGTTGTTACATTAAGAAAATGAAATTCATATTGCGCCATGTTGCCGATATTAATAGGTCAGATGAAGGAAAACAACGATCAACGTCTTCAGGCCTCAAACATGTTGGTGTTTGATTAAAGGACCTCTTTGATACTATGGACGATTTCTCTTCAATTAATAGGTCAGGGCCATTGAACGGTACGTAGTATGGAGTTCAATGGTCAGGGCATAATATACCTTCATTTTAGTTATATGGGTCAAGGCGCCTATCCATATGAAGTGAAAGCTACATTGGTTTTGAACAGCAGTTTCACGTGATGTGATGAGCGTTCATCAGATAGTCAATCGGGCCCTTGTTCGTAGCACAATCACAAACCAGTCAGCGTTTCATCGATTGACCAGCAAAGCTGATACTTCCAGGAATGCTTAACTAGGTCAGTATAACATTGTCCGAAAAAAATATTAGGTACTTCTACTTTGTCGACACCTTGAAAATGAAGATGTTTAGGATGTCAAACAAAGTGGAAGTACCCTTAGACTAAGTACCTACCTAATATTTTTGTCGAACAATGTTATATATTGACGCATGACTGATGCACTTAGTTAAGCATTCCTGGAAGTATCAGCTTTCTAGGTCATCACATAACATAAAATCATGATATCAAAATATTTTCCGAGGTCCGAAGAAAAATCTCCCAAGGACAAAGTTTTTCCACGTAGAGAGGTTGTTTTACTCGTCACGGATAAGCTATATAGACGAACTAACAGCTTGATGAGGATCAACTTTTTTTTTGTACGCTGTACCTATCAAGGACTATAAAAACTTGCACATTTGGATTGTTTGACGCACATTGGCAAAGTGTACATCATCCGGACGTCTATGGCAAACTACCCAATAAGACACAGAGCAATAGCACCTCATCACTCAAGCATCTAACCATTCTGCGCTAAAAAACGGGTTATCATAAGATTTCTATATAACGTAGGTCCGAGCGTTAGTCATTTTCAAAAATAAGAAACAAAAATGCGGTCCCGCGATGGTTCCTTGACCTACTTTCCATTTGTTGCCAGGTTTTGAATGGGTTTTTCAGTGCTTACATTTTCACGATTTGTTTACTATCCGACATATACAAGATTTCAAAAGATCTGATGCTTTATCCAACTTTTCCTCTGATACCGTAAGGTACCAGGGTACCGATAGAACGGTCAAACGAGAGATATAAACGATCACCTCCATATAATTCTCCGTTTACTGTCTCTCGATATGACCATTCTATCGGTCCCAGAATCAAAATTCGGAAAAATTGGATGGTCCGAATTTTGATCGAAGGTCGAAGACGGTCAATACCCATAATGCCATGTTTAAAGTTTGACAGCAAATATTCTTCCCGTTCTCCGTGAAAAAACAGCTCTCCGACCAAGATGCCTCTTTTCGTTCTACGTTGATTTTCTTCTCCAGAAATGAAAAAAAAATGATGAAAAAAAAAAGAAAAGTAGTGGTTATAATCAAAATTATTGGATCGACCAAGGACACGTCCAGTGTATATGCACGATGAACTCTGTCGCTCGAAGACGGTTCGTAGACGATCGTGAAAAGGTCTTTCAGTCAAGTTCGCGACTGACCCTGCCAGTTTTTCCAATAGTAAATAAGTCAGGATCAATACAACCGTCAGCTTCGCTCAAGTTAGGAAATATTTCTATAACCAAATGATTTTTTTGAAGAAATTCCGGGACTGCATTATTTCAGCCATGGAATCAAGCAGCCTTTTTACTCATTGCATGTTCCAATAGCTTTCAAAACAAATATTTTCTATTTACCCTAGATCCAGTGGCGGATATAGTACAATAAGAATGTGGGGTTTGCAGGGGCGGCTACCCTACAAAAACATTTTTTTAAGCAACGTCAAAAAAAGACTGGAAGCAGTGAATTCAGAATGATTCAAGATATAAAGTTAGGTTGAAAACTATAATAACAATTGGTACATATTAGTTTTACAAAATGAACAGTTAAGATTTATTTCAAAAGAAAATCCATACGACGATCTTTAGCAGCAGCAAACTTATCGATAATCCTCTGTAGTTGGTTATGCTTTAAATAAGACTTTTTTTTATTATAAAACTCTGGATTATATTTCCTGGTAAAAGTCCTTTTTTTGCTAGACACAGATTGCTATATTTTTAAAATCGGAATAGGCCTCCAAAGTATTTTTATTTCAGGTTTATCGATTGATGATCGACTACAGAATGGCTTTGAACTTTCAACAGCATAGAACTGACAAAAATGCAATCAAACAAAACACGACAGACTAAAATCAGTAATCAGCGGGAAAATAAACAAGTTTGCACCCGGTATTGCATGGTTTGCATTCGCGATGCAAGCTGCATGGAAACGGCAAAGCATCGGTCGCGGGAATTTTAAAGATAATTAGGAGAAAATGGTGATTTGTTTCAGTAATTGACTGTTCCTTCCGTTTTAATGTTGATTTTTTGATATGGACTTTTGGCATGATAAGGAATTGAACAAATATTTGATTAATAGCATTTCTGCTACAGTATTTGGGGGTTGCGCAAATTTAAAAACCTAAGGAGGAGCCGCCACTGCCTGGATCTCCTTCATGTGCATCAACTTATTGATAATAGCAATCAATTCCCAGTTGATCTGGAAAAATTCCCTGCTTGTTGCTTGAATATATTTATGAGGTAACTAATAATTAAAGATTGTTTTGTTTGATAGAGATTACTGCTTTCACAACAACACTTGTGGGGATCTCGTCAATACCATCCATCGACTGGTTATTGGATATGGGAAGAAAAGATCTATTGATATGTTTTGAAGCTTCTTGAGTGATGGAGAATTTGCATACATTTCCAAATGACTTGAAATTTCATATACGTATTCCACATAGTATTTGAAACTCATCAGCGAAAAATATTTTCCAAAATACCCAAAAACATACTCAATAAATGATAAAGAAAACGCAAATTTCACTGTATGATCGAAAACGGGACGGCGCTATACTACCCCCCTTGAGAGAGAGTTATTATAGACAATAAGCCAGACGAAGAGAGATAATGTATTCTGTGACGTAGTGGATGTTGATTGACGCACTTTAATCGGTGATTACTACATAACTAGAGGTCGTAGGTTGATTTTTTAAACATCAATGGCATCAGTGCTTACTAATCCTTATATTTTTCATATTTCCAAAAAATGTGCAAATTTTTCATTCTGGAATTACTGATACTAGGTGTATTTATATAACATTGCCATCACATTAATGATACACAAAAAACTTCGCAATATGCAATATGTAATCGATTCGTTTGGCTGTAGATTAAATACATTTTACTTCAATTTTCTTGGACTATTATGAACGGTTATAGCTATATCGCACCATCGGTGCAACAAGGGCACATCTTCCTATGACAATGTGCCCTTCTTGAAGGTGGGATATATGTTGCGAAATGGAATATCTTTAAAGGCAAAATCAATACACCTAGTTTTCCATAATATACAGATCGATGTCATTATAATCGGTGAGACTTGAATAAGTAATGTATGTACCTCACTTATTCATATTTTTCTATTTTGACTTTGGCTCATCTACGTAGAATCTTTGTACCAAGTTTCACTCAGTTGTCCCAACCGTTCTAAATGAAAGAATTTGCGGGATGAGAGCAGACAAAGAAATCACTATTCTGTTTTGTCTCCAAACATTTCGTGTCGAATGGCCACTTTTTCATGGGTCTAATTAAAAGAGAGTCCAGAATCAAGACCCAAAGGAATACATCCTTTTTTCTGGAATCTTTTTTGATTAATTATAGTCTTGAAAAAGTGGCCTTTTGCCACGAAATGTTAGAAGAAAAAATAGAACAGTGGTTTTCTTTGCCTGCCCTCATCCCCCATACTCAAAATTCTTATATTTTTCAGAAAGAGTGAAACAGTGGTACAACAGTTCCTAATTTATTTCGTTTTCTACTCAGAATTTGAAATACTCTCGACCTCGACTGTACTCTTGAGGTTAGGAGAGTTCAATCGTTACATTCGTTACACCTCGAGCGAGTCCTCGAGCAAGTAGGGACGTTCAACTTTTTGAATGGACAATTTGCATACATTTTCAAATGAGTTGAAATTTTATATACGTTTTCTAGACATTATTTGAAAGTCACTAGCGAAAAAATTTCTCCGAAATACCCAAAAATATACTAAATAAATGAAAAAGAAAACGCGAATTTCACTGCAGGATCGCAAAAGAGGTGGGGCTATATTACCCTTCCGAGAGAGAGAGAGAGTCATCTCAGTTAATAAGTCAGACGGCGATAGATAGTGTATTCTGTGACGTAGTGGATGCTGATTGGCGCTCTTTAATCGGTGATTACTACGTTATTAGAGGTCGTAGCTTGATTTTTTAAACATCAATGGCATCAGTACTTACTAATCCTTATATTTTTCATATTTTCAAAAAATGTGCAAATTGTCCATTATTAGGGAACTACGACCGTTACCCGATTCGAAATTCCAGTCGCCAATTATTGTGAATAATATTTATCACTTAGAAATTGATGAGTTATTTACTGAAAAAAAAGTAAATTCCTTTGAATCATCATACAATCATCGATTTTGCAACAGAATTAGAATACAGTTTTTCTAGAGATCTTAGAATTTTGATAATTATGATACATCTGGCAACAGCCACACCGGGATATGCCATGCGTCCGCAATGTGACCAACGTCAGAGAGCTGAATAGCAAATCGATTTTTAGGAAACGGGAAATGTTTGTTCTTTTTTGATAATAATTAGTCATAATTTTGAATAAATTGATTTTTCGAATTTGAATTAAAAATTACAGAATAGTCTCATAATCATCAGGTGTTATTTGATTGGTACTGTTGGTAGCAGTTAGGACCTCCTACAATCTCCAATTTTCGCGCGCTTGCGCTCTATCAATATTTACGATTCGATTGTTTTCATTACTTGAAACTTGGAACGTAAATTTGTAGTAAATTACGAATACAAAAAATAAAAATATCCATTATCAATACGAATTCTATAAAAAAGAGGTGGTGATTTTCGTGCATTTCTATCGCGACATGCGGAAATAATCGTGTTTTTCATTCACTTAATTCTCATAATACGAATTAAACGGAGAATAATTGAGTCTTCCCAACTTTCAAAATCGCTGTCGTGAAAGGTGATTGTGTTCTTATTTTATCTATGTTGTGTTCCTTTTCCTTTGAATTCTTTGCCGCAGTGTTTTTGTTTACCGTCATCGGTAATTCGGAACGTTTTTTCGGTAAAGACTTCAATTTCCCATTCATTCTTCCTACATTGGCGTTTTATGGAATAGAGTAGATTTCTAAGTAGGACAATATGCAATAGGTGAGTACGAGAGTACCGAGGAGAGTACCTACGTTATGCAAGAATTCATGTTCATTCATTTACTTCTGATAGTTGAGGAAAACCTCGACGGACCAACCTTGTCATTCGAGTTATATTTTTATCTATTCCATATGATTTCCTACCTATACAGGGTCCCACAAATTCGAGTGTATGCATCGGAATATCCCGGGGAATATCCGTTATAAATTATAAGAGATACATGGATGATTAAATTTAAATCCTTGGTTAAATCCCTGGTTAAATCATAATCACGGCCAAACAATTAAAATGTCATTTCAAAATTTGAAAAAAGTACGAAAAAATCGAACCTTTTTATTTTTTCCCTCGTTATTTCCTGAGTTTATTTCAAAACATAGGATTTTGAATTATTAATAACTACTTGACACTTCGTCGTTGCCACTTTTTCTGGCGGTATCAAATCAAGTAATTTACGTTACTAACTAACCCCCATATGCACCGTACAAATCTAATCCGGATGAAGACTTCATCGCGATTATTTTCCATTAGGTGGTATGGAAGATAATCGCGATAAAGACTTTATCCGGATTAGATTTCTACGGTGCATATGGGGGTAAGACGGTAAATGACTTTCTAAATTACGAGTCAAGATGTCTATGGACGGAAGTTCGAGAGACGCAAGGAGAGACGGGTAGTTTGATGACATTTAACGGCTGTGTATCGTACATTGTTTTATTTCATACTGTAGCGAAAAGTATCATTTACCGGACCCAAAACCAGTCCGGTAAATGAACCTTTACATCATCGGAGACTGTAAAAAAAAATTACTAGACTACTCCAAAATTGACATTTGGCATTTGGCATCATCGAAGACTGTGAAATTGCATTGGTAGCATGGTTCGGCTAGCGCCATCTCATGATTCTAATCAATAACTTGACAAAGAATGTTGGTAACATATAAGTACAGAGTGACCCATTTGAAAGCGGGTCACACCCATAACATTTTTATTTATGGAGCGATTTTGACGACTTCTTATTGAAATGTGGAGAGTGGAAAGGTTTATTTCAAGGTTTATTTTGAGGCTCTTTTCGAGGCCATACGTCGCCCAGTTTTTTCCAAAAACCAAGGCCTTCTAAGAAGCCAAACTGAAGATATAAGAGAGTTTTTGAGACTGTATTGCCTGCCTATACGTACAGTGACTAGTATATAGTCACTGTACCTATACCTATACGGATATTGAATTTTAACGGCATAAAATTGGTACGTCCTGTGAAACGATATATTTTTCTCCTGCAGATCCTAGCCCGAGTCCTAGCCACACTGATGAGCTTATCTAAATCAATGGCTGTGATACAGCGAAACGCGTCTGTGGATGGATCTGTGGGAGAGAAATATATGTATTTCGCAACCCCTAGCCTTTGGGCGTTTGGCATAAAATTGGCCAAATTTGTACCACCGCAGACCGAAGAGTATTTTATTTGATCAGATCCACACTGATTTTCTTTTATCTTTATTTTAGGGAAGGTCAAGAGAAGCTTTGTTTACAAAATTCACGAAATAGGTTCCTTACCTTATTCTACATTACACTACACTTGTCACACCACCTCTTGACCTGTGGTAGTGCTTTGATGGGCAACCTTGTGGGCAACCTTCACTGATATAACAAACACCCTACACTGTTTGCACAACAGCATAACAAACGCTGCGGTGTAGAAAAGTGTAGAATCGTGTGCGCTAGTGGCGGATAACAAACACACCTATTATTATTGTCGATTGTCGAGGATCAAAGCTTTGATTCTTTCACTCATGATTGTCGTAAGTCATGTCGTCTCGAGTTTGTTCTTGATGATGGTTGCATTTTTTGATATGTGTTTTTTTTTCTTTATAGGGTAAGGTATAGTGGTTCATAATGAACAATATTTTCTCGTGTCTTCAAAAATGTCTTTGTGAAACTATTTGTGCTCAAGACTTTGAAGAAACAGTTTTATAAGATGGTATCAACACTGCACACTAACATGCAAACCAAAACTTGTTTTCTCATGCTCCCTTACTCGACTCGAGCCGACTTTACACGAAGAAGCGTTACATAACCGAGTTTGACGGCTCAGTCTTATTCAATAGTTTCGAAAAAAACCGACAAGACCCGGATCGCGTGTTTTGAATGTGGCGATAATTAGTGCGTGCGTTTGAATGCGGCGAACACGTCCACATTGGCATAAAACTGTTCTTTTATTACTTTAAATCAGATCAATTTCATTCTCGATTTCATTCGATATTCAATCTATGATTTGATCACTCGAATGCAGATCCGAGGTTGTTATTATCAATCCCCATCAATTCACAACATGTATGTTCCCGGGTTTGTTTATTGAGGTCAGAGGATAGTACGAATTTGACCATGAAAAAACAAAGCTAAAATATGAAATGAATTTAGCAATCTCTGCCAGTTACCCCAAGTGGGCTTTTACACCAAACTGGCAAGCGATGTGCGACTCACTAGTCACTAGTGAGTTATGGATTACAACTCACTCTCGAACTCACGTTTCCTTGGAAAACAAACAAACAACCTATCATTTTCACGTGGCAACCAAACAAACAATAACCTATTTTTACCAAAATTTAAATATGTCACTGTCTAGTGATTCTGACACTGAAACTTATATATAATGATTATCTCATAAAAATCGATTTTCTCCACTTGTTGGATAGAACATTGTATTGCACTCGGCGTTATGATTCACAAGTCACTTGAGAATTTATACCACTCGGCCTGATGTTTCTCGAGTGACTCATTTTCGACACAACGCACTGGTACCATAAATAACTATGAACTTACTATTAACTAGATAGTTATGGATTCTAACACACTGGTGTCTTATTATGATAGTTTACTTGTCTAATATTGTCACAATAGGTCGGATTGGGCCTTCGACTGGATCCTCACTTATAGTTCTCCAGGGACGTAGCCGTCAGACGGGAGTTAAACTCGGGCAGCACATAACAACATCTATTGTACTCCCAATTTTACAGCCTACAGCACACACAGTGGGATAAGTATGTTGGCCAGTCCGGTGACTTGTTGCGGGGGCAGAGGTGTATTGTGAATACGTGAATACGAGAGGTCTTCTTGTCTTACGACTGGCAATGCTCCTGGGAAGGAAGATAGGAGTAATCACTGCTCTTCCAACTACTTGACTGGCGTTGCTTGCTTTATACACGAAAATGTGCTGACTTAGCGCGTCGTTCATTTGAATGAGTTGATTTACTCTATGTTCCTTTGATCTGTTCGTATTCACATGACAACAATATGACATCAGGTATGACATCTTATATGTCATAACTGTTACTGTCATGTGTTGGATAAAAAAAAATGAAAACCATACAAAGCGTTGATAACCGTTTCAGTTTTGGAAACAGTAGAATCTTGGAGGATACATAATACATATGCCCTATTTTTGTCCAAAAAAATAGTGGAGTGTATTTTTTTTTCTCGAAAAACAAAACACCCTGTACTTTGGAAACGTCACATTTGCTGCCATCTCTGTGCAATTTCAAATCACTTCTCTATAGTTCAACGATTTACTCTTGAAGTAGTGACCAGTTGATCTGGGACATCAGGTATGACATCTTATATGTCATAACTGTTACTGTCATGTGTTGGATAAAAAAAATAAAAACCATACAAAGCGTTGATAACCGTTTCAGTTTTGGAAACAGTAGGTAATCCTGGAGGATACATAATACATGCCCTATTTTTGTCCAAAAAAATAGTGGCGTGTATTTTTTTTTCTCGAAAAACAAAACACCCTGTATTTTGGAAACGTCGCATTTGCTGCCATCTGTGTTCAATTTCAAATCACTTCTCTATAGTTCAACGATTTACTCTTGAAGTATTGACCAGTTGATCTGGGACACCCTGTAATGAATGAATAAATAAATACATCCACAGAAAAGAAAGAGAGCAAGACTGTATTTTTTTTTGCGAATACGACCAATTAAAATTGGGATAGTCGTTTTGCTTCACGCCAAACAATAGTTCTAGATTCAGATAAAAAATTGGTATTCCAAATTTTGTTTCTCTAGATTCTAGATCAACCTAATATCGACTGGTCTTGTTATAATAATCAAGGTTGTGTTAAAGATTCGTCAAATTCGAGGTTAAAGTTGTAGTTTTAATATATTTTCCTATAGTTTTCCAAATCACTCGGTTGAAGACTTGGTTTAAAAATAGGTAGAGTGATTTTCAGAAGTTCTTTTACCAAATATGATTCAACAAAGTTACAGTTTTACAGCAAATGTCGTACATGTTTCTAAAATCGTATTTCCAAAGTGATGTATGTACAGGGTTATTCCGTATATTCCCAAACTAACCCATATGCTAGCGGCGTTATCAATGAAGATATGAAAATTTTGTAAATATGAAAGTTTTCAAAAATCCTATCAAAAAAACAAAAGACTATCGGAATGTCAATATGTTTCCACAAGAGGCATTTTTTTTATTTTTTTTTATATTATCATTAATTATGAAAGACCTTCTTTTCCTGATTTCAAAAATATATAGTTTGATACCTTTCTGATGAGTCGTTCAGTAGATATTTGAGTTCAAATATGTGTAAAAATTAAAAATTAGTATATAAATCCCGGTTGCCATGGATGAAGTTGCACAAATTTATCAACTCGTTAAAATTTGGAATAACATCTTGAAGATAAAGTTCGAGATAAAGTTATTTGACCCCTATTTCTATTGATTCAATCTATATAATCACGATTCTATCATTTTTTCCATAGCACCAGGCATATGAATTTTAATTTTTGAAATCAGGAAAATAAGCTTTTTCATAATATAAATGAAATAAATAAATGATGTGTTTATTTAGCATAATTGCTATACAAAAAACAGAAGGTAATAGTAATAAATAGTATGACATAGAATATGAATGAAAATTATATCATATACAAACATATAACAGTTAAAAGTGGGGTATAATAGTAAAATATGAATATAAATAATTTAAATTTGACAATCAATAACATTTTTTTAAATCTCTCCAGAACATATTGACGGACAGTTCTTTTGAAGATTACCACATTATCACAGTCCTTGATTGTTATCGGTAGGCGGTTAAACTCCATAATGCCTTTATAAAACAAACTCCTGGAGAGCGTTTTTGAACTAGATGAGTTATTCAAAATAAAATCATTTCTTTGGCGAGTTTCGTAACTATGGACATCTTTAAAAAGTTTTGTCTTATCACAGATATATCGAGGTACTAAATTATTTCTGATCTTAAAAATAAATATAAGTACGTTTAACACAATTTTTTGACGAACAGACAACATATTAAGAACATTCAACATCGATTTGACCGGCGTATATCTATTACAGCGTAGTGTATGATGATATAAAAAATTAATAAAAAAAATGCTACTTGTGGAAAAATATTGACATTCCGATAGTCTTTTGTTTATTTGATGAGATTTTTGAAAATTTCAGATGAATATCGAAGACTTTCGTATTAACAAAATTTTCATATATCCATAGATAACGCCGCCGCCGCTAGCATATTATGTGTCAATATGCGGAATGTACCTTAATTGATCAAAATACAATTTTCTTTAAAATAATCTGGCAAAAAAATGTTTCAAAGCCTCAAATAAAACTTGTGAGCAATGGAAAATACTATACATTTAATTTAATTTTCAAGTTGATGAAAAAGAGTATTTGTGAGTTTTAGGACTTTTCTTCCTCTTTTTCATCAACTATACATTTTGTTTAAAAAGTTTCTTAATGGGACGTATGGTTATTCGAATATGTCCTGTTAGATGTACTCATCACAAAATTTGACCTCCCTCTCATGTATACATACTGTATTTTAACTACATATTTAATTATGAATATAGGCAAGGATATAGGTATGAGATTTTTTTGGAATAATTGATGTTCCTACTTGTCTTGAACAAATAAGGTAAACAACTTGTTTGATATTCAAGACTTATGTTATTATGTTTTGAACCACTAATAGTCGCCGAATACCGTTTGATATCAATGATCACCGGTGATTTGATTACCAACCACTATATTGCCAGTAATATGTAAATGGGTTATGGGAGGTGGTTCACCTCGATATAATTTTTTTGAAACAAAATCACAATCTATCAATCTTCTCCTGTAACCTGCACCATTATATCAAGATTCTTGAAAGTATTCAGAAACCTAAATAATACATCAATCGTTTCAAAATCAGAAACAGTCACCTATCTCTCAGGTTAAATGCTCGAACAAACTAAGAAAATAAGTTCAGTCATGTGGCTTCTCATGGCAAAGATATATATCACCAAAGTCTTATCTTATGAAATATATATAAAAAAATATAATATAAAAATGAAAATCTGTATGTTTACTTCCCTAAGGCTTTTCAACCGTAGCACAGAACTATCTGAAAACTTGTCATTAGCCTCTACCCAAAGATGGTTTAGGAAGAAAAAACAAATAAATCAATAATCTTATATATAAAAATGAAAATCCAAAAAAATCAAATGTAATGGTATATTCATTTTTATATATTTTATATTTATCATTATTAATATTTGATTTTTATGGAAAAAACTCAAAATGCTACCATCTCAGTTAACGCCATCTAGCGGCGACGGCGAATGTCACAAATTAAAAAGCAAATGAGCATTTTATAGCGCAGACTATTCTCTTTCATATGAGCCCAAGTTCGTTAAAATCGGTCAAGCGAAACGGGAGAAATCTCCGTTTGTTTAAAAAAACAATTGAACTTTCCCCACCACTTTATTATGATAGATAGAAAAAAACGTTTTAGACAAAAAGTGTAGGTAAATTGTCAGTAAATCTGAAAATGACCTCATCGATTCATTGGACAAAATTCTATAAAAATCCTATTTATCTACTTGGTGTTGGTTGTTACGCCCCCTAGCGACCATTTCAGAAACGAAAATATTTTCCAGGTTTTTCTCTTGGCCGTTTTAGTAATAATTTTTTTTGCCGCACGCGTCTACGCCGATGAATAGTTTACGAGAACTGGCACCCTGTCGCTTAAAATGAATCACCCTGTACAATAAATGTGAAAGTCTGTGTGTTTCTAACGCTAAGGCTTTTGAACCGTAGCACAGAATTATCTGAAAATTTGCACAGTTATTAGCCTCTACCCAAAGATGGTTTGGGGAAAAAAAATGAAAAAATAAAAGATAAAAAAAAATAAAAAAGTCTGTGTTGGTAATGTGTAGGTTCTATGGGGTATACGATCCGCGGGAGGAAAAAAAATGAAAAAAAATACATGAATTGAGAAGAATTAAGAAAAATGTGTTGTTATTATGTAGGTTCTATGGGGTATACGGCCAGCGGGAGCAAAAAGAAATTAAAACATGAAAAAAATGAATTAAAAAAAAATCTGTGTTATTATTATCTTATTTATAAACTAGCCTAAGCCCGATGCGGGCGGCGCCGCGGGTTTAGGCTAGTTGGAATATAAAAATAGACTTTGATATTACTTTCGAACATGAGGTCGGTAAAGAGAATAATTGTCAGAACAAAAAATAGATAACTTTGTTAAAAAATCAGTAACTTAATTTTTTTATATTTCATTCATCATTTTTAACCGTAATATAAAAGTACTGTGACCAAAAAGAAACATGTTATTATTCGAAATAAATGATTGGAGTATGCAAAATAACACCAATTCGACACCAAAAAAAAACGCTAAGCGACATTAATCCGTTCTTGTTTTTTATTTGATCTTTTTCCACTTTTACGTTAAATAAATCCGCCGTATTTTATGTGAAACCTGTGCAAACTGGAGATCCGGTAAGGAAGACGCACTGGTAGGATTCGTTTTCTTAACCGGATTTCCGTTTTATCTCCGATTAGTCCGATTATCACCTTACTAATGAAATCCTATTCCGATTTACCTATGGTGCCTCTGAGAAACTGAGTTATTCAGAAGAACCAACATTTTAAATCACAGTATTTTTTACTCTTCTAGTCTAGACACTCGTAATTGACGCTAACAACACATCCTAGCGTTTGATTAGAAAGAATGGAAAGAGGTCAGTAGGTCAAGTAGGTCAAGTTTGCGCATTGATCACTGAAAAACAAAGTTCGCATAGTATTATTAGGTACGTATCTATTTTTTCACCATAATCAATAAATCCCTGAATCAAACCCCTATTTATTCACAATAATTCATTCATTGAATAGTGTTTTTTTTTTCAAGGATAACCGTTATCCAAAGTTTATTACAATTAACGAAACGTGAATTCCATTCATTGAATACAATAATAAAGCAAATTCCATATTCTGTACGTTACTACGTTATTATCGATTTCACGTTCACAACCAAGATTTCACCCTGCTACTATCATGATTCAAAACAAACACACCGAATACGGCTCTGATATGAGGGCAACGTTCGAAAAAAGGCAAGCTGGCACATTTCTGACAGCGTTGCCAATCCGTTTCATAAATCTGTGATACGCGGATGTTCTTTCTTCTAATCCGGATGCATTTATCACGGTTATATTTACTAAAAAATCAAGATTGTGGAGTTACAGAATAACACCATTGTGAATGATCTTTCTCAGATTGATAATTCAATTCGACCCTGAAAACTATTCAGGTTAATGATCATTGATTATTTTTCTCAGATACCCACTTACGTAATATTCGCTTTATATTATTCTCTGGTTTTGTTTCGTTTGTTTGGTATGGTTGTTTAAACAACTGGTAAAAGTAAATGTTGGGTAAAGGTTGTTTAAACAACTGGTAAAAGTAAATGGATTGAATGTGTTTTAGTTCACGATTTCTTTTTTAATAATAAAGATTATAACGTTTTTAAAGATGTGTGAAAAAACAGAGAATAGGAGAAGTGAGAGAGTAGAGTGGACTTCATCATTTAGCTTAGTTAAAATGCGATAATCTCCAGAATCTGAGCTTATGGTGACGAAACTCCAATCATAATATGGAGCATAATATTGACTTTATAAAAAAGAAAGGTATACAAATAAGTCTTTATCAAACATTAGTTGATCATCACAATCATACAATAATTTATTTAAAATTGCTACCAACCAAAAGACTATCAATTAGGCCGTAAATCATTATTTATTTGCTTCATCGCTATTTGTGTATACTCGTGATTGTTTCTATATTGTTCTATTTTATTGATTGTCCCATATTGGATTTCATTGAACGTATTGAGATTAAATGAAGCGGTGCCTTACTACCTGGTTCCTGGTTCAGAAGGTGAACGAATTTAGAACGCCCACTCAATTCCCACGGTATCTACCGTTCGCGTTGATATAATTTAGGACAATTTCTTTGTAATTTGTTGGCTTGAGAAATGTTGTTTTTGCGCTATTATATTGTCGTGTCCCCTTTGATAAGCTTCCGTATCTAATGGTTTTATTATAGGACGAAGAAAACTAATTATATTTCCAGTTCAAAGGAAAATCCTTGAGAAAATCAGACGTTTGACAATTTGATGTGTACTTTGTGACTGGTAGGTGCATGTAGAATGTTCCTAATGATACTTTGCTTGTATGCGAAAATTAATTTTGTCGAATATTTGATTTTATCTATTTTTATTGAATTAGATTTTATAATAATTAACATTATTTAAAATAGTATTTAGTCTAACAATACAAATATAATTTCAGTTGGTGCCCATGTGCCTTGACTTTGCTATCCTTTTTTACTCACATTTTCTATGTTTGACAAGTCTAGGTTTCAGTCCATCATTCTAGACTGTTCTCTGAGTTATCTTTATAATGCATTATTCATTTAATTCAAGTAGAAAAGGTCCTATGGACAATATAGACAAGTGTCCTCAAAAATACATGGTGATTATAAATTCCAGTGGCGTCCAGTTTAATTAATAAAATTGTCAAAAAATGTGCGCCACTGGCTTTTCTGGGAATGTTCTATTTTTTCCAGATGAAGCAGCTAAAAATACAAATTTATGGTTTCTAGATATTTTTTCGTATCTTTCTTTGTTTTCGAGCAAACAAATCAAAACCACCTCATTGCATGTAGAAAAATTGTAAAAATAAAGTGTTTTTTATTTTTTCTTCTCGAAAACGGTGAAGGATGCGAAAAAATATGAAGAGACCAAGAAGTAATATTTTAAGCTACTCAGTCTGGAAAAAATAGATTTTTTTCAGAAAAAGCCAGTGGCCGGTGGCGCACATCTTTTTGTCAGTTATATTCGTGTAACTGTCACTCTCGATGCCACTGAAACTCATAATTACTATCTAGTTAGTGATAATGGGGAACTTGCATGAAAAATTAAAACAATTTTTTTAATTGCAAACTGAAGACAATCGCAAAAAAATCGATACGTATTTTTTTATTTCGTTCAAAAATGAATTTGCCATTAGTTATTCAAGTTTAATATAAATATACTGAGCATGGTATTACAATGTTATGACTTCATAAGATTGCAATTTTAACACACTTGAAAGCGTTAAATCTCCGTCAATTTTCGACTAACAACAAAAAGAAAAAATACGGTCATTGAGCGTCTTGTTACAGTGATCAGCCACAAATACAACTTTCTGTGTCTTGATACTTTTTTGTATTGCATGACGAAAAATTGTTAAAATAGTGTGGTTTTTATTTTTTTCCTCGTAAACAAAGAAAGGTAAAAAAAATATTAAGAAACAAAAAAGTTCTATTTTTAGCTGCTTCAACTAAAAAAAACATAAAACTTCAAGGAAAAGTCAGTGGCGCACATTTTTCGTCGATATTATTCGTGAATCTGCCCCTCGGGACGCCACTGGAACTCATAATTACCATTTAGTTAGTGCTAATTCAGCGTCTTGCTACAATGAAAAACTCTCAATGAATAAATTCGATTTTTTTCAAAACCTTTAACTTTGTTTATCAGACCTTTTCTACTTTAATTTGATTCAGGAATTTGTCTTCGGAATAACGGCCCATCGTGAGGTAGCACCCGCACCCTATATAGTGAATTATGATACGAATTCTATGATATAAGTGCTTGCGATATTGAAGGGTATATAAGTTCTTTATTGAAAATACGCATTATAAGAAAATGGACATAACATACCTGCTTAGCTCTGGTATACCCGGTCCATTTGTTCGAGGCGGTACCATAATACCAATAGCAAAAGGAGAAAATAAATGTTTATGTTCAGTAAACTTGAATGAACACGTTCCTGATAAAATAAAAATAGTTTACTTCTTATTTACAAAATATGTACAAATAAATTTATTTTTTTTATACACATAGTTCACCTCCTATATAATAGTTCCATACGGCCTTCTTTAGCATTGGCAAACTTCTCAATTACTTTTTCATTAAATTTGGCATCTTTTTTAATGAAGGCATTTTCTATTGACAACATAGAAAGAGTTGACAATCTACTTTCTTCAGTGGTATTGCGTAAGAAATTCTTAACTTTTTTCAAGGTAGAAAAACATCTTTCTGGTTCTGATGTTGTCATTGGAATTGTTAAAATTATTTGTAGCAGTTTAACGGTTTCCTTGAACGACTCCTCTAAATTGTTGGATGTCAGGAAACTCAAAAGTGCCACTGCTCCCTTCAGGTTCCTAAAATCTAACTTCATGTAAATTATGGTGAGTTCGGTTTTCAAGCGTTCTCGTTCAAATACAGGGTACAAAGTCATTACAGTATCTAAAATTTCATCTGGAAATGCGCAGGAGAATTTGACGAACAGCTCAGATGTGAATAACGTTGCCACTGATAAATGATCTACAAAATCAAATCTAGCTTTGGTGGTATGGATTATTGTGTCACAAACTTCCATCGCAGCCGTACGAAGATTATCTTTTGGAAAACGAACACGTTTTCTACTTGGCTCCAAATCCCGACAGAGAAGATCTCCTGTCTCTATAATTTGGCCTATATTCTCTCTCATTTGTAGTAAGCATTTTTCAAAATCATCAACAAGATTTTTGATTTGTACAGAATCAGCTTTCTGCAGCTGTTGGTCTAACATATCAACATGCGGCATAATATGATGAAAAATATTCAACCAAAACACAAATATCTCATCATTAAGCGAACGTTCTATAGCACTTGCTTGATTTATAACCTCACTTTTGGTTAATCTCTCTTGAATTTCTTGCATACATTTTATTAAAGAGTGTCTGTGCTCATAAATGACGTTGACTGCACTACTGTTAAAGTTCCACCGTGTCTGAACGGCATGTGGTAAACCACCTCCAGCTACCTCGTTCAATATGTCAACTCTTTGAGGCGAATTCGCAAAGAAGTTCACGACTTGATCCACACTTGAAAAGAAGACTCGCACTTTTGCATCTTGTGACACTGCTTGAGCCATTACTGAATTGAGCTGGTGAGCGTAGCAGTGAACAAAATGAGCCAGATGATATTTTTCCTTGATGATTGTGTGCACTCCTCTATCCCTGCCACTAAAAGCAGTACCGTCGTAGGCTTGAGCAATCAACTTACTGGAATCCTTTGTTAGGAGTGGATCAATTACTGATTGAATAAAGGCGGCCAAAGTTTCAGGGTCATGTTGCTTAGAATTTACAAAGCCATAGAATCTTTCAACCGGGCTTCCTTGATGCACATATCGTAAAACGATCACCACTTGAAACTCTGGAGCAACATCGCTGGTTTCGTCTATCATAACCGCTAAATAATTTGCTTCCTCCAATTCAGCGATGATTTTTTCTCTACATACCTCCAGCATGCACTGCAAAAGCTCATCCAGTATGTCCTCTGATGTAAATGCGGTAGCATACTGTAAATGTTTCAGCAACACATTGTCAAGATCTGCACTAAAATTCACCAATCCTCTAAAGATGGTATCATCAGATTCGTCTCTTTTATCGAGGGCTAATTCAAACGTGCCACAAAACTTGATACAGTTTATAATCCGTGATAGCACATAGCGATTTCGATCAACTTGTTCGTTATGCCGTTGTACGTCAATCCAATAAGAGTTATCTAATTGCGTTTGGATGTTTGTGTTTCCTAAAACTGCTAGGTTAACGGTATTTAAAATATGCCTTTGTGTTCCTTCGTGTCTTTTGATGTTTTGGCTCAAATGTCCCAAATCTTTCAAGCCCGTAACTGTCCACGATCGGTCACCTCCAAACAAAATGCACGGAAAACAAAACAGCGCGTGTTTTATGTCACAACCGCACAACCACTTTGTATTAACATATACTCTATCACTGAACTGGCGTTTGTACGTTTTATTTCTACTTGAACCAATAATTTGAATGTTTATTTCTGGTGTCGGTCGACCCAGCTCTTTAATTTTAAGTTGGTCTCCATACTTCAAAGAAATGAAATTATGATTTTGTAAATACTCGACTGAATTCATATTTTACAGCATCAAACCGAATAGAACGTAACGATACCCAACAATACACGACGCCCCACGGTCCCACTCCATGGCCCCACTGTTCTATGTTCGTGTTCTGTCGCCTTGCAGCCGCATATCCACGATAAAAATAAATCGCCCAAGTCACGTGCAGAGCTCGACCAATCATACGTATCATTTACAGGAATCGTTTGGTTCGTTGTTCGTTGGCTGTTGTCTTGCGTCAGAGACGGGCCTTCGGCGGAGATTTCCAGGCCAAGACACTCGCGGTGTTGCCGTTAGAGAAAAAATATACCTACTTAAAGGATATCTGGGATTGATCGTCGGCTTGAATTTATTTGTTAGTTTGCTTTCATCTGAATTTAATCAAGTATTCGTAAACGTTCGATCCACCATGTGTTGCTTATGTATTCCCACAGTCCACTTCAACCTAAAATTTACTTCAATTGAAATTTATAGCCCATCAGTATTGAAGTTTCTTTAGTTTTGTAGTTCTTTGTTGTTCATGTGGTTTCTTGTGGTCGTTTGTGATTCTTTGTGTTTCTCCCGGTTGTTATGACACCTAAATTATTTGTTTATATGGTAGTTGTTTAGATTTTCAAGGGAATAATTTGGATTGCAAAGTGGTTTTTGGTTTATTGGTGTCTGAGGATTTTTTAATGTACCTTTTTGGATTTGACTTGTCCATTGGGGTTAGGTTCCTTGGTTCTTTGATTTTTTCGTTTTTGTTTTGGGTTCTTTGAAGTTCTTTCGGATTCTTTCGTTTTTTTTTTTGGTTATTTCAGGTTCTTCCGGTTTCTTTTTGGTTCTTTCGGGGTCTTCCGAGTTCTTTCGGGTTCTTTTGAGTCTTTTCGGATTCTTGCGGGTTCGTTCGAGTTCTTTCGAGATCTTTCGGGTTCTTTTGAGTCCTTTCGGGTTCTTTGGAGTTTTTTCGGGTTCTTTCGAGTTCATCCGGCTGCTTTCGGATTCTTTGGGGATCTTCTTTCGGACTATTTTGGGTTCTTACGTGTTCTTTGGTTGTTTGGTGCCTTCGTTCTTTGGTTCATAAAATCTAGCTGTTTAAGGTTGATAAGTTTTACGTTAGATATGAGCATCATAGTGCTCACAAGTTTTTTTTGTGGTTCTTTGAAGTTCTTTGTGTTTCTTTTGTGGTCCTTTGTGTTTGTTGTGGTTCTTTGTGTTTTTTGTGGTTGTTTTCGGTTCTTTCTAGTTGTTTGTGGTTCTTTGTGTCAGTGATTTGCCGAAATGTCTCCAATAAATGTTAGTTTGAAATGAATTTTTTGGAACTTAATACAATTTGTTTGTGTGAAATGTAATTTGTTCATACCCAACAAGATTTATTTGATCAAAATAATTTGATTTGTTTGAATAGTTTTCCTCATTTGTTTGACTAATATAAGTTTGATTCAAATAAGTTGACTTTGCGAGAAATAAATATAGCTCGGATGATTTTGTTACATTCAAATCAAATAAAAATTTGTTTGAAAATAGAGACAAAATCCTAACTACTGCATCGTCTATATATACAGTAATCACAGTTACTCTGTACCAAATAAATATAGATTTGACTTCGGATTTGACCTAAACAAACCATCTTCGGGTAGGTCGAACCCTTGTTGCTTTTGCTGGTGCATTATTTGTATGACGCCCAGCGTGCAGGCTGCATGGTATTTTGGTATTTTTTGGTGTCAGAATTACAACCTGTTTGTTTGTCTGATAAAGAAATGATTAGAAATAATATTAGATATATTTTTCAATATACCGATACCAACCTACCTTTCATGATATATTATTTGCATTGTATATACAGTAACTTGAGATGCTTAGTTGTTAAACACGCCCAAATAGACTGCTCATGAATAGCACTGAATCTAAAAAATATCGCATATTCCACTAAAAAAACGACAGCTCTGGGTTTTTGAAGGAATATGCGATTTTTTTTTAAATCAAGTGCTATTCACGAGCAATCCAATTAAGCATGTTGAACAAGCCAGGAAAAATGTATTCTCAACAAATAAACATTTATTTAGAACAAATAAGAAGATTTATTGGACAAACAAAAAATTGTTCAATTTAATTAAACATAATAATAGTTCTGTGATAACAAATGCTTATTTCAAATCAAATAAATAAAATTTAACTTTTATTGTCAGAATTTGAGTTGGGCCAAATAAATGATTGCTTTGTGGTTCTTTTTTAGTTCTGTCACTTTGTACAATCTTTGATGTGTGATTTTTGCCAAATTCTTCTCTCTTTTCATATACCTACAGGGTGAGTCATTGAAACGGGAACGCTAAATCACGCCTAAACCGTTAAAGATATTGTTTCACAAACTTCACCGGGTCATCCTGTATTCAAAACCATTTTGCTCATCCCGATATATTTAGCGGTTTAGTCGTGATTAGGCGTTTCCGTTTCAATGACTCACGCTGTATTTGCTGAATCCAAATTTTTCTTTTCTTGGGTAGCCGCCGCTTATTATCCATTCCTTTCTCAAACTAATCGGATGCGCTTAAACTATTGGTCAAACAAATAGGTAATGCTGCAATTGAACTGGTAACAACTCCAAGGCCTACTTTTTATCATAGTGCATCAGAAAAAAATGTCTACGATACGTCAGATCATAACCAATCACAACACAACACATCAGAGCAATGTGTTTTCTCCCTGGGAAAAACACAATATTACCCCGCACTGCATGTCTGTTAGTCCTATGATGACACTGTTTTTCTTAGACATTGATTGATTTGAAATCCGCTTCTCTGCCGGATGGTGTGTGTTTTGTGTAATTGTTTTCATCTTTGAATTTGCTTTGTCCCTGATAAAATTTTTGGCTGCTTTCGATTTCGCTGGTGAATTAAAGCTTGATATTGATATGAAATGCGTTATTTTATTATCAATGAATTTATCATTTACTATGAAATAATGTTGCGAAATCTGTGAATTTTTTAAAAACATTTTTAGCTTTATTGCAATGGAACTAGGTGCACAATAAACAAAACTCTTGAATATCCAGAGGTATAAGTTCCAATATGTACTACATTGTTACAGTTCTTTCTTAACCACTAACCACTCTGTAAAGAAGAAGTTTTTGGCGAAATTAATTTTTTGAAACCGCAAAGAAATGTACTAAATCGGGGTGTGGTAGATAAACTGATCTTTGGATTTGTTATGACTGTTTTAATTAGACCGCAGACGTCCTGTTCCGTTGTAGCTATCACAGCACCGTCTCATTTAATCAAACTAAAACTCTATTCTGTAACCTCGAAATGACGTTTTGATTAACGACGCTTTTATATAAAATTCCGGATATTTATGGGGTGCAACCGAATTTATGTCCTTTGCAAAGGGCCTGTTGAATCCCCGGACTATTTGCACCCTCCTTCAAATAAATAAACCTCGTGTATAATAGTCCTTAATGCCTTCTGCCTTCATAAGATTCGTTTATTCGAAAATTTCGCGGTGGGTAAGGTAAGAACCGTGCATAGGGTGTCCATTGTACCAGCTATGGCACTAATAATATAACATTATCCTGATGAAAATACATTCCAGGCATATTTTCAGAAATATTTACGGGGCAGCTGATATTTTTAGAATTCAGCGTGTCATTATCACATAATGAGTCTTTCATCAAATTTCTAGTTGGGTCATTACATATTCATTACAGCTTTAAAAGTAACACTAACCTTAACAGGTATAAAAGCATAGGGGTTCTATTTATGTACACGAAACTACGTTTCTAATACTTCAGGAAAGTCAATGAACTCTTCATGAGGGGTCTATAGCGAAATGATGGAACTCGAAAATAACTTATTCCACAGAAACACTCAGCCATTAATGAACATGGAATATAACCATTCAGTTAAATATATGCAGATGCTTGGTCTATGCGATATTAATCTTGCCAAAATTAAATGGATTAAAATTACATCAGTTCATTTGCAAATTGCAAATTGAAACCGCACAAAATATAATATGTAATACTTAAAAATTCTGTATTGATGCCATTTTTTTTGTTTTATACTTTTGGGTCTCAGTGACGGGCACTGAATGGGATTCCATGAAGGTGAAGTTTATTTGCTTGATCTATTCCTTCAAAGAATAATGGTCTAGCAGCTGTCAAAGTTTAGTATTTAGTTACATCAGCAGTTCATCCTTCCTAGTCTATCTATGCTATGATTCAAAACATGTTCAACGAGGATGGATGCGCCGTTGCCACCAGGGTTGCCGCTTATATGCAAAAGAACTTTAAGCTTTGATATTTTGATTGAGGCGCCTAAGTAGAATATTCTGCTGCACTATTGCTTTCTGATTACATTTTATACTGATTTCCTCGATGATTTTCTATACTTACCTATGATGAGTACAATTTGCAAATTTTTTGGAAATATGAAAAAAAAAGGATTAGTAAGTACTGATGCCATTGATGTTTAAAAAATCAACCTACGACCTCTATTAATGTAGTAATCACCGATTACGATGATGACTTTCAAATATTGTGTAGAATAAGTACCTGTATAAAATTTCAAGTCATTTGAAAATGTATGAAAATTGTTCATTCATAATTTTTTATCAAAGTCAATTATGGTGGATGCATAAATATAACTGTCGGATATTAACTTAAGAATAGGGGGTTCACTTGTCGCCAAAAGCGGCTACGTATTATGATTCCGGCCGAAATGCGAAATGCGACGGAGTTTCAGTACAGCGGTTGGAATCGATCGCAATTTTCAAACTCAACTCCCTCCTAAAACTCACTTTTGGCCGTTTTTTTTGCGATCCTGGGAATTACCGTAAATCGCTGTGAGGACACTATAACTTTAAACGTTCCGATATGAAGTGAACAAAATGTATATTATGTTATAACCTCTCGATTTGAAATCGTGAAACGTTGATCATTTGGGAATTCCTGGTGTGGAGTTACCTTATCGGATCTTACGATTTCTAGAATACATATTATTATTTAAATATTCATACACTCTTAATAAAAGCAACTTTCGATTGCTGCTAAAACTATTCTCAAATAAGGAAATGTGGAAGTTTTGGTCCAAATAATCACCTTTCTTTGCTTAGCACCGTTGAAAATAATCTCAATCTTAATTTCTTAATTATGTGAAAACGGCATCAGGAAGTCGAAATACTATAATAATTGTTGAGAAAATTTCTGCTGTAACTTCCAAGGATTCAAATTTATCAATTTCACGTCCAACTAAAATGTTATGGCTTAAAAACACGTTTACTTGGGGGATCGTCGGACCATTTCTTCTCAAAATAGTGGCTGCTGAGAGCTGTTTCAGTAAATGTTAAACGATACCGACAGATGTTCTGGAATTATTATGGCCACACTTAGATGCATCCGATTAGGGGGATATGTGGTATATGGCAAGACGGTGCCAGAACTGCCAGATGTCATAATGCTAACGAATATAGGAAAGTAGTACAAAATAATAAGGAATGCGACAATAAAGAACACAGACATTCAATGCGTCAAGATTGAACATTTAACGCTGTATTTGTCTGTTCACGTCCGATCTATTGCACAAAGTCATTGAAAATTGATTTCGTCGAATTGGTTCGTGTGCACAAAGTCAATGTGTTATTGTAAACATAAATATTTTCGTCTGTAGTTGGAAACACATAATATAAAATGTTTCAATATATCTGAACTAATATTATTTTTTATTTAAATATGTAGTATTCTTAGTGGAAGATCCTTTATTTCCGTGGATTTATTGATTTCCTGTTCAGCAGTGATGTTGAAGCACTTCTTTTCAACGGAAAGTTAAAAACTACCATTCACTATTATTATAGAACAATGACAAACGAAAATTTCGGTGTTAATCATGATGGTAAATATAGACAATAGAGCTTGTGATTGTGTGATAATAATAATATTTTGCATTTGTTTATTTTGAGAATATTTTTAATCTATTGATAGCATGCAGAATAAACTCTTTCGTCCTATGATGTAACAGAAAAAAATACAAGATTCCTGTCTTAATTTATCCTGTTTCACTGGAGGTAAAAATAGATGACTAATTTAGATATGTAATCATGCAGGATGAGAATATACTTATTTGCTGCTTGACAGCTTACAATATCATTCTATTCAGGTGCAAACCATGCAAGTTACATATATCATATTATTATCAATTATTAACCTTGGGTGCAAACAATATTCATCGCAAAATTGTGAAAACCGGATTTTTTTAAAAATGATTCTCTAATAACATTTCAACATTTTCATCACGTAAGCCACTCAAAATAAGTAGTATTAAAGCTACATATTACTTATCTATCGAACAGTCTGTTATTAAATGTACCAAATGAAATAAAAAACTGTGATAACATAATATTAAATTTTGAAAAGTGTCTATTGCCCTATGCCCTATTTGAATAACTCACTGCAACAATTGTTCAGTTCTACATACATTTGAATGTCTCTTGTTTCACTATACTTGTTTTGCTATACATATATTCATATTATACATTTTATAAAGAATATTCTTATGTAGTTACTTACGTTATGTCACTTGTTATTCGTCATTCGTATTGATGTCTTCATTCAGTAAATAATTGTTTTGTTTATTATTGTGTACAGGGTGATTGTTTATATTTTACTCAGTAAGATACCTCTGTCTATTTTGGTTTTACAAAAAAGTTTGGAAGAGCAAATTTGAAGAGTTTTTCATGGACATTCAGAACCTGATACTGAGAAATGCGCAAATGCATCAAAACCCTAAAAATGTTACACAACATGGAATTTTTTTAATGTGATACCCTGTTAATATTTGGCTAGAATGATATATATTTTTCTTCTGATTCCAAATACATATACCATAAATATTGGTATTTGATTCAGTGGTTTTTGCGCTATCCAAGTTCAAAGTCTCATAAAAATTACATTATGTTGATTTGGATTCCACCGTCTCTTGGCAACCCAGATCAAGGTAATGTCCCAGTAATTAAACTTTTAGAGACTTCGAACTTGAATAGCGCAAAAACGACTAAACCAAATACCAACATATATGGTATATTTGGAATCAGATGAAAAAGATCTATCATTGTAGAGAAAAATATACGGTGTCTCAGTTACAAAATCCCATGTTGTGTGAAATTTCAATGTTTTTGGTGCATTTTCGCATTTATAAGTATCAGATTCTGAACGTCCGTGAAAAATACTGCAAATCTGCCCATTTAACCTTTTTTGTAAGACCAAAATTAACCGAGATATCTATTGAGTAAATTATAAACAATCACCCTGTACGTATACAGTGTGTCCAAGATAAGATGGTTAAATAAGAGAAAAGTTGCGCATTGTCAAGCCTGACAATATGCCGTTTAGAAATTTTTCAAATTCCAAGCAGTTCCGGAGATATGCCTAAAAAAACGAAATTTGCCGAATTCGTTTTTATTTTTTTCGGACGTTATTCAAAGAGATATTTGAAAAAACAAAAGACACTTTCTCATGGCCACTTTTTAAGCTCTACAAAACAGCGTTGAGAGATACTCCGTACAACGTTTCGTTTCGGAGAAACCATCATCAACTTTATTTTTTATAGGACGCGTGAAAAAATTATACCTTGTATTAAATAGCATATCTTATTACGAATACAACGATGTATGACAATATGATTCTGCAATAAAATGATGGCGCTGATAAGACTTATTCAGGAACTGAAGCAATTAGATTTCCCCAAATATTATATAATACGATTTTAAATACATTACATGAGTTGATAAGTTAAAGCCGTACACATGTTCCTATTAAGGATATAATTTCGCATTTTTATAAAAAATCTTCTAGTGTAGAAACTTATTGCTTATAACAAATCATGTATCATCATGATAGAAATAGATTATTATCTGACTTAAATGAAATGAAACATCGAAAATGAAAAACGAATTTAATTTTCCATCACCAGTATTATTTTACATCAAACTGCATCGCGGTTTCACCGTATCGGCAAGCTTCCGTTCATCAAAATATATAAATGAGCTGTGTTGTTTTGTAAAATCAGTCTTTACACAACCTTAGTCTGCTATGATCGTGAGTGTAATTTTTTATAGTTCAGTGAGTTGACACAATATATTCTAGAATTCCTCCACTTTAAACATCGATCAATACCCCTCAAACCCCCAAGAACTCCGCTGAGGATGATGGTGAGTGTTATTGAATTTAGTTTATCAGTGAGTTGACACACCATTCCAGGATTCAGAGGCTACATCGGATTTGAATGTCCGTCAATTTAACCCAAACCATATGGTACGAGGGTCACATCGGTTCTATAAACATACGCTAAAGTGCCGAGCTCAGAATCCATCATGGCACCAGTGCCCAAATAGGGCGCAGCACTATTTGCCAACGAAGGAGAATATGATGGCTGACCATTTGAAGACATGCGAGCCGCAGAGGGAGGTCAGACGGGAGTGACGGGATGCCTACCACGAATTCAGTTGTCAAGTTGTCGATTGGGACTAATAGAAAAAATGTTGTCATAAAAATGTTTTATTTCATTTCAGTTTACAATATCTTATAGTGACCCCATGGGACAGTGTCGTGACTATTATCAATCAAACAACGTTTATCATCTTGGGAATTCAGGGGTAATTTAGTTTGTTCAGTGCTATAAACAGAATGATTGACTGATCGGATTGTGCTTTGGTTAACAATTTTTTTCAACATTTTCTTCTAGGCATTTCAAAATCATCAAAAGTGATTTTGCTCTTGACAATACAAGACTTTACGCCTTTTGCTTTTTTCGCACATTTTTGAACACCTTGCATTTTATATGAATACATTTTTGATCTTAACCCCACAAAATGTGTGATGATTTTACCATTTGCTTCATCCTTCATTAACCCCAAAAGTTTTTCATTCACCAATGGAATCTGGAACGTTATCAGAAGGATAATCGCTGGTGTCAAATTTCGACATATTTCTTTTAATGAGTGTATGATACACATCATTACACTTGATTTCATGAATGAAAATATCCGTATACAGAAACTTGGGTTTTTCGGAAAAAGATTTTTTGAGATTTGAAATTGTAATGAAAATCATACATCGCAATTTTTTAAATGTCCAAAATTCACATACCAATGTAAAGTGGATTATTGAAAATAAGATTTGTTTTCTTCATTTCTATAGCCACCAGATTTTCGGTGAAAATTGTGAGGTTATGAAATGGTGCATTGGAAATGAGATTGTTTGCACCATATCGACCCTCCCATTTATTAAAAAATTTCACAATACGATGTTTCCCATTGTTTTTCCAAATACAGCATTATTCATTAATTTGAAGAGATTCCTGCTAAAATCGTTTGTATCTTTTGATCGAAGTTCAGTGTTTAGTTCGATATATGGCTTCAACTAGGGACTTTGCTTGAATTTTAAAATTCTATGTATTTGCATAATTCTGATACCATTATTCAAAATTGCGAAAGTGGATAACATATTTTGATTTATTATAAAGAGTTGTTAATAGTTTTGGAAATTTGGAATTTGGAGGAGTCCAGGATGGAAAATCACTGGTCAGGTCGTGAAGTGGTTTTGGGTATTCCAAATCTACGACATCCTCAATCAAAGTAACATCAAAATTTGGTAAATCAATGGGATCAACCCATTTGGATCCATCGTATGGTAGATGTTGAATGTTGAATCATAGCCCACCCATGAAGATTATTCACATCGAGGTTGAGCAGGAATTTTGATGGCTTGGATTCATATTCAGTCATAAACGGTCATGTATTTATTATTTGCTTCAGCATACCGATTGGAGCACATTGAAGTCCCCCCTCTCAACCCCTTTTCAATAAACATAATTTGGTCAATGTCTCTCAACAGCCTCAACTCACATTTCGTGAATTTCAGCACACAATCCCAAGTATAACCTGGTAAAGTAAAATACCACGCTATAAATGTTATGTGAATCGATTCTGAAGTTTACAAAGAGATCGCTCAGCAACAACACATCTGTTTTGAATATAGATCGCTGTATTGATCCAAATTGTGAATATTGAATTCATCCCATACTTTTTGGACATGTGAATACTCATCACCAATATTTTCATCATATAATTTTGAATAGAACATTTCTTTGGGTGGTGAACTTGTTTCTTCCAATCTAACCATGACATCAACATAATCGCATAGCAAAAAACGACAACGATTCCGAAATTTACAATATGATGCCGAACATGAGGCTACCTATGGTTTGGGGGCAATTTCATAGAGAAGAGGAATGTAAGAAGATTGCTGAAAAATATGAAGAAGCTGCAGACGCTAGCGATCTGTTTTTGGACACATCGGACTTGCATAGTTTCCTGCAGACCATGAAAAATCTAAATCTGGAGGGTTATTTGGATGATGTTGAAAAGTTTGTTCCTACAAATATTTTTAAATAAAAAAGTTGAACAGTGTGTTTTCCTTATTGACTCAACGCAATATCTTGAGAACTTGTCAATAGACTCCTCCCCCCACCCCCACCGAAGAACCCTCACCCTGGCACATCCACCATTTCATCGCAAGTATGCAAATTGGTCTAGAAGTGCGGTACCTCTAACTACTGTGGCTCTTGACATTTTTACATCTCCGAATGTTTGCGTTGCTCCACCCTCACATTATTTTTTGGCCTCCCTATTGAATTAACCTCGAGCCGACATTGCTGAAACCCAAAAAACTAAATTAGATTATAGAGGATGTTCAAACAAATTAAAAAAGCACGCCCATTTTGTAACAGAAAAGAAACAAGAACAAAGTTCAAAACAACTATGTCTCAATAATATGGCAATCAAATTATTTTGACATTTTCTCAGTGCCATCAATTCACCGCCTACTACACTAGAACATTCGGAATTTAATGAAAATCCATTTTTCCAATTTGAATATTACAGAATGTGTCATACATCGTTTTATTTGTAATAAAATATGCTATCTTATACCGAGTATACTTTTTTTACGCGCCATATAAAAAAAATTTCCTTCTCCCGTTGTGTCCATCTTCTGAGCTAGCTGTTTAGAGTTAAAGTCGTTTAAAAAGAGAGTTTTCTAGTAATCAACAATAAATAATCACGATTCGCCAAATTTCAAACTGTTTATTGTTATCCCCATATCATAGAGTTTTGTGTGAATCTATCAAATAAACCCAATGCAATGGTCACGAATTCAACTAAAGAATTCAGACAACTCGATAATTTCAAAAAGGTGTCTTTAGTGGTATCAGGATAAGTTTAACATAATCCACAGCAGCTGTAGAATATGATACAGCGTCATAATAGCGAGAAAGCTTAGTTCAAGGACTTCAAATGTTCACGTTCACAGAAACACCGAATATCAACTGAAGCAAAGTTTACCTATACTAAGTAATAAGTAAACTTTGACTGAAGTATAAACTGTGACAGAACTGCATGTTGTGGCTTTTTCAAAATCCATGGATATCTAGAATGTAACAAGAGAACAAATTACAACAACCATTTCAATTGCGACGCTGCTCGGGATTTTCGACGGGGAGGGAAAATTGTGTTTTCCTTATCTCGGGCGCCACGCTTTGGATTGACGTTGTAAAGGTAGTGCCTATCGAGTAGCTTGAGACAGTGAAGAAAGTCAACGCCTGGACTTTTAGTTAAACATGTTACCCACCCATTCGATCAGTTTGAAACACAACACAGTAAAAGGTGCAATTTTATTACGTTCTGGACTGTTATTGAATAGTTGATTGAGACCCGGCGCACGAGAAACGATAATTGAGTGCAAATAAGGGATTCATTAATAGGAATATAATCGAGTTGCGGGAAAACGGGAATAACTAGAATTAAACCGGAAAATTGTTTAAATAGTCATAGCCAGTCCCTCAACCTCATGTCCTGAAGAAGATCGGTCGAGAGAAACAAAAAAAAAAACTAGTAGGTACCTATTGTAGAACTACATGACATTTTGAAAAAAGGTTAAATTGCGTAGTGATCAAGGCCGTCAAGGCGGCAAAAGCAAAGCAAAAAATGTCGCAAATTTGAAGATGACGATTCCGCCGATGTGAATGAATCAAGAACTTTTTCTTTCTATTTAAGTAGAAAGCAAATTATTACCGAAATCTGCTACTTCAGATCAAGCGGAGTGTTTTCAAATTCAAGGTCGAGTGACTTGAGAATACTATGTGAAAATAAATTGAAGCGTGAATAATTCATGACTTGTTGTTTTAGACAATACAAAACGTGGACATGTAGAGCAGTCATCGAAAACTTTACGTTATCTATGAAAAACAATAGTTTGAAGTATTATTACTATGATCATTTTCAGGCTCTGCCACGTCGTATTCAAACATTTTTCAAGAGTATTATTCACTTCATGTTATTTATTTGTTTATTACGTTAATTATTATAACATATCTGAAACACTTTGCTTTGTTGACAAACTAAAGCGCATTATTTTATGAAAATGTACTTTTTACTATTTTTACAAGATATATCATATACGTCTGCTAATAATGATTCGCATCTGTTGTTTTTCACTGCTCTTTTACAACGGCTTCATTAATCATTAATCAAGTTTAAAATCGCTGGATGTAACCATGACCTTTATCATCTCACATTTTATTGACTGATTAATGTATGATCGAAATCACAAAGCAAGAGTGCATCAGTTTTCTGTTTTTTTTTTCTGGTCAAATTATCTTTGCCCTCTCAAATAAGTTTATTTTTTTTTTAAATCTGTATACAATCTACTTTGAAAAAACAATCGTCAAAATTTTGAAAATTTGTCAAAATCAATAACCCGAAAAATTGTTTTTTTTTTGCTGAATGATCACACATTACTCATCAAACATTCTAAGATTACATTTTTTCAATCATCAAATCGCGTAATATACTAATGAATAATGGGTTATATCGGTTTATCCGCTCAAGAACTACCATGCAGCAGTTGAAATTATTGACAGAAAATTATTCACAACCCTAATTTTTGATGGCTCAAGAGTCAAGCGTAACTCAACATCATTTTTTGATAAGATTTAAATTGAGTATACTTGACATTTAAAGGATGGTATTCGAATGGTTTTCTAGAGAAAATCATCAAAATCATAATCAATATAGTCGTAGCTGTGAATCCTATTTGGCCAGAGGTGATTTTCAATCAACGCTCATGTTCGGCACTCTGAAACTCACTTTACTGTGATATACAGTACCGAACATGATAGAAAAGCTTAAATAAAATAATTGATATTCAGCAGTTTTTCCTCAAATTAATTATTTAACATGCGTAAAGATCTAATATATACAAACAATGTTCAATCAAGATTCTTCCAAATTGGATGAGTTGGTTCGGCTTGTATTCAGCACAGTGTTGATCCCTAGATTGGACACAATAAATTTGTTATTATTACTGTCTTTTTATTTTTCTGCTAGATACACTTTTTTACTTTGGGGATATCTAACAATGTTTTGATGTTCACCCGCAAAATTGTATACATGGTAACAAGAAACCATGATGATTTTATAATATTATTGTACAAATGCCATCATACGTTTGCCAAGATTCATCCTTTTCCTGGATTTCAAAAAATTCAATAAATTGCTAAAGAAACGGAAAACCTGTGATAATCTTGTTGAGTTATTTTAACGTCTTTTGATAACATATTTTGACCATTTTTGATAGATTCGTTATAATTTGCATTTATTTGTATACAGGGTGCCTCAAATTTGAATGTATGCATGAGGGATTAGGTATAGGAGAAACAGGGACTGTTAAGTCATGGCAAAGTTCCGGATTCCTTTGTTCAACAAAATGCTTTTTTTAGATTATAAAAAAAACTAAATTTTTGTCAAAATCGTTTTTGTTGTAATTTATTTGGAAAGATATTTTAAAACTCATCACACTTTGTCATTGCCACTTCCCTCCTCTTCAAAATGGCGGTATCAAATAAAAAATCTGACGTTTCTTCTTCGAGTGGCCATCATCAACAACAACAAGTCAAAAAGTAACTGAAAACAAAATTGAAAATCTAGCGTCGTACTTAGAAAAATATGTTAATGTTACAAAATATCCTTGAACCGTTTTTTTCTGAAATTTGGCCTATTTATTGCTGGTGATTAAAACTCATTTTAGCCCTCGCTCTGGCCCTAGCCAGTGCCATCCCGAGGGACATCGTAACGAATATTTTTGTTAAATACATGTACGCCACTGACTTTGATGTATTTTCATTTTTTTTATAAATGAAATACCAAAAATACGACTTTTTTGACTCTTGTTTTTTTTTCGTATCTGACCTGGTTTTCAAAAAAAAAATCTTCTAAATCTGGCGAAATATTTTTATTTTTTTAAGCGGGTAAAGTATCTTGATACAAAGAAAACGAGATCAGACACGAAAAAAATCCAAATTATGGAAAAATAAATTTATGTTATGACTATTTGAATGGGTGAAAAGGTGTGTTAGTGGCGCCCCCTGCAAGTAAAAGCAATTCTGTGCTCAGATTTGAATTTTGCATGTCAATCAATCGCCATATTGTACTAAATTTCATCAATATAACTTGATTATTTCGAAAGGTATTCAAACGAATCAAAGATTAAAATTCAACTTTGACACCCTGTATCTCTGTTGATATCAACTTTCGGTATAGACAAGTCCGGGGCGCTCTCAATATTTTTGTGTGGAGAATACGCATTTATTGCAATATTGCAAACCTTCGTAGCAAGCTCAAAGAACCAAATTATCAAAATCACTTCTTTGAATCTTAATTTACAATACAGAAGCAACTTGTGAAAGAGAGACTTTCTCTTTTCAACTTTGGAAAATTAGCAAAATAGTTGATTGCCTCCATTTGTCAAATGTTTGTCCCGTAATTAAACCTCATTAAACCTGTTGTACTACTGATAGCATTCATAGAATTTCTAAAATTTTAATGAAAATTTCATGCCTGTTAACTCTAACCAATTAGATGATTGCATTTCGATATGTTGCTAAGGCAATATTCTATTTAAAATAGTTTTGAATTAAAATTTTTTTCGAGCTCGAGTTAAAATTCCGCAAATGCCACGGAAAAATTGTCGATATCATACTTGGAAGTAACTAACAAGGCTCATCACTTATTGAGATTTTACTTTTCTAAGAATGTGTTCACTGAAGTTGAATGCTTATGAATTGATAGCTATCTTTCTTAGAATATGATTTAAACTTTCTGTTATTTCCATGAACCACTTCCACTAATTAATTGCTTATTTACCTAATGGTGATCAAAGCCCGGCCTAGTGGCCCTTTTCGCCATCTCCGCTTGGCCAACACAACTACCCACCCAGCAGGTGGTAGGTTTCCTCCGCCCTTCTGCAGTGTGGGAATAGGGGTGACTCGCTCATTCCTAAAAAATGCAGGTGTCTGTTGATCCTGCAATGACCTATCATAATGCCAATGGGTGCTCAGTGCCCTCCTGCTCTTGTTCAGCAATTGGGCCGTCCTTGGCCTGGTGAGGGTCTGATATCGTTTCTGTGGCCTGCCTGTATATTGGGTTACTGTTTCAGTTCTCAGCTGTCTTCTTCCACGCAGATTCGTTGAGAGTACGCGAGATCAGTTGTTTACTAAGTCCTAGAAATGGTTCCGGTCCGGACAGTCGCGTGGCAGATCCCCGTTGGGCCATCCTGTCAGCTTGCTCATTGCCGGTGATCCCCGCGTGCCCCGGATTCCATACTAGTTTTTCCCTAGCACCTGCACCGGTTCTTGTCAGCCCTGAACAATCCGGCTCCAGTCGAACTCGTGAGTTCAGCCTTGGAGCCATCTGTAAACAAGACTTGAGTGTTGAAAGGCGCCTCCATCGCTTTGGTCGGCCATCACTCTTTCCCCGTTGGTACGTGCACCCCAATGAATCTTCCGAGTCTGAGACGACCATCCGTGGGTGACCTCCTGCCTGAGTGACAGTGTGAACCCGTACATCGTGAGTGGCTTGAATTCTCGGATATCCCTTCTGTTGGTGAGGAGAATGAGCTCTGTTTTGGAGGGGTTTACTGACAGCCTCATCTCTCCACACCATATTCTACTTTTTTACAGGCTAGCTTCATCCGCTGTCCATTATCAGACACCATAGTCTGGGGGAGAGGCAGCTGCCTTGGGGGCAGCCCCCTTGGACTTCTGCCACCACCTGGCAGCCTCCCAAGGACGCTTTCACTTGATGGCGGTCACGAAGGGAGGACCAGACCCATCTCACGATGGAAGAGGGAACTCCCCTGGTGGTGAGCTCCTCGCAAGTAACGCCGGATTTGGCATTATCAAATGCTCCTTCGATGTCAAAGGATAAGGTTATAGCTTTGAATATATACCCATCTAGTCAAAGGCTACCGCATGGAGAGCGGACTCCGTGCTTTTGCCTCGCAGTAGGCATGCTGATTCGTATGAAGAGGAAATGCCGAAAGTATTTTCTCTGTCAGGTACCTATCAATCTACCTTTCCAAGGTTTTAGCTTCGAAAGATGTTAGACTAATTGGCCTGTGGGGTTTTGGCAGCCCGTAGTCCACCTTCCCAACTTTGGGCATGGAGACTACCTTGGCGGTTTTCCACGCGTTTGGAACGTGTCTCAAGGCGATGCTTGCTCTAAAGATGTTCTTTAGTCGAGGTTGCATCAGGTGCCCCGCCACTTTGATCATCGCCGGGAAAATACCATCAGGTCCTGCAGCCTTGTATGGACTGAACTCACTTATGTCTTTGTCAGCCGTTTCCCAGTCCGCATTGAGGATAGAGAGGGGCTTCTGGGTAGGTCTATTGCCTTCTCCAGGGAAGTGAGTACGTAGAACTCCATGTTATCGGTCCATGTATTGTCTTCTTTTTTCAACTGCCCTATCTCTGTTTTACTCTCTGAGCTAAGTAGCTTCAATAGTGTAGTCGATTCTATCTCCCCACAGAATCCACGCCATGCAGCTCTTTTGCTATTTCTTACCTCTGAATTGAATTTCTTTCTAGCTTTAACGAAGCTGTCCCAGTCGGCTTGCGCTTTACCCTGGAGTGCTCGGCGGTGCGACCTCCTGGCTTCCTTTTCAAGGCGCTTCAGAGAGTCACTCCACCATGGGACTTTTTTGGTCCCCGCTCTCCTGAGTGAGCAAGACTCTTCGAATGCGGTGTTAATTGCATCCGTCAGGGATTGGACCTAATTAAACTATTGATTAATAATTCCTTGTCCTTACATATGTTATTTAAAATTCAACTACAAAACTTATTAGGTATCTATGAAGTTTTTCAGAATACGTAGACAAGTTGTTAATTAATATGACAGCTTTATGACAATAAAAACTATTAGAATGTTTATTTATTGACGAATTTTCAAAATGCAATTACATATTAAGATTAAAAAGTGTATAGGAAATTAGCAAACTTTGTCGTACAGAATTGAACAGAATATAAATACTCTTTGCTCTCACATCAAATGCAAGTTTCATTTTATTTATAGGAACACTGGAAAGTCGGTTCTGTTCGTTATGCTTTAATCGCCGAAGGCTAATCAAGAATCGTTTTCCGAAAAAATACTGCATGCATGTATCGATACAAAATTTGTATTCATTGACGATCATTCAGCATGTTTGCCCGCACACAAATGATCTCTATCCCGAGAAATTCGTTAAAACACATCAAAGTAACAGAAAGTGAGTTCTATATAATATGTTTGATGTATTTTATTGTCCACATACATCATCACAGCCGGTGAAATTGGATAAGAAAAATGGACACTTTAAGCACGTCCTGAATCTCAAACGTATCCGTATCCGCATCAATCTTTGCACGCTCAGAAAAGATGCTGTCCTTTGTCATTATTATAAACGAAAAATTAACAAACATCTGAACCAAAAAAAATATAAACCAATCGACAAAATCGTATGTTACAACACGCGATGTTTGACAACTTTGACGTTTCTTCAATCCGTTTCGTATACATAGAACCGATAGCTGCTTAAGCGGGTTTTTATATGGTTATCGTAAGTCGATACGTTCACGGATCGGGATACGGATACGTGAAAAAATGTGGGGTTTACTTGAAGTGTCTAATATAATTCCTACTAACTTTGGAAGGTGTTTCTTGCATGGTTTCGCTGGAGCCATCTCATGGTTATAATAATTAATAACTTAATCAACTTGACATGATACAATGTTGGTGATATACAGGGTGTCCCAGATCAACTGGTCACTACTTCTACAGCAAATAGAGAAATCATAAATGGGAAGTTTGAGATGACCATGGCCGGAAGTACCCCGTTTACTAGATACAGGGGTGGACAAGTTTTTTAAAAAGAATTAATATATGAATCTATTTTGAAAACCGCTCAACCAATTTTGATGAAATTTACAGGGGTTTACATAGTAAATGGTATTGCATGTTTCTGGAAATTTGAAAAAAACACCTCGTCCAGAGCCGTAATTAGAGAACATGTGTGCACTATTTAAAAAAAAAAAATGGTATAACATAATTTTTTCAGAACAATAATACTTCTTATAAAACTTCGTTCAATTTCCAACAAAAAGACACCGTATCCGAGGAAAAAAATAAGAACTTGAAAAAAAAATGAAAGAGAACAATATTTTGTCCAAAAAACAATGGCGTGTAATTTTTGTTTTCTCGAATAACAGAACACCCTGTATCTAGGAAACGGGGCACTTCCGGCCATGAGCTCCCCCTCTCAAACTTCTTATTTATGGTTCCTATATTTGCTGTATAGGTAATGACCAGTTGATCTGGGACACCCTGTACATAAGTATGTTACAGTGCGGCTCTCCCTTCCCCTTCTAACTTTTGAACCGTCTAATATATGCGAACGAAATTTGGACACACTATATCTGAGGACGTTCTGCATTTTTTGACATAGTAGTGACAGCTGGAAATGTCAAAATGACAGCTGGGCGCCTTTTTGATTAAAAAGTTCAAATGGATAGGGGGGTCGAATGATACCTTATTTTGAAGTCCCTTTGACCCTTCTCACAACTACCGAGTTTCAAGCCTCTGCGATATGTGTGTCAAAAATATTTTTTTTTCATTTTTGTCACTGAATTAGTACTTACCCGCAAGAGTTGACTTCTCCACACTAACGAGGATATGATGAGGTACAGAAGATCTTCAAAATCAGCTATTACTCAATTTTTTAAACCAGGATTTTTTTCACCTCATTTTTTCAATTTTTTTTTGTGAAATTCATCCTCGTCAAACAGATTGAGTAATAGCTCATTTTGAAGATATTCTGTACCTCATCATATCCTCTTAGTTTGGAGAAGTCAACTCTTGCGGGTGAGTATTAATCAAGTGACAAAAATGAAAAAAAAAATGACACGCTGTCATAACAACAAAAATGATAGCAGAGGCTTGAAACTCGGCATCTGTTATTAGGGTCAATGGGCCTTCAAAATAAGATATCACTCGACCCCCCTTTCCATTTGATTTTTTCATATAAAATGGCGCCCAGCTGTCATTTTGACATTCTCAGCATTCATTGCATAGGTACAGAGGGCGTCTCAAAATTGTAGAGACATAAAATGAAACTAGAGCAAACATTTTTTTTTTGCTTTTTAACATGAAATCGCAAATAAAAAACTCGAAATCTATAGTCATAACCCCGATCCCGAACTTGAAAAAGAAAATTTGAAATTATGAAAATTTTAAAAAATTGAACAATTTTGCAAGTCATCATTTCACTTTCATCATCATCATTTCCCTACTTTCCTTTAAACATACAACAACAACAGGTAATCATATGTACAGGTCATAATATGGGAGTGGTAAAATGCGAACTTGTAAAATTGTCAAATTTTCTAAAAATTTTATAAATTCAAATTTTTTTCAGTAGATTTTGAATGGCAAAAAAATGTTTCATTTTATGTTTCTACAATTTTGAGACGCCCTGTATAATGATAATCAACTTTCTCATAGTAAAAGTTGGTAACATAAGTACATGTCTATATCATCTAACTTGTGACTTGGTTTGACTGGCGCCATCTCAAGGTAAGAATGTGAGATGGACTGCCAGCCCCGCCCTCTCAATGTGTGGTTTTACAAGAGAGCACTTTCTCTTTTAAACCGATTGAAAAAAATTGACACATCATGAAATAAAAAGGTTGTCCAACGAAGGGTGAACACCCTTGTAATTTCTTTATTTTAAAAGATATTGCAAAACGTCAAATACTAGAATTGTGGGGATTTATGTGAGGAATGAAAGACGTTTAGGTACCTATATATCAGAAAAACAATTGAGCATCGGATAAAAAATATATGCTATGAAACATCAATTTTCTCGCTTATTTTAAATTGAGCATATTATTAGAATTTTGAACTCTACACTGTGGGCCAAATTAAATTAGAACCTAATTTGACGCTTGATAACTTTTTTGTTTGTTTATGGAGTTTGATGATTTTTGGATATGATATTGGTATTGGTCAATATGTTTTCAATCATTACCCTAAAATTGAGCTTCCGAATTTTAGCCAGGACCGGTCTTAAAACGTTTCAATGAAGTGGGTGCATTTAAGCACGTTGCAAAAACAGACTGCGCTACTCACAGACCCACTGATTTTTTGAGAAGGGCATAAGTAGGATCCTGGCATCAAGCGTGTAGAACTGCTTCCCATATAGTTATTAATAGAGAGTGGCCGGGTAGTCTTGACTGACTAGTTAAGAACAAACTGTCTTAATATAGTGGGGATGCAATCAAAAATTGGCCCTTTGAGTTTAAATTTGACATACATACATACTAACCCCAGTTCCGATTGAGCCCACTTTCTACTCGTCTTTGCCTTACATTGAAAATCTAACCCCTAAACTTTGTAACGTCTTTAAAGATTGTTACATCAAAATTGCTAAAAAGCAAACGAAAACTATTTCTCTTCTCTACTCTAAAACTAAAGATAAAATACAAAAAATGGACACCTGGAATGTAATATACAAGATCTTTTGCAATGACTGTCAACAGTGTTATGTGGGTCAAACTTCAAGAAACTTAAAAGGTCGGATTGCTTCTCACAAGAGTGACTGCAAAAGAAAAATAAACAGTTGTGCTTTAGCAGATCATATTATTGAAAGTGGCCACGGTATGAACCGGATTTCCGGTGGAGTCCTGCGCATTTTCGCCTACCAACGACTAGAATCCCTTCTTTTACAAAAAAAACATCTCTGACCACCATGTTCGTTGTTCATTGTTCATTTCATCCTTCACGTTTCCAGAGTTTGGTCGTAATGTAGTAGATTAAAATAAATCCTGCATCATGATGTGTGAAATTGTAAGCTGTGATTGATGATGGGTTTCGATATTTTCTCATAGATGTTAACCTTCTTTAGTTCAAACCCGCAATGGTGAGTTTTTGTACAAAAAATGTCAATTGTATTTATAACACCTTGTCATTTTTACTTTATAGAAAATCCTGATGAAGAGAAAATATAGTTCTCGAAAGCTTGATTTAGCATTAAAGGGTTGTTTTTACTTTCCCTGGCCAATTTCTGACTGCATCCCCACTATATCAAGACTGTTTGTTATTAATAGATATATGCTCTATACACCCTCATCTAATCACCTCAATGCCTCAAGGACGTCAAAAGATAACTAAAAATAAAATAAAAAATCCTGGACCGTATTTAATCCATCTTGCATGCAGAGGAGAAAAAGTGGCAACGGCAAAGTGTAATTTATTTTAAAATGTCTTTTCAAAAAAACGCAAGAAATAGTAAACACTTTTTTGGCACCCTGTAGAGCCAATAACTCCTGAGGTATTGGTAGAGCGCATACATATTTGATGAGTCGAAGAAAAATTGATTTTGATATGAGAATTAATAATATTTGAGAAATACAGGATGTAGGTATTTTAAGTTGGGGATTTCCTTTTAACATGAGACAGGAATTGATGAAAGACGCAAATTTACCATGCACATAACATTTTCTCGAAAACTCAAAAATGAAGGAGATGTGGCTAAATAAAGTCCCTGTGCGAAAACTGAATTTGAAAAAGAAACTGAAATTCTAGGAAAAAGTGTAGTAAATCTCAATGATTATAGAAAAGCCCCGAAAAAAACAAAATATTCATAAAAAGGTAAAGCCTAATGAAAAAAAAAATATAAAAATGTATCTGAGGTTTTGCTTCTTTTATTAAGTCCTGCATGTCTCATGTTACAAGGAAAAAGTCAACTCAAAATACACCCTGTGTATCTCAAATAATCATTCTCATATCAAAATCAATTTTTATAGGTATCTATAGGTGCGTATGCAAAATTTATTTTTCAAGAATACTCCCTTCGGCTCATCAAATATGCTTGCGCTCTTTGAAGTTCTCTTGGGTTTCACGTAATATAAAAATATCATTAAAAGCATAGTATAGGAAACTACTATGCTAAAAGCTTCTCGTATAATATAAACAACCAAGTTAATTCACTATAACAACAGGTGAGTTACCATAGTAGGTACCTCCCAGATGGCTCTTATCACATTGATGCAAATTAGCCAAAATAATGCGTTGTTCAATTCGTTTTAACCCCGAAACCATTAACCGAGCCATTAAATTTGGAGAAAAAAACACTTTCTTCAGAATTATTCCCAGGATCTTATGTAGAATTCAAAATTCTAATAGGGTGCTCCATTTAAAATAAGCGAGAAAATTGATGTTCCATACCATATATTTTTTATACGATGCTCAATTATTGTTTTTCTGATAAATGTCCCTTATTTCTCACCAAAATCCTCACAACTTCTGTAATTACCGTTTTGCAATATCATTTAAAATAAAGAAACTACAAGGGTGTTCACCCTTCGGTGGACAATTCTGTACAATACACAGCCATGAAATGTCATTAAACTTGTTACACGTCTAGAAATTCCACAATCTTCACTCGTACTTTAAAAAGTAATTAACCGGCCCATCAGTAAGGTAGATTACTATGATGCCTAAATTAATTAGTTTGAATGAGCATTTTATCGTCAATTTGCCCAAACTCCTCTTATAATGAAAATTTCACATTTTGCCGGTTCTTCATACCCAATATGATTATACGAGATTTGAAGGCTCGAATGAAGCAGTAACTTGTATCAATTTGAACTTTATTAACAACGCAAATTATAATATTATATTACTTCAATTTACAGGTATGCAATGGAAATGGACCACTATTACTCCAATTTCTGATCATGGTGAGTAACCATGCAGTAACCCTCATGGATGGTTTAGAATAAGAATAATTATGATCAACTCACAGTTAATCTAAGGCGATCAGTTTCGTGAACACCATCAGCGCTCTTTCGTTAAAAACCAACACTCTTTATCATTTCATTGCTTGTTTATTTTTAAGGTGTGCCCTCACACAGACAGTCTTATCTCTATTGAATAAGCTCACTTATTTCTACTATCTTGAAATAATAAAAATATGAGGAATCGAAAGTTTTCTCCGAAACTGATTCTTATCAATCAAACTGACAATGCAATAATTTTTCAGCTAAACTACCTACCTCTGATTTGAATTTTCAAGAAATATTTTATTTGAAAAAGTTGTTTAGAATCCCAAAATTATGTTTTTTTTACATACCGGAAAGGTAAAAAAGTCCTTGGATTGTAAAAAACGTGAAAACAAACAACATAACATTATATCTTGTAGATGTAACTCGATTTTGATGATTTTTGAGTTACGTTCTGTGAAGTCAATAAAAATTGCAATCATTTCACCTGCCTTAGCTGGTCTCACGAATGGGTCTTCACAATGCAATCAATCAATAGGAATAGGTATCAAGTTATTGGGCATGATTCGGGCATGATATGAAATAGAAAATACCAAAATTACTGTTCTGTCAACAAGGCAATAGTAAGTTGTACTCACCGGGGGATGATTGGCCCCCTCTTCATCCATTCCATTCAATAACGCATCATCCATTACATCAGTATTCAAGCTCTCATTATGATGATAATAATAATCGTACAATAATAATCTTCGACGACTAGCTAGTGTCACCTGTAATGAGTGAAGGCTCCCCTGGATACTTTAACTCTCGCGAAAAAGCAAAGTATCCCAATGATTTGGACAAAGGGCCCGGTAAACTGGATCCTGTAGTCTATTCATGTCAATCGGTGTCTAGGTAGAGCCTCCCTGATGCTTCCATCCTACCAAATAACACCGAGGCATAGAGCTACTCTCACCACAAAGGGCCTGGGGCTTTCTACACCCCTAAATGGGCTGCACTTTAACTACTGCACTAATTCTGACAGATCTGTACTCTACCCTCAGTGGTAGTCACAAACAAACCCATGGGTACACAACTCACGTGATAACAATAATCAACAGCAACATTGCTCTATTAGACAACACTTACGGGTACCCGTCTAAACGCATGCTAAGGCCAACTACGACTGATTTTCTAATAATTAGGGTGTCCCGGGTCAATCATGGTTTTACAATAGAGAGCTCCTAAATAGGTGTTGAGCAAAACAGCCTGAATTAAGGGGTAGAACGTATATTGGGAAAAGTATCAAGCAATAACTATATTAACAGTGAAATTCAGGCAAGAATGATGATATGTAAAAAAAAGATGTTTTACAGTTCTTATGCGGTGTGAGAGCTACGTAGTTGTCAAAATATTTGAAGGCTGGTGTTATGTCATCAGGTTGAGGATGAAATTTATCACATTGTCAAAATGAATTTATTAGATGAAAAAATGTTTAATACCAAAATACTCGAACATGTATGTTAAAACTAGACACAGATATACATATTAATTATTAATGATGCACGGGAAGGTCTGATATTTGCATAATATTATGATATGATTGGTGGACTATTTGTGAGAAAAACGCAGTAAATGTGTGAATAGGTACTATGAATGTAAATATTCTGTCCAATTATTATTTTGCAAGTTTGGGTAGTGAAAAAATATGATTCATAATTCAAGGGCAAGTCACTATATAAGTACATAAGAGAAGTGTCGGGGCGCAATTTTGTAGAAAATATCGTCCAAAATCTGTTTCTATATTCTTATTTGGTAGTTCACCGGGAATAATTTCGAAGATTTATCGATTCTCTGTTTTCACAGTACCGTTACGCCCCCTTGCGGCGATTCTAGAAGCTTAAAATATATTTCCAGCATTTTCTCTTGAACACATTACTCTACAGATTTTTTTTCCTGGGTCTCTATGAAGAATAGTTTACGAGAACTGGCACCCTGTCGCTGAAAATGAATCACCCTGTACAGAGTGTTCCGGTATATGTTTGCACTCACCTAGAGAGTTTATTTGAAATCGAGTTTGAAATAATATCGAAATAAGGTTAATACAAAACTTTCATGGTTTTTCATGAACTTTTAGAATCTGTAGGCAAAAATGTCAAAAAAAGTAAATAAATGTCAATTATTGACAGGTTGAAGATTTTTTCAAATGGAACACCCTGTATATTATTTCAAATTTTTGAAAACTTTTTTATTCTGTTTTCAAATAGGTATATTTTTTTCCATTTTTGTACCATTTGAAAAAATCATCAACCTATCAATATTTGATATTTACTTACTTTTTTTGACATTTTTGCCTACAGATACTAAAAGTTCATGAAAAACCATGAAAGTTTTTTATTTACCTTATTTCGATATCTTTTCAAATGAACTTTCTAGGTGGGGGTGCAAAAATATTCGGGAACACCCTGTATACATATACATACATTAAAAACTGAAAATGGTCAAGCGAAACTTAAATAATCATAATAATCCATCGTACTTTTGAAACCCTTAAACTGAGAAATCTATCAACAATCAATGTTGGCTGTTGGCATTTTAAAACACTATCCTAATATACAGGGTCAGGAAAAATTACCAGACGGTCGATTATTTCAGAAGATACACGTGTTGGAGAAAAATGTCTCAAATAAAAGTTGTGGGGCTTTCAAAAATCTACATATCTGTGGTAAATTGAAACATACAGGGTCGGACATAAAGTTATGGCAGATCAAAGCTGTATTTTTTTAAATGGGACCCCCTGTATATTATTGGATATTTCAACTCTTCTTTCAATTTTGAGCAAAAATTATTGTGCTCATAATGTTCCTAAATTTAGCCGTTTTCGAGTTATCGCGTTTTATAAATGATATTTTTGCATGTTTGACATGCTATATAGTATAACTCAAACGGTTCAAGATAGAGGAAAACGGACTGCACTATCTAGTCTCAAGTTTTCAAGAGCTATCTGAGTACATAAAATTAATTGTTGTCAAAAAATGTCAAAATGAGTCGAAAAAGTTGACAGTTGGCAATACTTTCTAGTCATATGACAGAATAGCTCTTGAAAAATCAGGATTAGAAAGTACAGACCATTTTTTCCTACCGTTTGAGTTTTATAGTTTGTCAAAGGTGCGAAAATGTCATTTTTGAAACGCGATATCTCAATAACGGTTGAATTTAGGAACATTATTTGTATCACAATTTTTGCTCAAAATTGAACGAAGAATTGAAATATCAAATAATACAAGGAGGGAGCCATTTCAAAAAATGCAACTTTGATCTGTCATGACTTTATGACCGACCCTGTATATTCCAATTCAATACAGATATGTATATTTTTGAAAGCCTCACAACTTTTTTCTAAGACATTTTTTGCTAACTCGTGTATCTTCTGGAAAAATCGACCGTTCTGGTAATTTCTCCTAACCTTGTATATCATATGATGATAAATATGAATATTCCACTCATGTACAAAAAATCCCATCAGAGCAGTTGAATCTTCGGAGGCTTACAGCGATAATACCCCGCAAGCTCGGAACCCCTGTAATTAGTAATATTCAAACATGTAATTTCACAAGATCTTGGGAGACAATAATTCCAATCACTTTCTTACCAAACTTGAATTCCAATCAAGTTACGCATAAAGAGACATATTTTACGGCTATCCGATGTTAAACGGAAAGATTGGTACAGAGCCAGACTAGGGTTATAGGGTCGAGGGTTGCATTTGAGTAAGAAGTGCCATGCTCACCATGCCGTCTGACTGATGATCATTATTCGGGATAAAACTGGTATCAGGAGGGCGCCACTCACACAAAAATGTATTATGGCTCTATACCAACCTTTCCGTTTAACAAGGCAATTCGTGCCTTGAATTAGTTTCCATCTTCCTTAAACCAGAGTTAATTCACGTCCATTCGATTTAGTTTGAACTATGAAGAAGTATCGCCATTAATGTCATTATTTCTTCAAACACACCAGTCACCTTGGATGGATGCATAGCTTGCTCAGTGTAGGGTTTTGTCAGCCACTATGTGGTCCAAGGACGGCTCCTCTCCATAGGTTCATTTGGTCAATGACCTCGCAAACATATTTCGAAAAAAAAATAGTTTTGCTTACTTCAATTATGTTACAATTATATATCAATTTAATTTCCAAATACACCTTATATCATTTTTACTGTCCCCCGTGATAGTCGTGATTAAATGCGCAGGTATACAGTCAGAATTCAGAAATACGGCTTGGGCCCGTCCAGTATATAATATCCATCTATGGCTTTTGGGCTTTATTATCGGGGTTGCCCTTGTGGCGGTTAAGCTTCGCAAAAAATACCCAGCTATAGCGAGCGTAGCCGAACGTCTAAGAGCAAGCCTAAAATTTTGAACATATCGCCGCCAACAATCCTTTCGACAAAACGGATACGCGAATTAACGGAGACGCTAATTGCATCACTTATATTTACGAAATCTTTTTGTGAGGTTAGTTTGAAATAGTTTGCCCTTAGTGGAATAATAATTTTATAGATTTGTTTTTTTCAAGTGATTTCAAGTTATGAACTGTCGACTTCACTTTTATAGGTAATAAAATGTCGGTAGTGCAGAAAATTAAACAACTGAAAAGTGCCAACGAACTTGACTTTGCAAAATTAAGTGAAATCAAGAAAAGTGGTCGCCCAGTGCCTGAACCTATTATACGACAAACCAGTAAAGACAAAAATGAAGAAGTTCATCGAAACTTGCACGGAGGTATGTACGATCCATATGTGGTCGTGAACTTGTTTAACTGTTTCCTTTGTTTATTATTTTCTAATGACTCGTTCGACTCGTTGTGGTGCAAAACCGGAATTAAAGACTTGAAACAATTGAAAGAGATATAATAAAAAAGACATGCTTCTGTAGCACATCACATAAAATACTTGGTAAAATATGCAACCGTTGGGAGTGTTCATATTCGAACTGAACAAGACATTGCTTACAAAAGGTTTCTCCGAGATTTCAATCAAAATGTTTCAAACAATCGTGAACAAAATGATATATTGTGTCAAATTTTGTGGCCATGATGAAACGCATTTGTCTGAAAATCCAGGGATTTTTCTAGGACTTAGATTTCCGTACAGGCTCGTATTTGAAAAAATGTCCCAACGCATGACCGAATTGCCCCGTATTTTGTAATATGAATCACCGGCGAATCGCTGGGAATACGAACTTAACACACGAGCGGCGAATAGAATGGAACTTCCCTTACTGGAAATGAGAGGAAATTATTTTTAAAGGAGGGAAAATCTCACCAAAAATTTGTCTGGCACGCACAAATCTCTTTTCCAATCCCGGTTTTTGACTTCCCAAGAAAATTGAGCACGAGCCGCCACTGATGTGGTCAAATGTGCCTGATGACAGTTTGCAATGCTTTATTATTCATGCACATTTTCACCAAAGGATGCGCTATTTTTGTTTGAACACGCTGGCCGAGGACTCTGACACTTTCTACGACCTTCAGCCGATCCAGTAAATCGCACTATTCCACGAATTTTTGAAAAACAATTTGACCAAAATAGTCCTGGATTCTACGAAATGTTTTTTGATGGATAATACGATAAGTACATCCGATGCGAGAATCAACATTCACGGTAATTGTTGCAAATGTGGAAATTGTTATCATCATCGCCGCCCATCGTATGTAGTGACTATATACGTAATTACCTTCGATGAACTTGTTATTGCCAAAAGGGGATTTCACATTATTTGACGTTGAATCTTGTTATTTTTATGTCATCATAGGAAAAATCATGGATCAGAAAATGAAGCAGTCGACCCCCCTATGAAAGGCGATCTCTTGTTCCTTGTGCGCTGGGAAGGTTTTTCAACTTTCCAAAATGGATCAGTTAATCATGAACAAAAGATTGGGTGAGCATGAGTTTTTCACCAAGAATGCATTTTACCCATAATCCGTTGTTTATCAACTTACCTACCTGTTGTAGATAAATTGAGTAAGACATTTTTTCGTTCTGCAAATAAAAGTTTGATAGGTCAAAGTGTTACGAGGTTGATTTTAATTTGATTTCGGATTCCAGGAAGTCTTCCTCAATATCTACAACTATAGTATTGGGCACAATGCACGACACAAACCAGGTCAGTCTTTTCAAAGAAGACACTCAAGTGGCCTACTCAGTACTCACTATTCGTAATGTGTATGTGTCGATTCTAAGAAATTATTCACTAATCATTGTTCATTGTTTAGTGTGGAAGATGCGGTTTGCTGATGCGATTCGTTGTGCTGCGATTCCCATCAAATCTGTTTTTGGACGAATCATCAGACATCGACGAATCGCACCTATGCATAGTGAGTAGGGAGATTTAAGGCGGCTACACAAGTAACTGTATACTTGACAAGTATGCTTTCACAAGTTTTTTGTTCATGTCACTTGAAAACAGCATCGCCACCACACGCTACAAGTATACTTGAACAGTTAAATGCATCAACAATTAATGGCGACGCCGTCTTGCTGTTTCATGTCTTTTAATTATTGTCATAAATATTACTAAATCAGTAACACCCACGTAACATCATCGTTCGAATGTTGTTAAAATCCAAATTTGCACAAGTCTAATATGATCGATAATACACACAATCATGTGCACTAGCATCATCTCAACTTGTACAAGCATACATTATAGAAATTCAAACATTTTCATGTGGCTTTCACAAAGATTTGTGCAAGTTTTTCCATACACACTTTCATGTATAACTGTGCAAAAGACATCTACAAGCATATACAGATTCGCCGCCACCAGGCTTACCTACACTGTTTAACTGAATAATGTCCAAAGAGCTTAGCACAACATAGTTATACAATGTGGCTCTAAAAGGTTCCCTCCTTCTAACTTTTGAAGCGTTTGATATGCGAACGAAAATTGGACACATCTTATGTGAGGACGTACTGAATTTTTTGACATAGTAGTGTTAGCTGAAAATGTCAAAATAACAGCTGGGTGCCATTTTGAATGAAAAAGTCAAATGGAAAGGGCGGTCAAGTGATATCTTATTTTTAAGGCCCTTTGATCCTGATCACAGCTGCTGAGTTTCAAGCCTCTGCTATCATTCCTGTTAATATGACAGCGTGTCAATTTTTTTTCAAGATTTTTGTCACTTAATTAATACTTACCCGCAAGAGTTGACTTCTCCAAACTAAGAGGATATGATGAGGTATAGAAGAGCTATTACTCAATCTTTTTGACGAGGAATTTTTTTACCGCATTTTTTTTTTGTGAAATTTATCTTCGTCAAAAAGATTGGGTGATAGCTCATTTTGAAGATCTTCTGTACCTCATCATATCCTCTTGGTTTGGAGAAATCAACTCTTGCGGGTGGTGAGTATTAATTGAGTAACAAAAATGAAAGAAAACATTTTTTGGCACGCTGTCATATCAACAGGAATGATAGCAGAGGCATGAAACTCGACAGTTGTAATCATCAGGGTCAAAGGGCCTTCAAAATAAAATATCACTCGACCCTTTTCCCCTTTGATTTTTCATTCAAAATGTCTTTCAGATGTCATTTTGACATTCTCAGCTGTCACAACTATGACAAAAAATGCAGAAAGTCCTCACCTATGGTGTGTCCAAATTTCGTTCGCATATGTCAAATGGTTCAAAAGAGCCGCACTGTATAATCACTATACAGGGTGCAACAGAGTAAGTGTTACGACGTGAGACTGTAGATTCTTTATCAAAAAAGTGAAATATTTTTCCTTAGACAAAATTTTCCGCGGACTTTCGACTTCGATATACAGGGTGTATTATAACCACGCCACTGGTTAATTTTTTTAATCGATTTTTTAATAAAATAATCCTAACTAGTGAGTTTTGACACTGTACCAAATCTGATAAAAATATTCCAAGTGGTTTAGGAGTAATTAAAGAAAAATCTTTTTTTTTTCATATAACGTTGACACCCTGTATATCGAAAACGAAAGCCCGCGGAAAAGTTTCGTTGAGGAAAAAACTTTTTTTTTTTGATAACGAATCTACAGTTTCACGTTGTAACACTCAATCTGTTGCACCCTGTATAGTCCCAAGTTTTTGCAAAAGCGCTAATCCAGGACACTTTATTATTTCATATTACATCATTTGACGATTTGAGGAGGAAAGTGAGTGGTGCAACCTACATCAATTATAGCACATTTTCTCCTCTCTCTAATAATTCCAAGCTCCTTTCAATATCGTCAAATGTTTTTGTAGTAGCCTGAGTAGCTACAATAAACATAATTGGCTGTCTCCCGTAATAAATATACTTAGACAGTCAGCTGTTATCTTTTGAGAAGGAAAGTAAGTGGCGCAATCCACATCAATTATATAGCAAATTTCCTCCTCTCTCTAATGAGTTCAAGCTCTTTTCAATATCATCAATGGTTTTTGAGTTATACAGGGCTTTTCACTTAAAACTCCCCACGTCAATATCTCGGAAACGAATAGCGTTATTGAATTGAAGAACCGACGTTTCGTCTATGAGCAGCCATCATCAACTTTGTTTTTTTAAATACGGTCCTGGATTTCTTATGACGGATTTTGAGGGCCTCTTATGTTCCTAAACCAACAATGTATCGCAATTATTCAAAAAAATTATGTTGGTGGATTTTTCCATAAGAACTCATGTGTTAGAGAGAGACAAAAAATACATTTTTAATAGGATCAAAAACAAACAACTTTTTTTTAATAAGTGCGATACATCGTTGTTTTAGGAACATAAGAGGCTCTCAAAATCCGTGATAAAAAATCCAGGACCGTATTTGAAAAAACAAAGTTGATGATGGCTTCTCATAGACGAAACGTCGGTTCTTCAATTTGATAACGCTATCTTGTAAAGGGCAAAAAGTGGCAATGAAGAAGTTCCATTCATTTCGAAATATCTCTTCAAATGTGGTCAGAAAAAAATGAAAACAATTTTGAAAAATGTCGGTTTTTTTTGGATAATTTCGGACTTAGTCGGAATTTCTTGGCTTTTAAAACGGCATTTTGTTAAGCATCAAAATACGCAACTTTGCCTCCATTTAACCGACCTTGTATCTCGCACGGTTTTCAAGATCCCCATGATAGACATCGTTATCTTGGACACACTGTATATCTCAAAACTGAGTAGAATAAATGAGTTCGACTGAATAACAAAAATGTTTATAAATAACATGTACTTTAGAATGCGAGTAATTTCAAAGTCCCTGCAATCGATTGATATTTTCGATGCGTCGCGACGCTTTAGTCTTGGTAGGCGTCGAATTTTTTTAACTGTGAAAAATAACTACTCGACCCCATACATTGACTACTTTTTACAGAAATCAAATATTCCTATTCGTTTCCGAGATATTGACGTGGGGAGTTTTAAGTGAAAAGCCCTGTATATAGAGGAAGACATAGGGAGTAGCTACAACAGACTTGATTGGCTGTCTTGTGCAGTACCTAAATATACTTTAATTGTCAGCTGTTATATTTTGAGGATGAAAGTAAGTGATGCAACATACTTCAATCATAGCAAATTTCCTCCTCTCTCTAATGAGTCCAAACTCGTTTCAATATCATCAATGGTTTTTGAGTTATAGAGATATAGGGAGTAGCTACAACAAACTTAATTGGCTGTTTTGTGCAATAAATATACTTCAACAGTCAGCTGGTATATTTTAAGGAGGAAAGTAAGTGGCGCAACCTACATCAATTATAGCAAATCTCCTCCTCTCTCTGATGAGTCCAAGCTTGTTTCTCTTGAAATCAAAAGTTTAACGTGTTTTAACAATGGTTTAATAACTGATAGATAAACGAGTGTTCAATAAAAAAAGGGATCACCTCTGGATTTTTTTTTCTGTCATGAACGTAGGTCGTGGCTAGTTTGTATGGTTTGGCATCATGGCACTTGTGATGGTTAGAAAGTGGATGTTATATCATAATTGCGATGTTAGTCAAGACTAAGACATACGTTTTTTAAAACAATCGCAATCCATAGTTGATTTGATCCCTTTTTTTATTGAACACTCTTTATGATTCAAAAGCAAAAATACAGAAAATTTCAACAGAACATTGATTGACAATCTTTTAATTACTTGTCAAAAAACCGGAGAGGTGAGAGCGTTACATCATATTCATTGTGCTACTTCAACTTGTGTAACAGCATCAGACCTAAATGAACACTTATTATAAATTATTCACAACACTCTCCCCGCTCCCTATTTAGAATAAGTCCCTGATTCTTGATACACTTCAAGAATTACATTTACTTATCCAAAGGTCTCGTTAAGGAGTCTGCTATCATTTCCTGAGTCGGCACATACGCCAACTTGAAATCTCTGTTGCTGAGCTTTTTCTTTAGAAAATGATGGCGGACATCTATATGCTTGGACCTGGACTGATATCCCCCATTCAATTAATGTCAACTTTTGTGCACCTTGATTGTCTACATACAACAAGGTTGGTTCCTCTTTTGAAGTCAGTTCTCTGATGAGTCCTCTTAACCACAATGCCTCTTGAACTGCCATCGACATCGACATATATTCGACCTCCGTTGTGGACAAGGCTACTGTAGTCTGCTTCTCACTATTCCAAGAAATCGGAGAACCATTCTTCAATAATATGTATCCCGTCACCGATCTACGATTTACCACTGCTTCTTGGTACGGTTTGCTTCTCATCATATCAATGTCCTTCTCATTCTGCGGTGACTGATCCTTGGTTAACTTTTCACCTGGAGCTAACGGTATTGCCACTGGATTGGAATTTTCCATATTGAATCTCTTTAGATTTTTTTTTAAATATATGCTTTCTGATCCATCCATATCTTCTTCTCAGCTCTGTTTCTAGTTATTTGAAATCCAAGTATCAAACTCACGTCACCGATGTCTTTCATTTTAAAGTTTTCCATAAACTGTCTCTTCAACTCATATCTAGCTGCCTTGTTATTTGACAAAAGTATCAAGTAGATTCCCAATATCAATGTAACAATGTGAATTATCTTATAGTAGACACAAGAGTCTGTTTCGATCTGTTTTAGTCCAGTCTTCTTCAAAAATTCCAGTTTTTGATTCCAAACTCGGCTGGCTTGTTTTAATCCTTACAGGGATTTCTTCAATCTACATACTTTGGCCAAACTCTAAAATCCTTCTAGAGCTACCATATAGATTTCCTCAGTCAAATCTCCTTGTAGAAATGCTGTGACTGCATCCATTTGGTTTATGTTAAAATTTTGTTCTGCTGCGAGTGCCAATAAGTACCTGATCGAGTTTTATCGTATTACAGGCGAATAAGTTTCTTCAAAATCAATTCCCTTTCTCTGCGTGCATCCCTTTATCACTAGTCTGGCTTTCTATTCGGTTTCATTTTCTTTTTTTTCAGTTTAAAAACCCATTTGCATTTCAGTGGTTTCTTTCCGGAAGGAAGATTTACTAATTTCCATGCTCTATTAAGAGCGTCTGCAACATCAGTTGGATCTCCCTGTGCTTCTTGAACAGCAGTGTACGTAACAAAGTCTTTCAAAGCATTGGGTACTTTTCTTTCTCTTCGTGGTCTGACAACGGGAACTGGATCGCCAATATCCTCGTCTGTATGGAAATCGGAGTTCTCTGAACCATCCTGCGCATCAGGGTCTGATTGATTTGGATCTACGTCCTCATCACTCGATGTACTTTGGTCCTTCTTGTGGTTCAGTGTCACTTTCTGGTAAGCAGAGAAAATCTTTTCTCTGCATGACAAGTTCTGTATTTCTCTTTTGCAAAAATTGTACTGCCTTTCTCGGTATCTGCAAAAACAACATCTCTTGAAACAAACACAATACCTTTCTTTGGATTATATAGCCTGTACGCCATCGTCTCTGGACTGTAGCCGAGAAAGATTGCTGGTGTCACTTTTGGATCTAGTTTCCGTCTGTTCTGGCTAAGGATATGTGCGTATATGCTTTGTAACCAAAGATTCTGACGAATGATACAGATGGCTTGTTTCCAAACCATAATTCGTGAGGTGTTTTTTCAATAGCTCTGCTTGGTAGGCGATTCAGCAAGCTAATAGAAGTATTCACTGATTCTGCCCAAAAAATATTGGGGAATCCTGCTTCAATTAGTAAGCAACGAGCCTTCTCCATAATAGATCTGTTGAGCCTTTCAGCTTTCCCATTTTGCTAAGGAGTATGTGGGGCTGTGAGGTTATGTTGTATACCTGCTGCTTTTAATAAACCAGTTAACTGAGCATTTACATATTCACCACCATTGTCTGTCCTCAAAATTTTTATTTTTTGCCCTGATTGATTTTCGGCAAAACTTTGGAAAATTTTAAAGTATTCAATGACTTGGCTCTTATTCTTCAGAAAATACACAAAAGCGTAATGAGTTTAATCATCAAGAACGTTTAAAACATACCTTGAGACGCAGAAAGCGAGTTTTCTTGCATTGGTCCACATAGATCGGAGTGTACAATATCACAAGGCCTTGATGTCTCTGTCTCACTGTGCCTGTATGGTGAACGGTGTATTTTTCCCAGTATACAGGTATCACATACAAAATCGGCCTCAAATTCATCTGTGAAGTTGATTCCAGCAGCAAGTCAATTTAATAAGTGTATTCACACTAGCAGAATTCGCATGTCCAAGTCGTCGGTGCCATAAACTACACTGCTTAACTTTGGTCTCAGATAAGAATGACTGTTCTTCAGAAACATCCAATTTAAATAAGTTATTCTCCAATATAGCTGTGGCAATTAACTTATTATTTGCATTGAAAATACTTGCCCCTTTTGAGTAAAATGTCACATGGTTGCCCTTCTTTACAATTTGACTAACAGACAGTAAATTTATCTACAAAACAGGAACATAGTAAATTGTCATTCACTACAACATTCATCTTGCTGTCCTTCGTTTTCAGCCTCAGCTTTGCATCGCCGATTGCTTCTGTCATCATTTCCATATTGTTTGCTGTGCTGATAGACATTTTAGCTGACTGTTTTTCGGTACGAAAAATACTTCTATTCCGTGTCATATGCTGCGAACAACCTGAGTCGAGATACCATGAATTTTCTTTCATTGTAGCGGAGAAAGCTGAAAATGAAGCTGCATCTTTATTTCCTTTGTCTGAATTCGTATTTCTTTTCTTCTGATTGCAATTTGAAGCAAAGTGGCCATATTTATTGCATGAAAAACATCTAGGTTCTTTTCCTTTAGACTAATGACCTTGACCCGTTTTCTGAGAGTTTCCGGAAGAAGTTTGTTCTTTGAAATCTCGTTTGAAATAATTCTTATTTCGATTTGCCATGCACATACATGGCTACTGAGCTTTCTAGTCCCATTACCATTGGTTTATGGTTTATAAGTTTCTGGTAGGCCTGCTAGTAAAATAGTGCCTATCCACTCATCATCAACCTCCATTCCTACTGCAGATAATTTGTTGGCTGTCGTGATGATCTTATTCACATATTCTTCGACAGAATCACAGCTTTCCATAGTTGTGGTTTGTGGTTATCAAAATACGCAAAACTCCAACACACCGCGTCAATCCGGAATCTTCAAAAGCAGTTCTGAGATTGTCCCAGGCTTCCTTTGCTGTCTTCGTTGATTGCACGTGGACACAGTGCATAGGATCAACCAGAACTATTTTTGATCGTGCTTTTGTGATCTTCTTTGGATAAGTCTCGATAACTATTATCCCATAGTTCTTCATGCTCGAGATATGTCTGCACAGCGAATTTCCAGGTATCGAAATTTTCACGCCCTTTCAAGCTTTCGATCGGCGGAAGCTGATTCATTGTCACAAACTGTTTTTCCCGAACTACACTAAAACAAACTTTCCAGAGTCTAAACGTTGACTGGGCCCATAACCTCTTGAAATCAAAAGTTTAACGTGTTTCAAAAGCAAAAATACAGAATATTTCAACAGAACATTGATTGACAATCTTTCAATTACTTGTCAAAAAACCGCAGATGTGAGAGATCATATCCAGTGTGCTACTTCAACTTGTGTAACAGCAGACCTAAATGAATACTTATCATAAATTATTCACAACAGTTTCAATAATATCATCAATGGTTTTTGAGTTATAGAGAAAGATAGGGAGTGGCTACAACAAACATAATGGGCTGTCTTGTGTCATAAGTATCCTTAGACAGTCAGCTGTTATATTTTTAGGAGGAAAGTAAGTGGCGCAACCTTCATCAATAATAGCAAATGTCCTCCTCTCTCTAATGAGTCCATGCATGCTCGTTACAATATTGTCAATGGTTTTTGAGTTATAGAGGAGGATAAGGAGTAGCTACAATAAACATAATTAATTTACTGTCTTCTGTAATGAATATACTTTGACAGTCAGCTGTGTTATTTCAAGGGGGAAAGTAAGAGGCCAACCTACATCAATTATAGCAAATTTCCCCCTCTATATAATGAGTCCAAGCTCTTATCAATATCGTCAGTGTGACGTATTACATCACATGAGTTTTTTTCTACATGTCACAACTTCTATCTTTCAATCCAATGTTATTATGGTACTTTTTAAAACGGCAGTGCTCTCTGTTGTGCCTGTAAGCAAAACCTAGATTCTCTGAGCTCCGATACAAAGTGTCAGTAATCCTAGTCTTGAGATGGTTTTCTTTTGTGAGCCCCAACGCCGGTCCTGGTGGGAAGCCGAATAAAAAAACGAAGAATAAAACATTGTACAGTCTACACAATTTCAAGTTGATATCCCTTTGCGAAACGATCAAAACAAACTATAAACGAAAGTTAGCAAAGTAAAGTAAGAATCAGAAATATAACATAAGGAGAATATTCAATATTCTTTTACCTGTCTGTCTCGCGGTCCCATCCTATCTCAGTTAAGGAAAAACGGTCTGTACCACTTGACAACAGTGTTTTATGATGCCGAATACTGAATGCTGAATGCGTAGTTATGCGTTGACTGTCACGTAAATAGAATAGATTCACTCGTAGCGTAGCGTAGAGCTTACGACACTGAATTTTCTATGTACGCGCTTGCGGCGTTGATATGTTTATTCCCCGATCTTTTTCCCATTCTACCGACGTTAGTCAGTTGTTTTTAGCAAATTACGAGGCTTGCTACTTTTGTTATTCGTGCCTGAATTTCGCCGTATCGTGATCGTAGTGATCGCTCAAATTTGGAAATTGTGAATTTTAGTGACCTGTGAACATCTAAGTGAAAGTGTCTTATTTCAAAAATTATTTGTTAGTGATAGTTTAGTGTGGTCTAATTGGGATATACCTACGCAGTCACCTCATTTATGAAATAGAAAGTAAGTGGATCCAATAATTTCGCGAATGAATCAATGAGCGTGAAGTTCAATTTATTAGGAACCTAATCTGAAGTTGAAAACAATTTCTATCTATGATAAGTTTATTTCACGTGACTCAAAACAATAGTATTTACGAATAGTTACGAAGGTTCCGAGGAAGGTTCCGTCTACCTGAACTTAATTCTGCCCTGAAGGAATGGGACACCTTTCTTCCTTCTTGTGAGCGTTTCTTCTGGGTGTTCTGTAAACTTAAAGGCAAATTTGATTAGAACACTCGAGGGATCACCAGAATATTATCAGCATACCAAAGTACAGTTTTGTGAACTTAACGGTTTTTTTGCTGTAAATGGTATGGGTATGATTATTTCCTAAATTATTGTAGGCGAGATTGTAGGTAAGCAAAGTTTGGAAAAAGTAAGAAAAACTTTCCAAACCCTTTACAATAATCGCACTTGACCTATTTGTTACTGCTTAGATGTATGTAGATATCAGTAAGAAGTATAGCATTAGGAAAATTCAACCTCCTATTATAGCTGATAAAATAGTCAATCCGTTGTTTCTGGTTAGAAAAATCAATGGACCTTGAATATACAACGCAGAAAAGTTCACGGTTTGGATTAAAGCTCGAGGTTATCAAGTTCTAGATTTGTCTGATCTATTTGAAATGTTTTTCTTTAATTTGTAATGAGTGTTTCACCCACTTTCTCATTGCATTGCCAAAGAAAAAAAATGTTTCCATTCATCATAAACTATTATCAAGTGAAATATTGGAAAGAGTTATTTCTACCTCATAAACAAGCTCATAAATCTTATAAGCAAATATTAAATGGCAAATAAAAGTGCCTCTAAAAGCAAGTTATAGACCAAATTGAAACCCAAAAAATATTGAAAAAAAATTAAATTACCTCGGTGCTTGCAAAACAGGTTGCAAAAGGTTCTAAACAATTTTTGTGAGTTAAAAATAGTAATGAAGCATTTAATCTCACTTGAATGCTCAAAAAAGAGTTGAAAAGAAAAACATTAAAAAAAAACAAGGAAAAAACTAAACAAAAAGCATTTTTATGCATTTTCAAGGAGCTTAAACATTTTAACTGAACTTTTAAAACAATTTAAAGTCCCAAAGAAGTATTAAATGGAAGATAAAAGTGCTGCAAAATAATTCTGGGCGAGATTCTGGACTACGGAACAAGTTTGTCTTCAAACTACCAATTTCTATTGCGATAACTTTCTTGTTTACTTAATTCTATAGTAACTCTTCATATTAGTATTAATGTTGATCAAATTACTAGGCAACAATAAAAAAAAAACTTATATTTTTTGCTTGATTTTTTGCATTTCAAATAACCAGGTGATTGACGGTTTCATTTAGATACACAATGGATTATTTTCAAGTAGGTTGGAATAAATAAGTGCTTGAAAGCCAAGAATAGTTATATGCGAGGTTATATGTTTGGTTTATTATTTTTTTTTAACTAGACCCTATTGTGAATCTAATCACTGTTATAAGTAACACAGTTTCAGAGAACAATACAAATAACAAAATAATATTGATAATGGTCCATCATTATTATTATAACCAATCACATCCTGCCCACCGAGCTGCCCACTAATTTTATTCCGTTGATCCAAGTCTATGTCTATATTATATTATAAATCGGTATTTTGCTTGGGCTTATTAGCACAAGCAATTTTTCACGTACCAAAACTATATTAAGACTGTATATAGCGGTATATAGTTTCGAGAGATTGATTTTCATTGGAGGCTTGCTCTAGGTTATTGATCTTAATTTAGGCTGAATTATTAACGTTTTGGCTGCCAAGTATTAACACTAATCATACTAAAGCCAACTCAGTTTCATAAGCCATTGAGAGTGTCATTCTTGATATTCGAACAGAAAATAATGTCTGCCTACCCTGGGAATCGAACCCACGACCATCAGAGACTCCGCCCCTCTGGTCTGACGGCTTACGCCACTCGGAAACGAACTCGTTACTCTATCACGGAGCATCCAGCTGATACCCTGACGATATCTTCAAAGCTACATTACTTTCCAATAAGGGGAGGGCGTGATTGAATTCATGAACCTTATTTATACCCCAGTAGGTTGATTGTGGTTTTGCATCTGTTCAAACAATTATTTTCGCGCAAATTCATGCCACTGTACTCTTAACTAATTGCACGGACTCTAAAGACTTATACAATAACATGAAAAGACAAAAATTGGAAACACTAGGATGTTTGTATTGAAAGCGGCAATTCAGATGGTAGGCAGACTCTTAGATAATACATATATTCAAATAGGTAGTCTTATAGGGCACACCTTGGGGCAGACTCATCCAAATATACGGGAAACCGTCGTATAGACGTAGAACGCAAATATGTAGAACATAAAGGGCGAAGGAACTCACTCAGATCGGATATAAAGCAATTTAAGATAAAACTTTCCAAGAAAGCATTTGGCTAAGTGTGTCATATTTTCAGATTTTAACCAGTGAATTTCCCTGGGAATTTCCCGATTACTTAATATTATATCCTCGATTATATCTGAACTTATGATGCATGGGTAGATGACAGAAGATGGATTATAATCTCTGTAACGTAAAACAAAATTTAGCAATAGTTTTATCGAGTTCTATTATATCAATAACGATTGAATAATTGGTTTTTAATTGACGTGGTTTCCACTATTACATTTATTTGTATCATTTATCGTTCGATTGAATGCAGAAGTGAAATCGACAATCTGGTTTAGTTGTTTCATCGTTTTTTTTTTCGGTAAGTATGTCCTTGGATATTGGTAATCCCGTCAATCAGTTACACTATACTTTCTCATTAATTCATCGTAAAATATGTTTATTTTGTAAAATTAACATGTGAATGGCCGAGTGAATGGCAGTCACGAATGATCAGTGTCTTCCGAGGTGTCTTTCATTTTTAATATCACGCGCAGCAATCATGTCGATTCTTTTTTATCAACTTTCTATCAATTAATTTTTATCTCGGTTTTTTTTCCGAGAATCATTCTTTTTCCAATTTTTAATTCTCATATTAATTCCGAATCTATTTGACTTTATGTGCAATAACTAAAAAATATGAGGGGAACTGCCACTTAAATTGTTATTTATATTAATAATTGTGATGAATCGCTGTTCAGATGAATTTCGACGAATTGACGGCTATGAGCTATGATATCGGCTATGATGCGTTTCAGAAAAGGTCCTTACAAAGATGATACAATTGTGATAAGAAAAAATCATGTTGATGCTTGCTTCAATTAAAATCCACAGCATTTACTCTAAATAAATAAAATATTAATTCAATACAACTTCCAAATACCCCGAGAAATACCCAAATTGTTATTGGGGGAGATGTGTGTTATTTTGATTTAGGATGATTACATTTTATATTCTGATGTGATTAACTCATTCATCGAATCCGCCTTTTTATTACGTTTATTTATGAAACACGATATATTAAACTCATGATTATACTATATTAAGACATTACTGATACCCCGACACACTACAATACAATGCAACAAACATAAACATATCAAGTTCGTTCATTTCTGTGTTGTTATGAAAATAAGGCTATAAACATGAAAAAACCAACCTGTAATATGATCACACAATTATTACTGTTCCAGGCACGAGCCCAAATAGCATATAAAGTGGATGCAAATCTGGTGAAATGCATATTGTAATATAATACATTGATAAACCTTTCCATTTAACAAGCCTTGATGTCTCAATATTATCAGTCCATGAACGATAAACACATTTTATCGCAGTAAAACGCAAATAAATAATAATTTTATCTTTTATGTATTCCACGCCGGTATTCCACAATAATAACTATAACTATCAACTATCCTTTCTGAATATTGGATATTAATATACACTGCGAAGGTATGAAAGAATATAGGTACAGATACCATCGGATAAGTATCGCAATGACTAACTTACGCTATGGGGAATAACCTCGGGATTAACCGAGGAAATGACTAAAAAAATATTTCGGATAATAGAGTTTTTTTTTTTAAATGCAACTTTGATCTGCCATGACTTTATGCTCGATCCGGACTCGTGTATCTTTTGAAATAATCAACCGTTTTGGTGATTTATCCTAACCCTGTATTTATATCAAATCACGTCAAAATAAGATTTTTTTCCCATAACATACAAAGGGGCATTGAAATTATGATACTCAGATAATGATTAAGACTTTCTTTTTGAACAACAAGAAATGGTTTTATCCATATTATCAGCTCAACATTCCTCTAGACAAGTCAAGATTAAATCTAGTAAATAACGCATCGCATTATTCAATTCTAACAAGTTGGTGAACCCACTATTCATGTTTATTTTTGAAAGTCTACCTACATACTCTAATCTTTATATTCCCATTCATAACTCACAGTTGTCGGCGTTTTATAAAATATCAGGTTACACCTCGGGTAACACTCGCGGAGACAGTGGGTAAGCCTTTGAAGTTGATACACTTGTCTGGGTTCAAATTTCAAATCAGTTTTATGATTTGGATTGTCTTGAGATTTATATACCATCAATATCATCAACGTGATGATACTTATTTATAACTATTACAACAGTGAAAACATTGAAGTGAACCCGAGAGTGAACCCAAATACACTGTCAAGACACTTTCCGGAGATAAAAATGGACTAAAACTAATAAGAAAGGGGGATATAATCCATTCAGTTCCAATTTATTCCGGTTTTCCGAAGCCTAAAAAGGATACATTTATCAGGGAAAAAAAAATACTTTTTACGTTTCTCATTTGTCATGCAGGGGATTCCCTTGGCTTTTTGCTTATCGGCAAATTGAAGTGCTGAGACGATTTTATATTAATTTTTTGGTTCGAGCAAAGTTTACATAAGTTAACAGTGACTAATCAATAGTTCGTTTTCACACCATTACGAACATAAACGAAATTGGCGTCATATCTCACTTTTTTTCCAGTGCTTTTATGATTCCCAGTGCTTTTAGTGATTCAAGACAAATTTCTTTGAAGTGTCGATAGTAAGTTGATACCTCGTTTGATACATATTTACTTGATACTCGCTTGTACATTTGGTTTCACTTCTCATGCCCAGATGATCTAGGGTGAAAATCACATGGCGGGAACTGATTGGATAAAAGTATTCATAAACGTAAACTTAAGCGACCGGGACAAAGCTAGATCGGCAGTTTCAACTTCAAATAATGTCTCTTGCATAAAAGAACCTGAGAGAGAAATGTTTCTAGAAGAGGACATGGAGTAAACTATTGGATATACAACAATAACAGCAGATGGGTCAGGAGGCTTATGCACCGGAAAAGAGATAATGAAGAATATTTTGTTGTTTAGTTGAACTTGAAAAAGGAATCTTCCATTCATGAAATTTCCTGATTTCAGTTTCAAGGGACATAAGTATATGTATCAAGATCTGAGGAAAAACTAACAGTGGAGTTTTAAGAGCTTTAAATAAATTGGCACAAAAAGTGATTTATTCTGCCGGAGTCAGTATCAGGTACATTTCTTTTTTGCAGTTGATTTTTGAAGGTCTCATCACCCAGATGATATTGTCTTCCAGAACTGTGTTCTGGCACATATCGATCGTAACTTCCTCTCCAATAAGGATCTTCCAAGTTGTGAGGACGATTCTTGACATTTTTTTTTTCTTGAGGTAGTCTCACAGGAAAAGATCGCAAATTCTCAAATCCGGCGATATCGCCGGCCACGAACGTTTCTGAAAAACGTGCGAACAGTGAAACCGCGTTGCTCTCCGTTTCAAATCGTTGCTATGACTGAAAACGGGATGAGTGACCGAACACAATGAGTTTCCTCCCGACCTTCAAGCAGGCATCATTGCCGTACAAATAGGAATTGTGAAGATGAGAGAGCGCAATCCTACGAGTTAATCTCTCTCAATGATCACCTACCATAGAAAAGCATTCCGTGCAGGCAGTGCAGGCACTAGAGGATTTTGAAATCATTTCAAAGATATAGCTCTAGAATGTCTTGAGAGTTCGAGAGACGTATAACTTTAGCCGAAGCAGCAAAAAACCAAACAAATCTTATCCCCGTAAAAGAAGAGGCAAAGCAGCGAGCTGGAATCTCGAATTCGCTTCTATTAAAGTCAAAACCGTGATAATAGGTATGTATAGGACTAGAGAACAGGGTGCGGGATTAGTGGAGAATTGTACAGGAAAAATCTTATCAACTGGACTGTATCAGTATCACAACAAAAGAATCACTAGGAAAGCCTTCCCAGGCATAAAGAGGGGCTTTTCTTGGTGCTGCATCTGCAGAAAAGCAGTAAGCTTGGAAGACTTTCACCACGACCCAACTAAGAAAATCAACTGGTCTCATTACTCCTTCAAAAAACATCCAAGCGTCCTAATGGAGATGGCGGAATTCAAAAATTTTCCTTTGTCCTGAATAGGCACATCTTCATCACTCTTCTTAGAGATAAAGACGCACTTTAGACGCACCCAGGAGTTTGACATCGTGGCATATGCAATAGAAAATTTTCTAATTTGCACTTTTTAAGATAAAACCTTCTTTTTGTTATCCATCCGTACCTTCAAGTTCAAATTATTCAGTTTAGGCTGCGTTGAAATGACGATCATGTTCAACTTGTGCCTGCATTTGGGATGGGAACAATTGAGACTTCAATTGTTCATCTAACAATATTCAATGCACTAGAGAAAACCCATAACCCTACAGGGAGCTACAGGGAGAAGAGGGGGAGGGTAGTCAATTTGAGCAAAAACTATTTTAATCAGAAAATACTGAGAATTGATCTTAGTATACAGATCAATGATTGTTCGGAGATTTATATGAAGAGAAGTGAAAGAAAGTTACTAAAATTAATTTGTTTTGCCATTTAGAGCAAAACAATTTACTAATTATATGGGATTGAGCACGATCATCCACATCAGTGTGGGTAATAGTGCTCAATCGAATCAACAAAAAATAAGAAGTCCGGTAAGACGTACGTAAGAGGAAATAAATTCCACGTGATACCATGATATTTATCGAAAAAATATAATTAGGAGCTAATAAACTAGAAATTAACTCAGTAAAGTGCTAACAACTGAGCGGAATTCGCCCAAACTGAAATATCTTACGCAACACTTTTTTTTTAGGTTGGCAGAAATTAAAGGTAGTTGATAAATAATACCTACTACGTTATCCCAACTTACCTCTGGATGTTCGAGACAGAGAAATTAGAATAAAATCACAAGTTTTCGGTTTGCACCGCAGAACGAAGTTGAATATGGCGACGGAAGTGACAGCAAGCTCTTCGGTGGACTACTAAGAAGGATTGACATTCGACGGAAGATAGTAAATTCGACTGGTTTTAAAAGATAAATGCAGTGAGCGTCATTCCCCACTGAACGTCATTCCCACCTTCTCCCCTGCTACTTTGATTTGACTCTTAAGTTAGGGAGTCCGGCACTTGTCCTAACCGGCAAATGTACTAACGAGCAAATGTTCTACTCATGTTGCCGGTTGTTTGCATTTTTCTCTTGCGTTCCGAAATCCGGTATGTGCCAATTGCGCGTGGTGGCATTTGTACGAAAATGCATTTGTGCTATTTGTGCGAAACATATCCTACGTCATCGCGTTACTCGCGTTCTGTTGTCAAATTGTGCATTGGTTTTTCTCAGGCATTGGCGCGATCAACGACTTCGACGTCGTTGGGTTGGGCGCGATTCATGTTGCCATGCACTTTCCAGATAACCATTTGACACATTCATTTCACACCAGCAGGTTCTTAGGTTTTTTTTTCTTTTATTTATGTTTTGTGATTCCTTGGATTGGATAGATGGCTGTTTTCTGTTCGTAGGGATCTAATATATTTAAAAGTTGATGTCATTCTCGATGTCTTATATGTCTCCACAGCAAGTCACAGCATATGTATGATTCCATCATTGAATTAGCATAACTAATGTTAATGAAATGTACATTTTTATATTCATAATGTTTGTAGAAGAGAAAAGAGTGTGAATCTGTGAAAGATTGGACTGTTGGACTTTGGACTACTCGTTTTGGTTTTATATCAAGACCGGCCGGTATGGTTTTAGGCATACCTACCTAGATGTTTTAGGAATATCAAACTGGTGGATTGAAAGAAGTATGTAATTATAAACTTGTAGGTAGTAGCACCTTGAATTTATTTTTGAAATCAAAAATATGCATATAACTTTTCAACAATGCTTATTCCTTGTTGCCTTCCACTTATTTTTTTCATCAGTTTATAAGCAGGGGTGTGTGTTACTTGATGTGCCGTAATTCCCAAGACGCATTCCTGAACCAAATTTAGGTAAAAAAGGTTTTATAGCTAACGTGTCCTAGATATACTACCTACACCTTTTTCAGAAATAAAGATCACATTATATTTTTAAAGCCGAGCAGGCCATATTGCTACATTCAGTTTATGCTATAAAAGACAATAAATTAGTTAATTATTCTTAAATGATAATATGATGAAGAATAAAGGCTCACCAAATACAAATTGATTGCGATATGTCAACAAAGTTGAAAATGAATGAAAAATTTCATAGGTAGGTAGGGGAGGGTAGTACTTCTTCTTCTTCTTCGTCAGCCTTCTCTCACCCACTCCTGGGTATAGGCCTCTCCATATATCTTCCAGGTTTGACGATCCTGGGCTATGTGGTACCAGTCTCGGCCAACGGCTGACCTAACATATCGTCCAGCCATCTTCTCTGTGGTCGTCCTCTGCTCCTTTTAGTTTCTCTTGGCCGCCAGTGGGAAACTTTGGTTGTCCATCTGTCACTGCCCTGTCCTGCGACATGTCCTACCCAGTCGTGCCACTCGTTCTGCCACGTCTTTAATCTTGGTTCTTTCCCGAATCTCCTCGTTCCTTATTTTGTCTCTTAACGAAATTCCGAGCATCGTGCGTTCCATGGCTCTTAATCTTTTTACACTCTTTTTTGTTAGGCTTATGGTTTCTAGGCCATATGTAGCCACTGGTAAGATGCATGAGTCGTAAACTTTTTTCTTTAGGTTTATAGGTATGTTGTTGTTCCCAAAGATGTATCGCAGCTTACCAAACGCTGCCCATGTGAGTCCTATACGTCTAGTAACTTCTGCTGTTTGATTTGGTTTTCCTAGCATGATCGTATGGCCAAGGTATGTAAATTGGTCCAGCGCTATATAAGGGTCTGTTTGACTCATTATCTTCGTTTTTCCAAATATTCATTCTTAGTCCGACTTCTTTCGCTGCTTGGTTGAGTTGTTGCATCATTTCCATCAGCTCGAAATTAGGACGATATCGTCGGCGAACCGCAGGTGATTGAGATACACCCCGTGAATCTTTATACCTTCCGATTCCCATTCAAGTTTTTTGAAAACGTCCTCCAAAACTGCGGTAAATAGTTTTGGAGAGATAGTGTCACCCTGGCGTACTCCCCTGTACATTTTTATTTTCTTGGTGATCATTTCTTCGTTGATCCTGACGTGGAATGTCGCAATCTTGTAGATGTTTTTGAGTAAGGTGGAGTATCTTGAGTCTATTCTTGCATTTCCTAGAGCTTCAAATATTGACCAGGATTCAATCGTTTCGAAGGCTTTGTAAAAGTCGATAAACGCCAGATGGATGGGGACATTATACTCGGTTATCTTTTCGATCAAGGTTCGCAGTGTTTGTAGGTGATCGATGGTACTGTATCCGCTTCGGAATCCGGCTTGTTCTGCTGGCTGGTAAAGTTCAAGTTTTCCTGTTAGGCGGTTGCATATGATTTGCAAGATTTGCACATTGATAAATATTTCATGTAAAAGTTTTTAAATGGCTATGGAAATTGTACTGTATCACTTAGTACTGGGTGTCTCAGTTAGCACCAAAAAAAGTACGAGGTGAAACAGGGTAGGGTGTAAAGTGATACATACACAGATGTGTAAAAACACATGTAAGTTTCTATTCAAATCTTCAATGAATAAACGTACAAACAGGGAACTAGAATTAATCCCGAAATTATACATGGTTGATAGCCTTTTTTGTACTTCCAGGTACTGGATTGGGTAAAATAGCGGAAATGTCTGTCAGGTCAGTTCAACTTTCATCTGGAACTTGTTTGAAAACAAATGAGTTGTTCCCTTTTTGACTCTTTCTGAAGATATAAGGAGCAGCAAACACATTTTCTTATTATGGGCATCTGATTATCTTCTAGCGAGTCCAATTTTCTGTTTCCGATAGCTCCTCATATTCAGGACACTCATATCCTCTTGACTGCTATCGCTTCAAAATTGTTTTTTCTAATGTTCGCTTTTCAGCTTTCAATTTACTCCGATTATCCTTTTCTTTATGTTGTGAAGTTTCAATATTATTATTCATCTCATATTATGATATTTTTAACATTGCCTTTTCAACTAGTTTGTATTTTTCAGGGGTGAATTTCATCGTTATAAATAAAGTTTTACCATAAAGCAAAATACGGTACTAAGTGAGGAACTGTCTCACCTTGTACCGTGCAACATGTCTTACTTAGTACTTCAACACACAAATATAAAAATGTATCGAAACAAAAAACTAAAATGTTATTTTCGCTACAGATGCACGCCAAAAGTTAGATTATATTCCAAACTTCAAGATTAAGTTGATAAATCAAAGAAATATGCATTAACTGGAGCATCACAAAAAGTGCCCAATGATTGTGTATACTTACTTGAATTTGATGAAATCCATTTTTTTGAAATAACTTTTATGGTTGTGGACCTTTATCGCTATTCAAATTCACACGTGGGTAGCAAACAACTAGTGGTAAACAAGGCATGCGCGTCGGCAAAAGGGAGAGCGTAATTCACAAAATATTCCGGTTGTCTCACCTAGTACACTGTCTCAGTTAGTACCACCCTCCCCTACATTTCAAATGACTTGAAAATCTATAGACGTTTTTTACCCAATATTCAAAAGTTCGATCAGCAAAAAAAAAAAATGAAAATAAAAAAGAGCCCGAATTTTGCCACATAATCGAAGAAGGACACCCTTAGTTAAAGCAATCCTCTCTCACTCGCCAGATAGACAGAGATTTTGAAACTTGGCATACTTCAATTAGTTCAATTGCTGTCGAAATAGGTACTACTTTTTGATGTCACTAACGTACTTTTAGTATTCAAGATGGCGGCTGGGCGCCATTTTGAAACATGTTTTTAAATGGAAAGGGGGGTCGTGTGACACATCATTGGATAGGTCTTATCGAGTAGATTATTGTGTGAAAATTTCATAGGATTAAACGCATCCGTGCGGATATGACAGCCTGCCTAACTTTTAGTTTTTAAAAATGTTTTTTTTTATGTCGATATTTCCGAAAAAGTCCGTCAGGAGTTCTCAGACAGATTATTTCATTGTTTGGGGGTCAACGGAGGACATTTTCAACATTTTTCACAATAAAAATTGAAGTATGCTTTCTTTGTTCTTATTTCACGAATGTCTTTATCTTGTTAGTTTGACAGTCTGTCATCCGCACGGATGCGTTTAATCCTATTAAATTTTCACACAATAATCTAATCGATAAGAAAATCCCGGCAATGACATTTTTGCATCTCAAAAGCTATCCAATGACATTAAATAAAATTCTTGTCAAAAAATGTGAAAATGTGTCGGAAAAAATTGACAGTTGACAGTACCTTCTATTAAAATGACAGAATAGCTCTTGAGAAGTTGAGATAAGAAAGTGTAGACCATTTTTCTCTATCTTATACCGTTTGAGTTTTATAGCATGTCAAATGTGAAAATGTCATTTATAAAACGCGATAACTCGAAAACGGCTGAATTTAGGAACATTATGTTTATAACAAATTTTGCTCAAAAATATAAGGAGAATTGAAATATCTATCAATATACAGGGGGTTCCATTTAAAAAAATGCAACTTTGGTCTACCACAACTTAATGCGCGACGCCGTATATTCCAATTTATCACTGATATGTAGACTTTTAAAAGCCCTACAACTTTTGTGTAAGACACTTTCTGCTAGCCCCTGTACATTTTGAGATAATCGACCGTTCTGGTACTCTATTCTTACCCTGAATAGTATTTGCACCAATGTCGATCTTTTGATAAAAATTGGTGTTGTCATGCAAAACTTGAATTTGATCTTAGTATGGCTCTAACTTGTATACACTTATTTTTCCTATTATTAACAGCCGTAACTTTTTTGGACGTGCCTGTATTATATTTTTAAGTAAAAAATCAGATTTCTTCATCATTTTTACGCAGAAAAAGTATATTTGTTAAAAGTCGCTAAGTGTAACCATTCTCGAGATATTTGGATTTGAAATAAAAAATAAACGTGATTTTGGGATTATCGTCAAGCAAGGTCTTGCATTTTTTTTGACAAAAAAATCAGGATGAGTCTCCCTTGTTGAAAATAAGAAGAAAACTTTCCATAAACATGTGTCCGGATATGCTCCGTTACGCTACAGTTGATTGTTGATTTTTTTTTATTTTCTCCATTTTTTTATAATATTTTAATAAAAATTGTTGTTTACATCACTCATCAGTTGAATTTTATCTTTTTACTAAAGATATGTAGCATTCATACGAAATAATTTATAACTTTACCTCCGCCATTATTTCAAAATCAGATATGTATTTATTATTTCAAATCCGAATATCTCCAGAATGGTTGCCTGTAGCGACTCTTAACAAGTTTACTTTTTCTGCGTAGAAAATACAAATAAATCTGTTTTGTCAAAAAAGTTATTGCTGTTAATAATTGGAAAAATAATTGTAGGTAGCGCCCTCTACAAGTTAGAGCCAAAAAATCCCTAAACACCAATTTTTATCAAAATATCGACATTGCTTCAAATATTATTAAGGAAAAACAATAATAAAACTTCAACACTCTGTAATGAAGCATTTCCGGATACGTGTCAATAGGAAGTTTTCTTCTTGTTTTTAGACTGGGAAAGTCATACTGATTTTTTTCGTAATATTAATGAAACACCCTGTATATTGGTGGTTAGTTTGAGTAAGTCCTAATATAAATTAGGGAGAAGATAAAGCTCGAGAAATACAGTTTCTGGAAATATTTTTTTTTTACTTTCACAACAGATTTCTCAAAACCAAACCGACATGTTCAGTCTGAATAATTTATTTGTGTTCGTATCATTCTAGATGAGTAGTATTTTCATGATACTTGAAAAAAGTTAAATTAATTTTCTATACTCACCCATATCATTTTCAATACGTCAGAGTTGAAACATTTCAATAATTTTTTGACGAGATGCATATACATATACAGGGTGTAACAGAGTAAGTGTTACAACGTGAAATTGTAGATTCGTTATTAATAGAGAAAAAGATTTTTACTCAACGGAAATTTTCCGCGGGCTTTCGTTTTGGATATAAAGGGTGTCAAAGTTATGAAAAAAAAAAGTTTGTACTTTAATTACTTCTAAACCACTTGGAATATTTTTATCAGATTTGGTACAGTGTCGAAGCTTACTAGTTAGTATCATTTTATTGAAAAATTGATTGAAATAAAATAACCAGTGGCGTAAATACAGTGTGACCCATTTGTTTTGGGAACACCCTGATAAAAAGTTTATTTCTTAACCGATTTGGTTCGTTTTTTTTTGGAATGTAGAGCTTGAAAAATTGTATATTCTTGGCAAAAAGTGACCTTCGCCATTTTGACTTCAAGGCCTACTATGTTAGTTTTTAAGAGCAAAATTTCAGGAAACCATATTAGCGATTTTTTTATAAAAAATTTGTGTGCGCCACTGGATTCAGCATCCTTTAAAACGGGTCTCTACAAATTTTCAACCAAAAATATCAAGTTGAAAAAAATTAAAAATTCGCACTTTAACAATCTTTGATTCTATCAAAAGAAATGATAAATGCATTGAAGTTGATATGGTGGTTTGGTAGAAGTTACAAATTTTTAGTTTTATGTCATTTTTATTTGTTTTGATAGAAAAAAAAAAAAGAACCAAATCGGTTAAGAAATAAACTTTTTATCAGGGTGTTCTCAAAACAAATGGGTCACACTGTATAAGACATTCTGTATCTCGAAAAAGAAAGCCCGCGGAAAATTTTCGTTTAGGAAAAATCTTTTTTTTTTTGATAACGAATCTACAGTTTTACGTTGTAACACTTACTCTGTTACACCCTGTATAATAAAAATCACTATTGATAAATATAATGGAAGGTATAGGTAATTATTATTTCAATTGATTGATGAACATAAATATTCAGGATTTTTGATTGGCATTGATGAGATACTATTAGGTATGGAATATTAGATCTACATTCATTCAATGATACTGTTATTAATTTTTTATGTTGAATCAGGCTTTCCCAGTCCCAGTAGACTCAGACCCAGTAGACTGTTCCTTTTACACTCTATATTCTAGAAATAACCTATTTAATATTTTGACGATTAATTAATAAAACTCAGGAATATATTTATTAGGTTTATTATTCAGTATTCGTCCTTGTCTTTTTTCGTCTTCCCAATGACGTAGATTGGAGAGGAATTCTAGCTTTCCTTCTTATTCTGACTTGTATCTATAAATTATTATATTTTATTCAATTATCATTGTAGAATAGAATATGCCCATTTGTATGGTTGTGACTTGTGGCGAACAGCGAGTTCACCTAATAAGTAAGTTTTCAAAAGCAGTTTTGACAAAAATGGTCTACTTATATTATATGAATCAAATTCTGATACCTCTGTGTCTCTATCTCTACCATAATCACCAGAAACCATGCAAATGGGCGTTAAACATACAACTTTCTCAGCAAGATTTACAATCCACTCACAAGCAAGATCTATACTGATTTGAAATTCAGAAAGCATCAATAAAATTTTATATGTACAGGGTTATTCATTATATTTTGACCCCCACCAGCTCTTATTCTGAGTGGTATTGCTGAGATACGGTAGAATCCATCAGATCAATTAACGTGGTGTAATTTTCATTAGATTTTGAACTTGAATAGCGCAAAAACAGCTGGTCCAAAACCAACATATATTAATATATTTGGATCAATCTAGAATCAGAAAAATATCAAACATTCTAGCCACAAATATACAGGATGTTCCATTTAAAAAAAATATAACTTCAATCGATGTTTTCAACTTTGTAAATTCGATTCTCTATTTCCGCTATTACCAAAAGATACTACGGGAAAAAAACTAAAGCATTTGTATTTAAAGTTTTTTCTACCACTCATAATAAGAGCTGTAGGTGGGGGTCAAAGTATAATGAATAACCCTGTACATGTACAAAAAAAAAAAAAAACAGATTCTTATTAGGGCTACGTCAACATGCATTTAAAATTCAATATGTAACATACGCTGTGTGGATCAACCACTCAAAATCAAAATCATTTTTCCTTGAAAATAAGAAATGAAACTAAGGGCCGATATTTCAATGTCACCTTGAAGTGACATTTTAGCTAAGGTATACTTAAAGTTGATGGAATTTTATAATCATTGGCCACCGAAACTGCCGTTTTTCAATTGCGCCACTCCTTTCATTTAGCTAAGGATCTAATCTAAGTGTCGCAATCGAAACACACGGCAGACAAATGCAAGGTCCAAAATAACATTTAAGAGTACCTTAATCTCAAATGGACATTGAACTCTCGGCCCTAAGATTAAGGCATCTACACTTAAAAGTTATTTTGGACCTTGAATTTGTCTCCCGTGATTGCCGTGTTCATATTGCGATACTTAAATTAGATCCTTAGCTAAATGAAAGGAATGGCGCAATTAAACGGAACTTTGGATGGCTAATTTAAAAATTCACATCAACTTTACTAAAATGTCACTTAAGTTGACATTGAAATATCGGCCCCAAGTCAAGTATAATATCAATGTGATCTATGATTCTACATATTTTTTTTAAGTGACCTACGAAGCAATATTATATAGGTATTCCTTTTACAAAAAGTGGACAGTTCATAAAATATTTTTTTGGAATACAAGTACCTACTTCTATAGTCACTGTAAATTTGATCAAAAGTTATAAAAGATAAAGGATAATGAGCATGGTTTTCGTTGTACGTGATTTGCATTCAGATCAGGTAGTTTTGAACAGGATGAAGTCCATCATTGACTATATACCTCAACCTCATTTTTTTTATGCGGAAAAACTGGCAGTATATTATTACATTTTTGATTGTTAACTTGATATCTAAAATACCTAATGGAACTCAAGTGTCCTACCTACTTGCATCTACTTTAATCTATATGCTTTTGAGATATTTGTGCCCGCACTAACCGCCTCGTGAATATCAGAATTGGAAGGTGGAAGGAATACATTCAACCTCAACTACTGACATTATACCCATTCTATTGATATTTTTGACAATTTAACTACCTTGAAACATCCTCATATAGTACTATTAGTCTATGCAACAAACTGAAAATCCTACTTTACTTTAAAGTGCCAACAATAAGTAAGTAAACAATCAAATCAACAGCTGATCACAATCACATGTTGCATCAAACTCTCAAGAGTGTCAAGACTGTCAAGTCAATCTGGAGTGGCTCCGCCTTTTTCGGACAAATGAAAAAGCTGCCTGAGAAAAGTAGAACATACAATTTGGCAACAAAACCCGCTGACGTAGGATATTTTTAGTACATTTGCCTGTTAGAACTTTTGCCTGGTAGGACAGTCGCTATGGACCCTTAAGTTAAGGGCCTTTTTAGAAACGGTAATTTTTCTCATATGATTACATAGGTATTTAGGTTTATTTTCTCATTGCTGATGAAGAAACTTTATTATTAGAATGACCAATCTCACATCACAAGTCCTAAGATTATCTATCAACTTTGAAAATGAATTTTACAACTTGAAGTACCTACATCCTGTATAAACTATATCTTGATCTAATTACAAGTATTTTATCGAAAAGTGGTTCTTCTTACCTTAACCTGCTTTATGTAAATATTGACTATTTCTAATTCGTAAATCCGATCGATGACAAAAACGTCAGCTGTACGCGAGGCTGTACCACTGAGCTATGAATTTTTATCTATATTATTAACAAAATAAGAGTAGCAATTTCCTCAGACCCAATATAGTTTTCCAAGTTTCGACGTTCAATATCGCCAAGTAATATATCATCTCAATTTATCATTCCATACTTGAATTGTAACAAAAGGAAAGTTTTCAACGCATAAAAAGCTCTGAAACATTCTTGGAAATGGGTCATGGACGGAAGAACAATGATTCGAACTTGGATCGAATATCCGTGCCAAAATGTTTTCCCGAATAGTCTCCATTATAATCGATACCAGAATTATTAATAGCCCGTGACTATTTTTCATTCATCATTTAAATATGCATCACTTTCTACTATTTGTCATACAACTCACTAAGAAAAATTAAGCGTAATAGCAAGGTCGTTCTACTAAATCAGATAATCCTAGATAAAAATAAACACGAGACATTTATTGCTGACAGTACAAAAACAAGTGAGTGTTATTAATTCGTCTCTTCTAAAAGACACATTCTATTTTGGTGATGATGTCTCATAAACAGCCGGGTATTAAAATCTTTTGTGTGATTTCTTGTAACATACTTTTGTGCTTGGGTTGAGAATGGATAGGCAGGCATATATTGAAAATTACTATAAGTAATTTCTATAATAAAAAAAGGATCATCTTTTGGCAAGTTACTACAAAGGTTAAGGAAATGGTAATTTTATCATTATTGATGACGGATAACCGACGTGATCTACGTGATCAGTTAACAACATTTTCCACTGCAATGTTTTCTTCACATCTCCATCATGTAATTTTCTTGGACGAAACTACAAATAATAATTCCAAGAATATTTATCAGCATAGGTCGAGGGTTCAGTGAAAAAACTTTTGTCTAGATGAATTTTTCAGAATCAGAATGATGTTTTGATGCCACCACAGAAAAACAACCGTAACAGGATGTTTTCATTGCGGTTGAAATTGCCCGCCCCTTATTAGGTTGCTGTTGGTAACACCGGATACCAATCCATTTTTCATTTTACGTGTATAGTGGTTTTTTTTTCAAAAACTTATTTAGTGCCTATCTGTCACGTTTCCAAAAACGTGTTTTTCTGTGTAATTTTAAATAAAAACGTTTTCAACTGTATTGTAACCTTTAAAAATAAGGATAAAAAATCCTCCAGGGCCGAAGTAAGCCAAACTACCGTAAGTTGAATTTTTAGAGATTCTACATTTTAACCGAGATTTTAACCTGAGGATATGTGTGATAATCTACATAAAACATTATTATATCAAATATTCAAGTTGGTTGAAATTCTTCAATCAAAAGAATTACAAAATATTTAAAAACTTTCTAAAGTGATTGAGAACAATTTCATGGTTATTAGCAGCATAGATTAAAAGCCGACGATCAATGAGTAACAATCAATATTGGGAAAGAGAGTAAGAATACCACAAAGGAGCAAAAACCTGCATTGGTTTTTTAGATATATTTATTCACTAAAGCTTGAAGTTGCGTTATGAAAAAGAAAGTATATGCGACCCAGTATTATAGTTATAAGACATATTGTTTATTATGTAAATAATCATTATTTCCAAATCATTAAACCTAAATATACTTACTTGAAAATGACTAAAATTACTGAGAAATACATTTAACGATATGCTCACTATTGATTGATTATTTGCTTTGTCTATATACAAAAATGAGAGGAATACAAAGAATCATTTGTTTCCGTTGAAATTATGAAGTAAAACTTATTTCCCATATCAATAACATGTCAAATCACTCAAATTTGTTTGTTAAGATATAGTTTTTCTAACTGGGAGAGTTAGTAGTTATAATTTGTGAGATGATCAACTTTTGCGCTTTAAATATACAGTGCGGCTCAAAAAAACACCTTTCTAACTTTTGAACCGTTTGATATATGCGTGACAGCTTAAAAAGTCAAAATGACAGCTGGGCGCCATTTTGAATGAAAAAATCAAATAGGGTTGACTTCTCCAAAGTAAGAAAATATGATGAGGTACAAAAGATCTTCGAAATGAGCTATCACTTGATCTGTTTGACGAGGATTTTTTTACCCCAATTTTTTTTTTGTGAAATTCATCCTTATCAAAAAGATTGAGTAAGCTTATTACTCAATCTTTTGAAGATCTTCTGTACCTCATCATATCCTCTTAGTTTGGAGATGTCAACTCTTGCGGGTAAGTATTAATCAAGTACCTAACAAAAATGAAAAAAAAAATAGACACGCTGTCATATTAAGAGGAATGATAGCAGAGGCTTGGATTGAAACTTGGCAGTTGTAATCGGGGTCAATGGGCTTTCAAAATAAGCTATCACTCGATCCCCCTTTCCATTTGATTTTTCGTTTTGAGTGGCGCACAGATGTTATTTTGACACAGCGGTCACTACTGTGCCAAAAAATGCAGTGCCTTATCCTGGGCCTCCTCACACATGATGGGTCCAAATTTCGTTCTCATATATCAACCGGTTCAAAAGGTTTTCAGTCACCTGAAGCATCACGCATACAGCAAAATTTCCTTTTGTCTAAACCTAAACTAAGATAATCGACAAAGATTCTCAATAAATTTCAAATAATGTCCAGATTAATATCTTTGGTCAACCCCTGCCAAAGTTTACCAATACCTATATCGGTTATTGATCATCACCATAACTCTTTGAAGTTTTGGACCCTTGAAGCTTTTTCGCCCACGTATTCATCTTTACTTTCTGAAGAGCGTGCAGATCAATCTTCTTGACCCTTTTTCAAGTGAGAGAAACTGCTGATGCATACACGCAGTAATTCAATTGGGAATTACTTGTGATTTATAGCTTGTTATTTTCTTTGATAGACGAGATTAAACGTGTCATAAAAATTAAATGATATAACAAATTGAACATACATTTATCGTGTCCTTAGGAAGATAGAATTACAAATTAGTCATTTACCTACTGCATGGGGTCATGAATATTTAAAGAATCGTTCATTGATCAATTGTTCCATATCTTCCCTTTCAACAAGGATAAACGATAGATATATTCATGAATGAGCAAGCGTAACAAACAACCTATAAAATATGTACATATTGTGTTGTCGCTGACATTTATTCTTCATAAATGTTCTAATTGCTTTTATACATGCAAAAATCCTGTTTATAGTAAACCAGATTTCTGCAAGATGAAGGTAATTTAACAATCGATGACTATCGAGCGAATTTAGTCTTTCAGTATCGTTCTAGCTAGTCGACTGTTGCAAAAGAGTATGTAAATCTTGGGAAGTGAAGGATGTGATCGCTCAGGTGATAGAAGTGACCTATCACTCGTGATCGTGTCGCGTCGTGTAAAGAGCCTTGAAAGATGATCAATGTTGACAAGCTGTTTGGCGTTGTCGTTTTCGTTTGTTACCACACAAATATAAATCTCATTGACTTCATTTTCTGTCTTCACCATGTCTCACATCACATGACGATATTCCAATTTCCATCTTCAGAACTCACGGCTCAACACAAAGTTTTGAAAACTAACCACCGGAAAATACAAAACACCAAGAAAAGTCAGTACAAAAAGTTTTTTTTGAAATAGTACATGTTCTTTTGGTCTTGGGCAATAAAACTACGTTCGAACGAATCTCAATAATATATATATGACATTTTTGAATAAAGTACAAGTAATCGTTCACTTCTCACGATATGATCGCTCTATCGGTCCCAAAATCGGATCCCACTGGCTGAAAAAGAGTGCCAGACTAGACTAGTCCTGTATACAGGGTGGCGGGCAGCAGAAATGGTATTACCAAATTAATTTTGTCACGTGGGAAAATTAGGAGGGCGCATTGGCTTGAAAATCATGTGCCTTCAATTCTGGGACAATCACTATTATTGTAACGTTGTTTTCCTATATAAACGACTCACAGATTTAAACTAACTTGCCAACACTGAATTTCTTCGCACTATTTATGACTTGTTTCAAACTATGTACTCGTGAAACCGATAACTCATAATTCACAACTCTCTTTCAATCCAATCTCAGCTATTTAGAAAAGTACCTGGATGTTTTCCGAATCGCCATCTCCCTTTCTTATCCATATATTTGGAGGGTTTTACTTGTTTTGAGATACCTTATTATTGTGTGTAACAAAATGTCCAAAGAAAAAACATCAATTGTTCACGCATTCGTCACTTCATTATATTCAATCAAAGCCAAGCGTTTTTATGTATAAATAATTATTGGATCACTTATTTGAGAAATCCGATGAATCCACTATTTGGGGTTTTTGACTTTTTGCGATAAATCGCATTCATAAAACCAGGCGCCTTATTTGCTTCATAAACCCTACAAATCCAAAAACTTTCGTGGGCGATAATTGACATTGAATATTTTGTTCAATTTCAAAACCAGATGTTGGAAATTGTTCGTCTTTTGAAACGCAATATTATTGGTTTCCAGTTGGCACCAAACATCCCAGACCCGATGAACTTTGCAAAGAATCAGCCTATCATAATATTAAAGTAACTTTTAAAAATAAAAAATGGTTTACAACATAAAATTCAAAAGTTATTCACCTGACAAAAAATTAAAATGTTTTTATAAAAAACTTTGTTATGGCTAACTGTAGATGGCAAATTGGAACAAGAAGTGTGATATTGTTTTTTCTACATGCCTTTCACTAATTTGTATAAATAGTTATACTATACAGTGTGTTCAAGATAAGGATGTCTATCATGGGGATCTTGGAAACCATAAGAGACACGAAAGATGGTTGAATAATTAGAGAAAAGTTGCACATTTTCAAGCATAACAATATGACGTTTAGAAAGTTTTAAAATTCTGAGTAGTTCCGGAGATATGCCTAAAAAAGCGAAATTTGTCGTTTCGTTTTGATTTTTTCAAGACAAATTCTCATAGCCCCCTTTTGAGCTCTACAAAACAGCATTGGGAGATTTTCCGTACAACGTTTTGTTGCGGAGATTTGGTTTTCAGGATCCCTATGATAGACGTCCTTATCTTGGACACACCGTATTCCTAATATAGCTGGAGAGTTGTTTTTATTGTTTTCTTAAAACTATGTTTATGGAATTTTGGATATTTGCTTCTGTTTTCTTCCCAAATATCCGGCAATATTCAAAATCTAGATTCTAAAAACATAAAAAAAAACAACACAACTAAGCATTAGTACAGATTCATGGGGGTGAACAATATTATAACTAGGTATAATTTTGATCTTAGTGGAAATATAGTAGTCATAAAAAGTAAATTCACTTAAATATACTTGCATGAAATCAATAATCTCAACAAAATTTTATAAAGATTTGGTTAGTTTAGTTAGTTATAAAAAATTAAAATCATATATTGAAGTGGTAAGGGTTGAAAACAACTCCATTTTTTGTAGCTCCCTCAGGAAGCATTTATCGACAACTGTTAATATGAACTTTTTTCCATGAAAAGACTCCAGGTATCACCCCACGATTTTTTTATCAATGTTTATGAAACACCCTGGATTGTGATTTCATGGAATAGATTAATACACAAATATTTATATAAATAAGAAGAGTTTGGAACATCTCAAGTTGATACAACTGAATAACAAAGCAGATTCCAAGACTTTTTCTCAACAAAGTATAAGTGAGTTAAAATGCAGCTCTAAGCGACATACAGGCTCAATTCACGCAAATGATGACAATGAGAAAGAATACAGAAAAGATCCAAATGATTCTGAATAAATAATCTTTGATACCTCTTTACCGTTACCTAAACGAGCCTTCATAAGGGTTTTGACCCGATAAAACAAAAAATACGTGTTGTTGTTCTATAATCTATGAGAATCTCAAAATGGCCATAAAACTATTGTTTGAAAATCTCTTATGAATATGGGTATATTATTTCGCAGAGACTCTCTAATATGTTGAATATTTTTTTTACGTGTTTTCAAAAATAACAATTCAAGCCTTGATTTCGTATGTACCAGTAAACGCCGAGGTAAACGCCAAACTTTATAACAACGCGATTGGAGGCATTAATGACGTAATTCGGAAATTGTTTGGCGTTCCCTCTATATAGAAGCTAGATCTAAAACCAAATCAGAGGTCCTGACCAAAAGTATTCACTTTTTTCACATTATTATTCTTGGAAGAATATTAAAATTTAATACCACGATCCGCATATATTCGCGAAGACCATTTCAAGATCAAATCCAGATAAAGAACTTTTTATTGGAAAGTAAAAATGCCGGATATCTGATACAGCACGTTGGAGATAAAAGAAAATACCTAAATTACCGCGTTGGTTTTTTAGTTCCAATCGTTTTTTTTTTTTTATTGGAATAGAGCATAAATAATTAATAATACTGTGTTGCACGTTTATTGTTTGAAGAGTCTTTCTCTTACGAAAGTCCAATTAAAAATCTTGCTGACTATTAATGAACCGCAAACTTTTTCTGGGGTTAATTTCAGAAAAATTTCCAAAAGGCCTTTTACTTGGATGAATTTTTAGTTTGATAAGTATCATGTAGACATCGCTGTACTAGAACAATACTAGGACAACTTGAAAAAAGTCGATTTTGAGTTAGGATTCTAACCACTATAATGTAAAAAACGAGCTCTTGCGTGCGTGCTATAGTCGGTTTTATTGAAGTGGATTCGGAAGTGGAAGTAGAATGGTTGAGTACACGTGGAGTAGTATGTAAAAAGGAAAGATTTGTGTAACGTGTTATATATATAATATAAATAAATTTTCCTCTACATACACGTTATACAAATCTTCCGATTTTATTGAATTTGTCCATATAAGCTCAATATACAATATGTCATTGTGTCATCCTATTGCAATATGTATTTTTCAACTAATTTGTGGGTTAATAGCAGGGTTGGCACGAATTAATTCATATGAATTTATTCAGTGAATTAATTCGCGAATTAATTCAAATGACTTTTTCCAAAAAAGTCATGATTTAATTCATTTTCTTTTCTAATTGATCAAAATTACATCAATAACTTCAAATTAGTTTAAATAAATATAAAAATGAAATATCCTTTCATAAGGCAACATGGCAACATAGCATAAATACTAAACAACATCTGTCGGACGTAAGATGATGTCGTCGTGCTTTGAATTCGGGGAATCACCAAAACGTAATCAATAGTGGAAAAAGCTCAATTTTGGCTTTAGTTTGTTGAGATTCTTTATGATTATTGCATTGCGAGTAAAGACTTCAGTATTTTTTATTTATTTGATTGTGCTCTGATCAAGAAAAAGTATTTTTTTTTTCAAGTGAATTAATTCAAAAAATTCTCATTCAATTTAAAAAAAGTCATTACTTTTTCCAAAATAGTAGGTTATGTTTAACAACTTTGCCATGTCTTTTTTATTCGACTGTAGTTCTTTTAAGTATTCAACTTATTTTTTGGTGAAATAGTAGGATATATTTGAAGATGTCACAGTTTTCCTTTATATATGACCGAGTATATGACGGATTGTTTTTTCAAGATTTTAATTTTTCAAGCTATCCTAGTATTAAACTGTCAAAGATGTCTTAGTATTTCAAAACAAATGAAACAATTTATTTGAACATAACTTAACTGAGTTCCCTGGTTTACTGAAATCAGCATCGGTGCTTCCATTTTTCAAGTCTGGAGATGTCGAGTCGCCTGCTGACTATAGACCTATATCCGTCCATCCTACACTAGGCAAGATTATAGAAAGGCAGGTGAAGAGACGAATGCTCGGTGCTTTCTGGTGCAACGGAAAATACTCTGTGACTCACAATTTGGCTTCCAATGTGCTACTAACACCGAAGATGCCATGTTCCATACACTAGAGGAACTTTATTTATCAGTCAACCAGGGAGATTCTGTTTCGGTTGTGTTCTGTGACATAGCCAAGGCTTTCGACTGCATCGAACATGACACTCTGTTGAAGAAGCTGGAGATTTATGGTTTTCGGGGGACTTTTCATCGCTGGTTGCAGTCGTATTTATCTGGACGCACACAGAAAGTACATTTTATCAACTCTGTCTCAAGAGAAGGAAAGCTTTGTGCTGGAGTTCCTCAAGGATCAGTGTTAGGGCCTCTCTTATTCCTGATCTATATCAATGATCTGCCCAAGTCCATCAGGCATGGAAAATGCACCTCTTTTGCAGATGATACCACTCTTCTCTGGCATGACAGCGATCTTGAAGTTTTGAGGGGTGTAGTGGAGACTCACCTCGCATCATTAAAGGTGTGGTGTGCCTCCAATGGTCTGTCGTTCAATGTATCCAAAACAAAGATAATGCATTTCAAGTGCTGCCTTGATGAGGTTGGGATGGGCGACGAGGACGTGAAAAAGGTGTCTGAGTGCAGATTCCTAGGTCTGATAATTGATGACAACTTGAAGTTTGACGGCCATCTATAAAGTTGTTCAGGGGGTGCTATGCCGTTCGAGTGGTTAGGAGGGAGCTGGGTGTTGCTGCTGCTAGAAATGTTCACCATTCTCTAATCGAATCCCACCTAAGATACGGTCTCAGCTTTTGGGGTTCATGCTCCTTGGGTCTATTCAACCATGTTTTCCGGATTCAGAAACGAGCCATTCGTTTTCTCTACGGTCTGCATCCTCAGGATTCGTGCAGGCCCTACTTCACGGAGAAAAGAATTCTGACACTGCCGTCTCTATTTATCCTCTCGACGTCTATCCTTATGCATAGGAAGTACGGGTACCTCATCCATCGCATGTCCAGTGCCAACACACGACAAACATATACGATTCCTCTGCCGATTCCCTCTACCCTCACAAAAACATCTGTATTCTACCGCAGTAAAAAAATATTCAACCATTTGCCGTTATTTTTGAGAAGTGAGAAGCGCCCGGGTGTCTTCAAAAGAAGGCTAATCAATATTCCAGCTGGATAAATGTATTTACTCTGTAGATGAATTTTTCACAACTAACTGTACTGTCATGTAAAATTTTGTGTTTTTTATTCTTTTTTATATTATTGATTGTTATTGTACCTTGCCGTTTGAGTTTTTGTATGTATTTTTGGTGTGCTTTGTCATGCAATTGATCTTACGACAATAAAGCTTATTTTGAATTTTTGAATTTGAATTTTGTTGTAAGTCGTCTCATCAGTACTGCTCCAAATTCTCATTTATTGCTTCATAAAAATGAAAAATCCGACGAAAAATCAATTCAAGATGTTCTTGTATTGAACCAATGACAAGCTCGATTTTGTCGCTGGACGGTTCAAAAACGAGAATTAGGAATAGTAAGTGAAGACAGTGATGTCGATGAGTAACTCAGACGTTGTTCATCTATAGTTTCTTATTGTGTAATTTTGTTATTCTATTTTTTGTTGTGTACAGAAAAAAACTTGATTTAACGAATTCGTTAAATTTTGATTTGTGTTGTTTTTATGTCGTTCTTGTGTTGCTTTGGGCAAAAATATTACCTAGTTGAGTGAGTTCCATTATTCTTATTGACTGAATTATTTTCAAGTTACATCTCCATTCTACATTATTATATAGACCTATTGAAAATAAATCTTAAACTTTTCTACAATAATTTGTTTTTATGTGTTGTGCTTTAAAGACAACTTGAAATCAAGAGAAAAAAAAAAGACAAAAACAGAAATTTATATTTGAAACCGTGCAATACTAGGTTTTCTTAAAAACTTGCTTTATAAACATTACGATTGATTTTTTCAGGGAAGTTATAGAACAATATAAAGACATGTTAAAAAATATGAGTATATCTTCCAATATCCAGAGAGCTTTATAGTTCTATATCAGGACAACAACATGGCAAACCAAAGACAAGTTCGAATTCGTTTCAGTTTTGTCGCGCATTACAGACATCTTACAATTTTTTTTTTTTAACTGATAATTTATGGCAATTAAAACATCAAGAACATGTTTCTCCATATAAGTGGCACCAAAACACTCAATATGATAGAATTGTTATGCTTAAAATTAATAACAACCTTATTTTCTCGGAACGATTTTTTTCAAAATGTCCTAGTATTGTTTTGGTACAGCGACATGTATTTAGAAGCAAAATCTAATGTTGAACAGTTTGTTGGAAGATTTTTATTTTACATGTCACATACATCTTCAACGTCAATTTTTGAATCGTTCATACCTACCTAACTATTATTTTTCCGTCAAAATTATTTAAATTTTAATGGAAACATTCATGTTATTGTTGTATCTGACGACTCAAGGGACAATAGACTTCGTCAACATCAACCATTTAAATTTTGCTCTTGGCGTGTGTATTTCTCCATTCCACAAATGAAGGTATGACTGAAACGTAGATGTTATTGAACTATCCACTGTAGGCCAATGACTTTGTTTTTAACTACGTATTTTATTTTTACAAATAGATACTCACTCTTCTTGTGCTAAGCAAGGTCATTGACTTTTTCAGTTGATGCGCAAATCTTATGGTGCTTATGTTTAGGCGGTACCTACCTTCAAAGTGTTTTCCGGTATCGTTGATACGAAGTATTTACTATGAATGACATATTTTAGAATCACGTAAGAAGTTTACTACGCCAAACACTTTTATTTTTATGTTTGCTTCCTTATGAGCAAATAAAAAAATATGCACAATAAGAATAACCAATGACATCATATCATTGTTTTATTTCTGCCTTAGCCGTTTTTATCAGTCATATTTTTATCCTTGATTTCTCCTTATCCTTCTTTTTTTATATAAATAAGATGGACAAAACCACTCGTAGGAAAAACATTGTACCTAACTCTTGCGGAGAATGTCTTTTCCGCACTTGTTGGATAATAACTATTCTAGCGAAAATGTTTAGTGTTATAGATCGAAAAAGTAACATGTATGCTCTTGTGTTGACTGGATTTTCCATTTACTGGCGTATCTCTCAAAAATTCTCTTTCAGAATAGTGATTACTGATTCAAGTTTAAAACTGTCCGCATTACATGCAAATATTATGCAAACATGATAACGTGATAAACATTATACATATTCAAAGTGCGGCTAAAATATTGAACAAACTTATTAAAAATTCAGGTGTTGATTCTCTTTAAAACGTTGACAGACATATGAATAATTTCTCAACATTTTTTGCAATAAAATCCGATATCAAAAAATTAATAGAACACCGATTGTTTAAGTTTTCTTTCCATCTATGTATGTATGTCTGTTTTTTTGAAGATTATCACTTGGACTATCATTATTATGCTGGAAGAGTCATAGTGGAAAGTGAGAGTGTTGAGCTGAAATTTGGTGTGTATAAAATCACTTCTCAACTTGGTTATTCAGTATGTGATTTTGTACAACATGTTTCAGCTCAAAGTTTCCTATACATATAGCCGCATTTCTTCACATAGAAAGATCAAACCTCCTTCACCTAAACGACTATATGTATCGCAATTAACCGGCATGTCTGCTGGTGAATAAGAAACATGATGGAAGGTAGAAAAACTCAAGCCACTATGCTTGCCATAACTGTAACTATAGTAGGTAGCCAGAGGATGCCCAGAGGGAGGAGCCTTATCTGTTCCTCTCTAGCACCAAAGTTTACAAACTACTGGTGGAATTGAATAGCAAAGGATAATTCTTAGTCGACGATGTAGCAATAGTCAATACTATCGTAGAAGACTGTTGCCGAAAAGTGAATACTGAGAAAACCTCCCTGTTCAGCTTCACGAGAATAAGAAATAAAGGGGGCTAACTCAAATCCGTGTTATTTGGACAAGAACTGCAGGTGGCAAGAAAAGTGAAGTACCTACCTACGTTTTATCCTAGACGAAATCATCATCATCATCACCCAGCTCTCTGTGTCCACTGCTGGACATATACCTCCCCATTTTCTCCTGTCTTGAGCCCTCTGCATCCAGTTGCCTGCACATCTCTCAAGATCGTCCGTCCAGCGTGTATATTCTTTCTACTTCTTGTATCCAAACGCGGTCTCCACTTGAGCAGTCTCTTCGTCCATCATTGTTCCACATGTCCAGCCCATATCCACTTGATTTTGAGAATTTGCGTAACCACATCCCTGGCGCTGGTTCTTCTACGCAAATCTTCATTTCTTATATGATCTCGTAGTGACACTCCAAGCATGGACCTCTCCATCCTGCGCTGTGTTACCATGAGTTTCTTAGCACTTGCTGTAGTTAGTGTTAAGGTCTCAGCTCTGTGAGTCATCATGATACTAAAACACACAAGATAAGCTCACTAGCTGGACGAAATTGAAACCGATTCGCGCATGGTGACCATTTGGGTCACCTTGCATAGGAAAGATATAAGTGGCTGGCTGAATTGGTTATCCAAATAACAACAGGAAGCAAGATTGTGCCAATTTCCAGAACTGAGACACAGTAAACCAGTGAAACTGAGACACAGTAAGCTGAACAGAAAATATCCAACCATCATTCACTAGAAGTCTTCTGAAACTGAGTAGATACCAGCTTAGGGGGACATGGATACTGGACACTCACCATAAGAAATGCATACCATGAGCCTCACACAACAAACAGAGCTCAGTGTGGATGGGTAGTTTAGGTTAGCAGTTTTGATGTTGCAGTGTACCAGAAATTGATGATTTATTGTTTTGTCGCGACGATTGGTGTTTACCCACATTTCGCTGGAATTGGAAATCGTAGTTCGCAGTTCGCCATCTCTCTCTACTTTATCCTCAAGTCTACGAGACTTGGGGATCATTCGAACCACTGCACAATTCAATTGGCCCACGTGGGGAACTGCAGGTAAACGATCATTGGCGTGGTGCTGAATGGATTTTGGTGGGAAATGGTTTGGTTTTTCCCGAGTTTTTCCAAATACTTTTTACCATGATTCCGGACACCAGACTATGGAAAGTTGCTAATTTCCTTACTGGAGCGAATGCCAATTATTAACATTAATTGAAATACAAAAGCTATCAACAAAATCAACAAAAATACTGAATATTGAAGGTCAACATTTCTAAAAAAAAACAATCTTCTTTCGTCAGATGTTATATTGAATATTGTCAAGCAAATCCAGTGAAACCCGTGTAATGACGGGTCGCATCCTATCAAACATCCATCTATGGTTGCTTGGATTATTTCGTTTGATCCGTAACAGCTGGTGAGAACAATCCTTCCGTCAACTGTTTCGTCGGGATTTGGGGTCATTGGCCCTCGCTTCCACCACAAAGAACCTCGCTCAATAACCGTCAAGAAGTATAATAGCTTGATGGTAGCCAATTTTTGCCGTCTGAATTGGATCTCAACATGTGTCTACGTGACAGATTCTGCACGTCGAATTCAACAGAATGGCCATTGGTGTCGTTTTGATCACCAAGACCGTTTGATTTAATGACATCAGATTTTTTCTTGTCGGATCAGTCTTGATTACCAATTCATGCGAATAAATAACAGACGATTGATTTCTTGAAAGTTATCATTAAGTCTGATTTAATGCGGAAATTGCCCAGTGAGGCCGCGGCGGCCAATCGCCTTATATATTTTGTACATTATGTTATCAAGAATGTATGTTTTATTTGAATATAAATAGAACCAACGATTTCAGAGGCCGTTTCTGATCATAGTTTCGAAAACATTATTATTTGACGGATCCTGGCATGTGATGTAACGAGATTTTTTATTTGCCCGGCTCCTTCATGTATCCTGCATGTTAGACTCCAAAATTCCAATCAAGGATATATTTGTATTTTCAAGACAGCAAACAGCTAAAGCCGAGGCTAAAACATTTTCAAAGATTAATACAAATCCGTTATCTGTCTGTACAGTGGAAGCATTTGAATTCGCACACTTTATTTAAAACAGTTATTTTTTGACAACCCTCGTAATATGCCAATATACTAGCATAGGGTGAAATAAACGAACACATGTGATCTGCTAGATCATCTCACTGTCTCTAATCACGTGTAGTGTGTAGTCTATGTACTTCGATGATTTTCGGTTTTGAACCATGAATGACAAAAACTATCAAGTGTGTATTCTGTAGTGTCTGCGCTGATGGGATTTGTTTAAGGCGATTTATATTTAGAAATCTGATATAAAAGAGATTCAATTGATGTATTTTCCATTACCTTCTAATATTTTCTTTTCTACATAAATATCTTACATACTAGCCAATAATTCAATAGCCGTTCGCCCTTCGCATCAGTGGATAATAAACAGGGTGTCAATAAATAGGTGCGAAAAAATTCAAAGGGTGATTCTTGGGTCAATTTTGAGAAAAAACTTTATATGAACATACTCAAAAGTCCTAACTTTTGAGATGAAGGGGGTCAAAGTTTTCTGAAAAAAAACGGTTTTTTATTAATTGCTCAAAAACCTTTTAGCTAATTTTGAAAAAATTGGGCCGCTTATCAGTCGACATATGGGTCTTTCTTTTGTGTGATTAAAATAGAATCATTCATTTCCGTGGCGCCCCAGAGGGTCATCTTTTTGATATTTATAGTTAAAATTATGGCACGCCACTGCTTTTTCGAAGATTTTTTAATTTTTTTTAGATTAAGCAAATAAAGATGTAAATTTTTTGTCTTATTAGTTTTTTTTTTATATCTAGCTTCGTTTTAAAGATAAAAATTTAGAACCGTTTCCTTGCAAGTACCCGGACACGATGCTCTCTTTAAAGAAAATCGGTTTTTTATCAATTACTCAAAAACCTTCCAGTTGATTCTGATAACATTTGGCACGATTATTGGTCGTCATATGGGTAATTTTTTGTGCGATTGAAATAAAATAATTCGTTCCAGTAGCGTCCTAGAGGGAAATCTAATTGATATTTATTAACAAAATTATGGTACGCCACTGTCTTTTTGAAAAATCAATACATTTTTTTGATCAAGCAATTGAAGATGCTGCTTTTTTGTCTTCTCCAGTTTTTTCTGTATCTAGCTTCGTTTTCAAACTAAAAATAAAAACCGTTTCCCTGCTTTAATAACGAGCTTAAAGAGGTCCACAGGCAACGTGTCAAGGTAGGTACTTGCAAGGAAACGGTTTTTAATTTTTATCTTGAAACCGGAGCTAGATACATAAAAAAGACAAAGGCAACATCTAAAAAAATTATAAAATCTACAAAAAAACAGTGGCGTACCATAGATTTACCTATAAATATCAATAATTGGATGACCCTCTGGGACGCCACTGGAATAAATAATTGTATGTCAATTAAACAAAAGAAAGAGCCTTAGCTAAAAGGTTTTGAGTAATTAATACAAAACCGTTTTTTTCCAAGAACTTTGACAGCCTTTATCTAAAAAGTTAGAACTTTTAGGACATCGTACAGGGTGTTCACAGATAAATGGTCAACTTTTTAATTTGATGTTTGAGAAAAAAATGTTTGAAATAAAAGTTTAATGGTTCAAAATGAATCTTGTCAAAACAAGGTTTCCACATATACAGGGTGTTTCAAAACTTTCTGGGCATAGTCCAACTTTCTTATTTCTAATCGCAACCCTATTTTTTTATTTGATTTTTGGATTCTTTGGAAAATCCTAAACGTTTTCCATATAGCATACCCCATACCCAAACTCAACCAATAAGAAGATATTAACATCAGAAATTTTCTATTTTTTCGAGCATGTTTTGAAATGTATTGTATTATTTGGAAACCTTGAAAACGAGCGGTGATTGTTAATAGATGTCAACTTCTCAAAAAAGATTTGAACAACTTACAGGGTGAACCAAATTTATCCGACAATATTTAAAATTTAGATTCTACTAATTAAAATGAACAATCTTTATTCTATGGACATTCATTCTAAATGATGACGAAATAGCCCCTCGAACCATGACAGAATCCACTCAAACAATAGGAGTTATATTCATTTTCTAAAAAGAAACTACCTACATAAATATTTCAAATGTTTTCATAGACTAAAAATTGTTCATTTTTATTACTTAGTAGAATCCGAGGTAGATTCTTAATTTGAAATATTGTATGATAAAACTGGGTCATCCTGTATGTCTAAAGAGAATATTTCAACTTTTCTCTCTTCGCAATATAACATGTTCAAATCGTTCTTGACAAGTTGACATCTATCAGCAACTAGGTACTTCGTTTCCAAGGTTTCGAAATAATACCATACATTTTAGAACAATTAGAACATGCTCGAAAAAATAGCAAATTTCTGACGTTATATCTTCTTAATGGTTGAATTTGGGTATAGGGTATGCTATAGGAAAAATTTTCAAAATTTTCCAAAGAATGCAAAAATCAAACAAAAAAATAGGGTTGTAGTTTGAAATAAGAAAGTTGGACCACGCCCAGAAGTTCTGGAACACCCTGTATATGTTAAAACCTTTCACAAAATTCATTTGAACCATTAATCTTTCATTGAAACATTTTTTTCCATCATCATTTTTTTATAATATTGTGTGCGAATTCAAATGCTTTTCACTGTACATTTTGGCATTTAGGGAGCAAAATAGTAATTCACATTACTAAGCCGGTAAATGACTTTTTAATTCACGAGTCAAGATGTTAATGGAATTTCGGCAGTGTATCGTACAATGTTTTATCTCATTCTGTGAACATTTTTTTTTTCAATCAATTTCATCGAAAAAGTGCTTTCTCATTGTCAAAGCACACATTGAGGGTGGTGGTGGCAGTTCGTCTCACATTCATACCATGAGATGGCGCCAGCCAGTCACTGATGATGTAAAGTGTCATTTATCGGACTGGTTTTGGCTCCGGTAAATGATAGTTCACAGTTCAGTATGAAATAAAAAATATTACCCAATAAGTTAAGGAATCTGCCTGTCATATATTTTGCAACACATCTAAACTTTTTTGCAAATATAGCACCTTTTAATCAAGCTAAAAAGTGAACAAACAAATTACATCCCTATTATATTCTGCTTTTAAAAAAAAGTACACTGTATGTGCCTACTTTGTATTGCAGGTTTTCTATCAACGACTTATAAGTTGATATTTTCAAGTTGGTGAATAAATAATTATGTAATGAATGGATATTATTATTGCTATAATTCAAGTTGACAAGGCGTCAAAATATGTCTATTCATTCAGTAATAAGATTTCGAAATTGTGAAACAACACTGCGGTTTCGAAAATGTAGGAAAGTAGGTATAAGCGATCGCAACTCCAAACTTGATGCAAATAAAATATTCCTCACTCCAATTTAAAACGTATACACTACCTATTTGATGTAGAGACTTTATTATTATTAGGTACTTTACGTCCACTGTTTCCAAAAATGTAACAGCACAGCGCAATTTTTGTGTGAGTCAGTTCAGTACAAAAACCTGAACCAGATGTTTGAAATGTTTATCGCTGGTTTATGTACTTTCCCCATGCATTACATCCAGAAACTATTCTATGTAGAATTCTAGGATGTTTGCCAAACTGTTCGGATAACATTGTATTATCAGAATTCACGAGAATCTTGTCGCCAATATTTTGAAGTTGTAGAAAATAGTCGAAATATTTAACGATCATCAATGTTGATGATTGATTTGTCAACCCATGTTCTCTGTCTAGTTTCTAAAATTATTTTAATCATTTTCATCTCCTCATGAAAGTGTGCGTGCCTCGGTGTGTGCTATGTAGAAAAAAGATAACGATTTTCTCAACAATAATCAGTTGATTTTATCCATAGGTTTTTTTATTTAATTAATAATAAACTCAGTTGTTCAATTAATTGATTCCTGTGAAAACCATAAAAAAATGCTTTAGTAAGGAAACTGGTAATTTGAATTGAACTATAGTATTAGAAACTCCAGAATATGATTTGACAGCAAATTAGAGCTTTGTGTGGTGCTACCGGAAATGTATGATTGATTGATCATATTGTCATATTGATAAAATAGTAAAACGTCAATTTATCTTTTATGGAATTAGGTCGTGAATTCGATACAATGGTTAGAACTCTTGTTAGAACCGTTTTTCGATTGGACGAGCATTGACGGTCTGTCTTTTGAACGCATCAATCTTGTCTGTATGATTGAAATCTTTCAATAGGCGTTTTTTGATGATAGACTTGCAAAGGTGAGTGATAATTCTTGAAGACCTACTTGCCATGTAAAAAAAATCGAGAAACGTCAACACACAAAACCTTTCTAGTTCACACGATCACCTAAACACGGTACCAATGTAAGCTTCTCGAAATTCGTTTCTTTTGCACAGTGACATCATCTGCGTTTCAGTTTCTGTGGTTACCACAAAAAATGCAGACCGTAAAGCTTTTCATGGTTCTAATAATAAATAAGCGAACGAATCAACGATTAGCGACAGCTCATATCATCCTTTGATGTCGGATGGCCAAATTTTCTTGACGTATTATATTCGCATTTATACAGGGTGTTTAAAAACTATTGGGCAAAAATGACAGGATTGATTCCTGAGGTCATTCTAAGAAAAAAAGTTCCAATAAACATAGGTACGAAAACTCATCGTTTCTATGATACAGGGTGACAATTTTTTTTTAAATAATTTTTTTTCAATAATTCAGTTAAATTTTGACCGATTTGTTTGGCATTTGGCAGAGTTGTTGTAAGTAATAAGAGGCTAATTTTAGGGTCAAAAAAATAGATAAAAAATATTGTGTCCAGTGGCGTTGAAGGGAAAAACAACGATGCGTTTTTGGACCTATGTTTATTGGAACTTTCTTTTTTAGAATGACCTCAGGAATCACCCTTTTCATTTTGGCCCAATGATTTTGAACATCCTGTATAGTGCTTTTTTAGTCTCTTGAGAAGTATCGTTTTTGTTGCTGAACGTAGCTTTCTAGGGTTGCTTTAGTGTCTTAATGGGTATTATTTGGTTTTGTGCTCAAATCGTGATATACAGGGTGTTTCGTAATTGAATATTTATGTGGGTGATTTTTGGGTCCATTTTAAGACGAAAACGTCATTTATAATATATGAACATATTAAGTCCTAAACGTCTTATACGTCTTACCTTTTGAGATGCAGGGAAAAGTTTTCAAAAATAAATCATTTATTACCAATATCTACAATACCACCAATAGTTTAATGAAATTTGTCATACACGAACTATGATTCAAGAGGCATTTTTTAATGTATGTCAAATTACGTACAAATTGACCTACCTGTTTTATTGTTATGATCATGCAGAGAAACGGTTTTTATTTTTTTGAAAAAAATCGAGTGATCAACTTTGGTTAGAAATGATGGGGGATTTCAAAAATAATTTTTATTTCAGGAAAAATCAGTGGCGTACCATCAATGTCTGCCAAAATAGGCAGGTCAAATTACGTACGAATGCCACTGTGCTTTAATGTGACTTGAGGCATATGAGCGCCGTGTCTGGCCCGCGGATTCCGGATAAAGCGCAATGGAAGGCCTTTTTTCTAGCACTGTTTTCAGCAGAATTTACTCATAACGTGTGATATCTCACCCATGGACTACTTTCTGTGGGGATAAGAGAAGTCGCTAGTCTATTCTGCTAAATTGACGGCGTTGGATCAACTGGAAGCTAACATTCGCTCCGTTATAGGCTATGTTGTTGGAAAAAGTGTTAGAAAATTGACCTCACAGATTGCGCTTTAGACGAACCAACCGGCGCCGCCCATATGCCCCAAATCACATTCAAGCACAAATGGCATAAAATTATCTTTACAATAAAGCCAAAACCATGGACGTTAACATAACTTTCTTGGGTTTTATTTAATTTTTAAGTTCTGTACCCCTAAAAAAAACACCCATTACATGTATAACAAATTTCATTAACATATCTGAAGTGGTTTTGTAGATATTAATAATAAATGATTTATTTTTGAAAACTTTATCACCCTGTATCACAAAGGTAAGATGTTAATATGAAGTTTTTGTCTCAAAATGGACCCAAAAATCACCTTCAAAAATACTGACATTCAATTAGGAAACACCCTGTATAGTGACATATTAAGCCCTATAAACGGAAAGGTAGATTGAAGAAACCACGGAAGACAAATCCCGAATAATAAAAATGAAACAAACCGCATAATATGCCATAGTCTCGGCCATATAGTACAACATGCAAAATCCGCTATTCGGCAATATTCCAAGAGCCAGTGACATTTTTCAGTAATGATTCAGTCAAGGCCTATTTTTTGAGAGATAATATCTACAGTAGTAGTAGTACGGACACTAATCGAGTGTCATCCGAGAGGGTTCGCCCCGATCGCGGTTCCACGGGGGTGGCGGAAATTTTGACCAGCGGTTCTTTAATAGCCCACAATCATCCAGAAAAATTGGCGGATCGATTGGCCAGTTTCTTGAGGGTGGCGGATCAACCCCAACATGTCACGGAAATATTGAACTTCTCAAAATATGATTCAGTCAATGCTGAATTTTTCACCAGTTGTTCTTTGGTAGCCTACAGTCATCCAGAAAAATTGACGGGTCAATCGATCCGCCAATATTTCTGGATGATTGTGGACTACCTAAATGATCAAAAGATGCATTTTTTTACATGTTGGGGGCGCTCCACCACCTCCTTGGAACCGCGATCAGGGCGAACCCTCTCGGATGACACTCGATCAGGGTCCGTTCAACATTCTCTCAAAAAATAGCCCTTAACTAAATTATCACTGAAAAAGGTCACTGGCTCTCCTACTACAACGCAGATGACGCAGAAATACCATGTTTGAGTGTATCGTGGTTCACATGTTATTGTTCGAAATTTTTTGGAGCCTCGACTACAGCATAAATGCGTTCCAATAATCTCAATACGTGTTTTGCCAACTAATTAAATGAGATCAACTGATCAAAAGCAAGGCGATGTTCTCGACATTTGAATTCACGTTTGAAATAGTGAATGTAGAGTGAAACTCGACAGAAAAACCGTGCGCAAAAACGTGATATCATTGTTATTATTTGGTCAGATATAAAAAATAATTATAACATCTATTTAATCTTTGTCAGGAAATGTTTATATGTAGTGGCACCGCAAGCGTTTCCGTGATTGCGAGTTCTGAGATGACTAGAGATTTATACAGGGCGTTTCAAAACTAAGTACGAATATTTAAAAAGCATCTTGAAAACGAAGCTGGTTACAAGAAAAAACTAGAAGACAAAAAAACAATATCTTTGATTGGTTGATCTAAAAAAATCATAGAATTTTCAAAAAAGCAGGTTCGAACCATAATTTTACCCATAAATTCCAACTGAATGACCCTCTGGGACGCCACTGGAATAAATAATGGTATTTTGAAGTTTTGATGACTCAAAAAAATTACCCCAAATAATCGTGCCAAATGTTGTCGAAATCAGCCAAATGGTTTTTGAGTAATTCATAAAAAACTGTTTTTTTTTCTAAAAACTTTGACACCCAGTATCCCACTTTGAACCCCCATAATCACCCAAAAGTACGTCCCTGGAACTGATTTGGTATAATGTTCAAAAACTGTTTGACGAGACCTAACAAACAAACAAAAAATATGAAAATTGGTTAATAAACAAAAATGTTACAGGGGTGGGACACTTCAGAGTGGACACCCTGTATGCAAAAATAATGTTATAATCATTTTTTTTTTACTCAAAACAAAAATACAGGGTTGAGCAAAAAAGTAATGACTATTTGAAACAGTTAAAAAACTTGTCGATGGCGTCACATACAAGATGGAGTCATATTATTATCAAATTTGTATTTCCTATGTCAAAAATACCCTCCCGACTTTTGTCAAATTAGAATTATTATAGGATTTATTTGAATGAGAAAAATAGAGATTGAACTTTGACTATCTCGAAAACAAAGTGTTTTCGCAAACATGTTTATATAGCAAACTAATATTTTTTTTCAGTGTAGAAAATAGGTACAGTTCATTTTTTATATAAAGTTACAGTGACAGATCAAAATTGGAGGTTGAAGGTTTGCAAAAAAAAATTAAATGATATAAAGTGCTCGCTAATTGAAATGAAAAGGTAAAATATTTGATAATGGACTTAATTTTCTTGATCAAATAAGGAATTTGATCATCAATTCCAAAATTATCATCACTCTCTATTCTCGAAGGTTTTTTTTTTGTCAAATCAAATACATTTTGAACAAAGCAAAATAAAACGAATCGCAATTCAATTTATGACGATCGTGATAAAACATGTTTGTCAACCTTTAACCTACAATTCACTGTAACTTTAAATAAAAAATGAACTTCACTGTTCGAATATTTCAACCTAATTTCGGGACACCTTGTAGAATTTACTTACTATACGCGTACTCAGGAACTCACACCACACCTCATTCTCATTGTCATCCTCGTTAGGTATTATCATTTTATAATAAGACTAATAATGTCAAATATCTGTCGCTATACTTGTGGTGTTTAATGTTACAATAATTCTTCACAACATTTGCAGAAAGCAGAAACTGCAGAAAGTTGGAAAAGTTTCTGTACGCAAAAGTAGATTTGGAATCTCTTAATGAAAGAAGTACACTTCATGCTATCTCCGAATATTTCTTTTTGGTTATGGTATTGCAATAATGTTATATTTTCACATACGTACAAATGATTAAAATATTCACTGTACCTATTAGTACAAAATATCACATTGTTTTGCGATAATATTTTGATGGCTATTTTATCGTTTGTGTATTGAATTGTTCAATTGAATTTGCATTGATTGGTGGACAGAATCTTATGAGCAAAATCTACGTCATTTATTACTATACATTACTCGATCATTGACGTCACCTCGGTTCATAAATAATGAGTGAAGGTAACGTCGTTGTTTAAACCGCCTTATGAACAGTTACAGTAACAGACAAGTAAGTACCTACGGAAAGAATGTTTATAAATACATTTTTTTTTATCTTATTGTTCAAGTGCATCCAAATATGTGGATCAAAACATTACGTAGGTACCTACATATTTTGTTATCATTCACTCCTATACACCTAGCAGAACGAAATAATTGTTTCGCTGCTGATAAAACTAATCATTTATCCTGATAAAAATTCAAATTATGATGTTCATGAGCGATCCCATTTTCACAAAAACAAAAACATGACGCCATACATGCACGGGCCTATTCAAGTTATTGCCAAGATGTTTTTTGAAGTATCTGTGCATTGCACAAACAAACTTTAATTTATGAGGTTTTCCCTAAGCAATGATGAATTGAAATTACAGCTAAATACGTATCACGTCAGTGTTGATTGAATCAGCAATTCGTTGCTTTATTCTGGCTAGATAGATTTGGGATAAGAATAAATGAATAGTTCACACAAAACCGGTCCTCTTGTCCTCTATTTGAAGATACAGGGCACAGAAAATAGAACCAAATATTTCACTCAATGATTCAACTAGATATAGCCCGACATCTCTTTGTGTGTCACATGTTTATACATTGAGGGGAGAGAGGGATTCTTGCGAGAATTCTTGCGAGTTTGCCAAACTGCAAATTTAATAAGTAGCTACCTTGTATCCAAAGTATTTTAATTCCAATTAAAAATACTCTATACTCTATGAGTGCATCTCCGGTAGTTACCAATTATTTAATATGTACATTTTTAGATCACTAGTGATAATAAAACATTTTCAATGAGAATCATATTTTTTCATGAACCTTGGTTACTTATGTAGAAACGATGCAACGAAATACATCTGGCAACACGACACAAATGCCTATTTGAGATCGACCAATCACAGCTGATGGTCATTCTAACCAATCATAGCATGTAGCTTCCTTGGAACACTGTTGTCGGCTTGTTCAAAATTCAATATTTTTGAAGGCCGAACAGCTGATTTATGTGAACAAAACTTATCAATATTCAGTAAATTATAACTGTCCTATAACACCAACGATATTGAAACAAATAAAAAATTAAAACATATCCTCGTTGATACACTGTGATAACAAATAAGTACCCCCAAAAACTTTGCTTATTAAATCAATTAACTCGATTTTCAAAAGAATCAATCTATTTTAACAAAACGTAAATACAGAATAACTGCCAGTTTCTTTTCACCAATCGATGCGTAATTGCGCGGAACCCAGTCGAATCCCCACTCTAATTTCAGCATTATTCCTGGTTTTGCGTGCGCTGGAGGTTCAGGGTCGTACTGACCGTTTAATTTTTTGCTGTTGCTGACAACTGGTTAATCCCTTTCGATAAAAAGTGGAAATTCCGAGTGATTTTTATTTGCAACAAGGCAACGTTGAACGAATTCAACGGATGAGATGTAAATAATAACATGTTTATTATAGTGACAAACAATTTGCCCGGAATCTAGGGTTTACGCTAGTTCTAGTGGGTTCTATGTTCTAAGATTTCACCAACCTAGGTAGCAGTTATGTAAAGCCGTCATTCATTCATCAAATCAATAACGTGAATTTCATTATATTTCATATTTTTTATTTCTTGAGTCATGTCTATCAAAATGAGATGCAATCTATGATAATGATATAACTGTTAGTCATGGTATCAGCCATGGAAAACCCGACATTTCGGAACCCTTTGCATAATTCAAACTTGCCATTGCCATTGCCATTCAGCTCTCGCAGTCGACAACAAAGTATAAAATTTAGTGGATATCGAATAACATGACGATTTTGTGACGATATACAAAAACAATAACTGTCGATAGATGTAAGACAAGATGTATGAATGTGTGATAGTAAATCAACAATATTAATGAATAATCGAAAACGTTACTTTATACTGTTATAGATATGTCTCGAAATGAACGAATATTATATTTTAGACAATAGAAATGATATGCACTTGAATTCTGTACTGTGTGGGAAGTGACAAGGACGTAACGTTTCATTATTGAATCTTTTGTGTATATCCTGTCAATTATACAGTTTTATTTGTCAAGCGGGGAATCACATTACAGCTTTATTTTATTTTTTCAGATAAAATAAGAAAGTGCGATGCATTGGTGGTGGCTTCTCTTGACAAGTTTGCCTGTGCTGTCACTGGCAAGTAGTGACGATAGTCGATGTTTAACTGATTTACCTGGTGAGTAATAATTTGTAAATCAAACTAGAAGTTGGTGATAGTAATTTCGAGAGTAATTTCAAAAGATTGATTTATTATGTGTTATTATTAAGTTTGTATTTTTGTGTCTAATCAACTAATCAAATTTTTACAATATCCAGAATATTTTCTACATAGATGGTTTGGATGCTAAGGAGCTAAGGATATCGGACATCCTATGTTAAGACTTGAAATTCCAAATCTCACTGTTGCAAAAAATGATGTATACAGGGTGTTTATTAATTGAATGCCGATACTTGAGGATGATAATCCTTGGATGATTTTGAGACAAAAAGTTCATATGGACATAGGTCCGCAAAAGCATAGATTTTAAGATACAGGGTGTTGAAATTTAAAAAAAAAAAATCTTTTTCTTATTATCACTTTGATACTATTCCAGATATCTTTTTGAAATTTGGTTCACGTCTTCTATGCATCAAAATGCATGGGAATGTTAAAGAGGGCGCCACTGATTTAAAAATATTGGATGACACAACAGGGTGTCAATGCAACTAAGTAGATTTTATTTTTTTAAGCGAAAACCTTGCGCCGGACGGAAAAAAATCAAGAGAACAAATTGGCTCAGAAATAAATAGAGATTTTAAAAATCATTTTTATTTTGGAAGGAAGCAGTGGCGTTTTTTCTCCAAAAATATTGAATACAAAGCCCGTACGGACGCCACTGGTGAAAATAATGAAATTGTTTGTACATCACAAAATGCATATTGAAGCCTAGAAGACGTGTACCAAATTTCATAAGGATATCTGGAATAGTATCAAAGTAATTATAAAAAAATCATTTATTTTTTAATATTTCAAAACCCTGTATCTTGAAAATTGAGTATCGGCATTCAATTAATAAACACCCTGTATATACATCGGGTTACAACGTTTTACGTCTTCCGATTCCTAACCCAAACATTTTATTTTATCTAAGGTGTAGGTGTCGAGGTGTATGATTCCAAAAGGTTTTGATGGTGTTTGTGATACATTCATCTGTATCGTTACGGGGTGTCTTTCGTATTTGCTACGTTGGCAAATTTCACATCCATTTATAAATGACTGAACTGCATTTTTTAAATTCGGCCAATAATATTTGCTTTTCATTCGTTCGAGGGTTTCATCTATTCCACGATGATTCGTCTTGGATTCGTGATAATTTTGAATAATTTCTGGTATATCTCTTTTGTCGTCACATAAATTAATTTAGTTAAACATCGTTTTAATTTTATTGAAGGCCACTTGAAGATTTTTCGGATAGATTCACAAAATGGTTCATATATTTCTGGGTTTTCGGTATAAATATGATATTGTTTATCCGGGATAATAAGCTCTTTGGCGAAATTGATTATATCCTGTTCAAAATTGTCTCTAGAGAGAGTTGAATGGTGTGTCGTCTTTTTTTTTCAAATAATATTATCGTCTTGGGTTTCATTGGTGAGTGTAAAACAGATGTTATGATCAGTTGATTCGCACCGTAGTTTACTGGTAAGTCTGCAATTGGCACGCCTACAATTGGGTTTTCGTTCGCTTGCGTTTGTATGAATCGTCATGTTGTCTTCATGTCATCAGCTGGGTGACTTGCTAAATCTCTATCAGGTTCTGTGATGTCAATCTGAGGTACGGTGGACAGTTTTGATCTAGATTTGTTTGATTTTCTAGTTCTTCACTGAAGTCATTGATGGATTGGACCAGTGGCTGATTCGGTTCGTCAGGTATTGTTTCTTTAGTATGTAGTTCTATTCTTGAGAGTGCATCTGCGTTGGTGTTTGATTTTCCTTTCTTGTATATGATGTTGTAGTCGAATTCTTCCAATTTCATTTTCCATCTTGTAAGCTTGGAACTCGGATCTTTGAGAGCCACTGCAGAGGTTTGTGGTCTGTGATGAGGTTAATTTTTCTTCCAAAAATGTATGGGCGGAAATATTTTGTGGCCCATACCATAGCCAATAATTCTTTTTCGGTGGTCGAATAGTTCTTTTCCGAATCATTCAGTGTCCTGGAGTCCTGGATGCGTAGGCCACGGGAAGGTCTTGTCCAATAACTCCTTGAGATAACACGGCTCCTATTGCGACATTACTTGCATCGGTAGTAAGATTAAATGGTTTTGAAAAATCTGGGTATTTCAGTATTGGATCGTTTATCAACAGATTTTTGCAATTTTCAAAACATTTACGGAATTTTTCATCGTGTTCAATCTTTACTCCCTTTTTTAGACATTTAGTCATGGGTTTCGTGAGTTTTGCGAAGTCCTTTATGAAGCGGCGGTAATATCCTAAGAGTCCAAGAAATCCTTTTAATTGTTTGGTGGTATTGGGAATTGGAAAGCGTTTAATGGCATCAATTTTGTCGGGGTTTGGCTTAACTCCGTCTGCTGTCGCCACATGACCAAGATAAGCCACTTCTTTTCGTAAACATTCAGATTTATCCAATTGGATTTTAAAATTCGATTCTCGTAGACGTTCAAAAACTTCTTTTAATCGTTTTAGGTGCTCTTGGAGTGAGGTCGAAAAAATGATTGTATCGTCAAGATACACTAAACATTTTTTGTTCTGGATCCCTCGAAGTATGTTGTCCATAATCCTTTGGAAGGTCGCTGGCGCGTTCTTTAATCCAAACGGCATCCACAGGAATTCGTAGTGTCCATTCTCAGTGTTAAAGGCGGTCTTTTCGATGTCATCTTCATGCATTTGGATTTGGTGAAAACCGCTGGCCAGGTCCAAGGTCGTAAAATACTGACACCTGCCAAGTTTGTCCAGAAGGTCCGTTATATTCGGTAGAGGGTATCTGTCGTCTAGGCTTTTGCTGTTCAATCCTCTGGAATCGATAACTACCCTCCACTTTTTTTGACCGGATGCATCTTCTTTTTTCGGGACAACCCATATGGGGGAACTCCATGGTGAACTGCTAGGTCTGATAATTTTTTGGTCCAACATATTTTTGACTTGTCTTTCAACTTCCGGTTTGTGCACAAAAGGATAAGGGTACGACTTGGAGTATATGGGCACTTCGTCACTGAAATGCCACAATCTTGTATTTTTCTTCATTGTTAAGGTGATCAGTTCGAAATTTTGAAAAATTCAATGTGTTAACAGATTTTTCATTCTTATTTCCATCAAAATAATTCAGGTCAATTTCTTCGCTATTTCCAATGTGAAATTTTTCAACTTCAATTATATGGGAAAAATCCAAGGTAACTGGTTCGCAAGTATTATTCAGGATTGTTGTCAAAGCAAAACCCTGGGCAAAACCATTATTTACTCAGAACATAGAACCCACTAGAACTAGCGTACACCCTAGATTCCGGGCAAATTGTTTGTCACTATAATGAACATGTTATTTACATCTCGTCCGTTGAATTCGTTCGACGTTCGTTCAACGTTGCCTTGTTGCAAATAAAAAGCACTCAGAATTTAAACTTTTTATCAAAAGGGATTAACCAGTGTATTAACGAGGATATGTTTTGATTTTTTATTTGTTTCAATATCGTTGGTGTTATAGGACAGTTATAATTTGCTGATTGTTGATAAGTTTTGTTCACATAAATCAGCTGTTCGGTCTTCAAAAATATTGAATTTTGAACAAGCCGACAACAGTGTTCCAAGGGAGCTACAGGCTATGATTGGTTAAAATGACTATCAGCTGTGATTGGTTGATCTCGAATAGGTAATTGTGTCATGTTGCCAGATGTATTTCGTTGCATCGTGTCTACATAAGTAACTAAGGTTCATGGAAAAATATGGCTCTCATTGGAAATGTTTTATTATCATCAGTGATCTAAAAATGTACATATTATATAATTGGTAACTACCGGAAATGCACTCATAGAGTATAGAGTATTTTTAATTAGAATAAAAACACCTTGAATACAAGGTACAGTCCGTTTTTTTTATAAAATCCCTGACATTTGGCAATTTTGGTATTGAAGTATTGGCACTACTGCTACTGATAACGTATCAGAAAAATGAAATAATCTGCAACGATATTAAAATTTATAAACAACAATTTTATTCAGCGATTTCCAACAATTTTAGGAATGAACTTTTATTATTTATTCATTGTTTTATTATTTGACATATAGTCAAAGTGAACTTCGGTAAATTATTACCTAGTCTACTTTTCCCATTTTGAATTGCGAGTAGTCTATATGACATTGCCAACCTCTAACCTCCAATTTTAGCACATGTCAGGGATTTTAAATAAAAAAAGGACTTTAGCTACTTATTAAATTTGCAATTTGGCAAACTCGCAAGAATTCTCGCAAGAATTCCTCTCTCCCCTCAATGTATAAACATGTGAAACACAAAGAGACGTCGGGCCTAGCGTCGGGCTATATCTAGTTGTTGGAAAATCATTGATTATTTGCAACAGAAAGGCATTCAGGGAGTTCACAATTATGCATTTTCTGATGAAGTATCAAGATTTCTCCATTTTTAACACAAGTCCTTACTTTAACAATTTGTTCCATACGTGGGGCTATTGTTACACAATTTATTTCAGGCGATGTTCTGTGAAATTGTAACTTGATACTAGTGTGAGGTGTTATTAAGAGTCCTTTGTCGAAGTCTAGACTGGCTTGAAGTAATTTAAGATTATCAAGTCCGAGAAGTCCATCAAATAAATTGTGGAACTTGAATAAATAGAATTTAAGGTTTTTATGTCTGGGAAGATTAAACATTTTTGGTGATGGTATCAGCGTGCTATATTGATGCGATCATTTTTGAAAAACTGTTGGGACTATGAATGGATCATTATAAATTCTGTCGGAAAATAGTTTCATTGCTAAATTTGAGTCGATAAATGATCTCGTAGAACCTGAGTCGATCAAGATTTTCAATTTAGTTTCAGGGAAGACACAATTCACTCGAATTAGACATATTAAAAGAACTGATGGGTGATTCTAGGTTTTGCGATTGTTCGGAGACTTCAAGGAAAAAATTCCATTGTCGTTGGGTTCGTCAAGGTTTGGTTCGTTGACTGGATCGTATAACTGGGGTTCAACGTCGGGTTCACAATAGTCATCATGTGGGTATGAAGCACAGGGTTGACTTTGATACTGATTATCATATTGATTTTGATCAAAATACTCGTATTTTCCGAGATCCAGGTAAGGAGAGTTTTGCGTTTCGGTGTTGTATAACTCTTCAAAGGTATACTTGGGTGGTCTTGGCTGCTGGTTTTGTTGAAATTGTTGATTTGGGTTGAAATTTCGGTTTTGATTAGGTTGAACATAACTTCTGTTGTGGGGAGGTTTGAAACGAGAACTTTCGATTCCTGACATAGGTGTTGGGGTGCTGAGTTGTCTCTGTGGGTTTGGTCTAAAAACGTTTGTATTGTTTGGTCTTTGGGAATGTGATCGTCCAAAAACTTGTGAGTTAGTAAAAAATCTGTTTGGTTGACTGTTGAGCTGGGATCGAGGCATGTGAACAGGTCCAGTTGGGAAGTTTTGTCTTATAGAACAGTTTTGGGTTAACTGGGGAGAAAAAGAGTTTTGTGAGTTACCGTGGAAATTTTGGTTTTGTTGGGGTCTATATGATTGTCCTGGTTGTCCCAGAGATTTTGGTTGATTTTGGAAATAGTGCGTATTATGCTCTTGGGTTACAAATTGAAGGGATATTGCGAGATTAGCAGCTCATGCAGCGAATTGTGGTACCTTGTGGTTCTTTTAGTCCAGACAAAAATGTTTTCAGTGCAAGGTCATTGTACAGATTTCTCTTAAGTTGCTTCGCTTCATTATTGTTCTCATGAGCATCTACATACGAGCACAAGAGATTCAAAGTATGTAGAATACGGTCGTAAAATACATTGGGACTTTCATTTTGGAATTGTTTCATCATGACCAAGTCTCGATTAAGACATGCTTCGTCTTCGTAATAGGGGTATTTTTCACTTCTTCAAAGGTATTGGCATTTTGAATATTAATGACCGATTTGGCTTGACCAGTAAGTTTACCAACAAGTGAATTCAGCCAAAGAATATCGGAGTAGAATATTCTTTGATTCAGCACATAAACATTTTTAAAATTTTGTTGATTTTGTCTATCAATAATTGACAAGTTGATAAGTACCTGTTTAATTCGTTTGGGTTCCCATCGTATTGCGGGACACAATTTGAATACTCGGGCTTAAATTGTTGCGCCATGTTTTCAAAAGTCGAATTATCAATATCTACTTGTGGAGTATTTGATTTTTTTAAATCTAATGCTTCTACTACAACGTTAGAAACTGAGTCAGTTGAAGGAATTTCAAGTTTGATGTTTTCAAATAAATTCGTGAGGTCATCAACAGACATAGGTCAATAATCAAAACACTTACATTAGCACTTGAAGTCATTGGCTCATCATAGTATAAGGGCGAAGCTTTGGTTTGGCAATTGAAGTCCTCTCCAAATCCTTGTCCTTGCGAAGATAGGCGATAATGTCCTATCCACCGATGTTCAGAGGGTTGAAGGTGTTCACAGCTCTTCGATAGATTGGGAATTTTCGATTTTCAGAAAAGTCCACTCTGTCACACTTCCGTACCGACGTCACAACTGTAGGCTCTTTCGGTCAATTCGTTGAAACGAAAAAATTGATACACGATTGTATCAATTTCCGAAAATCCATACGACTGCGCCAATTAAGTAACACGTTTCTCGACGTTTGTTTTTAAAACAATTTTATTCACTTCTGAATTACAATTAATTGAGAATAGCATAAAAGCTCTACAACTTCTACCAACTGACTGACTAATTAAAGCGAGAAAAGCATAAGCATGAATTATAAAGTGGAATTGGATAGGTATATGCTCGGTCAGCATAATCCTGGCTTGGACGGCGGATAACTCATGGCTTAATCGAGGGAAGAGTGTTCTGCGATTCTGCCCTCGATTAAGCCATGGACCCTTTCATGATCTTGCTTATCTCTCCATCTCCGATCTTCCAGTTTTTGCGTTTTTTGTTTGCACTTCCAATCTGTCTTTTTTGTTGTTGTTTTCTCCAGCTCGCATCTATTTTAAATTATCCATGACCATGAACGCCATTCAATGTCACAATATCCACTGATTTCTACTAGATTCTAGAGTCAACGGAATTATGAGCTGCCGAAATTGATGCCTTGTTGCATGCACAGTCTTGTCGGTCTATAGCGTCAAACTATAACAAGATTTTTTTTTTCGCAAATCTTACCAAAAAAGTTTTCCATACAGTGCGAAAGTAAGCAGACACTGCATATTTTTTATTGAAAACTATTTTTTAAATCGATTAAAAACATTCCGACTTCAAAATTCGTCATAACTATCGATAATAATTATGAGGCAATGATCTCAACCTCGACTACGCGTATTTTCTCAACTCCCACGCCGGATTCATGACTCATTGAATATCTAGAATATTATGTATTTATTAACATCACGATTAAAAAACATAAATATTTCATTCGCCCACGTTACATCTAAATTAGTCAGGACCTCGACCCTGTTCCCATACTTGAACTTGAGTCTAATGATTCATATTCCGAATAATATTCAATTTTTTTCTAGAGAAAAAGGATCAAACACTTTCTTTCATACCAGTCAAAATTCGCTATGATGGAAAAATTTAATCAATACTTTTTGTTGAAAACTACACTGCCGAGCATAAAATCCGGGTCACCTTATAATTTGCAATTTTTTTTGAAATTTGAAGTTTTCGCGGGTTGGTTTGGGGCCAGGGTTCAAAGGATATATAACAAAGATATATATATACACGTACTCTTTATCGACTTCAAGCAGGCATACGACTCTATTTCTCGAGATAAGCTATACGAAGCGTTACATAAACTAGCGATACCCAGAAAACTAACTAGACTCATCAAAACAACCCTCGACCATGTATTTATAAGAGTCTTGGTAGAGGGTAGCCTTTCAGAAGGGTTTGTGGGAAGGAGAGGATTAAAACAGGGAGACCCCCTTTCTACAGTTCTCTTCAATCTTGTACTGGAAACTATTATCAGGGAAGCAGGAGTATTGTCCAAAGGTCTGATATACCATAACAGGCATCAGATAATTGCATATGCCGACGACATAGCTCTGTTATCAAGATCACGTGAAGAACTAGAACGTGCTTTCAACAAACTCGAAAGGGAGGCAAGCAAATACGGACTACTAGTGAACAACGAGAAAACTAAATATATGTTTATGGGCCAAGGCGGAAATGAGCCAACGGACAGTGCCCCCTTCATAACAAGAAGTGGTATGTACAGTTTTGAAAGTGTCAACGTTTTTAATTACCTAGGAGTGTTGCTGACTAGCGAGTGCGATGAAACACCAGAAATCGACAGACGTCTGACTAGAGGCAGCCAAGCAGCCGGGGCGCTACAAAGCTTGCTAAAATCAAAAGAAATATAAGAGGTGCAAAACTAAGACTCTATAGCACAGTGATCAGACCAACAATTCTATACGGGTGTGAATCTTGGGTTCTTACGAAGAAAAATGAAATGAGGTTAAAAGTATGGGAGAGAAAAATTCTGCGTAGAATATCCGGGGGCCAGAAATTAGAAAACGGGTTGTGGCGACGAAGAACCAACAAGGAGCTGAAGGAAATTTTTACAAAGCCGGACATAGTTCAGCACGTGAAAGCCCAACGAGTCAGATGGCTGGGCCATGTTACCCGTATGGAAAAGGGCAGAATAACAAAGAGAGCGCTCATGGAAGGAGTGGGAGCAAAAAGGAGGAGGGTAAGACCCAGAAAAAGATGGCTAGATGCGGTCAAATCCGACCTCAGGAAAGTAGGAGTGGAGATGTGGAGGGAAGTCGCTACGGACAAAGACGGATGGGGACATATAGTGCGGAGGGTAGAAGAATACGAAGAAGAATAATTGAGTGACGATACGTGATGACTCCCTTATATGTCTTGGATTGTAATGTAAAATATGGATTTGTGAAGGCAGGGGCCTAAAAGGCCTACAGTCCTGTAAAATATATATATATATATATATCACGATATATATCAGGATATTCATCATGATATTTTTATGCTGATATACAGGGTACGCCATTAGTGCGTGGACGGGATATTGTCGGTTTATAGAAGCACATTTTTTAAATTCGTTGCCGAGGCATGCTATACAGCCTTAAGGCTACAAACCTAAAATAGTTTCATTCACATCGCGTATACAGGGTGATCCATATCAAAGTTACATTTTTTAAAATGGAACCCTCTGTATATTATTACATTTTTGGGCTCCTCAGTCAATTTTAGATTGACTTAATGTACTACACATGGTATCTCAAATGAATTTGAAAGTAAACTACCCAGAGATAGACACTAACCACCGTAAATCGCCATCAGAAAGCTAATACAAATCTACATTCGATCGCATAAAAAAAGTTAGCTAGTTTTATTTGAAAAAATCAAGTGAGCCTTGATTGAAATTTTCTAAATTGGCATAACGATTTCTCATAAATCAAAAAGAATTGAAGCTAGTACATACGGTCTACATTAGCACATTTCGTGGTTAGCATCACCAAGAAATCCCAATTCCCTAACTCTTAGGATCAATGCGATATTCAATTTTTTTTAAACATCAGCTTTTTTAAAAAATAGCGATTTGCGGGTGAACGGTTCATTTGAGATACCATGTGTTATACATAAACTCAGTGGCGTATCCAGGGGGGGGCAAAGGGGGCAATTGCCCCCCCCAGACATATCTGGTCAGCCCATAAAGTCTTATTTTGTCACGATATTATTCATGTATATCACTAAATACAACATACGAACTGAGAGCGTTTTCGTATTTTGTCGATATTTGTATGTAGTACCCAAACTGCGTCAGATTATTACTGATTATCAGTCTTCATTCCTTTTTTAGATCACGCAATATTACAATTATTGGAAGAGAGATTTGATAAGCACAAAGACATACTTCGCTCATTTAACTGTCTTATTCCAACCCCACACAAAAAATCTCACAATGAACTGTTCGGTCTTGAATACCTTCTAGATTTTTATAAAAATGACTTGGAAAACTCCTCATCAACAATAGTTTCTGCTGAATTCATGCTTTGGCATAGAGAATTTGAAAACTATGCACCAGAAGATTATCCAAGTTCCGCTCTCGATGCCCTCTTAATATGTGACCAGGTCGTATTTCCCAACATATTTCTCCTTTTAAAAATTTTTTGTACTTTACCCGTTAGTACAGCTACACCTGAGAGAAAATTTTCCACGCTTAAGTTGTTGAAGTCCTACTTACGTAATACCATAAGCCAGGACCGACTAAATGGCTTATCTCTTTTGTATGTTTATCCAGAAATCTCGGTTAGTACAGAAGAAGTACTTAACGAGATGCAGTTGAAAGCCAGAAAGCTTGACATTGTTCTTTAGTCTGTCTGAAGTCAGACAGATATATGCTTTAATTTATGTTATCCTGTTTTGTATTACTTGATATTTTATGTTTTTGTTGAATCAAAGATTATTTTTGTTTTTGTTTTGTTAAGCTGAGATGGAGTCCTTTCAGTTATACATTCTTGTTGATTGTACTTATTTTATTTTGATGTTCATTATACTTTAATTAATAAACCCATTTTTCTAAAGTATGTCTATACAATTAATTATTATCCCTACCAAAGTACCTATTTTACACTTTTGAATAGTAAAAAAAAATAATTACGTAAAAATGACCATACATAATAATATAGTAGATATGTTTGTTTGCCCCCCCCCAGAAACAGATCCTGGATACGCCACTGCATAAACTCAATCTAAAATTGAATGAAGAACCCAAATATGTAATAATAAACAGGTTGTTCCATTTAAAAAAATGTAACTTTGATTTGAAACACCCTGTATACACGATGCGAATGAAGTGTAACTATTTTAGGTTTGTAGCCTTAAGGTTTGTCTAGCATGCCTCGGCAACGAATTTCAAAAATGTGCTTCTATAAACCGACAATATCCCCTTCACGCACTATTGGCGCAACCTGTATATCATGGATATTTATAACAAATATAAAATTTGCGAAGCTGTATACAATTTTGGTTCTCCTTAAAAAAAATAGTAATTTCTTCAATGAGATTATACACATGGTGATCGAGGGGGAAATGGAAATATTTTATGGATATGTTTCAAAATCAAAATAAGCAAAATATGCCCGTATGATAAATGGATACTTTGATTAATTGACTAACTGAACTGAGATCAAAATTAAATAATTATTAATAGAACAAATAATCAAATTTAAATTAAATATTCGAAATAAAATATTAAATAGGTGATTGATAAATTTAAAAATATTTAAATAAATAAAAATCGGAACATATTATGTGCTCGCTTATTTGACATCCTAGACGTGATATGTTGAAATATTCCGATTCACTACTGAATCACCTTAACCCCATTCTTTCGAGTCGATTTTCCTGATCATGATAGGCCATTTCAGAAGCTTGTCAACATAACGTCAAAATTGACAGCTTGTACCGTAAACAATACATATCACAAAAAAAAATGTTTTATTGTTATTATAACATCAAGAAAAAAAGGTTATTATAACTTTCTTAAGCTCTGATAATATGGTCTGCAACTTTGCAACTTCACGATTACGGTCTTTAAATTTTTGAAAACATAATTTAAACTTTTATAAGTTTTTAACTACCTATGCATTATAATAACTTGTGGTAGGCACCAAATGGCTAATGATGTCCATGTTAGTTATTTTCGAAACCCCTGAGGGCCTACATCAAAGTCTGAATCATTTTAACTACAAGGTTCTATGTTGTTTACCATCGAAATTTTGTGTTTGTATTAAATCAAAATTTCTTTGGTTCCAGTTGGCTTCCAGCTTCTATCTTCGCGAGATAATCACTCATTTTACAGCTTTTCAGGATAAGAATCTCAACAAAATCATATTGCACACTTTAGCATTTCGGAAAATGTCTCAGAAAGTGAAGGAAAAAAGTGACAATTAGGGCCGGTTTATCAATGGTGGTTCAAACTCAGTTCAACGTTGAGCTGGGTTCAAAGATGCACAGTCCAATGTACTTGAACCGGGTTAAACGTTGAACCATCCTTGAGAAACCGGGCCTTAGAGGTTAATGTTTGTTTACGTTACAATCAGCTGACTTTTAGGTTATGTTCTGAAATGGCCTATTCTTTGACACATAATTCGTTCTTTTGAGCATGTTACGTTGTCACGTGATCATTTGATCCAAACGCGTTTGTCGCGTTCTGATTCGGGAATCAGTTTCGAAAGAAAGCGGCTCTTATAACTGACCATAGCAAATTTTGCTTTTGTATTGTGATCGATTTCATTGAACTAATGAATTTTTTTCAAAACAAAAAAAGTAAAGTTACAATATACAGGGTGTTTATTAATTGAATGCCGATTTTTGAGGGTGATAATCCTTGGATGATTTTAAGACAAAAAGTTCATATGGACATCGGTCCGCAAGAGCATAGATTTTAAGATACAGGGTGTTGAAAATTGAAAAAAAAAATCTTTTTTTTATCATCACTTTGATACTATTCCAGATATCTTTTTGAAATTTGGTACACGTCTTCTATGCATCAAAATCCATGAGAATGTTAGAGAGGGCGCCACTGGTTAAAAAATATTGGATGACACAGCAGGGTGTCAATACTGTCAATGCAATTAAGTAGATTCTATTTTTTTAAGCGAAAACCATGCGCCGGACGGAAAAAAATCAAGAGAACAAATTGGCTCAGAAATAAATACAGATTTTAAAAATGATTTTTGAAGGAAGCAGTGGCGTACAAGTTTTTTCTACAAAAATATTGAGTGCAAAGTCCGTACGGATGCCACTGGTCTGGTGAAAATAATGAAATTGTTTGAACATCACAAAATGCATATCGAAGCCTAGAAGACGTGTACCAAATTTCATAAAGATATCTGGAATAGTATCAAAGTAATTATAAAAAAATCATCTATTTTTTAATATTTCAACACCCTGTATCTTGAAAATTAAGCTATTGCGGACCTATGTTCATATGAACTTTTTGTCTTAAAATCATCCAAGGATTATCACCCTTGAGTATCGGCATTCAATTAATAAACACCCTGTATTGTTATTTATCAGTTTTTTGGATTGGAAAAAAAATTGTATTACAAAATAAATATCAAAATTGGATAAATATCCGATGAATAACGGATATATATCCGATATAATGATATTTATATAAATATCATGATATTTCGAACCCTGAGTCTGGGGTGTAACATAGTTTGCTATCATCAGACGGTGACTTTATCAGAATCTGCTTGAATGAAAATTGCCATGTTTTTTCTTTCAAGTTTATTGAAAATAAAGTGATCCAAAAAATTTCAATTTGCTAATTGAAAAAAAAAATGATAAGGATTCGGTAGTATTTCCTCCTCGATCAGTGAAAACAGCTTGCAAATAACGATTCATGCTTAGGATTATATACTGGATAACATCCTGCGGAAGATTATCCCATTCTTGCACCAGTATGTTGAAAAGGTCTCTAGAATTTCTGGGTGCCGGAACATGTATTCGTAAACATCTCCCTATCTCATCCCAAATATGCTCGATGGGATTCAAGTCTGGACTCCCAGCAGGTCAAACAAATCGCCTGATTTGAACCTCATGAAGTTACAATCTCGGATTTATTAAACACAAAAAATATATTTATATTATACATACATATACAGTGCGGCTCAAAACTCCTAAACCCCCCCTCCTAACTTTTGAACCGTTTGATATATATAACGAAATTTGGACACACCATATGTGAGGACGTTCTGCATTTTTTGCCATAGTTGTGACAGCTGAAAATGTCAAAATGACTGCTTGGCGCCATTTTGAATGAAAAAATCAATTGGAAAGGGGAGTCGAGTGATTTCTATTTCGAAGGCCTTTTGACCCTGATCACAACTGCCGATTTTCAAACTTCTGGTAACATTCCTGTTGATACGACAGCGAGTCATTTTTTTTTTCATTTTTGTCCCTAGCTCATTTTGAAGATCTTCTGTACCTCATCATATCCTCTTAGTTTGGAAAAGTCAACTCTTGCGGGTAAGTATTAATTGAGTGACAAAAATTTCAAAAACGAATCAACAGGAATGATAGCGGAAGTTTGAAACTCGGCAGTTGTAATTAGGGTCAAAGGGCTTTCAAAATAAGGTATCACTCGGCCCCTCCTTTCCATTTTTTTCATTCAAAATGCCGCCCAGCTGTCATTCCTTGGTGTGTCCAAATTTCGTTAGCATACATCAAACGGTTAGTTAGAAGGGGCCGGAGACCTTTTAGAGCCGCACTGTATATACTGTTGCTTATATTAAAAGAAAAGATAAATATACATATATAATATTATATTGATCAGTTGTTCACGGAATTTGTTTCTTAGAATCAAGAATTTCTGCTGAAGTGAACACCAATAATTGAAAAGCATTTTCAGGGATTCAGGGAATAAGCTCAATCGGCACAAGTTGGACGTGGGTTCTAAGGGCTTTTTTCCACAATTAATAATTATTCGCGATATTATGAACTCACCGGGGAACTCACTAAATTTTACTAATTTATGGGGCTTTTCATTTATTTGGATTCATGACATAGTAACTCTAATTAATTTCATTCAGTGCAGCTCGCAGACTCTGATGAATAGAAAAGTAAAAGTAGAATCGCTACCTTTCGATTCTACTCGAAACTGATAGAATCACTTTTCGGTACTCTCATCAAATGCCTTCAGAAGTAGAAACGAAGTTCGACCATTTCCGGAAATACTTGGGGATTTTTGTGTAGAAACACTCTCACTCCGCTTATACAATTCGACCAATTAGGTTTAATCGCTCCGTTTCTATTTTACAGGGTTTTGAAGGAAAAAAGGATTACGGTAGAAAACTATGAGAGTGCCAATTTTCGATCGAGACGTCATTTTTCCATGCGATAATACTTTTCTACTCATCAGAGTCCCACTGCTGGTATGAAAGTAGAAAAGATTTACAGTGTGTCGGGAAATACTGTTTGAAACATTTGGAGCTTTATGGGTCCGGAAACCCAACATTTTGATTAACCAAACTTCTGCTTTGATTAGATCTGGTTTTATGGTTGTAATTAAAAGGTTCCACTGCAACCATATTGCAACACTTCAAAATTGTGTCCAGTGACGCCCTCGCTAAATACTTTTGATCATAAAGTAATGCGCTTCTGAAGAGCTTATTTTGTTCTAGATATTCACAACCGAAAACGCAACTTCAATTCATTTTTATTCAGCTCTCTACACGTCTTACTTCTCATGAACCTTGCGACCTCTAGGAAACGCCTTGTTTATTTTGTATCTCTCCTGACTCGTTGTTCCAGTTGATGAAGGTTGTCAACAGGCACGGAATAAACAAATTGCTTCAAATAGTTCCAAAGAAAAAAATTCAACGTATTCAAATCCGGTTAACGAGGAACGAGGTGGCCAAGCAAAGGATCTACGAGCCAGCAGTTTTCATAAATTGCATTTGAATGCATGAATTGCACACTAAAATGAGCTGGAGCTGCTGTTAATCCGAAGGGTATATGTATATTGTCTAGCAAAACTAGAAAATTGTTGTTATTTGGATGTGGCAATCACTTTTTCATTGTTGTTCTTGATTTCAAGCTTATGTTTGTCTCCCAAATGTTTATAGTTTTTTATAAAACTTACGGCCGGTACTCACATTCAAATAAATAAAATAAAATAACAATTTCTTTGTCGCACTGAATCTGAAAAAGAAAAAGTGGTCACGCATTAACGTTTTATCTTGAAAGGTTTGTAAGATTCACCCTATGCTCAGAAAACAATTGAAGACACGAGTGGATGAAGGTGTCATGTAACATTTCCATTATTTCGTGTAAAACTGATTCTAAGGTTTTTGATTGGAACTTTTTTGTTAATATGAATGAGTGAATTTTTCCTGAATAGTTCCATAAAAAAGTGATTGAAAGATCTAGAAAACTGAAAATATCAGAAAAACTGAAAATACAGTTTCATATTTCATGACAACATATGTTTTGAATGTACATTATCCACTGGGAAAAATCTGTTAAAATGTTACATAACACCTTCATCCATTTTAATTGGGGATAAATTGAGTACACAACACCTTTATCATCTTCATATCAGAGCAACTAAGAGATATATAAGTGTATTCGAGTTACCACATGAAAATAAAGCTTATTTAAAATATATTGCACGGAAAAAACAAATTTTCAAAAAAAATTTTACATGAAGGTCATGACACCTTCATCCACTCGTGTCTTCAATTCATATTTTATACCAATAATGAAAGAAAAATTAAAAGAATCAGTTATATAATATATATGGTTGGACATTCGCTCTTCACGATTCAAGAATTTTCGGAGTTGGTCTAGTTGTTTGAAAAATAGTGATTTACGTTACTAAGCCGGTAAATGAGTTTTTAAATCACGTGTGAAGTGAATGTGTCAAGTGAACACTAAACAGTCCGGAATCTCCAGACGGTTCAATGACATTTAACGGCTGTGTATCGTTCAATGTTCTATTTCATACTGCGACAATTTTTTTCAATCGATTAAAGAGAAAAAGTGCTTTCTTATTGTCAAAGCACTCGCGGTGGTGGCAGACCCTCTCACATTTCCACCATGAGATGGCGCCAGCCAAACCATGTCACCGCTTAGGTAATATACCTAGATAGTATAGGTTACTTATGTTAGCAACATTTTATGTCAAGTTATTAATAAAACCATGAGATGACACCAGCCAAACCATGCAATTTTTCAGTATTTGATGATGCAAAGTGTCATTATTAGTGGATTAGTAAAGTAAATTTTGATCACAGTCTCTGATGATGTCAAGTGTCATTTACCGGTAAATCAATGATACTAACAGTACAGTATGAAATAAAAATCTTTTAAGTTACAGTTATTATATTGGTCAAGTGCTCGGTCAAGTGCCCCTGGGGTGAAAAGTACGGGCCTGTGTTTTTACTTTTTATAATAAAGTCAAACAAAAAAAAATCATGTCTCAGCATCGTACACGTGGCAGAAGTGAAACTTCTTCCAAACTAGAGAATGAGAGAAATTTGAGTTGGGAGCGAGAGAGAGAGAGAGAGAGAAAGGGATGATCAAAAAAAAATAATCCAACATAATAATTATAACCTTACTATACAGGGTGGACCAAAAGAAATGGTATATACGGTGACAGCAGATTCATCAAACAAGAATATTGCGATAGCCCCGAACTTGTTTATCCCAAAAGTTCATATTAGCAGAGTTACAAGGTGTCAAAGTAGATGAAATTTGGTATATATATATATACATCCCTGACATGCAAAATTCAAATCTGAGCACCACTTACACACCTTCTCACTCATTCAAATAGTCATAACTTTCTTGTACGCACTCGTATATTTTTTTAATTGATTTTTCCATCATATTCACATCAAAAATGTATACTTTGTAGAAATGGCTAGAAGACACCTTTTTCAAGATATTTGAACTTGAAGTAGGTAATCATGCATTGCAAATTTTGAAAATAAATATAGGGAGATATGAAAACGGCGTTATCATGGTGATTTTGACATAAGCTTGGATGCACAAGGTTTCTTGATTTTTTTTTTTAAATCTAATTTTACATTTTTTCACAAACAAACAATTTTTTTTTCGACAGTTTTTTTTATTTATTTTTTTTTAGATAAGAAACATTGAACATCGAGAAACTTGTCAAAATTACTGTCACAACGGAGTTTTCGATGCCCCCTATGTTTATTTTCAAAATTTTTCATTAGAAACCATATTGCATGGATTGATTCAAGTACAAGTATCTTAAAAAAGGCTACTCCTATCCACTTTTACAAGGTATAGGTACCTTTTTATACGTAGAAATGACGGAAAAAATCAATATTTCAAACAGAACAAAAAATCGAGTGCGTACAAAGGAGTTATGACTATTTGAATTAGTGGAGAGATGTGTAGGTGGCGCCTCCCTACTTGTAAGAGCCATACCAAAGCCAGATATGAATTTTACATGTCAAACAACCCTCATATAGCGAATTTCATCAATATAACTTTATTATTAATTTCGAAAGTTATTCAAATAAATCAAAAATTTAAATCCAACTCTGTATCTCTGTTGATATTAACTGTCGAAATAGACAAGTTTGGGGAGATCGCAATATTTTTGTGTTAGAAATCTGCTGTTACCGTATTATTTTTGGTCCAGCCTGTAAATGTATTTTTTTTTAAATTTTTTGATCAAATCTCAAATATAGAACCTACATACCTTATTTGAACCAAATCCTTTGGACAATAACAAAACTTTGCAATCATAACCTCACTTTATCATTTTTTTAAATTGTTTTGATCAAATCCAAATAGAACCTGCATACCTCGCTGCATACCTAGCTAATTTGAACAAAACGTAACCTCACTATATCATTTTTTTAAAATTTTTGATCAAATCCCAAAGAGGTACCTACCCAATTTGAATAAAATCCTTTGGAAAATAAAAAAAATTATACAAACAGAACCTCACTAAGTATATCATTTTTGGAAGAAATCAAATCCCAAATAACATGCATACATACCTAGTTTGATCAAAATTCTTTGGAAAATAACAAAAATATCCAAACATAACCTCACTTGATCAATTTTTGTTGCCTGACACTCAATTTTCACTGAAAACTCCAGTCCTGCAAAAAAAATTGTTATACATAATAATATTATGATGCAGCATTGAGATTATTCTGTTATTATATGGTTTGTATTGTTTGCAAACTTGTGCTGCATCATTTTCGACAAGCTACACTAACAACGGCTTTAATGCTAAATATTGTACGTGAATAATTTCATTGAAAATTAACAATTGGCATTTTGTTAGCTAGTCGTCGATTACATCACCTTCGTTTTAATTTTATCGATTTCAAATCACATAAGAAAGCGTACGATACAACTAATAGCGCTTATTGTCTGTAGCTACTTTGTAAATCCATTTTTTCTTATTTGCAGAAGTTAATCCGAAAAAGTACTTCCACATAGGAGAAAAGTCTTTAGAGATAAAAATCGAAACTTCCGATCGAGTAACACATCAACTTTCCACATGGGTGTTTTACTACTTCATCAAAGAAGTTTTGGGATACACCAAACTGAGAATTGTTCATCAGCCTGATGATTTTGAAGTCAATGATCTCATCTCGAGATTGACTGACTTCACAGTCGAATCGTAAGTACACTATACGCAGTAGCGTACATATTTTTGATATTCTAGAATATACCTACAGTTTCCCTAAAGCCGACATGACATGACTTCTTACCAAGTCACCACGACTTTTTGGGACACCCTGTATAATCGCAAGAGCTAGTTTGATAGATTTCCTCAAGCCCTACAACTTTTATAGTATGGTTCACAATTTACTGACCGGGACTTTTTACACAAAGTGTTTATAGACGCGTTGTAGTTTCACTTCATCGAAGTGGCGCTTTGATCTACAACACTTTTCTGTTCATTTACGTCGGATTGACGCTACCTTGTTTCGAACTGTTTCCTCTGTCAGACCCTAGCTATGCTGATGAAGCCTAGTGGGCAGATTGGTCTGACTGGAAAAATAGTTCGAAACGATTTTCCTTGATTAAATTGTATCTCATTCAAAATAACTTATCTGTTTTTTTACTGATAAAATTAGATATCGAAATTAATCGATGTCGTTATACTAAATACTGGTAGTTGTTGTTATACAAAAATATAAATAATTTGTTAATCAATTATTAGTAAGTTTGTAGATACCGCATATTTTTCAAAATATTCGAGCACCTCGTTTTGAACTTTGTCCGCTATTCATAATCAATAACTACGTAGCGTCGTAAATGGTAATCATTTTACAACAAGTGGTGAACCGTCATAAACAAAAGCAAAACAGTGATTACAATCATTGTTTATGACAGTCCACCATTTGTTGTAAAAAACGCTAATAAATGCACTTGAAATTGAAAATTAACGAACGGCCATGGCCAGTTCATTGGATTTAAGCGATATAATAAAACGTTGAACTGTTTCTTTTTTAACACGATTTGGCTTCGACTCAAAACGTGATAATATCGCTAAATATTTTATTGTTTCATTTAATACCTCGTAACAATTTGCACTGAACATAATTTGGCAAAAGTTTGTGAGATAATCATGTTATGGAAATTGATTTTATTTTTTTTTATAAATCAACATAGAATATTCTATCCCACACATACCAAATTCTCATCAAAAATTCAAACCTTATGGTATTTATTATTATTATGCTGTCAATAAACATTGACCAATAGGAAGAATCCTGGGAAAAATATTGGTTTCAAATAAGGGCTGGTTCGCATACACTATATTTATCAAGTTATATCCGGGTCATTAATAAGGTTTGTAGGTCAAAATGTTGACAACATCCAATCAGCCACTACACATTTTCCTTTATAATTCAGATTCCAATAAACAATTTGATGCTATTTTCCATGAAATAACCTTAAACACTATAATTTTCACGATAACTAGTGATTAGTATAATAACCTCGATAATAACCATAATCATCCACTATTTTTACACTCAAGTTTTGTCGGTTTGGACACAAATAACCACACAGAAAATAGTTAATTCGGAACTAATTAGTTCAAAGAGGGTGATTAGTTCTGCCTTTGTTCTGGAGGAAATTAAATTAATTAAGCTAAAATTCGATTAACCCGCCTAGGGTTTTTTTGGAATAAAGCGAGCTAATTCATTAAAATGTATAAGATATTTTTTGTGAAGGCAGGAAGGGTTCGGAATATCAACATTGATCAGGTAACCGCTTACTTGGTTCATCATAGAACTATTAGCAATAGCTTTGATCAACCATACTGGATTGTAGGCTCAAGATTATCTAAGTTTTACCAAAACAATTTCCTTTCTCAGGGAATCTACATCCACAATAAACCTCGAAGTATGGATACCCCCGGACTACGATACTTACGAGGTGGACTTCGTCAAGGAATGTGGCAGTTTATCACCACCAGGACGTTTTGGATGGTTTATACCAATTAGTATGACAGCACCAATAAGAAAATTCTATAATCCACAAAATCGAAACGATATCAAATCCATCCATTGGCGACATCTTCGAGATAGAAATATTGTAAAGTATTTCGATATCGATAAAGAAGCCTTAGACTGGATTGAGAAAGAGGGCTTCAATAAGAATAGAAGAACTGGAGAGTGAGTATCTTTGCTAATTATCGCTATAAATAAATTGGTACGTATTTCTTTTGCTCGGTCAGTTAATCTTGACATACTTCAAAAGTCTAGTTTCGATCAAGAGGAAAAATATTATATCTTGTATAATAATGACTAGACATACAATCATAATCTACATAATTCAACTAAAAATAGGCCTTGAATGTGATTTGTCATTGAGAAACCGGCTTGTTTTCAAACGAAAAAATATTTTGATAATTTATCTATTCAGAAACTCCTCACACTTATTTGTGAATTATCCAAGAATTAATCGGATATTATATATAGTATAATATTTGGGAGTTACATTATTTTTTGTTACATCCAAGTTTTGATTTCAATTGACTAATAGGTTGCAATAAAAACCATGCTTATTAAATACTATCTGAAAACCCACTCGCCTCTCTGTCAGTTAATATAAAATAACAAACTTCCGATTCGATAGTTTTTATATAACAAAATGTTATATTACAAATACATATGTTCTCAAACATTTACCCTTATACAATATTACTAATCTACGTATCGTTTCTCATTACATGTTTTATACGTACCATTAGAACATACTTCAACGTTAAATAAAATCACTGTCATTGTCATTAATTGAAAGGAACTGGCGGATGCTGACAAATGTCATTTTATATCCAAAATTTTAATATTAATCTTAATTTCTCAAAATCAACTATGAGTTGACGAATAAAACCATGTCCTTGGACTATTCCCGGATTAAACTGATAACTCCGCAAATTTTCATTCAACTTCATTCGCCGGTTCTTGAGTTATAAGAACACAAACACGGAGACTTCGATTTTTATATTATAGTAAGATTTTTTTTTTAATTGAAAAATTAATAATAATAAGAACTATACCTACAAATTTTGGCAAGACAAAAAAAAGGTGGAGCTGATTCCTTCTTATTTTAAAACTCCCAAATATATCGAGAATGGTTGCTCGTAGCGAAATTTAACAAATTTACTTTCTCCACATTAAAACGATAAATAAATCTGTTTTTCTACTTAATGACGAGCTTAAGGATATAAGTACGTTTAAAAAAAGATATGGCTCAACCTAACAGTTCAAATAAGTTTAGGTGGAGCCCTCTACAAGTAAGAGCCAACCGAGACCAAATCGAATTTCGTAAGACAAAAACCCCTCAAATGCCAATTCGTATCCCAATATCGACATCATTTCTAGCATGAACTCGGTACAAAATAATATGCATGCTGCCCTTCAAGAAGTCAATTCAGCAATTTATCATATCGTTTTGAAAGTCATCACAAATTTAAAAAATCTCACATTGTCTTATCAGAATTGTTCATTTATTAATAACAAATTGGTAATAATAATGGATACTGCGTATACCTAGTGGTTCAAATGGCCAACATTGGTTGTCGGTTCTCATTTTTGGATTTGAAAAATTAATCGCTCGAGGACTGCTTGATCTATGGTATCCGGATTTGGGATCTTTTGTCTTGTCATCTCTCAATCTCAGTCAGATTTTTCAACTCAACAAAACAATTGAAATAATAAATTGGGGATTTTTACCTGAAAAAATGTCCGGAAGTTTTAAAACTTGGTAGGTTTGTAGGTTTCGAGGTCCCTAACTAAGATCCATAGAATGCATAACTCGAGACTTGCCGACTTGCTTCCAAATTTGGTATTTTGCAACTATCTCGAAAACTATGCGCTTTTCGGGAAAATACGTGGAGACAAAATTGAAGAGGATACAATTTCCTACAAAAAAGTGACTTTGGAAATTTTCGCTTAAGTTGACCGTTTAGGCACAGTTCATAGATGTTAACGAAATACACAACCCCTAGAAATTAGGCACCACCTATGATTTTTACCTATGAGAAAATATGTCCAAGGGTAAATCTTGATATATTTTTCTCTAGAACGTGTTTAAACATAGTCTTATGTGAAAACCAGAGGTGGTGCGTTAACTTCTTGGAGCCTATGTTGTCATACATTGAGCTCTCATGCCTAAACCGTTAACTTTAGCAAAAACTTCTTCAGAACTTTTTATGTAGGAAATTTTATCAATTTTGCTCTCTAGATATTTTTTGGAAAAACGCATATTTTTCGAGATATTGACAAAGAAACATTTTTAGGCTTCATTTTGGCAAGATGACGGCAAGTATCTATCTACATCTTCTCATTCTCACGTCTACAAATCAGAAGGTGTACTCGAAATTATTTATTATTTAGTACGCATCCAGTTTCACTTCGGGAAATAAAATTATATAGTTCAATGCTCTCATAAACTGTCCTATATTTCTCTTGGACAATAATAACTGTCAGTAAAATTAGGTTCATGCCAAAATTTTACATGTTAGTATGTCGTAAATTTTGGAGAGCGTGATTCCACGTCTCTGCAATCACGAAAGAAAGGGTAACTCAAGCTCCTCTTTCTCACGTCATTGCAGAAGTAGCAATTTATAATTTCTGTGGCTGTAGGAAAGGGAGCAATTTTTAAATTTTGATGGTATCTCCATCTTACTTATGGGTGTCCGGAAAAACGTTCGAGTAATTTAAGGGGTGATTCTACATTAGAAAATGATAATTTTTTTCATATAAACAATGTTCGAGAATGCAATGTGACCAAAATATACCTATAAAAAAAAATGTTTATCAGCAGAATCTCTGGGAGGGGAAAACCTGAAAGCAAAGATCCTAAGATGTCATAATACACATACAATACACAAGAAATACACATTTCTTGCGCAAACGTTGCCAGAAAAAAAGACATTATCATCGAATATATTAATATGTACTTATTTGATATTTTCATGAAGTTTTTTTTTTTTTTGTTATATGAGTCTGACTACCATGCCTGTAAATTCACACAATACGGTTAGATATATCTAATTGTAAGACCGAAACATAATGATAGGAGGTGAGAAAAAGATGACTCAAATATGTTTGTATAAAAGTATTGAAAAAAAAAAACACAAAAGACATGTGACTCACATATCTGGTGTGAGATACTCAAAGTCTGAGACGAAGCCGAATATTTTTACGAAAAGACGATAGACGATAGAGACGAGTTAGCTTTTAGTAAGAAGTTTTTGGATGTCATGATTGTGTGCCGCATTGGCTGGCTACTCCGACCATACACGCTTCGTATAATTTGCAGATTTGGTTGCCATTTTTGAAATAAACCCCATTGTTGATGTTGAATCAAATTCTGAACCAATTGTTTAAAAATTCTACAAATAGATATAGTTAACTGAGATATTTTCAAGGATTTTTACCATCAAATCAAAATGAAGATTCACTTGAAGACATTTCAAAAATATTCAAAAGATGATGCTGATCTCCAAAATATCTGAGATTAATTCATTCATTGCCTACAAAGGAAAATGAAGACTAGAAAAGCGAAATATGTTTTTGCCTCGGTTTTTGCTAAGTTGAATGGATAAAATATCGAATTTCAGCATTTTTTTAAATTTAAAATCGTGTTTATTTGAGAACTTCCAGATATTTATTCTGGAGATCTATTCAACTTTATATCAACAAATTCAGAAAAAACCTGTAGTTGATTATGAGTTTTTGGAAACATCAACACAAACAATCATATTCATTACTTTCGGATTTGTAATACAGTTTTATTGTATTGACACACCCCATAAGTCACGAGAAGTAAGTTTTCAAATAAGTGATTCAATTAGTCAATCCCCCAAAATACCTGCACAAACATCTTGAAATCGGTTTTCAAAAATCCAATGGGGATTTTCGTCGGCCCGTACATGATTATTATGGAAATAAAAACCTTCGTGCGTAAATCCCACTTTGTTATTTTGTCTGCATCCATGCATTGACAAAATTCTACTCTAGGTTGTAAGTCTTCATCTTTCAATGCTCCAACTATTTGTAGATGATATGGATAAAGAAGTTGTTCATGCAAAATCTCCAAAATACTGCTTTCAGGAATATTTTCTTGTAAAGATATTCTTCTGGTACTGATATGAGAATTCACTTCAACCGCTTGAGAAACCCTTTTTTCCGGGGCCACATTCCGTGTGGTACTTTTTCTTCCACAATCAATCTTATTTGGTGGGAAAGAACCATTTTCTCTTAACCTCCGATGTATTGTATTTAACAATTTATCACAAGGAAGTCGACGATTTGGAAAGGCTTCGTGATATTAGGTCTGTTCCTAGAACAATCACAAACCAGTCCGAGCCAATTAGCATTCAGTATTTGCAGTTTACAAACTATTTCTGACTTAAATTGACGAATCAGTGAAACGCTGACTGGTTTGTGTTTGATATTTCTACGAGCAGACCTATAATCTACGCACTTCAAGAGCACAACCATTGACTCTACCATGTCGGTCATTTCTTCAAATAAATATTAAGGCTTCTTAAAAATCAAATGCACTTAAGCGCTCACTTAGTAAAATAATATTATTTGTCACGACTTTTGCAATGTAAACACGATAAACCTCCTGTGAGTCCTGTGATGTATCAGAACATTGAACTCCATACTACATACCTGGAACGAACCCGCTTATTATTGAAAGTGAAGAAGTAGAGATAGCGATTGTTACGGATCTCTATCTCTTTCTTACTCATTGGTTTGTATGCATGGGGTAGAGAGAGAGAGATAGCATTTACGGATCTCTTTCTCTTTCCAACTCATTGGCCTATATACAATACAGTGTGTCCACTCTGAAGTGTCCCACCCCTGTAACATTTTTGTTTATTAACCGATTTTCAATTTTTTTTTTGTTTGATAGGTCTCGTCGAACACTTTTTGAACATTTTACCAAATCAGTTCCAGGGACGTACTCATGGGTGATTATGGGGGTTCATATTGGGTCAAATTTCAGAAAATCGTATCAGGGGATTTAAAAAAAAAAACTGACAACGAAATCTCAGTCAGAATTAGTAAAAACCCCCTTGTAAAAATTTTCAACACACTAATGCACAAGGTGTCCGAATAAAAACGTAAAAGTAAAAGTAAAAAAGTTTATTAAAAATCCTTTACTAGACCCGTTTATCGCATCACTCAGTATTAAATTATCGATAATTTGTTGTTTTATTTAATTCAATAACAAAAAAAATACTAACACAGGAACAATAATCATCAACAGGAACAAAAAATGTAACAACAAAAGAAACAACAACTTAAATAATACTCATTTCGATATGTCCAACGAATTCCCCAATGCACTTTTCGACTCTTTTACGATTATTGACCGCGGCGGCCAATGCACCAAAAGACTGTTTCTTGCGATCCAGGTATTGTGGAAATTTTAGTCAAGTCAATTTCTAACCTAACCATCCTAGCATTATGAATTGATGCCTCATCCATTTGTAAGTGCAAGTTTCGGCGATATTTTAATGAAAGTTCGTCATTCGCATTCGAAAATTCATTTTGAAGAAAGTTTAAAAAACCAGTCGCGTTCAGGTTTCCATTAAAAAAAACGGGCAGATAAGTCTATCATCCACTATACCACAAAATACATTGATCTTAAAAGAGGGTAATTATTGCATATACGGTTTTCAGCTATTTTTCGATTTTTTCAAAATTTTCTTATATAGACAAATCCTAGAGTCTTCAAGGATTGTAAATTTACTGGCGGAGAGAAGTTTTTTTTTTAGGTTAGGTCGGGTTAGTTTGGGTTACTTTGAGTTAGTTTTTTTTCTGGCATAAATTTAATACGATATTTATGATAAAAATCAAATATCATAATTTTTTCCCTCCGCCAGTGAATTTGCAATCCCTGAAGACACTAGAATGTGACATACAAGAAAATTTGGAAATCATCGAAAAATAGCAGAAAACCGTAGGTATAAGCAATTGTTACCTAAAAGAGTACTGTCTTCTTCATTCTACTACCCAATTTGGATCGGTCTCACTTGATGAACTCTCTGTATGTTTATAGAAGAGATAACAGGTAGGTAGTGAGTATCACCCACTGATTGGTAACTACAGTGCCACTGAAATGTTATTGAGCCTAGAGAGCAGAGGCTTTTTCTTAAAAGTTGAATAAACCTAGAAGCAAATTTTAAACGTTGCAATAATTTTGAAGTCGTTGAATAAAAATAAAAGAAAGTTCCCGTAACTTCATCGTCATACACTTAGTGAAAATGACTAATTTTTTACGAACAATCACTCCCACTATAGTATTTCGAAGTTTAATTTCTAGTTGGGTATGCATCCATTTATCACACCATTCATCTATTGTATTGTAAACATTTCTGTCGAAACTTTAAGCCTGTTATACAGAGCATCAAAACTTCGTGTTCCTAATTTTGATCTTAAGTTCATATACATGTTATTATTATATACCTTGATCTAAAGATTGTTTCTGTTGGATGGAAATAGTTGTTTACGACCAGAAGATTCTCATTTCCTCATTCCTAAAATGCAATGAGCTGATGCTAACGAAATGTACTCTGATTGCAGGCAAGCAGCATCATATCAGTACATAAGCCTCAAGGCAAAGTTGTCACTTCCGCTAAAAAAGAGAGCATTTTTGTTGTTCCCATAACCTCAGTGAACAAAAAGAAATCTTCAGTAGTAGCATTTTCTAAGTAGGTATGCTGATGTCTATAAATACAATTTCTGACCTGGTCAACAAATTACCACTTATTTAAATCACCAAAACATATTATTTGTTACTATACCAATTTATCAAATTGCTTTGAATCCTGGCTCGACTAACTTTGATTAATTCATTAGAACTACTCTGAACATGTACCAACAGCATTTATCGGCAATTGAGTAGCTGGCGCAAAAAATCTGTTTTATTATAAGTGATAACAAGCACAAAGTCCATTTGAATAATGTGTTTGCCTATATTTATACACAATAATTGAAATTGTTCTCTGTAAACTTTCAATAATGAATATTCTAATTCAGAATGTCCTTGCACTTTTGGACGTCAAGAATGTATGAAAATAAGAATATTAGTCACTTTCCGGCAAATCAATAATAATATTTCATTTCAATTTATTAGTGAAAAAGTTGAAACCCGTAGGTAGGAATATACTGTTTCGATATTGAATTTTGCAATTTGTTTGCCCGTAATAAGAACTGGTTACATGTTGAACATTTTAATGACTAGGTGATTTTCCAAATGGTTTGTTATTGATAAAAAAGTCAATAATTGAACCGATCCAAGAAAGTTGATTTTTGACTCCTCTCAACTTAAATAAAGGGTTGAGGCTCCACGATATCTGACATTCCCCATTATGTTGTTTATAATAGACTCTTAGGATATGTTCGTCTATACATCACCACGACCTTCAACGATATTAACAAACTACAATGAGTTCGTAGTTTTGTCTTGATATTCTACCTTGATATTCTACCAATCATCAAATTCTTTCTGTTGACATTTTGTAAACTTGGAAGTCATAGCATCAAGTTCATTAAAGTAAGAAATCTGATCACTATAATACTGAAACACTCTTCATTGTCCCAATGTGCTTCATAGGAATTCAAAACTTCAGCCAAGAGGGAATGCTCAACGCTCGAACTTTGTTGGTGAATCTAAGTGATGAAAGTTTGGTCATTACAGTTGGATAAATCACAATTCTTGAAGATTATAGCGTTAGACGTTCCTTTGTAGAATGATTTCCCAAACAAGATACATCGAACACCGACACGGTCTTTAGAGACAAGATCACCATAGAAAGTCATCGCCTGATAACCATTTTTTTTTCTTCACGGACACGGAGGACGGAGGTGTGATGTACTGCGCTGGTGCGAATGATTCACCATACCAATCAGCTGCAGATGATTGATGTCTAAAATGTCAACAAAGCCAATGCCATCAATGGTCTCGAACAGGATCATTGGTTGCAAAATATTCTAAGATTTCTAGCTCATAAATAGAATACCTTATTCTTACTTATTTTAATATGGCTTCTTAAGCGGAATTGGCATGATCTTGACTGGAATGTCTGTAGACAAGTTGACTCGATCATGTACGATGTCCACCACGACTTTTTGTGCCTAAGCGAATTCGACGAACCCATTTTTTGGCAAGTTTGTGCTTCTCTTGAATCTCTAGAATAAGAAATGTCAATTTTGTGATTTTTTATCCAACAAAAAAAATCTTAAAAGCGAGCTTAAAAGAGAAATTAATGTCTTCGCAAAATGGAACGGATACTTTTTTTTAATAATAGTATTATACACCAAAACATGAGAAATATCCGAATAAAATCTGTAAAATCAAATGTATGTTTGTATTCAAATAAATAACCTCTATCAAAACAATATCAACTAATAGCCCAATTTTTTCAATTTGAATTTTTATCGACCTCTTCGTATGAATGATTGATTGTCATCATAACTTCATCCAAATAGAAACTTGTAATGGATTTGACTACAGTGACTATAATAAGCACTGTAGATTTGACCTGCTTCGACTGATTGTCATCTCTAAACCAATTAAATCATCATAGAATACTTTCTATATACGTGCTCGAAATATGAAAATCATGGATAAAATATTTGTTTATGTAGAAGCACGAACAACGCCTCTGATTAACAGAATTTGAGACTCAAGTTATTGACGTTATAAGACAGTTAAATTGGTTGAATTGACGACACTTATTTATTTTCTTTTCTCTGCCAGAAATAGATTGTTGGGATAAACAAACCACTATCTTTCGTGCATGGGTTTCCAAAACTTATTTGGCAACTAATTCAAGATCTCCGTTAGAAGAAAATATAATAAATTAATGTCTTAGTCGATTTCATATATCATCAGAAAGCAAATTGGTTTTCTTCGACGAAGTGTGATCAAGGCTAATCCCTAATAGCTGTATCTTGCTCATCGTTTGATGTTGGTGATAAAAATCTCTTGTATTTGGCCTCGGAATTCTCTTTTTTTCATCCAAGAATAATTGTATTTTGCTTGTTAAATTCCGATAATACATAAAATTTCCGTAAATGTTCATTTTCAGAATAAATACTGCTATACATTAATGGTGGAACTTGTGCTATGACATTAACATATTTCCATTAAATTATTATCATTGTAAAGTAGATTTTTGAAGTAGTGATTTTTTTTAACTTTTACAAGGTCACTCTTACAACAAAATCGAGCGTTATAACGCAGGAATCAAACGTCTCCTGATCGTAAGACGAAATAGTTTTATTTTATGATGGAGCGACGAATGAAGCGGGAAAAAGGCAATCAATTGGCAGTTAAATAGTTTCCACTAAAGATATCTCTGAGGATATCTCACACTGAAGAAGTGGCACAAGAAGTGGTTTGGTGGTCAGTAATGAAAACTCGGAATAAGAGTCCATCCCAAACATCATGGTACTTAACGAAAAATGGTCTTGTGAATCATCTTAAAGTGTGTCTTCACTTGGAACAAATTGCTTCGGTATCTTATATGGTCGAAGCTTCGAACGAACCGATCGACCAGCCCGCTAGCACAAATATGTAGTAACAACGTTTTTACCACCTGGGAGGATGAGATGTTCTTTGAAAGGTCTCACCAACATCCGAATGTCCACCACAACACTCACCTTCGCAAACTTTGCTGGGGAGGCTCGTTCAGTCTGTTCATAGAACTTTGAAGAGAGGTTCATAGAGCGTGAGTTTCAAGAGAGGTTTCTTATGTTGGGTATGCACCAATATAAAGTAGGATTAACTATAAAAACCAATCATTGGGTAAATGGATGTTTATTTTTGAAATAATATGTACACTCTGTTCATAGCTTTCCACGTCACAGTATTTGACGTTTGGCAGTATGTCGTTGATTGATCGCTCCACATGTGACATTTGTCTAATTGATCCGAAAGACCCTCGTCCAAATGTACGTGTTTTTTTTCAATGTGTAAGAGAGAGACGGAAAAGTATGACGTATCGGCAGGAAAGCCATGAACAGACAGTAACAAGAAATTATTTTGAAAAAAAAATAAAAATTTGTACTTTCTTTTAAATAAATAAATAATCGTTTATTAAGCAGAGCTTCATAATTTACAATAATTTTATGAATAAGATATAGTACAATATAGTTATAAATTTGAATATACAAAACATTTTTACAAAAAATAATCATTTCATAATGTAACGATCTATATAATAAAGGTTCTCAATCTAGATTTAAAGCTATTGAGATCAGTTGCATCTTTTATGTGTGTTGGCAGGGAATTAAATTTTATTAAACCACTACGAAATAAATTGCCATGTGTTTTGGTGAGTCGACTTCTCGATATATAAAAATCACTTCCACTTCTTGTCGGATAATTGTGTACTTGGTTTACATATTTTAGTTCCCTACACAGGTATTCAGGTACAAGATGATTTTTCATTTTATATAAAAATGAAACATTTATAATTCAACGTATCTATAACATTCAAAAGATCTAAGGTATTTAACATAAAATCAATGGACGTATAACGATTACATGACAATATGAAACGTAGGGCTCTATTTTGAATTTTTTGTATCTGATTAATTTTTTCCTTTGATAAGTTGACTAAAATTGTAGGGCAGTATTCGAGATGTGGTGATATGAGCGATTTATAAAGAAGCAATTTAACAAAAGGTGACAGATTTTTTCCTACTCTTTTTATGAAATATATACCTTCCTAGACATTTTTGAACAAATATAGTCTGCATGCAAATTAAAACTTAATTGTTCATCCAGCATCACACCCAGGTATTTGATTGATTTTTCCCTTTGTATATCTTGCCCACTGATGGTAATCTTGATATCAACATCGTCCAGCTTCTTGATTGTTTGTGCCATTCCAAAAACAACGAATTTGCATTTCTGCACATTCAAAGCCATGTTATTGTCCCCCAACCACAATTCAATTTCATGTAGGTCCTTTTTAATATTCTCAAGCATGGTATACATTTATATTGGAGCCATAAATGTATATCGTTGTGTCGTCTGCGAAGAGTTTGAGTGTTTCACATGCTTGAAAATATCATTGATATAGAGTGTGAACAGCAATGGTCCAAGTACTGTCCCCTGTGGAACCCCCGAAGTAGTGTGTAGTATATCAGAGTAGATACCTTCATATTTGACCCTCTGTGTCCTATTTCCAAGATATGAATGAAACCACTGTAGTACTGTGTTCCTGATCCCTATTTTCCATAGTTTACTCAATAACAGCTCTCTATCTACTGTTTCAAAGGCACGCTTGAAGTCTAAAAAAATAGATATCACGAACATTCCTTTGTCTATGGAGTCCATCCACTCCTTACATACTTGGAGTAGCACTGTTTCACAAGAGTGACTTGTTCTAAATCCAGATTAGTTCTCGTTCAACACATGATTTCTATCACAGAAGCTTAGCAATTGGTCCTTCACAGCAACCTCTAAGACTTTTTCATAAGGTGACACTTTATTTATTGGACGAAAGTCTTCCACTCTACCATTTCTCAATGATGTATTCATAACATCCAGAAATCGGTTTCCTATAGTATCAAAGGCATCTTTTAATATCAGAGACAAAATTTGATTGTTACACCCCGATGTATTTTTCAGATCTCTGATGATTTTCCTCACTTGACTCATGCTCAATGTCTCAAAATTAGTGAATAAGTCCTTGGTGTTAATAAAACTTGAAATATAATTAAAATCGTGGGTTGGTGAAATGGACGACACTATTTGGACGATACTATTGATAAAATATTCATTGAAACAAAAACACACACCATTGGATGATACGTATTTTTGTGCTTGGTATATACAGTCTTTCAGATGAGTTTAGACCAATAACTTTAGCTGGCTTGGATTGAGCTTGAATGGTGAATGTTTTGGCAGAGGGTAAGCAGTGTGGCCAGTCGATAAAAAAATTTCATTAGCTTCGACAACCAAAATTATTTTCATCAAAAGTGAACCATTTTTTGATGGGTAATTTAAACATATAGCTTGATAAACTATGATAAGTTCAATACAATCTAAAAAAACGCAAGAAATAATGATCATTTCTGGTATAAAACATATCACCTAGGTATACTGATTAAGCTAGATACTGAAAATTTGTCGAATTGAAAAATGTTGTGCTTCATCTAAACAAGCATGCTAAACAAGCATGCAATATTGAATAATTCACCATGAGAAAAAAAAAATCGAAAATTTTTGTCCTACCCAAATAAAAAAGAGTTCCCTAAACAAATAAATATTGGCTGTTTGATTATTATAAGTCTCTTTCGGGATTAATGAAAAAAAGTCAAGCTTGATTTATTAAAGGTATTAAGCTTCGTAGCCATGTGTAGAGGAGTCAGAAAACGAAGACATATACATCTACCTATATTTTCGAAATCCTACAGTTTAGATTTTCCTATGTAAATAATTTGTTATATCTTCATTTTTCATTTTTATCTACAGTTTAATTTTTGTTGATATACAGGGTGTCCCGAAATAAGACGTCAATATTTCAATCACGTATTCTACGCCCATAAATAGGAATAAAAGTTCATATAAACTAGTATCCACAGACTCTTCGTTTTCAAGATACAAAGACCTGATGACGGTTTTTTGTAGATATTCTCGAAACCTGCTGGGCTAATTGAATAAGATTTGGTACAGTAACTAAACTTTCTGCACTCTATCTAATGGACAAAAACATGCATAGTATCATATACCCTTTATGAGTGGGATATACAGGGACGGGTTTGAGAAAAATAGGCCCCAAATTTTTTGATTGTTGATTTTTAGTAGCTTTGCTTACAAATTTTGAAAATCTGGAGTTTTCTACACAAATGAGATACTCTTGTTGTAACTCGTTAAGACGCACTATTTTCGAGAAAAACGCATTTGAAAATCTTTTTACACACTAATTTTAGTGAAAAATGTCGTATGCATCTGGCTAGGCTATCAGATGAACAAGTGCTTTTGCTGAGAGTTTCGGTATATGATATTTTGTTTGTAATAAGATTTTCAAATGCATTTTTCTCGAAAAAGGTGCGTCTCAGCGAGTTACAACAGATGTACCTCATTTGTGTAGAAAACTCCAGATTTTCAAAATTTGTAGGCAAAACTACTAAAAATCAACAACCAAAAAATTCAGGGCCAATTTTCCCCAAGCCCGCGTCCCTGTATTCCCTAACCATGAAGGTGACACAATACTAAGTTTCCGTTCATTAGGTAGAGCGTAAAAAGGTTGGTAACTGTACAGAATTTTACCCAATTATCTTTACAGGTTTCGAAAATATTCACGAAAAACCGTCATCAGGTCTTCACCTTTAACACCCTGTATCTTGAAAACGGAGAGTCTGTGGATACTAGTTTATATGAAGTTTTATCTCTATTTTGGGGTGTGGAATACCTGGTTGGAATATTGACGTCTAATTTCGGGACACCCAATTCAAATGGAAACCTCCAATTTTTATATTATTGGGGCATTGACAATAATATTGTCCATTCCAAAAATTCAACAAAAAAATATATAAAAATAAGGATTTTCTGGAATGGACAATCTTATAGAAACTCATCTTTATTTTCAATGCCTAATAAAAAAATGACAAAAATTGGGGGTTTCCATTTGAAAAAAAAAGATTTTTGGCAGTTTTCTTGATTTTATTATTGATCTTATTTTTGGGCCACCCCTGTAATGATAGTTATCAAAATATTGTGAAAAATCTTTGAAAGTAGGTCCCTTTCAACAATAAATCCAATACAAATCAAACAATAAAGGCTTTCTTATACGAGAAATTTACATTTGAATAGGAACCTACTTACGTCATTTTTGACATGAGAACTCAAATATTTCAAAAACGCTTATACTTAGGTGATAACATACATCAAATCTGCCGAAAATTTTATGTAGAATCAAAAAATTTAATGATATCCATTTGATGCAAGCGAGTTGACACCTACTTCCGGTATAACCGGGAGTCGGACAACGTCACTATTATTTCATTTGAAAATAGCATCTCCGAAAATCTCTCCCTACAAATTTTCAGAATCCCAAACGCTTTATTTTACGAGATATTCTAATAGGCCACTCACTTTGGCGAACCCTGTATACCGCGTCATGAATTGAGTGCTGGCATCACTGTATAATCATTCTCGATTGATAGTGGGGGCAAAGTCAAATGTGAAGTGAGTGGACAGAGAAGATCAAACTAACCCAAACATCATCATCATTATGAGTTTAAGTTCAAGCATCACTCATCAGTCAATCCTCTATTGGTCGTTTTCAAATACATACAGTGCGGCTCTAAAAGGTCCCCCCCCTTCTTTTTTTTTTAATGTGTGCACCAAAAATCTTGAAACTTGGCATACTTTAATTGCTGTCGAAATACTACTTTTTGATTTTTCTGACGTTCTTTTACTATTCAAGATGGCGGCTGGGCGCCATTTTGAAACATTTTTTTAAATGGAAAGGGGGGTCGTGTGACAACTCATTTTGAAGATCCTGATGAGTACTTTATAACCCTTGAATATTGAGTCGATATCTTCAAGTACTACAAAATGGCGGTACATTTAATTACTGCATTGATACATATACTTTTTAAAAAAAAAACGTCAAGTTCAATTCAAAAGATGCTGGAAATATTCTTGACATAAAGTTTGGGTTAGGAATAAATGACAAAAATGTCAAAAAGCATCTTTTGAATTGAACTTGAACTTGAACACTTTTTTCAAAAAGTGTATGTATCAATGTAGTAATTAAATGTACCGCCATTTTGTAGTACTTGAAGATATCGACTCAATATTTTAGGGTTATAAAGTACTCATCAGGATCTTCAAAATGAGGTGTCACACGACCCCCCTTTCCATTTGAAAAAATGTTTCAAAATGGCGCCCAGCCGCCATCTTGAATACTAAAAGTACGTCAGTAACATCAAAAAGTAGTATTTCGACAGCAATTGCAGTATGCCAAGTTGGTGCACACATTAAAAAAAAAAAGGGGGGGGGGACCTTTTAGAGCCGCACTGTATACATGCATGAAATGTAGAAAGAGTAACTTTGAGAGGATCTATACAATTTGATGCCTGCATACTGCAACAAAGTTGTTTCAGTGGGGATTTGTTGTTACAGGACATTATAGGAATAGGTAATGATAGTTTGAATGCAATCAGAACTTTCTGTTGTTGATTAAAAAAGAACATCACAAAACGACTTTGTAGCGTTATGTGTTTGCTGGGACGGGCTGCAACAAATATTGTTCTACTGGTAACGTTGCGCCGAACCGAACAGAACGAGCAAAACATTTTCCTTCGCTATACTAGAAATGCTCAAAGAGAATTTGTTGTTCTGTTGCACGCACTGATTGCTGTTTCTTTTTTTTTTACTTGGCATAAGATCAGAAGTGCCTTCAATTCCGTGTCGTCTACATCCATAACGGCGAATATAAAAACTGATTGAGATTACTACTTATACATATTCCTGAGAACAGCGGGGGTGCAGCGAAGAGTACAAAAAGCACCATCTTGTTGCGTGGATTGTTTGTTGCATTTGGCGCGGCCCGCTCAGCGCGTTAGATTTGTTTACCCATTATGTAAGCTGCTATAACTTAATACTATAATATGAATAGAAGACTCACTGATTCCGGAAACAATCGAGCAAAAAATGCTAGAATGCGAATCTATTATGGCCAGGGACCAATTATTAATAATCAGATAAACAATAATTATTATATATTATATTCGTCGACAGAACTTTTCTGCAACTTATATATCATCATTCTTCAAGATGAAAATATGTTGTTTAAGTTATTTAAATTAAATTATATTACTATTTTGCTGCTCATCATCATAATCTAATGTTTTTCACATGTGTGCTAACATCTTACTATCCTACACTGACCCCCTGTTTCTGAACAACAAGAAACCTACTTGATAAGTCTATTGATTGGATAAACAATCAATTTCAAGGATATTATGTCAACTTATCGGATCCATAAGTTGACATTGCATTTAGCTTTTGAGAAACTGGGCATAAAATACCTTCAATATCTAAACTCACTTTGTTTCTACATCATAATGACCAACAATCCTATTTTCATTTGTATGCCAAATAGGAACTTGATTCGTCAACGCTTCCTGAGGTCCTGAGGGTAGATTATTAGATTGTCAACCAATAAACAAACATACGTTAAAGTGATTTTCGATTTCTGAATGATTACAATGCCATGAACTATTACTTGAAGGTCGCGCATTTGCTTGCACGATTTTTTTTGTGACGCTCCTTGTTTATCAATCAGCAGAATATGAACTAGACAACTAGAAATTCAATTTGCGTAGATTGGATCGATACATTTAAAAATATATTTTTGTTGCAGAGAGGAAAATATCAATTTGAATTGATTTATTGAAAACAAAATCATTTCGGAATAATTCTGATGAGAGATTCTCGCAATTCAAATCTAGATATACATGTTTGTTTTGTCGAATAAAGGATTAGAAAAAATATGCATTGCATTGTTTTTTTGCATCAGAACATTCTCAGCAAGGTTGTAAAAACATTGCTTAGTTACAATAATTGATGGATGGTTATTTGACTGTTTTTATCTTTTATTCATCTGTAAGGTCAATGACGTGATTTCCTCAAATCTCATAGGAGATATTCAAATAAAAATTGAGTATTTTATATTGCTAATGCTAGTACCTGGACGTAAAGAATTAAGTGGAAATGAGTGTTAATTTCTACCTGTTTCCAACAGTTATTGTAATAGTTTTGATCGAGGTTTTGATGCGAAATATCTCACTATTCAAGAAGAAAAGATAAATCTATGCACCCGATATAAAATGTGCAGTACAATACAATGTCGCTCTGTAGAAGACGAAATATAAAAAAATAACAGACTACATAATCAGAAGGAGGTCTCTAGCTGAACACAGAACTCCTATCTCAACAGATCTCCACTCCTTTGAACTTGATCCGAAAACCAATAACGACTGAAAATAGTCAATGTCACCAAGTTTCTATTTTTTTATTATTTTCAGATATATCTGCCCCGAAGCTAACTGCTCAAGGAGCATGTACATTCCAACTCAGTGCACAAACAGCAATGCATGTGCCGTTTTGCTGACAACGCAGTGGAGTGCTATGAAGTTTGTTTTACAACATATTGAGGAGAACCAACTGTTCGTCAAAGTTTTATTTCTGGGAAATAATCTGGCCAAAGTTGTGGCTGAGTTGGAACGCGAGCAAAAAAGAGACAGGATTCTTGTGAGTATTTGTGAGAAATTCCAGCTCAATCATGGTTAAAAATTTTACTCAAATATTAAATGAACACATTGTGAAAAATATCCATTTACAGCGATTTCTTTTTAAATCAATTTCAAATTTGATTATTACGATTCATGGGCCAATTCTGGGTACACCTGTAAGCGAATCTGTAACTTTCTTTAAGCTTTTGAGGCGATTCTGGGACAACGATTGGCAAACACCCGATCGTGAATACGAGTCTATAAGATTTTATGTAAGCTATAGGAACACAGAATTGCAAATTGTCTATTAGCTTACAGAAAGTTACAGATTCGTTTACAGACGTGCTCAGAATTGGCCAATAAGTTGTTAAAAATTACTTCCGGTATCATAACTACATATGGAATAATAAAACCAGGCGAATACGACTATTTGCCGTGATCTGCCCCATATCGATTTCTTTATATGTCTATTCAATTATTTGAATTACATTCATTAACATTAATCGCAATGTTTTCTGAGATATCATTGGCGCTTGAAAAATGAGTCCAATCAAACTATGTATAGTCACGTAGAAACGAATGGAGCCAAGAGTTCTAGGAAACAGAATTTGATAGAAGCTATACGTTCAAAATGTTTTTCTGGAAGAATTGACAAAAACAATGAACCTCGATGATTTCGAGATCTAAAATAGCTGCTTGGATGCCATTTCTCCAGGCAATAAATTCGCAACAATAAGGTGGCTTTGAAGCGGCCACTGGCAGCGTCCTATAAAAAACATATCGCATCAATTCAGTTTTTCGAAATTATTTTTTTCTCCATGGCTTATAATCTAAATTCAATTTTCGATTGGACCTTCTTCAATCAGTTGAATCTACAAGTTACAGCGGAGTCAAGCTAAGAACATGCATCTTACTTATAGGATCCGTGTTTCACTTCTTTCCACATCACCATGATGTTACATCAGTAGGTTTGTGCTGCTCCGGTACATTAGTATTTACGATTTATTATTGTCCCATTTCTTGTCTTCCGTTTTGATGCCCTGGCTAGATAAGGCTTATCGATATTAGAATCTTTGTAATTTCTTTTTTTATATAAAGATTTCATCTCTGTTTTAATATTCGACCTCGTGTGCCAATAATTTAGCATCTGTTAGATCTTTAATCCCGTGTTTATCTTTGTTGTACTCACTGCTTCAACCTTGATTTTGCTTCTTAACCTACCTGATTGTCCCTGGCTCAGTGTAGGGAAATCTTGATACAGTAGAAAGACTTAAGGAATGATGATACTTGAACTTGAAAGTTCGTTATTTTGGAGCGTTTTTAATGTATTTTTTCTCAAGTCGGAAGCGCTTAACGCATGTAAGATGAATATTTTGTCCGCCACTATTATACAGGGTGTCTCTCGGTGACCGTCCATTAAAATATCTCGGGAAATAAAACGATTGGAATTCTGAAAATTTGTAAGGTGAGGTTAAAAAGGATGCTCTCTTCAAATGAAATATTAGCTACGTTGCGCGACTTCCGGTTATACCGGAATGTTTGGGATGACTTCTCTTATAAAATTTACTACGCAATTTATTGTATGTTATTTTTCTTATTTTAAGGTGTCCAAAATATATAATATGTGATTATCATCATCAAAAAGCGCGGAATATCAATAATCTGTTTCACTACCTAAGAAACGAAACAATATACAATAATGGACAGAACCTACAATTTGAGAAAACTTTGACCCTTTCTTTTGGAAAAAATCGCCAGGAAAAGCAAACCAACAAATGGATTGAACTTTCAAAATGCACCATCAGTTCTTTGATTACTCATGTAAGGTGAAAGTTTTCTCAAATTTTAGGCGGTTTCTTTGTTTTTGTCGAATAGGGTATGTATCTATTTTAGGTATTATGCAGGGTGTTTGAAAAACATTGGGCAAAAATGAAGGGATTGATTCCTGAGGTCATTCTTGGAAAAAAAGTTACAATAAACATAGGTCCGAAAACGCATCGTTTCTTTGATACAGGTCGGCAACGTTTTTTTTTTAAATAATTTTTTTTTAATAATTCAATACAATTTTGACCGATTTGTTTGAAATTTGGCAGCGTTGTTGTTAGTGATAAGGGGCTAATTTTGTCCCTAATAAATAAAAAATATTGTGTCCAGTGGCGTGGATAACATCAATTTTTGAAAAAAAACGATACGTTTTCGGACCTATGTTTATTGGAACTTTTTTTTTTAGAATGACCTCAGGAATCACTCTTTTGAATATTGTACCTCTAGAAGCATAAAGAAACAATATTTTGTGAGTCGAACATGTCAATGTAAACATGGGAGGAAAAGGTAAAAGCAAGCTCCTTGTTTGCCATATTTACTTCCTTTCACCAGATTTTCTGTCACCAATTCAATAACAATGACTTGAAGTTCACTTTCATCAAATAAATGTATCTCTCTTAAATATTCAAGGAGTGTGTAGCCTTTTTCTCATTGCTATCACTACTTGTCGTTTAATAATCGAACGATTTTCCTGGATCTTGTACACTAAAAAGTTGATAAGAGGAATTTTTCTTGGAAACGGCAACGTTGGGCATCAATCGAGCTATTTGAAATGCGTTGCCATGACTTTGATAGATTCGTCAAAGTGACGGTTGTTGTCATTTTCCAGTTGAAAATGATTTATTTGTGCTCGAGAAGAGGATTTAGTGTGGCAATTATACCAAAAAAGTGCTGTGATTGTGGAGCTTCTTCATGGAAGGTTGGATTGTAGAGATCTAATCACAAATGTGTCAAGACATAGATAAAAACAAAAACAGAATGTTGTGGACTCAAACAAAACGTGTACGTTTGGAGTCATGATACCAAATCAAACAAGATATGATCTCGCGCAGGTTTAGCTGACGTCATTGCGTGTCCGAACCTCAAAATGCATAGGTTACTCGGTTACCATGATACTAAAACAAACAAGATAAACTCTCGCACATCCCACTTCAGAAGTCATCACGTGACCTACCTCAAATCTAAACGATCAATGTCACGCGGGGACGTCATGCGTGAGTCAGTTCAAATTTTGACCAGCAAATGGTAACTAGGTAACATTATGGATGTTTCAAATCCAACCTCAATTTGGGCTCGCGGTGACGACATGCGCGGCTGGGTTCTAATCTCGTCCAGCAATCGATCATATCTTGTGTGTGTGCTTATTCTAGTGGTTCAATGTTCTAAGAATCACTCCTTTCATTTTTGTCCAAAGTTTTTTGAACACCCTGTATAGAATAAATACCTACATACTAGGTATATAAATCTCGTTGGGGTATTCAAAGTTGCACGAAAACCTGACCCAGACTCGTGAATTCCGGAAGGTTCTATCATTTCTAGCAGTTAAGTTACTGCCGAAAAGACTTGTTATTACACGCATCATTCTGATCAGACACAACCAAAAGTCACCAAAAGTGAACAAACTACACGTGATTAGACATAGCGAAACGATTGAACTGATCACATGACTTATCTCACGTGACCTTTCAATCGTTTCCCTTTGTTCGATCACTTGTAGTTTTTCTACGTCGGTGACTTTTGGTTGTGAATAGACTTTAAGTTTCTATGGCTATGCACACTATACATGAACATTCCGACCTGGATTTCAGCATCGCTCAACATTCTGGTATCGGTCTCGGCACTTCGCTAGTGATTAGTCGAGAGGTTGAAATTGACCAATAGAACTTGAGCGGGTGCCGAATCATATACCGGAGTTTTAAAATACGTACCGGAACTGCTGACTCTACAGTTTCTTTCCATCACTAAAAAGAAACAAAAACCTATTTTCCAAAAAATATCCTTGAGAGAACTCCTGCACATTTTTCCACGAGCTCTTGGACTATATATTATTTCAAACTTTTGCGTTCATTTTGAAAATAATATTTCTCAAGATCCTTATAGAGAAAACCGGTGATTGAAGGTTAAGATAGCAAATAAATTTTTGAGAAAAATAACACGGTATTTTTTTAAATATGTAAGTGAACAAAACAGTCCAAAACAGTTAAATATAACACTTGTGTGCTTATTTATTACTCACAAACTTTCTAAGAGTCTAAAAAAAGATATTATCTCAATTAAGTTAAATATGATAAACAATGATTAATGATGTTGTAGTTCCCATGAAAAATTGATCAAATGCTTTATTATCAAGTCAGTGTTGCAATAGAAGTATAGATAAACGACTATTTAACTCTGTTCTGGAGAGAAATTGGCAGAAAATTTATTCAAACATTATTAAAAAATAAACAATATTTGTCAAATGAGGAATAGAGTTTCATCTAGTGGTACTTGATAATAATAAGAATGCCTCTATAGTTGAGTTTTGTTAAAATGTTTTCTCTTTCTGTTAATATTACTTAAATTATCTTATGTTTCGTTAATTTTACCAAGAAAATTTTCAGATAATTCTGAGCTGGACACCAAGTGATGTCATACTGTATGAAGGAGACTTTGTCACCGTATCATTCGAAAACTGCGAAAGACTCAACTTTACTCATTCCAACAGCATTGGATACAAATATGAGATGCACAGACTTGTAAAAGTAGCATGGAGCAAAGTAGAGAAATTCGCCAAACCATTGTATGATTCGCTGAGGAGTTTTAAATTTGAGGTGAAGTCGAAATGCTTGTGACTAAGTTCGATACATTTGCTTTCGTTATCAGGTTGCTGAATATGATCATTTGATGAAACTATACGCTGACAATAATACATTGCCTTACAATGTGATTGCGTGCACTTGGTTGAGAGAGAACAAAAAGGCTTTGGCAGGATGGAATAAAACTACTGAGAATACTATTTACATCGGTATGTTGTTTTTCTTTATTCTGTTAATTTTTTTTCACAAAATTGTTTAAAATGGTGCGATAAAAATGAAGTTCATCTTCACGCAATTGGACTACTAAGATTGATCAAAATAAATTCACGAGCTGTTGATGTTATTAACGCAACTACAAAATTTTCCTATTATTTTTTATCGTGATTTATGCCTCTAACAAGTGATATTAAACGACATTAGAGGTTACAGGTCTATGTTTTAAAATAACAAAAAATCTCGAGAAAAATATAAAAGTATTTTCATTAGAAACATCATCAGCCTCAAAAAAAATCACAAAAGATTTTATTTTCTATTAGAAAAAAAAAACAAGTTTTATGATGGTCTGTAAAAACTCAACATCAGACTACAACAATGTTCACACCACTGGGACCCAATTCCACAATTTTTTTTCTACGCTATTCGTGTACGGATTAAATTAGAGAACTGAGCACCTGGAAGTGGCAATACAGATGTGCAGTTTATTTCAAAATTGCCACTCTATATTGAATCATTTGTGTTTTGAAAGTTGTGTAATAGATTTGGTATGATCATTATATAGGGTGTAGCAAATTCGAGTATAACGCTTTGGTAACTCGTTTACCATTAGAGATACAACGTCGGTTGAATGGAAGCAAAGTTTCGCAATTTGAATCCCACAAATATGACGCTTCGAAACATGGAAAATTCCGAAGACAACTGACCATAACCGATTTTTTCGAAATCCTTTTATATTTTGTCCTGAATTTTTTGAAAGACATAATTGAAAACGAATGACACATTTTCATGGCCACTTTTTCTGCTCTAGCATGGTCGAAATTGATATTCGACATTTCGAGTTCCCACAACCATCATCAACTTTTTTTTCAATTACGAACCTAACAAACTAACCCAACTTTTTTATTTCATTTTTGAATTACTCTGGTTCCTGAAAATAGTTGTTATCAAGCCCCAAATGATTTGATTGTTTCAGAACTCCTTGCGCGGATCGTATTCATGGTAACAATAATAACTTGTGACTTTTTTAGCTTGGATAAAGAAGCTCCAGGTTTGAAAAAAGTTTTAAATAATGTGAGAAAAAAGTATGATATATCATTTTTTTCCGGAAGCTGAAAGTTATCCAAAAATGAATTGAAAAGTTTGGTTCGTATTAAAAATCAAAGCTATGATGGTTGCGGAACGTCGATTATAAACTTCGACAATCTCATCTTGAAGAGCAGAAAAAGTGGCCGTGAAAATGTGTGGTTCGTTTTCAATTATCTCATCAAATTAATGGACAAAATAAAAAGAAATTCCTAAAAAATTGGTTTTTCTAAATCTTGGAGCGGCATTTTTTTGAGATTCAAATTGCACAACTTTGCCTCCATATCCCCGACCATGTATCTCTTATAGAAACAAATACTATACAGTGTGTCAAAGATAAGAATGTCTATTATGGGGATCTTGGAAACGAGATACGAACATGGTTAAATCAGAGAAAAGTTGCGCATTTTCAATACTAACAATATGCCGTTCAAGAAGTTTTAATATTCCGAATAGTTCCGAAGATATGCCTAAAAAAATGAGATTTGCCGATTTGGTTTTTGTTTTTTTCTGACGTTATTTCAAGAGATATGGAAAAACAAAAAACACTTTTTCATGGCCACTTTTTAAACTCTATAAAACAGCATTAAAAGATTGTCCGTACGACGTTTCATTTCGGAGAAACCATCATCAACTTTATTTTTTTTTATATTATGTCGCTTAAAAAAATATACCTCATCATTTCACCGCCTACTACACTAAAACATTCGGGATTTATTAAAAACCTATTTTTTCCAATTCAAATATTGCAGAAGCATATTGTGTCATACATCGTTGTGTTGGTGATAAAATATGCTATTTCAATTCAATTCATTTCAATTCAATTTATTCACTAAAAAAATTTCAACCAATTTAATCGTAGCTATAAAATAAGAGTTTCCCATTCTTTGTAAGTGGTGTTAATGGCGTTATGATAACTCCTAGATGGATCTACATCTGTATGAATTATTATGAGTAATTTTTTATTCTTACCAAAAATTAGTGCTCTATTTTTACATGTCCAAGTACCTATAGTCATTGAACATCAAAAAAATATATATGTACTGGGTGGACCAGAAGTAATGGGACATACGGTAAGAGCAGATTCCTCACACAAAAATATTGCGATCAACCTCAACTTGTCCATTCCGAAAGTTGATATTAAGAAAGATATAAGGTGCCAAAGTTAAATTTAAAATATTGATTTTTTCAAATAGCTTTTGAAATATATATTTTTTTTTAAATTAGATTAAACAAGATACATTGAGCATTCAAGATAATGTCAAAATTTTCCATTTAGAATCACATTGTATAGATTACTTACTTCAAGTTCAAATATCTTGAAAAAGGTTACTCCCAGCCACTTCTAGAAAGTATACCCTTTTTCATGTGAACATGATGGACATATAATTTTTTCAATTTAAAAAAAATGTACGAGTGCGTAGAAAAAAGATCGACCATTTGAATGATTGAAAGGGTGTGTAACTAGCGCCCCCTATAAGTAAGAGCAATTCCGTTCAGATTTGAACTTTGCATGTCAAACAATCCCCATATACCAAATTTCATCAATATAACTTGATTATTTCAAAAGTTATTTGAAAAAATCAAATATTAAAATACAACTTTGACACCCCGTATCTCTGTTCATATCAACTTTCAGTAAAGACAAGTCGAGGTCGATCGCAATATTGATGTGTGAGGAATCTGCTGTTACTACATCTGGTCCACCCTGTATAGTTAGGAATCACAAATATTTTCCTGGGTGATCGAATAAGATTATAAAATCTTCTCTGGTAATGCTTGACTTGTTATGGTTGAAATTTTTCATATTGGACATTTTTCTTATCTCTATAGGCAACATATTGTGCAGTGCTTTCAATTTAATTTGTCACACTTTCAAAAGGCTGTAAAATATTTATTTTTTGAGCTAAAAGGTCGACCAAATTTCGTGAAGTTTTGAGCTATTATTGAGGCAAATATTTTCTTAACGGTCAAATGTCAAAATTATTGACATAACTTACTATTTTTTAAATGGCACACCCTATATATCATTACATATTTAGAAAGGCGTTTTTTTTCTAATCACGGAAATATAGCACACATGCCCTTGCTATTCACTAGTTTAGCGCAAATTGGTATAAATATGATTGGAATCTTCGTATCTCTTATGACTTCCAAGATTTCCATGATGGACATTCTTATCTTGGACACACTGGGTACATACAGTGTGTCCAATGTATGGAATGTTTTTATTGCGGTTTAAATTGCCCGCTCCCCATTCGGTTGGTAGCGCGGAGAGAGAACCGAATCTCCTTTGGACAATACTCTATTAAAGTTTGTTCTTTGACTTCTAATAAGGTATAATCTTTTAAATCTTGAAAATTAAATATTCCTGAATAATCTTATGTTGGGGAAATACTAATGTCGATCTTCTTCGTTAATAATATCGATAGATTAGTTCAGGCAACGAAGATAAAAAAATGCCGGTTAGAGAAAAAAATTGGTGTATTTGCGAGGTTTGGTATAAGTGCGTAGGTTGAGAGGTCCTGAACAACATACTAAAAGTCCTGATCGGTGGGGGGCGAGCTAAAGTGGAGGGAGGTCTCTGTTGGTCATTTTTCTAGGTTTCTCTTGAATAACTTATTTTTATTATTTTTTTTGTATATTTTTTTGCTAGAAGGAGAAAATAAACTGGAGAAAATGTATTAATGTTAAAAAATCAGTTTTTCATACCATGAAAATATAAATTGAGTCTTAACTGCTTCCTCTGACGTGCCACCGATGCACTCTCACTCAGTCATTGGCCCCACTCCTCACTGGTCAGGTGGTCCACTAAGAGTCTTCGTATACCTTCATGTATCGAGGTCCAAGCTATACACTCAACCCTTCCAGTTTGGTACGCCACTGAATTTCGAAATATTGAGCTCAAATTCTCATTCTGCTTTGAAAGTCCATGCGATATATGAAATCTCATGATTTTTGTATGAACGGTTTCGGAAATATTGAGGAAGAAAAGTCTCTGGTGTGCCCTATTTAAAGGGGCGTAGCTCCCGTAGATAAGATTTTTCGTCAAATTTTTATAGGAACTTTTTTTCAAGAAAATCCCGGATAAAAATACCCCGTGAGATTAAATCACCCCCACGCATTTTTTACCAATGTCTAGGAAACACTCCGTATTATCATATACTTTTTCCTTCATTCATATCTCCTTACCTGTCAATCTTAGCATCAATAAGTACTGAACCTTTTTTGATGAGAATTTTATGTAGAATAATTAAGTATTTTTATGTTTATTTGCTAAAGGTCTTGGTTTTCCCGCTATTCATGAAAAACCAAAAAAAAATCTTCAGACTTCCTCCACCACCTTAGCTCGCCCCCCACCGATCAGGACTTTAAGTATGTTGTTCAGGACACCTCACCCTACGCCTATAGCAAAATCCGCAAATACACCATTTTTTTCCTCTATTTTACATTCGTTTCCTGGGCATATCGGTCGAATGAAAACATCAAATAAGAATTTTAAATTGCTACAACTTTTGAATGCCTCACAACACAAATATAATAATATAGAAAATAACTAACGAGTTATGTTTGAGATATAAACACAATGTAATGTGAATAAGTATCTTACTTATACAAGGTGTTGATTAAGTATGTACCATAAATTTAACAGACGATTCTTTGAATGATTTGAAGACCAGTCATTGGCCCGCAAATGCTTTGTTTTTAAGATTTCAAGTAACAAATATTCGTTTAATTGTCGCTTAGGACGCCACTGGCCTTAATAAATGCAATCCAGTTAGGAACTGGATTAGCCTCTAATCACTAAAAATTACTTTACTAAATAAAAGCAAAATTGGGTCAAGATATTAACGTAATACATTTTTTTTAAGTTTAATACTGTGTCCTTGATAACGAAGCTTTTGCGAACTCAATTTGATTTGAGCTTATTGTCTGCAAATTAATTAAATATTTGTCTTCTAAATGTATGTATCTACTATACATACATATTTAATCAACACCCTGTATATCGTTACTAGCTTCCGAGCAACTCGTGAAAGTGCCTCTGATCGGTATTGGCGTCAAAGCGTTAAAGAATAAAAGTGTCTTAATAGTCTAAGATCCGAATACTCATCTGGTCATTTGATGAAAAGTATTTTAAATTAAATTTCATATATCAGAAAGTGTATCGTGAGGTGGTTGCCCAATTCTGGTCCAGTCTATGATTAATCAAAAGTACAAGAAAAGATTTTTTAAAAAATTTTTTCCCACTTGTTTATCGAAAAATTCAGATACCTAATGAAAGTTTGGAGTCTACAGAATATGCAAACGATAGGTTGCCTAGTATTTTTGGGCTACAACTATAAGGTTGCCAGGTAATATATTTATTTCCGGAGATATTCTAATGGGCCACTTATCTTGGCGCACCCTGTATAATTTGTCGTGTAAATATATTTTGATTCAAAGTATGATGCCAGCTGCTTCAAAATGATGAGCACTCTCTTGTGTCCATATTCACCAAATTGAAACTGTCACTTTTCAAAGTTCAGCAACCGTAACCCATGACCGATTTTTCTCAGGCAAAAGGTTACCACCGCGTTCGTGACAAAATTGTCTTTAATTTGATATTCGATTTATTGAATAAACAGATGAGTGCAAATTACTACCATCGACTAACCTCTTTATACCTGGCAACCTAATAGTTATCACCAAAAAATACTAGGTAACCTATCGTTTGCATATTTGGTTGAGTTCATACTTTCATTTCTAACTGATTTTTTCAGTAAGTGGGTGAAGAAATAAAAAAAAAAACTCTTACTTTAACTTTTAATGAATCACAGACTGGACCAGAATTTTTAATGGCAAACGACCTGAAATATATTTTTTTTCATAATACATTTGATATGAAACACTTCTCTCGAATAAACCCATGGGAGAAGGACGTCTTCTATTCGGATCTCTCACTATAAGCAAAGAACCGTTTTGGCGCTTGTAACTATATCCTAACATATGTCAAATTTTGGATTTTAGGTGGTATATTTCCAATGACCTCTTCGTCCTACACTGGATCTGGAATTGCTCGAGCAGCCGTTATGGCCATAGATGCAATCAACGCAAATACCTCGCTTTTAGCGGGATATCATATAAGACTCCTCGCCACCGACGGAATGTGCCGAGCAGATAATGTTATGAGGAACTTCATTGACTTCATAGTCAATCAGGACTATTACCAGAATTTGGTCGGTGTTTTGGGACCGGCTTGTTCGGATACCGTAGAACCGTTGGCCGGCGTATCGAAACATTATCATATAATGGTTATATCTTATAGTGCTGAAGGATCGAGTTTTTCGAATAGGGAGAAGTATCCTTATTTCTTCAGAACTATTGGTAAGTAGTTTCATATTATGGGAAAAATTGCACCCACAATTTTTAGAAATGGGGAAAATATTAAGATCAAGGCGTTATGATGCCAGAAACGTTTAAAAAATCAACCTGCGGCCTTAAATAGTTTAGTAATTCATTGAACATTGCGCCTGGCTCCGCCCACCAGAAACGTGCGTATCACATTATGATCATTCTGACGTCACAGGAGAGGTAAAATTTTTTACACTTTATCCTTCGTCCATATTAATCATATTATTTTGCTAATATCTACTGACAACAACCACTGCTGACTATAGTACGAACTGAAAACAAACACATTCGACGGGACGTCACAAGGTTAGAAAAAAGTGCTATCAGTTATTGAATGCCGCTACACCCAATACTACTTATATCATCCTTTACTTTTCCATTTTGATCTCCCTTGTTTCAACACCCACAAAAAAGGAATTTTGTCCAATGAAATTCATCAACATGAATGAATCAATTTTTGGCTGTTGAAAGCCTGGTTCCGTTGTTGAATAGTCAACTCCGGTACTTCACTCGTCTACGTTCACGACACTCACACATTCAACAAGCGGAAAAAAGAATAAATCCTTCCGGCTTTATCTATTTATTTAATCCAAACAACAAACTTCAACAATGCTTATCTGATTCTCTTCTCTGTCGTCACTGTCAATAGTGTCAATCTACTAAATGAGCGGTTTACAAGGTTGTAGACATGAAAGGTCGACTCGATTGCAGCTATGATGATGTCACAGTTTCTTAGTAGGCTACATTCTCAAGTTCAGGATCATCTTTGATATTGAAAGGCACATTGTTCTGGTTTACTTTGAGGACCATTTTAAGAAAACTTCTTTGGTTTGTTTGCACAGGTGTTATGTTCAGTAGTTCGGGAATGATTTCACCTTTTATTTGATTGAATGTATCATCGGAGAAAGTGTTTGATTTTGATTTGGACATCTTATCATTGGTGTGTGAAAAAGCAGGGCTACCCTTCTCACCCTCCATTTTTTTTTGGCGTGGCGATGGATTTTTGTTCATTCGCTTGCTTTTTCTTGATACATGCACTTATTGAGATTCTCCTTCGAACTCGTTCAACAGGTTGCCGGATCTTGCTTTCCACTCGAAGAAATGCTTCATCTTTTTTCCATATTGTCGATAAACTAACCCCTACTTCCTGATTGGGAGATTCTTCTTTTTCTCAATAAAGAATTTGCAAATTTTTTGAAAATAAGAAGAATATTGGGATTAAAAGTACTGATCAATTTGTTTAAAAAATCAACAGACGTCCTCTATTGAATGTGATTAAAGAACCGCCCATAAACATTATAATAGCCATGCTGACGTCACACGATTTATTATCTATCTCCGTCTGGCTTATATGACTGCAATAAGGAAAAGAGAATGAGAAAGGATTGCTTTAGCACCGCCACTTTTTTGGTCATGTGGGAAAAATCGCGTTTTCTTTTTTATTGTCTAGTTCTTGGAATCAGTTTTCTAGATTGAGGCGTAGCGCACCGTTGTTGACCATTATTTTTTTCCAATCTAGTCGGATTTACTGTTAAGTATAATAATTGTATATTATCTCTTATATTTTTTTCCAATTCATCATACTTCGAAGCAGAGGATTTTCAATAGGTTTTGCACCCTCTTACTATAACAATAATTATTAGTGAGGGAAGTTTCTTTGTCCAAATAATATAAAGAAGGGAGTTTCCGTGACGTAAGGACAGAAAGGGAAATGAGAAAAGTTGGCACCAGGCGGGATTTGAAACACGACCTTCGTCGACGAAGGTTCGTGCAAAGTTGCGCATTTTTATGCTCAAGAAAATGCCATTTTGAAATTTGAAAAATTCCGACTACTTCCGAAGATATTCGAAAAACAAGAAAATTTCGCAAAAACTGCGTTTCTTTGAAAAGATATTTTAAAATAAATTACACTTTGTCATTGCCACTTTTTCTCCTCTACAGGTGGTATCAAATTGAAAATCGGACGTTTCGTATTCGAGCTGCCATCATCAACTTTGGTTTTTTAAATACGGACCTGGATTTTTTATTTTATTTTTGGTTATCTTTTGACGTCCTTAATGCATTGAGGTATCGCAACCATCGAAAAAAATACTCATCTAAAAAATAATACCAGAGAAAATCAAATAGGCCACCCTCCTTGTCTCCCTAACACATAGTTTGGTTCATAAATCCTTTCTTTATTGGACACGTTATTCTTATGAGAAAACCTGCACAACTAAACAAAACTTATTGACTGAACCAAAATCGAAATAACATCCAATAACGATACATTTAATGAAATTAAATTAAATCCACCAATGACATGGAAAATAAAAAAAAATACATATAAAAAACTGAATCGATTTCTGCAAAAGTGTCCAAAAATATTGCCATTTTAACAAAACATTGAGAATAACAATGATCTTGTATATAAATGTGAAAGTCTGTGTGTTTCTTTCCCTAAGGCTTTTGAACCGTAGCACAGAATTATCCAAAAACTTCTACTAAAAACTAAAAAGTCCTGGTCCGTATTTAAAAAATAAAGTTGATGATGGCAGCTCGAAGACGAAACGTCAGATATTCAATTTTATATCACCATCTTGAAAAGGATGAAAAGTGGCAATGACAAAGTGTAATCTATTTTAAAATGTCTTTCCAAACAAACGCAGGAAATGATAAAAAGTTTTTGCGAAATTTCGTTTTTTTTCGAATATCTTCGGAAGTAGTCGGAATTTTTCCAATTTCAAAATGGCATTTTCTTGAGCATATAAATGCGCAACTTTGCAATCATTTAACCGACCCTGTATCTCTTATAATAACTGAGATCCCCATGCATGCACTCGAATCTGTGGCACCCTGTATATTTTTATTCTTGAATAAATAAAAGTACTTGATTGTTCGCCACGCAAAATGATTGCTCAGTGTTATATATTGTACTGAAACCGAATCAAAAATAATATATTCATCTTTCCTGTTGATTTCCAGGTGAAAACAAACACTACAAACATGTCTACCTTCAACTTTTTGCAAGAATGAAATGGGCAAGAGTTGCTGCACTAACAGAGGATGGTCAGAAATACACCGAATACATTTCTTCCATGCAGGACGAATTTGAAAAAAGTGGTATAACCTTCATAGCCAATAAGAAATTTCCTAGGGAGAGAGAGACTGAACCTATGACAAGGGTAAGATTATTGATGGTTTTTGCTTCCAATAAACCAAGTCGAATGTACTATTTTGACTGAATAGATATCAATTATGTGCCTTATAATAATACATAATTTTGAAACATTTCCAAATTGGGTTTGATTTAATGACATCAACATGAAAAACAACAAAATTATCTATGATTAGTCACTGGACTGTAAATTGAAATGAAAAACACAGGTCAGTGTAAATTGGAAGTGGCACGAACTCGTTTTTGTTTTCTATATATTTGTTCTCATGAATATATCCATCCTATGACGCAGAAGACCGAATACTTCTCAAACTTATCAGAAAATTAATCAAAACATTTTTTATTTGATTCGAGTTCTCATCAACAAAAAGTCATAGGTTAACGAAATTCTTATTAAGTACGCCGTAATTTACAAACAGGCTATGAGGTTATACTATATGGCGCCAAAATTGATCGATCGTCCTACTCATTCAGCAATTGAACGCATTTAAGTCATCTATAAACTATAGCTAATGGCCGCAATGAAAGTGAAATTACCATCAATCCATCAATTTATAGCTATTTAGACATTAACATTCCGGAATTGTTGATTCATGGATCATTACTATTTTTATATTTTCTGGAATTTTATTTTGACTGTTGATTTCCTGTTGTTAATGTGGACAAAAATGTGATATCCCAGCTACGTCTGATATTGATTAATAGTGTAATTAGTCATAGACTTCAAATTAACATTCAAGATTTTACTCGAGATTTTAGCACCCAACGACAACCGGTTAAGGTCAACGTGTTTTTGAAGAAATCAATTTATGAGAAAGTTTTTTCGATGAAACATGTCATGCTGCCATAATGAAAGTTTCATAGAACATTATTTCACCTTGGGTGATTTTGACTATGTGACCAGTTTTGAGGTGATGAAGGACGTGTCGATGAATGTTATTTATCAGGTGTTCAAACCTGTAACAAAAATAAAATCAAGACGATAGAAGTGCGAAATCCTGTATCAATCCTGTATAAAGAGGTCATATAGTGACTTCATTTGTAATTCGATAACTAAAACTATAGAAATTAACATGAAATAATAATATGTTCCTATTTTAACTTACATATTATTTCTTCTCTCAACTAAAGAGTGTTCTATAAGCCTATAATAATTGATTAGATAAAAACCAGGAAAAAAAAATGTTTATTTGATTAAAGCTAATAAACGTATATTTGTCGGTTTTCAAATGATTTATTTTAATTTTAGTTCTTTGTATTTTTGCATAATTTGTCCAAGTCGATCTCAGTTGACTTAAAAACTCTTATCAAATTTGATATATCCATGTCTACAGGATAGTGGTGATGCATATTAAAGCAACGTTTTAAAGTTTGAAATAGAACGAATCAATTGTGATTGAACATTTATGAAATTATACCAAAATAAACAACTTATCTAGCTTGGCTAATAAAACAATCAGACTCATTATAATCAGAACTACAGTCAACTTCGGAGACCAAAAACACCATTACAATATATAAATTGGATACAGCGAACGCTCGGCTGCAACGAACTGTTTAAGGATCCCTTTGGTGGTTCGTTATATCCGTAGTAGACTGTATTACATAGGAACTGTTTATCGTTATTATAAGAACATACATATAAAAACCTTTTTTTTTTTTTTTAAAACCTGACAGGCCAACTTGTTTATTTGGAGAGATAAACTAGTACTTCCAAAAAGAGAGTTATGTTGTTTGTTGTTGTTGTTGTTGTTGTTGTTGTTGTTGTTTTCTCAAGTCCTACGATTGCTATTTTAACTGATCCGTAATATTTTCACTGTTATTGACTGCAGATTATTTTAATTTTGTTTGCCCGATTACGCAAAAACGGCTAATCAAATTAAAACATGTTCAAAACATATTTTTTTGTTCAGTATTTTGAGATCTATGACACTGTGTAAAAAAATGCCATGTTGCATGTTGCTATTCAAGATAATATCGTTTTTACGTCTGCTGCGAAATCTGGCAACGCTGATTTTTTTCCTCCATTTTTCTTAGTTTGGTCATTTCACACAACTCTCCATTTGGAAGTACTATGTAGCCTATCTCTTCAAATAAAAAAGTTGACAGGTTTTAAAAGCTTACATTGTATTTTCTTTTGTCCAAAATTTTACCAATAAATATTAATACAAAAAAACTTGACTTTCAGTGATTTTCTGTGAAATAGCACCGATGACATAAAAGATCACTGTGTTTAGTTCCTGGAAGTAACCCCATAGTATAATAAACAACAAGTAGCGACAGCTCCATATACCTAAAGGTGGTCAAATTTCCTTCTGTCTCAATGACAGAAATTCGCCTCATTTATAAACTGCTAACATTATGAAATGTAAAATAAAACCATACTGTAGCCAATTCCATGACTTCAATGATACTGATACATAGGTGAAGTACCCATCAAGTTATACAATACGATCGCCTACTATGCAGTATGTCTAAAGATTTATGCGAAGTTTCAAAGTCTTGATTTAGAAAACAGTTTCACATTCCAAAATGTTAGCAGGGTATAAAGGAGGCGAATTTCTGTCATTTAGACATAACGAAATTTGACCACAGATATATGGAGCTGTCGCTACTTGTTGTTTATTATACTATGGTAACCCAAAAACCGCCTTTTGTTCAACGACCTACGTACCAGTGGACAATCTAAGCGTCAAGGGTATTTTATACTTGAGCTGTCACTCTTATATCAAACACATGTTCGCGAGGCTACGAAAACGATTAGCAATCAGCTGGCTTTCATTTGGTTCAAAGTGCCGGGCTAGAGTATCAATAGGCCGTGGAAGTGTTGACGTCACTGTCAGATGACATTTCGAAATTGGGTAAAAACAAACATCGGCTCTTCCAATCTGTATTGATTTTCCCATTTGAAAAGAGACCCTTCAATTCAAATTGCTTTTACGAAGTGAACACGTGCTTTTAAGCTTTCAAGAAGCCAATACTCCTTCTCTCAGGATTCCTAAGGTAGGTACCATCAAAATCCATTTTGAAAACATGCCCACTTTCAAAACTTTTTTTACCTTTTTTGAAGACAGATACCTATTCTTCTTTGAATTTTTCAAAAATCACTTAATCGGACGGTAACCAACATTCGCAAATATGAACTATTGCACAATATACTTCTATACTCTTCAACTTGAGCTTTAAAATGCTAATTGAGGCTCAGAAAATTATTTTAGATAGAATAAGCTAGTGAATCACGATAAACCAAATGGCCAAAAAGTTTGTTTTTACCCAAAATAATGGCAGTGACGTCACACTTCCACGGTCTATATCCTTTCTGGCTGATCACCTCTGCACATAATGTCCAGGCATAGATTCGATTCTCAATATAGCTGCTGCCAACCTTCTTAAAGCTATGGAAACAGCTCATCCGTCGTGGGGTTTCTATTTTGAATTTTATTGTGAACATTCTCCTACATATTTTCAATGGGGTAAAGATCTGGCGATTGAGATGGCCAAGGTAATACACACATTTTTTCGTGTCAACCAGTCTACGATGTACAGCGATTTATGTTCGGGGTCGTCAAAATGGAATACACCTAATGACATTGTTCCATCCATATATGGAACTGAGTGGTTGCTCAGTGTACATGAATCAATCCATACGCCCTTGAATTCTATGAAGGGGGCCTATTCGAAATCCAGAAAAACAACCACACACTATGATCACAACCATGTTTTATTGAGGGAATATAATATTTTTTTCTCTAATCTACACTTTACGCCCTGCAGGATGTACATTGCAAGGACTGTCACTTTTGAATAAATTAAATTTGGAGTCACATCGACACGCATCCATTGTTTTGTGGAAGACTTAGCATGTTCTAGGGCGAAAGATAATAGATGTTTCACGTTTTTCTTAGAAAGCAGGGCTTATTGGCAAGTCTTGTTAGACGTTCTTCCTTATGACTCTCACTTTTCGTATATTTCTAATGGGAAAATACTCTCTATGAATCCAATAAAAATATGTCTAGGCCTCATATATATATAAAATACTCTCTAGTTCTTCCAACCCCTCTCACTGGTATAGGAATAGTTCTCCTTCGACCATTATTAGATAATAAGATGCGCTCCAAACTACAATCTAGTGCAACTACTGGCATAATTTATTTTTCTACAACAATGGATTTATACAAAAGAACTGTTAAGAAAAAGATGCTACATTTTTGTCCAGCAGAATATTTAATTCATTAATAATAAGTATCTATATCTGTGATAAGAAAATATCAGTATTCGAAAAATTATTGTTTGTGTTTATTAAGTATATTGAGAGATATTTGAGGGACGGGTAGTTGGGACAAAAATAAGTCCGAAATATTCTATAAAATATTTTCGTACGACCCTTCCTTTCAGAATTATTCGTCCATTGAAGTTACACCCTGAAGAACGTTTTTCCGTGATAGCTTCGAAACCGTGACATCAATTTTAATGAAACTTGGACAGTACACGCAAAATCTAGGGTCTGAAAATTTGAGGTTATGGCAATATTTCAATCTACTCTTGGAAGGCTGGGGCGTACCACCCCCTTCCTTGAAATTCCCTAAACTTTGATACATCTTGTTTTTAGTTACAATTTTTGATCTAGGCTCGTCAATTAATTTAGAATAAAAAAGGTACTCTTCATTCACATCGAAAAAATGGATAGTTTTCAAGAAAAACACCAATTATCGTCAAATTCTCCAGCTAGTTACTATGACAACCTGAGAATAACACAGATCGATCACAAAAACTGAATTTTTTGTGTTCAATAAATACCTAATAACATTGTGTTTTGAATGAACATCTCAATAAATTGGCGTTTTTCTTGAAACCGATTCATTTTTTCGATGTGAATGAAAACTACCTTTATTTTCCTAAATTAATTAACGAACCTAATTCAAAAATTGCTACTTAAAAGGGAAGAGTATGAAAGTTTAGAGGCATTTTATGGTAGGGGTGGTCCGCCCCAGGCTTCCAAGAGTATATTGAAATATTGCTATATTCTCAAATTATCAGTCCTTAGGTACTGCGATTACTTACTAAGTTTCACTAGAATTGATAACACCTTTTCGGAGGTATCACGAAAAAAACAGCTTCAGGGTGTAACATAAAAGTACGAATAATTCCGAAAGGAAGGGTCGTACGAAAATATTTTATAGAACATTTTAGACTAATTCTTGTCCCAACTAACCGTCCCTCAAATATCTCCCAATGCTTCTGGGACTCCCTGTATATGCACAGTGTCGTCTGGTCTCATAAATGCAGTATTTTATATTGAATTTTTAAAAGTTGCCATATTTATGAGGACTATTACATGTATGGTTAATTAAGTATGTATAACATGTTTCCCATTACAGTATCTAGAAGATCTCAAAACGAAAAGAGCTCGCATCATCATAGCAGATGTTGTCGATCAAGTTGCCAGGCAAGTAATGTGTGAAGCATTCAAGCTCAAAATGACCGCGTTTGAGGGATACGTATGGTTTTTACCCATGTGGCTGAGTCGCACATGGTACAATACTGATTATTTCAATTCAAAATTGAATGAAACTGTCAATTGTACTACTGGGGAAATGATTCAGGTATTCGATTCATCAAATTCATATGTGCTCATAAATTATTAGAAAAAGCGTTTTTTTCTAGGCTATATCTGGCTACTTCTCAATGACCCACGCTTATTATGCTCCTCACAATCAGACAATGCAAGAGAACAAGACTGTAGGTGCTTGGATACAACAATATCAAGAAAGGTCGGGAAGTTCCGTGTCTGACTATGCTGGCTTTGCGTATGATGCCGTATGGGTGTATGCTTTGGCTCTTGATAAATTATCTAAAACGGACCCGGAAGCCTTATCTGTTTTCCATTCGGAAAATACCACAATGTAAGCAAAACTGGTTCGGTTTTTTATGGATATTAGTTTAAAATTATGTGCTAAGTATTTTTCATTGATTGACATTAACAACAGAATCCTCTATTAGATGAATAAATATTATTATCAAATTAAAACATGAATTTAAAACGGAAATTATAGTTTTCAAATTTATCAGGTACAACTAAACCTTTAAGGATTTTATTTCAAAGTACAGTCGATGACTTTTGAAATATGGACTAATGTTTATTTTTTTTCAAATGAGTCTAACCCAAATGAGTGTTGATTTTGATAAACCACCACAATAATCCCAATTTTGATAATTCGCAATCAAAATCTTGCAGTAGGCCATGAAAAACATCGATGTTTGTTATTGTTGACTTGGTAACAATTATTAACCTTTGTATGCATGAAGTAAATCTGCGATTATAGCGGAAAAAATCGTTACCTCATCGTTTATAGAATCGCAAATATGGCAATTCTGGGGTACGGTCTATAAACGTCAAATGTATAATGGAGCCAATGAACTACTGCAAACTTTCCATTTTTTTTCTCACCATTGAATATAAGTAACCTACCTGATTCGAGCTGAGTTTTTGATACTATTCTCGAACGTTTTTTTCTATCAAATCAAATACATTTTGAACACAGCAAAATAGAACGGATCACAGTTCAGTTGAGTGCATTCCTTTTAAAATCCAATCACCCCTGAGCTTGTCGCACTTTGGCAACTCCGAGCTGCTCTAAATAGAACGCGTTGTTTTGCGGATAGATGTGGGTCACACGTAACATAACCCAACTACATTTTTGTTTTGTTGATACATTTTATTTTTCAAGAATCTCATTGGAAAAATCTATTTTTAATAATTTGCTTAGAAAACCTCAACCAAAAGTGAAAAATTATTCTTGAATTACCACACCACAGCTACATGCAGCATACATTCATACATAAACATTGAACATAACCTAAAAGAGCTTAACGCACCCCCCGCAAATTTAGTGCAACAGGGGCAAGGGGGGAGGATTCGGAGTCACTCGTGGGCGACAAACACATTTTAAATAGAACAGACCACGTCAAAAGCCGGGCCGGAGTGACAAAGAGCGGCTCCGGCATGTAAAAGGAATGCAGTTATTCATGACTATCGTGATAGAACATGTTTGCCAACCTTTAACCTACAATTTTGATCCGTCACTGTCACTTTGAATAAAAAATGAACTGTACAACGCAAATGCTATTTTCGCTGTTCGGAGATCGTTTATAGCGTTGGCGCTATAGAGCTCCGTGAACAGCGTACTTGATCGTATTGTTAAATGACACATGGCGGTTGATAGACGCAATGTTTTCAATTTGGAGATAATTACTCAAAATTCTTAATACCTTAGTACTAGTACCTACTTTCAACATTTCAAACGAATACTTCAATAATTTTCTTCCGTCTCCGGATTAAATAATTTTATAGCAAAGTAAACATTTATTTTATGCCCACTCCACAAAACTTGACCAATTCGAAATAAACCCACATATCACGAAGCACTTGTTACGTCTTTATCCACAAAACACAAGCAATTTCAAATTTTTCAAACATAGTCAAACTGTTCACGGAGCACCTGTTGCACGAAATAGCGCTGACGTGGTCTGCAGAAACAATTAATGACTTCGCAGATGCGCTATATGATGCTATAGAATTGCTCCGTGAACGATCCGTAGCTCCAAATAGCGCAAATAGCGTGTCCCCGAACACAGCGGCTTGATGTTCTGTACGTACGAATAGGCCATTTCAGAACATAACCTAGAAGTCAGCTGTTTGTACCGTAAATAAACATTAACCTCTAATTGCCACTTTTTTCCTTTACTTTCTGAGACTTTTTTCGAAATGCAAAGTGTGTAATATGGTTTTGTTGAGATCCTGATCCTGAAAAGCTTTGAAATTAGTGTTAGTTAGAAGCTGGAATCCCAGGAAATTTGATTTAATACAAACACAAAATTTCGATTGTGAACAACATAGACCCTTTTAGTTAAAGTGATCCAGACTTTGATGCAACCCCTCGGGGCTTTTCAAAAATAACTAACATGGACATAATTAGTTTATTTGGTGCTTTTCACAAGCTATTATACTGCATAGGCAGTTGAAAGCTTATAAAAGTTTGAATGATGCTTTCAAAAATTCAAAGGCCGGGTTAGTTTGGGTTAGTTGCAAAGTTGCAGACCATATTATTATCAGAGCTAAAGAAAGTTATATTTACATTGTTATCCCTTTTTTCTTGATGTCTTGATAACAATTTGATTGATTTTTTTGTAATATATGTATTGTTTACGGTACAAGCTGTCAATCTTGACGTTATGTTGACAGGTTTCTGAAATGGCCTATAGAACATGCTTCAACGTCACATGAAATTAATGTCATTGTCATTAATTGAAAGGAAATGGCGAAATCGTCATTTTATAACAAAAATTTGAATATAAATCTTGATTTCCCAAAATCACTTATGAGTTGAGGAATAAAACCATGCCCTTGGACTATTCTCGGATTAAACTGATGACTGCAAATTTTCATCAAACTTCTTTCGGCGGTTCTTGAGTTCATAGAACACAAACAGGGAGATTTCTATTTTTATATAGTGAATTAAACATTGGTCAATACTTCAAAAACAGTAATATCTGGAAATAAGCTGATGACGCCACTGGACTTCACGTAAAAAGTTCAATTATTGTCCGTTTTTATTTCCGATAAGTCACCAGAATAACTGTTGTCCAAAAGTAGATCGACAGCCTAGAAAAAAATAATGGTGTCTGGAGATTTGTTTCAAAAAATTTTTTAGTGCCTCAGGCAGTTGCTTAAACACTGGCAATGTCTCGACTTGATCTCAAAAACCTAGTTCTCCGTGGTATCTTTGATCAATGGTTGCAAATGCATCAATTTTTAGAAAAAGTGAAATGACTTTTTAACGGTTGCAGCGAATTGCAAAAACTAAATGGATTTGAGATACCGGAAAAATTGCAAATTCAAATATATTCAAAGATGAACAGGGGTTGCAACTTAAAAAAAAACTGTTGATGCCTTTTCTGCAAAAATGATACACCCTGTATATTGAAAAACATATTCACAAACTGCACTGGGGCATCCTGTATTCGAATCCATTTCGCTCATTTTGATAATGCTCTTTTCAAATAATGATTTATTCTTCAGTAAATTGGTGAAGCTTATCGAGCAAACAGACTTCTATGGTGTATCAGGCAGAATCAAGTTCCGTGGAGGCCCTTCAAGATTCTCCGTTATCAACATTATGCAATGGTATGACAACACCACAAATCTTATAGGCGAATTTATGCCTGAATTGACGGATGACAAACCGGAGATCCTAGGAGGCGATTTATCTCTTATGGAAGATAAGATCAGATGGTATACCAGTGATGGTACGTTAAATTCAACAAAAAATATTTTGCAAAGTGTCCACATCTCGGTTCACATGCATCACCATTTCAACAAGCTTGATTTTAAATATTGTTTGAAAATGACCAAAGAGATTACATATTATTACTACTTAACTATCAACATAGAAAATATTAATAAATATTTGATAAACATGGAAACAGGAATTAGAGGCTTTGATACATTTTATTTATAGGTGAAAAACCACAAGACGGTACTTTACCACCTCAAGTATGTGCTATCGAGAGTATGGCCAGAGCCTTCAATGTGGAATGTCAAACGGCTGTCATTATTCTTAACGTGATAATCGCTATTGCGCTAGGAATTATCGTGATGGGAGTATGTTTGTACTTGAAATACAAATACGACAGAAAAGTGCAACTGCAGAAAGCCTACATGGCAAAGCTGGGTCTTCGCTATGAGAAAAAAGATCCCACGGATCTTGAAGAGTTCGAGGTTGCACGAGAAGATGTCGAAATCAGTCTGCGATTGGGTGAGTTCAACTTTCTGAGATTATATGAATTTATGCTATCAAGTATTGTCATGTCTAGAATAAGGATCTTTTGTTTTGCCTCGAACGAAGCATAACAGTCCTTGAACATTTTTCTGTTAAGTTTTTGAGTTTTTGAAGAATACAAGTTTCCGAAACATTTCTCCAGCTGTTGATCGATTTTCAATCTCATCAAGGATATTGTTTACAATACGTATTATCAAACATTACACCTCTGGGTTTTCTCATTTGCGTAGTGTCATAATCTTGAAGATCAATAATGCATCAGTAATAATGATCATATTCAGTGCCAAGGCCACTAGGTATATTAATAGTCGGCTTCAAAAAGACTTGGGGCAATAGGGTTATGTTTTAAGCATCTGAATTCTAAATATCTTGTTTTCTTTTCAATTTGTAAAATGATTAAAATTTTAATAAACGATACTGTTTCACGTTGTACTTTATGAGGCGAAGATAACAAGAATAACAGGCTAGGTATGTACAGGGTGTTCACAGGTAAATGGACCACCCCATTAACTTTTTAATTTAATGTTTGGGAAAAAAACGTTTCAAATGAAAGTTCAATGATTAAAATTGAATCTCATGAAAATATTTTTTTCACACACTGGGGTTCCAGAACTTTTGGGCGTGGTTCAACTTTCTTATTCCTTTTATCAACCCTATTTTTTATTTGATTTTTTAATTTTCCTAAAAGCATAGCCTGTACCCAAATTCAACTAGTAAGAAGATATCAACATCAGAAATTTTCCATTTTTTCAAGCATATTTCAAAATGTATTTTTTTCATTCTTATCCTCGAGTTGACTTCTCCAAACTAAGAGGATATGATGAGGTACAAAAGATCTTTAAAATTACTCAATCTTGTTGACGAGGATGTTTTTCACCCCAATTTTTTTATTGGTCAAATTCATTCTTCCCAAAAAGATTGAGCATTAGCTGATTTTGAAGACGTTCTGTACCTCATATCCTCTTTGTTTGGAGAAACCAACTCGCGGTTAAGTATGAGAAAATACCATGACATTTTAAAACATCCTCGAAAAAAATTCTGACCTTAATTTGGGATAGTTTGTGCATGTCCGGTAACCAAAAAAAAACAATTTTGACAAATGTTATGAAATCATAGGTTTAGCGAGAATCTTGAAAGAAGTTCATTCTAGTGTCAAAACATGGGTTAATTTGACAAGAAATTGAAAACATGTCAATTTTGCAGCAGAACAGATAAAGAAAAATTTAAACCCATATTTCATTTCTTCCATTAAGGAAAATCGAAAATTATGATTTTATTTTAAAATTGACTTTATTCCATCAAACTACATTGGTTAGGTATTAAATCAGACGAATTTATTATGGAATGGAAAATTTAAGGGATATAAATTGTGAAACAACGTCTTGTCTTGTCCCTAACTGTACCCATGTCCTTTTTTTCACAGTAGATACGATTTAATAAAATCATTATTTTCAAGATTCAACTATAAGCGGACTATAATAGTGTGCGTTTATTAATTATTCTTCTGATCGCCAGAAAATGTGAGAAAACGAACATGGGTACATACAGTTGGGGACACGACCAAACGGTATTTTTCAAATTATATCCCTTGACTGATTTATTTCATAAGAAATTCAACTGATTTAATATCAAAGCCATGTTGATTTACTTGAATAAAGTTAATTTTAGATTAAAATCATCATTTTTGATTTTTATTTTAATGGAAAGGGTAAAATATGAGTTTCATCTGATCTTGACAAATTACCCCATTTTTTAGGTTATCAGGAATGCACAAACTATCCCCGAAAAAAGTTTCTCAAAAATATGAACAGGAAAACAATTTTCCATATGTACCCAACCTTATGACAGACACTGTATGACAGTACAAAATTTTTGTAACAAATATTCGGTCTCTTTCTCATTCTCATTGGGTTATATCTATTTTTGTTGGCCCGGTATAGGCTTGGAAACATTATTTTTGATAATATTTTAATAGTTTAAATATACACACATATGTAAAAACGGTTCAAGGATATTATGAAATGATCACAACACAGAATCTTGACAAGAAAACTACCTTGGCAACGTTGCATCAACCAATTGATTTACAATCCCGTCAAAGCGTCAACGTCAACCAGTATTTCATTCAGTTTGACAAGTCAAATGTCAGATAATTCGACTAAACCCCGATTTTGTTTAATTAAAAACCTGTTTTTCAATTGAAATTATTGTATTGTCATCGGTTCTTGACAAGTGTGCAAAGTTTCGAATCAACTTGGGCATTTGAAGTGAGTAAAAATAGAGTTCATACTTTCATATAGACTCATACCAAATTTCAAAAGATTTGGAAAAGCCGTTCTCGAAATACTTGTAGCAGACGACCTACGTGAATCACCCTGAATAGCCCTTCTTATCATTCTCACTACGTGTATATCTTTTTTCTCTTCCTGTAACAAAATCTGAAAACGTCTATTTTTTCCAATTCACTCCCCATTGTCTACAAATTATCACAACGCCGCAAAAAAAGTTTCACTTCAAAAACAAAAAAGAGTAAATGACTTTTTTTTCCGAATTTCTCCATCAGTGTTCAGTGAGTTATAAAAATTTCCCGTATTCCACCATTGAAAAGCCAGGGTTTTGAGTGAACTATACTGCTTACCTTATATGCGCTGCTTGGCTTATTAGTTATTACCAAATTATTTTTTTATATTAGTTCCTCGTATTCACTCATGAGAACATTGTCATTGTCAATACGCGTACCAGAGTTTTTTGATCCCTGTTTTTCTTATGGAAGAAGGGCCAGTGCAATTAGAGAAAAGCACATTGACGATATCAGAACCTGCACGAGAATGATGTTTCTCTCTCTCTCTCTTCCTCTCAGATGGTCAAATTCGTCTCACCAGTGACGTGGCCCGTCGTAACGGTCTATTGGTACGGTAAATTGGTTTATTGCGTTCTTTACGTCACTAAATTTTGCTCTAATTACACAGGCTCTATCGATGTTGAATTGAAATGTTGAGTTGAGTACACATGAATACTGATTTCTTTTGAAGTTCTCCAAGGCCAGGCACACAAATAGTGTTCCTGACTTCACTTTGTTCATTATTTTTCAGTGTTTCCAAGTTTTTGATTGTCAAAAGATAAATAACTAGAGATTGTCTGCATAGATAGTTATTAAGACCCCATAGAGCGGCGTTCATTACTGACATTCATTTTCCTGATTCTTTCCTGGGATCCGACATGTCCACAGGAATTAACGCTGGAGTATGGGTTAGTATTTTCGGGATTGAACGTCGGAACCTCCTCTCATTTATCATCTGGCATATAACTGGCATTCTTTCCATCGAGATTTTCGCAGGAAAGAACGCTGGTATATGGGTAGCTATCAAGTCGGTTTTGTTTTATCATTTTAAATCCTATCACCGCCGATTAAAATATGATTTTTTTTCATAGGTGAAGGAGCTTTTGGTACGGTTTACGGTGGTAAAGCTATCATACCATTTTACGGCAAGTCACCAGTAGCTGTTAAAACCCTCAAATCGGGCTCAACAACTGAGGACAAAATCGACTTTTTCGCAGAAGCTGACAATATGAAACGTTTCGATCACAAAAACATCGTCAAACTCTTGGGAGTTGTCACAAAATCAACCCCATTGGCCACATTGATGGAGTATTGTTTATACGGTGACTTGAAGAACTTCCTATTAGCTCGTAGAGAGGTGCCAGAAGATGAAGATGTATCGCCAAAACGTCTCACCAACATGGCTCTAGATATATCTAGAGGTCTTAGCTATTTATCTGAGATGAAATATGTGCATAGAGACTTGGCGTGTAGAAACTGTCTAGTGAACGCTCAAAGAACAGTGAAAATAGCCGATTTTGGGATGACCAGGCCAATGACAGACTATGATTGCTACTCATTTACCAGGAAAGGCTTGCTTCCGGTCAGATGGATGGCTCCGGAAAGTCTGATATCCGGAGTTTACAGTCCTGCGACGGATGTATGGTCTTATGGGGTAGTGTTGTATGAAATGGTTACTTTTGGGGGTACGCCTTGGCATGGGAGGCAAAATAGTGAAGTTGCCGAGCTAGTCAAAGAAGGCGCTTGCCTAGATGTTCCTAAAGGAGTTCATCCGAAACTGTAAGTATTCAGTCAATATTATTATATTTCTATAAATGGTGTCCAATAACACTGTGCTAGTCGCAAAAAGGATAAGCGACGCACCTTGCTAGCAAAGTCAATTACAGTATGCTGAATCCAGTAGTAGTTCTTCTAGGTTTAAGGTCATTCAAGCAACTAAAACCCCTATAAAAATTGTTGAAAAAAATCAGGGTTGTCATTTAAGAAAATTTTCGATGAAGTTATATCTCAAATTAAGGACACCCTGTGTGAAATTTTCGCAAATCAAATGAGCGCAGTTTAAAACAATAAATGTCCAAGCATATTTCCTAAAAAAAGTGTCTTTGATTTACCAACTGATGTTATTCCAAGTTAGAGACTCACCCTGTATATGCTATTTTTTCCTGAAAAATTGAATGTAAATCATGATTATATCGATCAAACATGGCTCTATTGATAATAATGATGGAATTGTTCAAAATGTAGATTCTTGTTGGGAAAATAGTCTATAATAATGATGATTTTCCTATATTTCTTTGTCATATTTCCTGCTTGAATGACCTAACCCAGAAAAACGACTATCACCACTGGACTCAGTGTACACGAATCAACTTTGCTAGATATGACCGCCCCTTGTTCAAGAAAAAGTTTCCATTTTCATGCACAGTGTAATTAGTCTACGAAACTTCAGCTCTGCATTCATCGGTCAGAAATAACCTGATTTCATCATATAAACTTATATCGGCAAACGCCCTGCCAGGGAGCTAATCTTCTTGAAGGGGGAACTCGATAAACCCGAGAATGCGTTTTTCTAATTATTTTCAAAAAGGTTCAAAATAAAGTTTTCAAAGTTCAAGATCCTTCTAGTTGGAATATGCTGAATTCAAAAATTTGATCAAATATCTAGGCAGAGGCTCCCTCATTGCTTCAATGGAAACGTATCTATTTGGCCTTGAAATTAAAATTTGACAGCATCCGAACTTTCAGATGACGTTACGTTATAGTCCGGGCCCACAATACAAATGGTGAGATATTCTGAAGTTCCATTTGTGATGCTGTTTAACAAGAACTTGGACTATTCGAACCTATCTTTAAACAGCTGACGAAGCCAACGACAGATTCCGACTACATACCCCCACCCAAATTTTTTGGCGAAAAAGGTTTCGTCGCGTCTTATTGTTATTTTTTTTCGGCCCAAGCTATAAAATGGCGTTTTCAAAGTTATAGCTGATCGTGAATCTTTCCGAGACACCGTGCATTTTATGTTTCTTCATAGGCGTTACGCATCTTAGCTGTCGAATTACGACCTTGATAACAATGTCCAGTAATTTCTCTTGCCCGCTTTACTCCCAAACATTTTTTTTCCCAAATCTTTAGGTCTTACCGTTGTCAATACCCCAAACTAACTCAAACTAACTCGTGTCCCTGTATAAAGCGATCACCCTGTAGAAACAAAAATCAAATAAAAGTTTCTGGGAAAAAAGTAATAATTCTGATTTTTCAAATACTTATTGTCAGCTGTTTGGACCCCCATCCACAGATTTGAAAAAATGTTTGCGTATTTTCCAGAATTCTCAGAAAATACCAGATTTATTGCACTTATGATTGAAGTAACTATGATTTTATGAATACCATAGAGCGTAGATTTGAAATGACTTTTTCTTGAGAATGGTGCGATACAAACCAAGACGACTTTTTGAGCCTAAAAAATTAAATTTTTTGAAATTTGAAGATTATTAAATAAGGTTTCAGATAATTTTTTATACTCACGTATTAATATGCTCTCTTCAAATGAAATAATAGCGACGTTGTGCGACTTCCGGTTATACCGGGAGTAGGTGTCACTTTGCTTATTTTAAATAGAACACCCTATATATCATCACATCTTCGGATTCTACGTGCAATTCTAGACAGATTTGATGAATCATATCCTATACCTAAGTATACATGATTTTGAAATATTTGAGTTTTTATGTCAAAAATGCCGTTTGTAGGCTCCAATTAGAATGTGGATCCTACATATAAGAAAGCCTTCATTATTTAACTTTTGTGTTGGATTCCTTGTTGAAAGAGACCCAATATAAGAGATTTTTCACAATATTTTGAAAACCATTAAGACAGGGCATTCAAAAAATCAGATCAAAAATGAAATCGGGAAAATTGCCAAAAATCAATTTTTTCAAATGGAAACACCCACATTTTTTCATTGGATAGTATTAAGCATTCAAAATAAAGGTGAGTTTGTATAAGATTGTCCTTTCCAAAAGTTTTTTTTATTAATTTTGAAGTGGACAATGTTATACTTACCTTCATTTCCAGCCCCGTAAGACGAAATTATAAAATTTGGTGGTTTCCATTTGAAAAAAAATATATTTTTGGCACTTATATTTCATTTTTGATCTTATTTTTGACCACCGGAAAGTGGATTTGTGAAGTGCGGAACCCATTACAGAATAAGACTTAAGAACAAATCTATAGATCTTATTTGGTGTGTGATATCCAGCGATCCTCCTGGTTTCAAAATATGGTAATTTTTAACCCAATTATTACAAAAAAAATAATTTAATCGATATTTTTTTCAACTCTATCATACTTCTAGAATATTTTTAGTTGTGGGAAAGTTATTTTGTGATGATTAATGAGGTGATTCTCATTTAACCGATGTTGGAATTTTATCTTTGCCGCTCCGCCCGCTAATTCGTTTGATGGTAAATGAAAAAAAATCAAAAATATAATTGATTTTTGGAAACCTACTTGTCTTGGAAAATAATAACTCAAGAAGATAAAACCACGTATATTTTAAATGGAACACTTGGCATCGTAGAGGAAATAGGTAGCGAAAATATAGTTGGACATTCTAATTGATCTGAAAATGTTTGTTTTATTATTTGAAAAAGAATGAAACAGTCGGCACCAATAGGTACTATTCTAACATCGGGTAAATACGAATAACCATAGTGGATACATTTTAAAATGAATATTCCAGATACTTCCACTCTTCTGGGTATTATCACCATGTAATAGTCAAAAAAAGTAAAAACGCCATAAAAACAACTTTCCCCAAACCATTCATCATTAAAATAGTGTATAGAAAGTTTTGATTGAAAACGTATCTATTTCGTAATTTGGGTTAAATATAGGTACATACATATTTTAAAACCAGGAACAAACGCTCAAAAAAATTATAAGCATTTGAAACTGCCGCAGAAATATAACTGCGACAGAAACCTGCAGATGGCGTTGTATGCTGATGTAGATTTCTGTTCTACCATATCCTGTCATGTGGTCTATGTTATCATCCAAACAACCATTGTAGGGCGCCACTTTATAACGTCAAAACACACCAACAACCTTTATCATTGTAGGTGTTATCTTAGAAAAGTGATTGAAATACTGTCATCATGACAAGCTAAAACAGTTCTGAATTGGTTCGGAACTGGTTCGTAACCTACCCGCGAACGAAGCTAATAAGCTATCATGTGGCATTCTACGTACCGCATTCTTCTCGAGATTTGACGAACTTTAGGTACACTAACTTGCACAAAAACTGCGTACATAGACAGTGAAATTTGTTTTTTTTTAAAGTGTAATAGGCAGTCAAAATATTTACATGCCATGCACACAAACTTTTTATTATTTTATCAAAAAATGAAATCGATATATTGTGGGTACGACTCAGAATTTATTCACTTAGATCACAAAGAAAAATTTAGATCATTTTCATTGATATCCTGTAGCAGAACAATTTCTGGCCAAAGATTCTTGTAGTCGTCAAACCATGGAATTTGATACATTTTGACAATATTATTCCACGCATAAAGAATGGCATCTAGTAGTTTTTTCCTGATTCTGAGCTGATGCCTCCAGTTTCTTTGGTAAATAATTTTTACCTATCGTCCTCACAGATTTTCCATCGGATTTAGATCTGGCTATTTTGTTATAGCTACAGTGCTTCTCTTTAATGTCCCCCCCCCCCTTTTATGTTTTGAACGGCTCAACTTAGAGACTTCAAATTCTAGGTGATGGAATACAAGCATGTTAACTATGTTTTGACATAAAATTGACATATGAAAAATTCAAGATGGCGGCTGGGCGAATAGGAATAGGGGTCATGTGACACCTCATTTTGAAGGTCCTGATGAGTGCTTTATAACCCTAGAATATTGAATCGATATCTTCAAGTACTACAAAATAGCGGTACATTTAATTACTACATTGATACATAACTTAAAAAAAAAAAAATAAAGACATTTCGGAAAGGCTGTTTTTAGGCCAAGAAGTTCAAGGCACCCATTTACAAAATCATTTGAATTGATTTTATTGTATTTAAAGCTATTTAGTCAAAGTATATGCATTAATGTAGTTATTAAATGTACCGCCATATTGTAGTACTTGAAGATATCGATTCAATATTCTAGGTTTATAAAGCACTCATCAGGACCTTCAAAATGAGGTGTCACATGACCCCTATTCCTATTCAAAAAAACATTCCAAGATGGCACCCAGCCGCCATCTCGAATTTTTCATATGTCAATTTTATGTGAAAACATAGTAAACATGCTTATATTTCATCACCTAGAATTTGAAGTCTCTAAGTTGAGCCGTTCAAAAAATAAAAGGGGGGGGGACATTAAAGAAAAGCACTGTATAGTTCTTCTTACCGTCCATAGGTCTTCATTGAGGCGCGTGAGTGTTCGTGTTTTCAAAAAGTGGCATAATAATAATAATTGTCTCGGCATATTATTGCAACTGACGTTTACTTGTCATACACTGCTCATACAAAAACAGTTTTTACTCCAGTCATCTTAGCCAAATTAGAGGGTCAACTGCGGATTGAGAGATAATAATCTGAAAACTTGCATGAACCATTATTTTGGCATTCTAAAGGTTGTCTCGAAAGTCTCATGAAATCTCGTGTCGGCGTCTATAGATATTCAAGGTCAAAGGTCAACAAAATCAGTTTTTCATCAATATCTCGCTTGGTATGATCTTAATCATTTTTGCATCTATTTTAAAATTTGTGAGGCGTAAAATTCTCCAGAAATTTTGTTCGAAACTTTTCTATATGACTAACCGTTTTTGGGACAGACCGCGTAAAGAGCGCAGCGCTCATCCATACATAGTGACTGGGACACGAAAAACTTCCCATCCAGGTCTTCTTAGGTGTTGGGCGATTCAGCAAAAATAGCTTGGACACGTCAATTTTAGTTTTTTGGCACATATTTTTTGGTATTTCCACCCCCCACCAGTCAACTCCTAAGTGGGGGTGATAGCTTACCCCAGAATTTCAAATGAAGAGGGGGGTCGAGTGATACAATATTTTGGAGGCCCTTCGATCCTGATTACCAGTGGCGTATCCAGGATCTGTTTCTGGGGGGGGCAAACAAACATATCTACTATATTATTATATATGGTCATTTTTACGTAATTATTTTTTTTTACTATTCAAAAGTGTAAAATAGGTACTTTGGTAGGGATAATAATTAATTGTATAGACATACTTTAGAAAAATGGGTTTATTAATTAAAGTATAATGAACATCAAAATAAAATAAGTACAATCAACAAGAATGTATAACTGAAAGAACTCCATCTCAGCATAACAAAACAAAAACAAAAATAATCTTTGATTCAACAAAAACATAAAATATCAAGTAATACAAAACAGGATAACATAAATTAAAGCATATATCTGTCTGACTTCAGACAGACTAAAGAACAATGTCAAGCTTTCTGGCTTTCAACTGCATCTCGTTAAGTACTTCTTCTGTACTAACCGAGATTTCTGGATAAACATACAAAAGAGATAAGCCATTTAGTCGGTCCTGGCTTATGGTATTACGTAAGTAGGACTTCAACAACTTAAGCGTGGAAAATTTTCTCTCAGGTGTAGCTACCACATAACGATAATAATTATTATCCATTTGTTTTGATTATTTCAACAATATTTGGGTTGAAAATATAAACAAAATTCGTATCTTTCCAGGGAGGCCCTTATGAAATCTTGTTGGAGTCGGGATCCCAAAGACAGACCACACGCTTCTTCGATAGTCGAGTACCTGGCCAATGCACCAAAACTACTCACTCGTTGTATGGAAGGACCTTTCCATTACATACCTTTAGAAGAGGAATCACATGAAGAACTGAAATCAGATGTCGGCCTGGATCGGTTAGACATGCGCAAAACTTCCTCCTTTATTAATTTTAACTCGCCCAAATTGAATTTTGGGCGAGCGGCCAGTAGATTCATTGGCCGGAGTACAGGGGGTAAAGAGTCGACAAAAACAGATGTTCGAGATGAATCTGTAAGTATACCATTAGAGAGCTGCCCCAAAGTGCCTCTTTTGGGCAGTAGTAAATCGACCAATAGTCTAATAAGTTTTGGGAAGTTTACCATGCAAAGCAATAACCGGAGGGATTCTGGAAGTCAGGCGGAAGATGAAGGCTTTTCTAATAGCCCAGCTAATGGGTTTATTAATAGTAAGTTATAAAGTTAGTGTTTTTTTTTCTATTTTTTGCCTGGAGATTGATGTGATGCGCTAAGTAATGTAACAATATGTGATTTCTTTAGGTTATTTGATTGGAACACGTGCGGCTCAATCAACAACTATTCTCATAGACTGACTTTTATTATTATTTTGAAAAAGACTTTGTTTTTTTATTTCAGAAATTAAGGAATTTCTCAAATTTTGTGATTTTTTTTGTCGTGTCAATGTCCAGGTATGATATACAACAAAGACTGATAAATCAATAATATAATATTAGTATGTAAGTTAGGAAAACTATTTTTAATAAAATAACTATTTTTGTAGCTTAATTGTTAATTCTTGAATAATTTGGGATTCTGATTAAACTTGTCGATTGACAACTTAAAAGTTTGTAGTGAGAATCTTCACTTTTTAAATCACAAATCCTCTACCTAATAATGCAGATCTCAAGTTCAGTTGTTTTTCTACTGTAGATTGGGTCAGTCTATTTGCATAATAGGGGGTTTTATCTTTTAGAATTGGTTACTTTTTCTCACAATCTGGAGACTATACTACATCCGTTGAGATTTTCATTGTTGCTAGGTTTTATTTATCATTGCGCATTTCAAAGGAAGATACTTTACTGGTTCACTGGTGAACATTTCTTTCTTGCCTTTTAGTTGAAAATAATCATAAGCTACAACCGCTTTCTAAATAATTGACAATGCAAGCCGCTATTTTTTCGAAATTGAGTTATTAAGTTTCATGATCTTGTATAAAGCTGCATACCCTATCGTTTGGTGCAAGAATGGGACGAATATCTCCACAAACGATGAAATTAAAAACACTTTTGACTCGTTCCCTTCATAAATTTGTTGCAATAACGGGATAAGTCACAATGACTTATCCCCTTCTTGCACCAAGAGAGACTTATTTTTTTGGGTAATGGTTTGAAAAGTGGTCTGATGATTTCGCGCGGCGTGACACTCACCTCAATTGTTGGGTTCTTTTTTGCCAGGTTTGTATAATGTGTTTTTTGCTTTTGCAGTACCTATTTTTTTGCGTTGAGGTCTGGCTCATCCCATTCTTGCACCAAATGAAATTTTTTGATAAAATTTTTGTTTTCTTTTCGTTCAAATTAACCTAGGTCGGATTTTTATGTAAAAACAAAATGCTCTTTGTAAAAAACAGACATAAAAACATTTTTCAAATTTCCAATGTTTCTCGCCTCTCTTGAGAAATTTCAAAAGTGTGACTTCTTGCACCAAGGTCCTCAAATTCCATCGCAAAGTTTTGTGGAATATTTATTGTTCATTAATCGTTTTAAAAGAAATTTGCTCACTCAATTTTGATTTTTATAGTATCTCTATTAGACGACTTTTTTTTGACAGGACAACAATTCCTGAAAGTTATGTTCACCTGCAAGAAAATGATAACATGATTGGTTCATAATTTTTAATCAAGCACACACATGTTGATACACACCGCATGTATTCCAGACTGCATCTTTTTCCAACCAAACGACATTGGTGTGATATGATTCCCACACAAGCGAAGTGACTTCTCACTTCGCCCGATCTGCACTATAAGCGTTTCTCAGGTGCTTTTTCATGAAAATTATCTGCTGAATTGGTCGTTACTCCTCACCGTACAAGAGATTTTATGATACAGCTCCACATGGGAAACTATGGACCTATACATTAATATAACATGGGCTGGGTTGGGAAGATATGTATGCAATAATTTTTTAGCCGGTTCTGATTTGAACTGCAATCTTTCAAAATAAAATTGAAAGCAACTATAAAGCTGACCCAATAATTCCGTATCATCGGGTTCTGAATCCGAGTAGCATAAACAAAAATGGTTCTCCTGCTGCATTAACCTAATTATAATGTCGTTTGAAGTTGATCAGACTCCTAAAATATTCCTTATATCACATCGAATATCATCATAGAATTAAATGTTACTGATTCCTTTACGATTTTTAACACTGGATTGAGGTACAATCACAATTCCTTATACATCATCACTTGCGCTTTTCGCAATCGACACCACTAGACATCACAATAGAGATGAATGTATATAGTTTTCGTCTTATCACCAGTCTTGTTCCAAGTTTTCAACAGCGCATAATGTGGCCAAAACATTAACTTGGATCTGATGTTATGTAAACAAGTCTGTGATTGCTTGGAATTTCATAATTTAGAATATTCCCGTATAATCATCCTTTACGATAAGTTTGAAGCTAAATGTATCTTTCACGCATGCTCTTGAAAGTGTTGAATATCTTTGCATTAGTTTATAACATTATTCAATCTAGTCATGTGATTAGGTCCTTTGGGAAATCGCAATCACTATTTAATACTATATTGAAATTATTTTATCTCATATATTATAATATCACTATGTTAGTTATAATAATCCCATTTGTATGTATTCAATATTTGAATCTGTTGTATAGGTAATTATCATTATAAATAGCTTATTGAATGTATATGTGGTTTTCTACTTTTATCTACTTAATATTATTCAGAATTGTTGAATTATCATTACTCGATGCACATTTGGTTCAATTTGCATTTGAAGAAATATGATTTGTTGATGTTTAATATTTTAGAGACATGGTACTTCTTTCTTAAATGAACAATGTTTCCCACTATATGGAAACGAAGGATGCAAATGCATTTGTGTGTAACCTTTCGTTTAAATAAAAGAAAGCTGAGGGTATTAAAGTAATTTTTGTTGAACTATCTATTCCAATTAATGTTAGTATCCTTAGCTAGAATCAATCATAAATCTTTGCACATTTGCATTTTCTCTCTTAGACAAATTTTTACAAGAACCAACACGACTGAGGTATTCTGCCAATAAATAATTTTATTAATCAACTTTTTAGCTTTAATTATAGTAAATTCTTTGCAAATATTTATGATTTACTTAGTATAATATTATAGAATTCAGATTATATATTACTGATATTCTCGAGGATATTCTTTAATGCCCACATAATGAACAGTGAAACACCATGTATATAGTTTCACTGGGGAAAATTTTGAAGCTAATCTGAAAATCACCATGACCGGTATGTTCCTATATGTAATTGTCTGTGAACAATCTACGTATCATCAAAATCAAGACAAAATGCATTTTTCTTATTTACGAAATTCAGAAATGGCTCATTAGGAAAAAATGAATAAATGTTGTCAATTCCAGCTTTGTGCAACTGGTAGGAGTTATTGACTGATACATAGAAGCAATCTGAAAACTAAATCCAAACGCACCATATTTAGTTATTAGGGGCTAACTATTAAGTTTAGGGATGAAACCGATAGTTGTGTATTGTCTTTTGTACCTGACTTGATGTTAGTTCTTTTATTTATGTTACGTCCACTTTTATTCAAATTGTAGAATAATTTTAAATGAATATCGTAAAATAAATCGTTTTATAACTTAACTCGAGTATCATTGATCTATTCATATCCAGGGTGTCCCAAGTCTACTTGAATTATTCAAACAACTGCTTTACGAAGACATTTCAAGAAAACTTGATACAAACAAATCTCGAAATAAATAGAGAGAGGTAACATCCTGATGATGGTTGTTAGGAGATTCCTCGAGCGGTGAAAGAGGAAAAAATTGAATTTTGTAAATCAACTATACTATCATGTGCTGTGATACCCGAGAGTTTCCGGCGATTTTCGACGGAGCGGAAAAAAGTATTTTCCTTATCTCTCCCTGGCACTACCCTCTGTATTGACGTGGTAAAGTGCTTTCGGGTAGCTTTTGATCAATGAAGAAAGTCTAGGCGTTCGGGGTTTTCCAAACTCTGCAAATTCCGCTCTGAAATGGAAGAATTTTTTTGATCGAAACACACGAGCTGCAATAGAAATAAATCATTCTATTGTCCGTTAATTTGTACTGGTTCCCAACCAGTTAATAAAATAAATAGAAAAAGTAATCTTCTCCCGGTGGAGATTCATAGAAACACTGAGTCAATAAATAAATTTACAGCAGATTAGAGTCAGAACAATCGTGAAAAGGGCGGCATGTGTTTACGAAGTTTTTACGGTGGGTTAACAGCAGAAATATAAAAACATGTCCGACGACGTAGGATAAAATGATACGGGAAAAACCGGCAGGGTCAGTTTATGGACTGACGAGGTGAGAGAGGCTGGGAAAACGGAAGTAAACTCGCAGTTATCGGTAGACTGATTCACGGGATGTGAGGAAGCCTATTTGAATTATTTCTTACCGGAACTATCTCTAGGACTAGGACGAAACTATTCCATTGTGGAAACAACGCAAGGCTTTGAATAATGTCTCAAATTTTCCACCCGTCAAAGTGTTGAAGAAAATTGATAGTTATTCATGGTACTAGTGCGTTGTCTTGAAAATAAGTCACGCAAGAAAGATTTATATCACGAGGCCGTTAGACCGAGTGATATAAATTCTCAAGTGACTTACGAGTGCTAAACAATGTTTTATACAACAAATGAAGAACATCGTTTTTTATTAAAAAAATTATTAAATATAAGTTTCAGTGTAAGAATTACATTTTGGTCAAAATAGGATATTGTTTGTTTGGTTGCCACGGGAACGTGATGGGTTGTTTGATTGTTTGCCATGGAAACGTGAGTTGGAATCCATAACTCACTAGTGACTTGTGAGTTATGGATTATAACACACTGGTGTGTTATTTGACACTTCACTTTTCCGAAATGACATCAATAATGAAACCTATAACTCATGATTCTTAAACACAAAAGATATGATCAAATGCTGGACGAAATTAGAATCAAGCCGCGCATGTCGTCACCGCGAGCCCAAAGTGAGGTTGGATTCAAAACATCAATAACGTGACCTAGTTACTTGGTAATAGACCCGTTAAATTGTCATCCCTTCCACCTACCACCGAAGCAGCCCGACAACATATTTATCGAGTCTATTACCAAGTTCAAATTTGGCTAGGGAAAAATCTACAAGCCGAAGAATGGGGTTGGGATTCAAGAAACAACATATTAGAGCCAACAACAACACTGATGCCACCTGCCCCAGACGAACTATTAAATACAATTTTTTGTAATTGTAGAAAGGGGTGCGGTGCGCAGTGCGGGTGCCGAAAAGTCGGGCTGCCATGCTCTAAAGTGTGTAGCCAGTGTCACGGACAGGCATGCCTGAACCCCTCAACGGACTTTCGAAATATAGAAAGCTACACTGAGTCTGAGAAGGTATTTCCAACAGATGATTTCCAAGATATAGAGGAAGTTTCTGATAAAGATTTGCTAATGGAGGAAAACGAATGATTATTATTATTTATTAAATTTTTTTTTTTAAATAAACCAATCCTCAACAATTTTGCTAATGAGAGTATTATTTTCCAGACTACCAGCTTAACAAAAATGCATTTATAGTTATAGCTCCGCAGTATTATAGATTTTTACTGATTTTTACCTATATCTCGAAAACGGTTGGTCGTATGCAAAAAATGTAAAAAAAACAATTTTGTAGAAGACAATTTTAGGTCAGTTTTGTAAGAGCTCCCTAAGCCGTCAGATGCACTTGAAGCAAGCTTTTTGCGAAAAACCAATTTTCGTGACTTTTGACCTTCGATATCTCAAGACGCACACGGACTGCAATATGAGATTTTTTTGTTGTGTCTTAGAACATCAAAACGAAGCTCTCTGCAAAAATTCAGCTTGCTCGGGCTCATTCCGCAGAGGAAGTCTTATTTCCCTGGCCTATATTTGATTGTTTACAACTTATCCAGTAACTTTTTATGTTTCAAAAAGTGATAAAAAAATTATGGCGCGTGAAAGGTGGACAACCTCGGAAAATGTTTTTTTGTTATTATTCAATAATTTTGTTTTCCTAGAATGAAATTGTCGTTAACTCTTTTCACACCGCCCAGGAGGTGGAGTTTTTGGCGCGTTTTTTTTCATTGTGGTTTCCCCTGTAGGCCTATTCCACATCAAACTATATGTTCTTCTTTCTCTCAGCGTTTTTTAATCTTTTTTTTGTTTTGATGGTACGTTCTCTACGCTTTCCGTTACGCTCGATTCGTCGGGGAAGTCATTAGACGGAAGATTTTGGCTCAGTTGTGGAAGTGGTACTACCGTGAGTAAGTCGTACACGTCTTCGTCATCATCGTCGACGTCGTCATCTTCTCCATCCAGTATCTTTTCCATGATATCTGTGCAGGTTTGGCCAGAACAAGTTTTGCAGATTGCCTAACATTTCAAACCCGTTTCTCTGCATCCGCATGCTTCACCGCAATTTTTCGTATATGACCATGAGATCATCTTCAGGAGTGACGTTGGAATTGCGGTCTCCAAAAACATTACGGGTTCCAATTCTCCCCCGCTTCTTTTAAATCCCCAATTCTCCGTTTTTTCATTTTCATCTTCATTTTCATCGCTCTGTACGGAGGAGAGGTCTCAACAATACATCCGAATGATTTCCGTTTCAAACTATTTTCACGCGCAGAAGTGAGAATCAAGTTTGATCTCTTCTCTGCCTCCAAGCGAATCTGCTGCCGGACAACATGCATATCGAACCTATCCTCAAGTACAGACGTGGCTTGGGAATGTCTTGGAACCGGAGGATTGGGGCTGGAAAAGGAGCGGGGGAGGATTGGAACAAGAACAAGAGATAGTAGATTGATTGTTGGATATGGATCCCCACGTTAATCATGATGCGTGTCAAAGATCTACTGAAATGTTTAAAATTTAAATTTTGGTAAAAACTTTTGAATATAGGCACTTAACTCTTGAGAAAAAAAAATGATTTCTAAGCTTTTTCAAGACCCTGTATGTAATCACATTTTTTTCATGAACAATCGTATTATTTTAGCTAGCAAATTTTTTTATAACGATTGACACTCAAAAAATTTCATTTTTTTGTCCAAAGACCCACCTGCCGAGATATGACCCCGCTAAAGGTTTTCTCAAATAACTCAACATAATCCAATACAAACTTTAAAATTATGATGGACATTACTGAAGACCTTTCAAAATAGTGTCCTTGAAACACATTCACCTTATTAAGTTTACAAGAGGTGGACTAGGTTGTACATTTTATTGCTTGAATTTTCAACACTCACCATGAAAAAGAACTCAAGTTCATTATCGTTAAAATGAACCGTTCTGGAGAAAAAACAATATTGTAAATTGAAAAAAACTCGGAAAAGGCCATGGTGAAGTGATGTCCTTGGCGAAATTATTTTAAAAAATGTGAACCTATTTTCCTTGAAATTTACATTTTTTTTTCGGGTTGATTTCTATAAACATTTCAAGGAAAACATAGACTAACATTTGCTTGAATAATTCCGTCAAGAACACCAGTTCAACATAGCTTTTTTCAAGTTTTTTTTTACATTTTTTTTTCACCAGAATGATTCATTTTATCGATAGTAAACAAGTGTACTCCAAAGCAGTCCTAGAATAAAAACGGGTTACGCATAACATAATGCAAAACAACAACAGCGTTAGACTTATATGGATCCCAGGTGCTCAATTCTCCGAACAATTCGTATACGAATATGCATCTGATTTTCTACACTATTCGTAGACGGATTTAATTGGAGAATTGAGCACCAGGCATCAGTCACAGATAAAGGGCAAAAACACAAAATTGGTTCATCACGCACGCCGATAGGACCCGAATCAATGATTCGCCTCCCTAAGGCAATCGGAATAGGCGAGGCGAAGAAACTTCCACTCGAAAAAGCCACTCTAAGCTGGAAAAAATCCCCAGGCATGTTACATGAGAAGGCATTAATAACCTGATACGGATAAGACCAAAGAGCTCATTTTCATCTTCAAAATGAAAATTGGATTGGCACCGGAATATCTCTGTAGAGAACTTGAATATGTCAATGGAGTTCACAATTATGAAACACACAATGTCCGAATTTTTTTGTCGCCACTAGTCGTTTAGGCAGCGTATTTTACAAAGGACTAGCACAATTTAATTATCTTCCACCTGATGTGAAAAATGCTCAAAGACTGGGCATCTTCAAGAAGAAACTTCTTGAATATATTTTAACAATTATTGATTGATGGACTGTGATATTTCCTTTTTCAATTTATATAATAGTCCCCAGTACAGCGTGGTATTTTTCAAGTGTTACATATAGTCGTGAAACTTTGTGAATTGCTTCCTTATGTCAAGTGTACTAACCCCTGAAAATAGTAACTTTGGGGGTGGCCATTTCTTCGCACACGCAACCTCTTAATTTTTATCAGCTGACGGTATTACGAGGCGATATATATTTTGGTGGCCAAGAACACCATTCTTTCTTTTGCCACCAAAAATCACGTATGGTTTGATGGCTACTGAAACCTCGATATGTTAACCTCCAGATTATGGATTTACATACATATTATATAGTTCTGCTTTTTTCAAAAATGATTCTCTATATTGTTTCTGAAAGAATGGTGTACTGGGCCATCAAAATATATATCGCCTCGTAATACCGTCAGGTGATAAAAATTAAGAGGTTGCGTGTGCGAAGACATGGCCACCCCCAAAGTAACTATTTTCAGGGGTAAGTTCACTTGACATAAGGAAGCAATTCACAAAGTTTCACGACTATATGTATCACTTCGAAAATACCACGTTGTACTGGGGACTATAACTGATGTAGGTACCTGATTTTTTCATCAATTTTTGTGTCTGTGATATCATTACTTACTTCTTCTTTAACAATTTTTATAACCATTTTTTATGCAACATATTTGCTCTGTTTATTAAATCTATATTAATGTTTCTGAGCACTGGCTAAATAAGCGTATTCTGCTTCTTCAAGAATCATATTGCAGGTGGCGCCTTGAAGACGTAGCCCACATCCTAAAAAGTGGAGAGATTTATTGAGTCCACAGTGCGTTTTTTTAAGACGGAACATGGGGATTCCCATGTTAAATTTTCAGTCCCGAGTTAGCAGTACTTCTATTCAAAGTACACGGCTAAAACTTGGCGTGGATAAACTTTGGTGCTTAGAGATTATGTTTTTTCATCAATTAATACAGAATAAATTGAAAAAAGATTTAAAAAATGCCTTTATCAATTATTGGAAAGTAATACATTTTTACTAGCCTTGTGTATGCCACTGTCAAACAATAACTTCATCGTCAAATTGTGATTTCATCTATTTCTAACAGTGTAATACGATAATAAAAATCAAACATTATTTTTCAGATAAACTGTTCAAAATGTCCCCTATTAACGGCCAAGCAGTATCCTTGATGGTCATAAAAGTAAAAAAAAATGTTTTTGGTTAAACAAATTGACAATGAAGTTAGACACGTCAGAAAACTGGTTGTCAACGTCATATACAAGGCATGTTGAAAGTATAACTTTCTGATATATTAAAGCATTTTTTGAGTCTTTCTCCAAGTTATTCTGGCGTAATTCATGAACTTTCTTGATCTCGAAGCACCAAAGTTCTTCTACGGCAAGTTTCAGCTTTGTACTACGAATAGTAGTACTGCTAACATGGGATTGAAAATTTAACATGGGAATCCTTATGTTCCGTTTTAAAAAAAACGCACTGTATATCGTGTCGTTTTTATTTTTTGGAGTAGAACCAGGTCAAACCTGTTAAGATATTTCAAGTATGTTATCAGGCATACAGGTTGGCTCATTAGTGTGTGGAAGTCCATTGAATCTCCCTTGTCTGCTGTCAAGCTATCGAGGACTTTGGAATTATCTGCTTATTTTTCAATGTTAGCGGCAAGGTAGTTGATTTTTGAATAAATATTTTCTATCATTATTTATACAAGGTGTTTTCTACAGCGGGTCCAACTTGGCGAATTCAGCGACAAAGAAACTCAATTTTTTCAAATGGAACACCCTGTGTGCTGTTATCTAGTGTTATTCAGCACTCAAAACTCTGCAACTTTGCCATTAGAACACATGTCGTTATCTCGCAATCTTTGATTATGTCAAAATATTACCCCCATATTGGTATTTCTGGTTCATTCTCTGTACAGCCCACGTGACGAAATCTCATTAGCTTCTCTTTCTGACACGTGAACGGCAGAGTGGTCCAGGCCACTGGCCTCCTCGATCTCTCGATATAACTGATACCGATTTTTATTTGTGAGGCTACATCATTGAGGATCAAGTCTACCGTGTTTTCCCTAAAACTCAGGACGATATGAAAGATCGGATAGAGGATGCATTCTGGAATATTAACATTTGCAAGATTTTACTCCGAATTCTTTTTTTTTGTTTGTAATTCAGTTTGTAATTTTTTTTTACTAAATTTTGGTAAATCCTCGATACCTTGACAGCACCGCATGTTCTGGCAAATAAAACCACTATACCATACGTACAATATCACGCTGAATCCAAATCTTTAATTAAAAGTTTGGGTTGCAATTCAAAAAAAGTGTATTTTTTGATGCCACGGTTTCCTAGAACACTCTGTTTACACAGTAATAATTTTAAATTGTGAGCCTGCCGATACCCTATATTTTTGACAATGGATTTTTGACACACTAATGAGCAACCCTGTATGTAATCGCTATTTACGTCATTTTGTTGTGGTCACGAACTTTTTAAATTAACAAAATTGGGAAAAAATCAATGATAATTCAAGAAAACCGTTTTTATGTGTTTCCACAGACTTTATGTCCAATTGAGGAATGCATTCTTGAGCTTCTAACACTGCTTTTTCTTAAAATCAACATAATTTTTTTTTTTAAACAGTACAACCTAGTTGATCCAGAATTCAAAAGACCAGATTTTTCGATAATCGGGATGGACATCCGCATGTTATAGTCCAGAATAGTTATTCATGGTACTGGTGCATTATGTTGAAAATAAGTCACGCGAGAAAGATTCGTATTCTTTCTCAAGTGACTGGCGAAACATAATACACGAGTTGCATACAATGTTTTATCCAACAAATGAAAGAAGTCGTCTTTTTTATGACATAATAATAATAATCAAATATAAATGTCAGTGTCAGAATTAACATACATGTTTACATTTTGGTCAAAGTAGGTTGTTTGGTTGCCACGGGAACGTGAGTTATAATTCATCTCAATAGTGACTGGTGAGCTATGGACTATAACACACTACTGTGATATTTGACAGTTTACTTGTCCAAAATGACATCAATAATGACACCTATAACTATCATGCGTTAGATAAATGTATTATTTGAATCCGGATCTCTCACACACTCTGGAAATTTCGTCGTACGACGAACGGTTTCCGTTTATAAAAGCCATTTTGATGCATGGCAATCTGATATGGTGTATATACAGGGTGTTTCATTAATATTGTGAACAAAGTCATGGGTGAGTTTCCCCACTTGAAAATAATAAGAAAACTTCATATAAAGGTGTGTCCGGAAATGCTTCGTTACAGAGCTACAGGGTGTCGAAGTTTTATTTTTAGTTTTGTTTTTTCTAAATAATATTTGAACCAATGTCTATATTTCCATAAAAATCGGTTTTTGAGGGGTTTCTTTTAATGCGGAATTCGAATTTCATCTCAGTTTGGCTTTAACTTGTAGAGGGCGCCACCTACACTCATTTGTTCTGACATGTACAGCCATAACTTTTTTGGACGTAACCGTATGACATATTTGAGTGAAAAAACATATTTCTCGTTTATTTTTATGCAAAAAAGGCATACTTGATAGAAGTCGCTACGTGCCACCATTTTCGAGATATTATTTAGATTTGAAATAATGAATACATATGATAATGAAATTATGGCCGAGCATTGTGTTTCATTGATAGTGCCAAAAATACAGGATAAGTTTCCTCACTTGAAAATAAAAAGAAAATTTCATATAAAGATGTGTCCGGAAATGCTTCGTTACAGAGCTACAGGATGTTAGAGTTATTATTTAATTTATTTTTTGTCAGTTTTTTTATTTGTTTTTTTTTAAAATAATATTTGAATAAGCGTTGTCGATAATATTACACAGAAGTCGACTTTTATCTTTTTCACTGAAAATATGAAGCATTAATGCGTAATATGTTATAACTTCTAGCAGGTTACCTTCGCTATAATTTCAAAATCCCATGTATTAATTATTTCAAATCCAAATATCTCGAAAATGGTTCCACGTAGCGACTTCTAACAAGTATGCCTTTTTTGCATAAAAATAAAGGAGAAATATGTTTTTTCACTTAAATATGTCATACGGTTACGTCCAAAAAAGTTATGGCTGTACATGTCAGGACAAATGAGTGTAGGTGGCGCCCTCTACAAGTTAGAGCCTAAGATAAAATTCGAATTCCGCATAAAAAGAAACCCTCAAATACCGATGTTTATGGAAATATAGACATTGGTTCAAATATTATTTAGAAAAAACACAAATAAAAATAAAACTTCAACACCCTGTAGCTCTGTAACAAAGCATTTCCGGACACACCTTTATATGAAGTTTTCTTATTATTTTTAAGTGGGGAAACTCACCCTGAATTTCGCAATATTAATGGAACACCCTGTATATTTTTTTTATTTTCGAGTTATCGATAAAATGTTGTTTGAGAAATTTGCTTCTTTTATCAAGTCCTGTCTCATATTAAAAGGAAAACCCCAACTTCAAATACACCCTGTAGGTACAGGGTGTCCCAATGATAGAGTAAAGTAGGTTTTATCATATAGGATATGAAAAATATCAATATCAATATGCGTCACAGGTTAGGGGTGTAAATAGCGCACATTCTGATAATATTTGGAAACATACAGGGTGCGTCACAAAAGTATGGCACGAAAAAGTATGATTTTTTTAAATGGAACCCCCTGTATAATAATTGATATTTCAATTCTTTCTTCAATTTGGAACAAAAATTGTGATACAACTAATGTTCCTAAATTCAACCGTTATCGAGATATCGCGTTTTAAAAATGGCATTTTTGCAACTTTGACATGCTATAAAACTCAAACTATTCAAGTTAGAGAAAAATGGATTGCACATTCCTATCTTAACTTTTCAAGAGCTATTCAAGGAGATTAAATCCATTATTGTGAAAAAATGTCAAAATGTGTCAAAAAAAGTTGACAGTTGACGGTACCTTCTATTCAAATGACAAAATAGCTCTTGAAAACTAAGATAGGAAAGTGCAAACCATTTTCCTCTAACTTGAATAGTTTGAGTTTTATAGCATGTCAAAGTTGCAAAAATACCATTTTTAAAACGCGATATCTCGATAACGGTTGAATTTAGGAACATTAGTTGTATCACAATTTTTGTTCCAAATTGAAAAAAGAATTGAAATATCAATTAATATACAGGGGGTTCCATTTAAAAAAATCATACTTTTTCGTGCCATACTTTTGTGACGCACCCTGTATGTTTCCAAATATTTTCAGAATGTCCGCTATTTACACCCCTAACCTGTGACGCATATTGATATTGATATTTTTCATATCCTATATGATAAAACCTACTTTACTCTATCGTTGGGACACCCTGTACATCTTCGTATTGAATCCCGTAAATTTCCATATTGAACTCTGAATAAACAGCATCGTAACTCTTTCATCAACTGAATTTCATATTTCATTATTTAAAAAAATTATACTCACTAGGTATCGGGATTTTATCAGTACATTTCAAACAAACTCGTTTCACCGAAAATTTATTTAATATAATATATAACGGTTTATAAACAAAATATCTAAAAAAAGTTGTTTATGCTTCAGCAAGCATGACTTAAAATATACTTTATAGCCGTCCTCAATGTTTTTGATGGATCAGCCCTATCACAATCAATTTATTAACTTTATTTTTAATACAAATATATACATAGAATTCCGCATCATGCTTACATCACATTCCACATATTATGCCAAAATATGGCATTTTTTACAAACAAACGTACATTCCATACATATTACGTAATGCTAAAATTAGTACAAGGTTTATCATGAAATATATTGTGCTAAAGCTAGAATGAAGGATTCGTCCATTAGCCATCCCATATAAAAATCTGTGCTGCGCTTTTTCAGAGTTCAAAGACTTTTTGAAAGTTTCATTAAATTTTAAAACAATTTAAAATGCTCTAGAATATTGAGTGGACCCTTAGTTATTCATTCAGTTCACTTCAACGGCACTTTTATGAAATTTAATTATATAAAACTGTCATTATCGGACACGTGCAGAGAAAAGACATTTGAGACACCTGAACTTCAAGATGAGAGAAAAAAAAAACCTTAACCATGCAAAAAGTAAGTAAAACTGAAAAATGCAACAAATGTTCGTTAGAAGGTCTTTTATTGAATGTTTTTTTCAAGAAACATTCACCGATCCAAACCGAAATGTTTCTAGATTGTCGTGAATAGTAACTGAAAGACTCTCATACATGAGACCCACTGTATATGATCCGGAAAAAGATTCAGCATTTATTCACAATCAGACAATATTAGAAAATTTCTTCATATCAGAATTCTACAAAAGCTGAAAAAACTATTTTTGCAAAACAAATACATCATGAGAAAATGAAAAAATAATGTTTAGTGAATGCAGAAATAAAAATAAACGAAATAGTCCTCCTCACTGCTGTATAAAAGTCAGCACCCACAAAAAATCAAACATGTTCAAATTGAACAAACGTAGCGAATTCTGAGCAATTTCCGTTCCATGGTTGTTCAGTTTCACATTTTTAGCCTTTATTTTTATATAATAAACTGCTCGTCACATTTAAGAACATAGCATTGTTGTTCTCATTTTCAATAGGTTCTAGCTTTGAAATGAATAAACGGACTTTTTCGAGTGTTTTAGCGTTTTGATGGTCGACTTTCGGAATCTTTATTGACTTTGGTAGATTTTGTGTGAGATGAGGTTTTCTGTCATATACAGCCTGCGGTAGAAGTTGATGCTATTTTAAAAATTTTCAAGAAACTGCCTTTGTGCTAAGAAAAAGTCTTCACAAACGTTGTACCTCAAGGGTAAAGCTAAAATTATTACCTCGGGACGAATTTAGTATTTATCTGATAACCTTTCTAAAAAAACGACAATCAATTTTTATTCCAATTCGTATTTTTGCGATGTTTTCTTAGTTTTGTGGACTGAGCTCAAAATAACTTACTTTCAAGATTCAGAAAAAAAAAGATTCAAGTGAAGCGGTAATATACAGGGTTGAAAACACAGCAAACAACAATTGATAATTTTCTGGTATTGCGAAATCAATAACTGATAAAATTATTGAAAAAAAATTTTTCACTAAAATGATACCTCGTAGGTAGTTATATCAGTCTAATTCGCAATACCAACACAAACATCCTAACAAGTTAATTCAAGTTAAGTCCGCAAATTGAAAAAAAAAAACATTGCATACCCATAGGATTGAAAATTGGTTATCTTTTGTTCAAAAAAAGTTATAAGAAATATACCAAATACGTCCCAACCCAAGGTGTCTTAGCTATAGCCTTGAGGTAAAACTTTGGTAACATTTTTTTTTAGCAAACTGACAAGATTTTGAAAATAACATCACTTCCTTCTGCACACAGTATATCATAGAAAACCTCATCTCACAAAATCTACAAAAATCAATTCAATGTACAGTCGACCTTTAAAACGCTAAAACACTCGACAAAATCCGTTTATTTGTTTGAAAGCTACAGCTTATTGAAAACTGGCTATGTTCTTCAATTGATGAGCAGTTAAATACTGGTGACATTGATAAAATAAAAAATAATAAAAAAGTTATCAGTTTACTAACCATTCAGGGAAAATATACTTCAGATAAATATTTAACTGAAAATATTCAGTGAAGCTTTTTTGTGCATGTGTCCTGGTGATGACTAAATAAACTTGTATTTCTGCTTAGATAAAATATGTTGGATATTGACAATTACATTTTAATAATGAAATAATCAGAAAGCACCGCCACCAATGATTCATAGATCCTACCCATTGTTAGTTTTCAACATAAATCAATATTTTATCACTCTCATCAACATTTGCTAAATTAAACCAGGTTCTTATCCAAAATCAATCGCAATTCAAATGTGTTCAAATAATGCAGAAAATAATCCAATTCAATCAGTTAACTTATTGCAATCACAAACCCAACTTCTAGCTAGCACTATCAGGAATAATTTAAATACGTCAATTTGATGGAACCATTTTTATGTTCTACGTTTCGCTCTTATTTGCACTCGGTTTCTATTTGGCGGAGCTGATGTCGAAGAACCAGCGCCAATGTTGAAAACTCCAGGTGCAGGCGAACCAGCAGCTCCGAACGATGGAGCAGGAGAACCGACAGCTCCGAAGGATGGGGCAGGCGTGGTTCCAAAGCCTCCAAATGATGGTGTTGCATTTGATGAACCAAATGCTGGTGGTGCGGTCGAGGAACCAAACGCGGGCGTTGTGTTTGCTGTTCCGAAAGCTGGCGGGTTCGAGACTCCACCTGTAAGATTAATTATTTGTTAATTATGATTTTATATACAGGGTGTTTCATTGACAGTAATACAATGAGTAAGATTAATTATTTGTTAATTATGATTTTATATACAGGGTGTTTCATTGACAATAATACAATGAGATAGTTTGGGTCAATAGTCACGGCATACTGATTGATAATAATATTAAAAAATAAAGTACACTCATAACACAAACAGTTATGAGTGTACTTTATTTTTTAACATTAGGTTAATGAGTATTTAATATTGATAGTTTTGTGTTGACGTGTTTTATTGTTCAAATTTAGTATGTAATTTATGGTGTGTCGTTTTCTCTTTTATAAAGGGTAATCCAGTAAAAAGTGTCTAATATATTATTTTTATTTGCTACTTCTTGACTCAAACCTTCATTGAATTTGTGTCCAAAGTTACGCTTACGCCAAATTCAATGTGGATGGTAGCATATGATTCTCGTTTGCCAAGCGGAAATTTGAGAGTTCCACTTCGAAATGAAATTGAATGTAACTCAGGCATTTGTCTATGCTATGCTAAATCAAGGACAAAAATATAAGCAAAAAACCAAACAAAATAGCTTTTTTGGACTCAATATATCTCAGAAATAAGAGCCGTTGTGGACTCATGTTCATATGAACTTTTTGTCATAAAATTAGTCAAAGATTCACCCTTTAAAATTTGTACAAGAACTTGATGAATATGCATTTGTCATACTTCTCTCTGACTATACTGTGATTATTTTAAGAACAAAACAAAATATGATTTGGTGCTTTCGCAATAATTGATCAAAATATGGGTTAGTTTAATTAGGTATATCATGAAACAATTTTTTATACCTGTGAAATTGAACGTCGGCTTAGGTGGTTCGACTGTGTTGTTAGGTGCAGATGAACCGAAAGCAAATGAGCTGGTTGTTGGCGCATTTCCCCCAAAATTGAACCCTGCACTGGATGCTTGTGTGCCAAAGGCACTGGTATTTGCTGCTCCTGCAAAAACACATTATGTTAAGGGCTACAACAAATAACTATACAGGGTGACCGGAAACGATGAGCAAAAAAATCAGGGGAGCATGCTAGACCGAAAATAAATACCACCTTTTCCAATAATATTTTTTCGAAAGTTGATTATTAACGCAGCTACAGGGTGTTAAACTTCAATTTTATTTGCAGTTTTTTGGCAATGCCTTTCGCCACGCTCATATTTTGGCAAAATCTCGTATCTGCGACTTTATCGGGATGAGGAATACAAATATGCCCACCGTTTTTCTGCATTTTGTAGACGGCGCCACATACGAAGCTACATTTTCTTTTCAGTTTTTTTGAAATACCTTTTGCCACGCTCATAATATTTTGACGAAATCTCTTATCTGGGGCTTTATCGGGATGAGGAATACAAATTTGCCCACCGTTTTTCTGCATTTTGTACAGGGCGCCACATACGAATCTATACTTTGATTTGAATGGTGCCAACTTTTTTGTGTTACACTGTATCTGACTTTTCAGTGAACATTTTTATTCTTCTGACCTTTTGACATAGAAAAGCTATACTACTTTTGTTTGGATAACTCTAACCCTTTTCGAAAAAAACGTTCACTTGCATGTGATCAATACGAAATTTTTAATTTATATTCAATCTTAAACCTAGCATGCTTTGGAATCATGGGCTATAAGTTGCCGTAACTTTTCTTAAACTTGTTTCTACGGCAACTATGGCGCATGTTTCCAAAGCATGCTATGTTTAAGGTTGAAAATAGATTAAAACGAATTTTTATTCATTACATGCAAGAAGATATTTTAGCGTTTTTCTGGAAAACGGTTAGATTTATCGAAATAAAAGTGGTAAATATTTGATCAAAAGTCGCATACAGTGTATTACAAAAACGTTGAGACCATTCAAATCAAAGTATAAGCTCGTATGTGGCACAATCTACAGAAATTCGAAAAAACGGTTGGCAAATTTGAATTCCTCATCCCGATCAAGCCCCAGATAGGAGATTTCGTCAAAATATTATGAACGTGGAAATAGGTATTGCAAAAGAACCGGAAATAAAATGTAACTTTAACACAGTGTTACTCCGTTAATAATCAATTTTAGGAAAAAGGTTATAGGAAGAGGATGTATTTATTTTTTGTCTGGAATTCTCACCTGAATTTTTTGCTCATCGTTTTCGGATACCCTGTATTATTGATATATTTCGGGAAAAATAATGACCTAACAGAACCATTTTTGTGTAGTGTGCAAACAAGGTATCTTCAACCTGGAGCGACTAGAATCATAAACAAACATTGCTGTGTGTGTCTGAGGGGAGAGAGGAATGACTAACTGCTGATCTGCCAGATTTTTCGTCTTCAATTTCAAATAATTAAAAATTGGCGTTCGATATTATCGAATAAATGTATTTTTCTACAAAATACAAAGAATACCCAGCCTGTTTTTATTACTCGCTACAATGCACCACCATAAGAATTTCGTTGAGTGTACCTTCTCTAAATAAAAAACAGAGGTGTTCGCGATACATTGAGTTTTACTTATTTCAACACGGGGTTTTCTGCTAGAGTTTTCTCAATAGATAAAAATTGTTGAATGCTGTTATCTCGGTTTTATTTGCAATTTAAATGATGCGGAGGTCACAACGTCGATTTCAGATTCAAAACAAAAAGCATAAAACAACGACAAACAGATAATCTCACACGCACCTTGTGTTCTATCTCTCTAGCACCGCTGACGTCACTTATTATATTATAATACTTCTTAACCTATTCCAAGTATACATTAAATTATTATTGTTGAATCTGCTCCTTTGAAAAATATATTTCAAGCCCTGAAACTACATATATCATGAAAACTGCATTACTTCTAGGAATAATTATATTTCAGTCATGAACTTTTGTAAAAAATCCATTCGTGGAAAACAAACTGAGGAAAATGTTTTCAACAATGTCACAGCTAAATTGAAAAAAAAGTTGATGATGAATGCCAGAACTCGAAACGTCGGATTTGAATTTCAACCCTGTTCAAATAAATTCAGGACAAAATAAAAGAGAATTTCGAGAATAGTATATTATTCAACGAGTGGGAAATGTTGACTATTACTCACGATGATGTAGTTTTTATACAAAGTCGTGGATAAAGGACTTTATGGTACAAATGCATGTCCAAAACATCTCGCCTACGGAAGGTGTCCGAATTTTAGAGGTTACACAATCTATTCCAAGAGTATTGCATTTAATCATACTGTGCGCGTATAAAGTCGGGGCCCCCCGTACTTAAAACCCTCTTACCCAGGTTTTTCTGGGGTAAAAATCACTCGGACAAGTCAATTTTGTTCAAATTAGGTATGTAGCTTCTAATAATTTTAAGGTTGAATTCTTTTACCAATCCTTGAATTAAACTTTATCATCTCCTAGCAGCAGGTTCAAAGAACTACAAACATTTGAAAACATGCAAGTGATTGGTTTCTCGGCAGAAATGAAAGTCCAATTCTTCACAAATGTATAATCAAATTAGTGCACTCGACGCGTTTCGGTCAATAAACCATTATCAAGAGTGACTTAAAATTGTATAACTATTCAAATTGAAAGATTAAGACAAACTTGGACATGATGGCTAACAAACAATATTATCAAGCACAAATGGAAAATGAAAATGAACACATAGTGAGGACACTCGAAAAGAAAAAACCAAAACAAACACCCAACGATACCTAAGGCGCCTTAGGTATCGTTGGGTGTTTGTTTTGGTTTTTTCTTTTCGAGTGTCCTCACTATGTGTTCATTTTCATTTTCCATTTGTGCTTGATAATATTGTTTGTTAGCCATCATGTCCAAGTTTGTCTTAATCTTTCAATTTGAATAGTTATACAATTTTAAGTCACTCTTGATAATGGTTTATTGACCGAAACGCGTCGAGTGCACTAATTTGATTATACATTTGTGAAGAATTGGACTTTCATTTCTGCCGAGAAACCAATCACTTGCATTATGAAACTTCACCCTGGAGAAGAAATCGAAAAAAAAAAAAAAAATTTGAAAACATTTTTGGTTTCCTCAACAACCTAAGAAGACACTCTTCGATGAAGGATTGTCGAAATTCTGCAAACATTTACATGTAAAACTTCAACATATGATGTCTCACGAAGTCAGACATTGAAGAGATTGATTTATTTAATTAAAGGAAGGCTTTGTAATTACATTTTACAACGCCGGTTTTAAACGACTTAAACAATTCTGCAATAAATATATTCTTGAAATATGAAATCATTTTTAACCATACAAGCATGAGTATCACTCATAATGGTCAGGTCACTGAATATCACAAAAAAGGCAGTCAAAAGTTAGTTCACAAATAGCCAAAAAGTCACACACAAACACTACGTCCAAAGCAATCTTATCCGATCCACAAAAGCACAACACAACAAAGCATAAAGATGGCGTCGATAAAGAATAAACGAAAACCGATGTAGTACAAGACTGGTTCACTTGGCCGCCAGGGTAAACATCTGGCCGGATCGATAGATTGAATTCTACTACGCATGATCAACATTCCCTGGCTCTTCTGGAAAATGACCGTGAATCAGACGCAGAAGACCACATTTGTTTCAGATGACACATGCATTATGCTTATCCATTGGTTTTAGATCGGTGGTTACTCAGCGTATTTTTGTATTTTTGTTTCCTCATACCATAAGTTTTTGATAAAGGCCACGATATATGAAAAAAAAACAAAAAAAATAGGTTTGGATTCTGATGTCTGATTGAACTGAACCAACTGAACTTGCAGGTCGTTGACTTACTTCGTATCACTTTAGACTGAATCCCAGTTCACTTCAGTTCAAATACATTTTCCAAACAACCACGGTTCAGTTTACATCGATCGATTCGGATCAGTTAGATTATTCGTAACAAATACGCCTCTGATTGGCTTGAACAGTGGAGTAATGAGATTAGATTTTTTCATTGGTTGAAAACAATTGAGTAATGAAAAAAGTCACTGGTATGTATCAGTAACGAGTCACATTTACCGATAGAAAGTGCATGTATAATACATTTTTATTATTGAAAAGTCAAAGAAAAATTCTATTTAACCGACGATGAGATACACCTTATGGTTAACGAGTTACCAATGCTATACAGGGTGTGCCAATAGTGCGTGGACGGAATATTGTCGGTTCATAGAAGCACATTTTTAAAATTCGTTGCCGAGGCATGCTAGACAGACCTTAAGGCTACTAACCTAAAATAGTTTCACTACATTCGCATCGCGTGTACAGGGTGATTCATATCAAAGTTACATTTTTTTAAATGGAACCTCCTGTATATTATTACATATTTGGGTTCCTCAGTCAAATTTAGATTGACTCTTTGTACCACACATAGTATTTTAAATGAACCGTTCAACCGCAAAACGCTATTTTTTGAAAAAGCTGATGATCAAAAAAAATTGATAATAACATTGATCCTAAAGAGTTAGAGAATTGGGATTTTTTGGTGATGCTAACCACGTAATGTGCTAATGTAGAGCGTATGTAGTAGCTTCAATTATTTTTGAGTTATGAGAAATCGTTATGCCAATTTAGAAAATTTCAATCAAGGCTAACTTGATTTCTTCAAATAAAAGTTACAAACTTTTTTTATGCGATCGAATGTAGAATTTTATTAGCTTTCGTTTGTTTGTATCTATCTCTGGTAGTTTTCTTTCAAATCTTCATTTTCCTTTTAATTCGTCGTTTCTATCAATTCTCAATACTAGGTAGGTATTGAGATCAAGTAGGCCATGGAAAACAAACAATATAATTGATTGAAGTTATAAATGTTATTATTTATTATGGATCAAAACATTGGACCACTGACAGGAGACCAAACATCAAAAAAAGCAGTATAATAATTATAACAAGATATTTCTAGATATAATGCCACTTTTTGGTAAAAATGGCTAGCACTATTCGGAAGAGGGACAAAAATTTCACATCAATAACTGGAAAAAAATCTAATTTAATTTTTGCCAAGTTCCCAATATTATAGCTAAACAACCACTTTTCACCGGCACTGTATGTCTCCAGAAATTTAATACGATTGAGAATTCATTTTATCATAAGATTCATTGATTTGTGCATAGAATAAAGGGTCGGTATTTTGAACATTTTTTGTTATAATAATTATTATACTGCCCTTGTTTCCTTCTTTTGATGTTCTGTACCCTGTTTATAATTTAGTGTTCAGTGTTAAGATCCATGATGAAATATTTGAAATTTTGATACTTGGTCCATTTTCCACGGCCTACTTGATTAGGTAGGTATTGAGAATTGATAGAAACGTCGAATTAATAGGAAAATGTAAAATTTGAAATTAACCTACCAGAGATAGACACTAACAACCGTATATCGCCAGAAAGCTAATAAAATTCTACATTTGATCGCAAAAAAAAAGTAAGTTAGTTTAATTTGAAAAAATCAAGTTATCACTGATTGAATTTTTCTAAATTGGCACAACGATTTCTCTTAACTCAAAAAGAAATGAATGTAGTACATACGGCATCAAGTCATTTCATGGTTTGCATCACCAAAAAATGCCAGTTCTCTAACTCTCACGATCGATGCGATACTCAATTTTTTTAAAACATCAACGTTTTAAAAAAATTGTGATTTGCGGGTGAACGGTTCGTTGAAGATACCATGTGTGGCACATAAAGTCAATCTGAAATTGTCTGAGGAGCCCAAATATGTAATAATATACAGTGGGTTCCATTTAAAAAAATGTAACTTTGATATGAATCACCCTGTATACGCGATGCGAATGAAGTGAAACTATTTAAGGTGTGTAGCCTTGAGGTCTGTCTATCATGCCTTGGCAACAAATTCAAAGAATGTGCTTCTATAAACCGACAATATCCCGACCACGCAATATTGGCGCATCCTGTATACTCGAATTTGTTACACCCTGTGATCGGGGTGAGTCTCTAACTTAGAATAAATTCAGTGAATCAAAGACAGTTTTTTCTCGAAAATATGCTCGGACACGACGATTAGTAATTTGAATTGTGCTCTTTATGTGTACGAAAATTTTATACAGGGTGTCCCGAATTTGAGATATGACGTCATGGACTATTTTTTTAAATGGCAACCCCAATTTTTTTAGAGCTATTTTTTTTTCATTCATTTTTTTTTTCATTTTATTTCTTTTTTTTTTTCCTTCTTTTAAACAATGACGTCATGACAAAAGAAATTCCAACATATTCTAGATCAATACGATATCAAACTTATATCCGATATAAAAATGTTAAGAAATTGCCATTGTTTGAACTGTTTTATATGGTACAGCTGTCGTGAAAAATTGTCATGCTGCAAAATAAATGACGAGGTCCGTTTTTTTTACCACCTAAGACTAATATAACGTTCGGAAGGTTACTTGCTTAGATGACCTAACCTAGAAAAATGACTATCACCACTGGATTCAGCGTACTGTAATTTACTTTGCTGGATGGTTGTGCCGCTCGCTCATTTTTGTGATAAGCACAGTGTAATTAATTACCATCATCTAAGAAGTCATGCGCGGTTCTGTTCAAAATTCGTTCCGCAAGTGATCATATTTCTTTGTCGTAGTGTCATGAAGAAAATGTTATTGTTGGAAACAAATCGCCTACGGTCGAGAAAACACACCGCCGTGCTTCTAGTCGTTCAAGGTTCGAGAAATTTAACAAACGTTCATCTATGAGTTTCACGTGAATAATTGAAATTCGGAAAAAAATGGAAAAATATAGGTAAAAGATTCTGCGTTTAAAACTTACCAAACGAACTTGTTGGTCTCCCAAAACTACTTGCTTGTGTTGTAGCCGGTTTGCCAAACACAGAACTTCCAGCAGTTGACCCAAACACCGATGAAGCTTTATTATCCGAGCCTCCAAATGAGAACGCAGGCTTATTCTCCGCTTGCCCAAAAGAAGGAGCCGAGCTGCTTCCAAAGGAGTTATTGGTTACTGGCGCAGCTCCAAACGCGGTACTTTTTCCAAATCCTGCATTATTAAAACTACCAGCGGACGAAAATGGTCCACTTGTTCCAAAAGAATTCGAACTTGTTGTTGTCGGCGCTCCAAACGCCGTTGGTTTGGTAGTGCTGGAGTTAAAAGTGAATGTTGAATTTGCTTTCGAAGCAGTTGTAGTTGTGGAACCAAAAGTACTGCCATAAGCTGGAGGGGGATTTGCTGGTGTGTTCGATGATCCGAACGTCTGACTGGATCCAAAATCATTATTTGAACTCGCTCCAAGGGAGGGAATTTGTGAAGTGGTACCAAATCCGAATGCAGGCTTATTGTCAGCAGGTGCACCAAACATTGTCTGATTAGAGCCAAAAGAGGGAGCCGCTGTGGTCGTGGTGACACCAAAGCCGGAAGTAGCAGTTCCAAAAGCTGGCGTGCTTGCATTTCCAAAACCTCCAGATCCAAATGCCGGGGCAGAAGTTACGGCAGTTCCAAAAACAGGAGCACTCGCAGCTGGTGCACTGCCAAAAGCTGGAATTGCCGTACTTCCATATGCTGGCGCTGGAGTGGTGCCAAATGCCGCAGTGGTAGAATTATTGCCTCCAAAGGCGGAAGAAGAAATGTTGGTTCCAAAAGCAGTGCCAGGAGTGGCGTGTGTACTTCCAAAAGCCGAGGCAGTAGTGGCGGGTATACTTCCAAAAGCAGAGGCAGTGGTGGCGGGTGTACTTCCAAAAGCCGAGGCAGTAGTGGCGGGTGTACTTCCAAAAGCAGAGGCAGTGGTGGCGGGTATACTTCCAAAAGCAGAGGCAGTAGTGGCGGGGGTACTGCCAAAACCAAGCATATTAGACGAAGGGTTGCCTCCAAATGGGGGAACCGCTGTGGCTGGAGTATTCCCGAAGGTGGAGGAAGTTGGCTTGCTTCCAAATGCTGGCGCACCTGTGGCTGTTGCACCTCCAAATACATTAGTTGAATTACTGGTGCCGAATAAACTAGAGCTTGTAGTTGTCGGACCACTTGCAATGCTTGTAGTTGACATACTTCCTCCAAGAGCAGGCGCTGCGGTTGTGGTTGCGGCAAAGTTGAATCCTGCCGGTTGACTGAAGGAAGGAACGCTTGTTACGGTTGAAGTCGTTGCACCAAAACCCCCAAATCCAGATCCGGCTGAAGCAGTGGTTTTCGGATTATTGAATGAGAAAGCAGGTCCGGCAGATGTACTTATCGGAGTCCCGAAGGTGGGTATGCTTGAGTTCGGAGCTGAAGACACGGGTGTAGATGAAACAAAGCCAAATGAAGGCTTTGTGGATGGTGTGCTGGCTTCAACTCTGGCAGTTGGAGCGGGAAAACTGAATGTCGGACTGGATACGGCGGTAGTGGTTATTGAAGATCCAAAATTGAAAGAATTGGATATCACAGGTGTTTCTTTAGTAGTTTTTAATTCGAATTGCTTGGCATCGTCTGGTTTTCCAAAGGAAAATGTACTGTTAGAAGTTGTAGGGACCGGGGCTGGAGGTTTCGTAAAGTTAAATGTGGGAGTGGAGATAGCTGACGTGGTGACAGTCGAAGACACACTACTTGTTGAAACTATGGCCGGTGCCTTGAGGTCAAATTTAAATCCTCCTAAGCTTGACGTATTGGGTGCTGCCATGGTTAAACTTGAAGAATCAGGTGTTGAGGTTTTTGTCAAACTAGATGTCGGGACACTTGCTTGGTCTGTAGTACCGGCGGAGGTGAGAGTACTTCCGGTCTTTTCGATTGAGAAAGTGGGCATTACTTTGACGGTTTCCTGACTAACATTGGTCGAAACAGCTGGTGTAGTTGAACTGGTATTTTTTGCTGCTTCCGGAGATGGTTTACTTACAGACGATGATACTATCGGAGATACGATTGACATGCTAGTTTGTGTAATTGAAGTTTGACTAAGAGATGGCTGTGGACTTGGAGACATATCAAAGTGCACATGCTTAGTAGTTGGTATGTGCGAAGCGATGGATGTCAACAATATAGACTTTATTGGCTTGGTAATGGTAATGTTTTGCTCTGATGGTACAGTTTTTGGTGGTTTTACCAATTCAGTTTCACTAGTTTTTAAAGAGGGTGAAACTGAACGAATTGGTTCAGCAATGCTTCTGCCCGTCATTGTATTGAGCAGTGCTGCCAATCTGCTTTTCCTCATTTTATCCAGAGGGGCATCATCGAAAATTTTCATGATTGGGGGTCTCTTAGGCGGGCTTTCAATTGGAACTGGGGCTGCCTCCGTGACAACTGGCTCAATTATTACGTTTGACTTGATCTCTGTAGCAACTTTGGTTTGTGTTCCGGCATTTGAACGTTTTGTCACTGGGGATTCGGTAAACGTGCCTGAAAAGAAAGTAGAATGTTTTCACGATGGACAAGTTTAAAGTGTTGCAAGTGGAAGATTCATGATTATAAGTTCCGACAAATTTGACTATCAAAAAAATTGACGAATCAAAGTACAAACTGCTGCAGGAGTGATCTCTACAACTTCGAAAAAATACATCGATTTTCCAGTTTTCTTTGTTGGTTATCAACCAGAGGTTGCTCATTCTCTACAACTTTTTAGATTGCTTCATTGGTTCAGATCCTATAAGCTAAAGATGAAAAAAAAAAACGATATGTTTACACTAATGGTTTAAAACAAATTAAAGGACATATTTGCAAGGAGAAAACATGATATCTCTGTTCCAAGTTCCACGTCGTCTACCACCTTCAAACAAACATTAAAATGTACTTACTTTTAGTTTTGCCTCTCTTTTTGGGTTGAATATCCTCAACGATATACGACATATCAGAAGATGACCTGGAAGCAGTGATTTCATCATAAACTTTCAATTTCTTCGTGATTTGTTTTGTGGGTGGACTTATTGATCCCATAGTTATAAGAGGGGAGTCCGCCCTAGCCCGTTTACTGGTAGCGACTTCGCCATTTTCTTGGGTTCTTAGACGTTTTCCTGCATCTTCTGGTGAATCTTTCTCCTACAAATGTGATTGATAAATACTTTTCGCGATATTTTTGATATGTATTTACACAGGGTGTAACCTAATCAATGAAACACAAAACAACCACATATTCGCTAATGGGAGATATAGAGATCAAACCACATTTACCTTCGCCCAAAAGTTGAAAATAACCAAGACTATAGGCTGTCAAGGGCCTTTTAATTTTTTTTTTAAATGTTAAATTCCAGCCCCTAGTTCGAAAGAGAATTTTTTCAGATTTCAAATATTATTATTCATACAAGGGTTGAGGATATTCTTCAACGTTTATAAAGATATTCAAGTTTTTCTATACAAACAAAAAGTGACTAGTCTTACTAACTTAGCACCTTCTGTCCAATGTATTATTATAATTTCATTTACAGAGTGAGTCTGGAAAACGTGAGCATTTTGACATGGTGAATAGAGTATGGATAATCACTTTTGTAAATGAGCATGTGTCCGCAAACGTTTCGTTAACAAAATAATAATAATAAGATAATGATTTCGATTTTTTGTCTTTAAATTCGAAACGTCTCACGCGATTTTGATAAAACTTTCCGAGTTTTGTTCTTTTTCAAGCAACAAATCGCCACACTTTGAGCAGTGGTTATGAAATCATTTGATTTTCAATTTTTATTAGAGCTTAATAAGACTTATTTAAAAAAAAAAAAACTCACCAAGTTTTTCTGGATAGTTGATTTTTATTATCTCGAAAACGACACATCGGAAAAGAAAAATTCAAGTTGCTTTTTTGCTCAAAATTGAATGGAAAATGAAAACATGGTTTTCACTTTGTGAAAACTCAATGGCGTACCACTTTTTTCTTCGATAAAAGAAAGGTCCGGTCCTGGAAAAGTTAAATTCGAACGATTTTCTCAAGAGGATGCCTAAGAACCCCGAATATACTTCCTGGAAGTTTGAAAAAAATGTGATCGTTCACAAAAAGTGTCATATCATACTCTAATTCACCCTGTCAGAATGCGCTCACGGACTCACCCTGTATACAGAGTGACCAATTTGAAAGTGGGCCACCCCCATAGCACTTTAACTTATGGATTGATTTTGACGATTTTTTTTTTAATGTAGAGGGGGGAAAGTGTATTTTGAGGCAAAAAGTCGCCCAGTTTTTTTCTTCAAAAACCAAGGCCTACTACTTACACACAGGGTGTCTCACGGTGACCGCCCATTAGAATATCTCGGGAAATTATGCAATTGGGATTCTGAATAGTGGGATATTAGATGTTCTTCTCAAATGAAATAAAAGCAACGTTGCACGACTTCCGGTTATACCGGAAGTAGGTGTCAACTCGCTTATTTTAAATGGAAAACCCTATATATAATTACATTTTTGGATTCTACGTTAAATTCTAGGCAGATTTCATGTATCATGTCCTATACCGAAGTATGAGCGTTTTTGAAATATTTTAGTTTTTATGTCAAAAATGACGTTTGAAGGCTCCTATTTAAATGTCAATTTCACCTATAAGAAAGCCTTCATTATTTAATTTGTATTGGATTTCTTGTTGAAAAGGACCTACTTTGATAGATTTTTCACAGCAATATGAATGAAAACTATTATTACAGGGTGGGCCAACAATAAGATCAAGAATTAAATTCAGAAAACGGCCAATAATCAATTTTTTCAAATTGAGACCCCTAATTTTTATAATTTTATCTTATTGTGCATTAAAAATAAGGGTGAGTTTACCTAATATTGTTCATTCCAAAAATCAAAAAAAAAAAAAGAATTTTTGGAGAGGACAATCTTATACAATTTTTGATCTTATTTTTGGCCCACCCTGTAATAATAGTTTTCATATTGCTGTGAAAAATATATTAAAGTAGGTCCTATTCAACAAGAAATCCAATACAAATTAAATAATGAAGGCTTTCTTATAGGTGAAATTCACATTTAAATAGGAGCCTACGAACGTCATTTTTGACATAAAAACTAAAATATTTCAAAAACGCTCATACTTAGGTATGGGACATGATACATGGAATCTGCCTAGAATTTTACGTGGAATCCAAAAATGTAATAATATATAGGGTGTTCCATTTGAAACAAGCGAGTTGGCACCTACTTCCGGTATAACCGGAAGTCGCGCAACGTAGCTATTATTTCATGTGAAGAGAGCATCCTTTTAAACCTCACCATACAAATTTTCAGAATTCCAATCGTTTTATTTCCCGAGATATTCTAATGGACGGTCACCGTGAGACACCCTGTAGAGCATATTTAAAGGCTCAAAAATCCAGAAAACACGTCACTGGATTTTTCATCCCCTGAAACGGATCTGTACCAAATTTCATGAAAAAATATTCAATTCAAAAATATTATTCTTGTGTCTATTTTTTTTTTGACAATTTCGTTTGTTTGTTTTCATAGTATTTTGACACAAGAATATCTATAAAATGTGATTTATTAAATTTGTTGTGATAGATTTGCTATCGCAAGAGTTACTAGGTGAAATTCTTGGTGCATAATAAAAATAATCGTTGATTTTGAATATTTTATCATGAAATTTAGTACAGATCTATTTCAGGGAGTGAAGAATCTAGTGGCGTGGGCAGATTTTTTTCTAAAAAATCGCTCATTTGGATTCTAGATCTTTCAGCCTCTAAATATGATCTAGCAGGCCTTGAATTTTGGAAAAACTTGACGCCGCGCCGTCTGGCCTCAAAATAAACATTTCCACTCTCCACATTTCAAAATCGCTCAAATAATAAAAATGTTATGGGGGTGGCCCGGTTTCAAATGAGTCACTCTGTAGATGGATGTTAATATCTTTATCTAACGCATGATAAATGTTGGTGTCATTATTGATCTCATTTTGGACAAGTAAAGTGTCAAATAACACACTAGTGTTATAATCCATAACTCACTAGTCTCTTTTGAGTTATGGATGATAACTCACGTTCTTTAAATATTATTCTATGCTCGCGTTCCCGTGAAAACCAAACAAAAAACGTATATACTTTGACCAAAATGTAAACATGTCACTGTCCAGTCATTCTGACACTGACATTTATATGATCGTGTTTTTCTTCCACCAGACATTCAGCACATGAAAACATGATGCCACCAAAGCGTTTTTTTATTTGTGGTGGACCACACCACGTTTTTAAATTACTGGTGGATATCATTTGGTGAAGATCTGATGCCACCAAGTCCCACCAAAGATTGTATGTGATTACTTTGGTTGATTGACACTTTTGAGTTTGTTGATATGTTTCCAAGGTATTATTCAGAGAAATTTTGTGATTGGTCCAACAAAGTGACATAATCGTGGTATAATGAACTGTTGCCATGGTTTGTTATTCAGGGAGTTCGTGGTTTTCTGATTCATTCCCCTGGTTCGCAACGGTTGTTATGGAATAATGATTGGCATTATACTGCAAAAACCACAAGTATAAAACATACATTAATATAAGTCGTGAATAAAGATAATAATCTACTTTGAAGAATGTTCGGGTATCAAATTGCTATTCTCGAAATTATTTTCGTACTCAATTCATTCAGGATTTTCGGGAAAGTTTTGGTTTTTCATTGGAGTTGGTTTTTGAAACTGATTGGAAAGTTGGTGAGAGTTGTGTATTTGAGAAAATTCCGGTTGATTGGTGTAGGAAAAAAGTCAGAGGTTATATTTATGTCAGCATTTTAGCTTGATCCCCCAAAGCGTTTTTTTCATGTTGAATGAGGTGTATATGTGTATATGTGGTGTTTCCACCAAAAGTCACATGACAGGATCAGCTGAGAGCAACAGTGAATTTTTGGTGGAAATCAACATAAAATTTTGGTTAAAAAAAACACGCTACTCGGCTGACTTATTTTCAACATAATGTACTAGTAACCATACATAACTACTATAACCGTTAGAGAAAACACCCTCAACCCTTATACAGTGTGTCCCCGGATCGACGCATGAATAGGTGAAAAGGGCAAAAAAAATTGAATTGAAATCTTCATCTTCTGGGGCTCAGCCCTGCTTGGAAGGAAACTAATTTGTGTCCCAATTTCAGTTTCGAAAAATCAAATATGTCCTGGAATTTAACCTAAAAGCAATTTCTCTCACCAGTGAAGAGCTTCTTCTATAATCTTATAATACGACAAAATGTATGTTATTTGTGCCCCTCTTTCGAATAGCGCTGGCCATTTTTATCAAAAACCGCACAGAAAACCAAACAAAAGTAACCTCTTTTTTAAATGCGAAAAAAGGACACTGAACAGTTTTTTTTTTGCCAGGACGTGTAAACTTTCAAATGGATTCAAGTTTTCAAATTATTGCACAATCAATTCTTTGATAACTGATGCAGGATCAAAGTTTTGGTGAGGTTAGAGGTGTTCCGTTAATTGTTAATTCTTTGGAGCAGTGCGTTTGTATTAAATGACCGACAATAGATTGTATACAGGGTGTCCACGAAGAACGTCTAGTGACTCATATAAAATTGCTTTGAGTTACATATTATCAAACCAAATACAACACAAAAACTATACAAAAACAACACAGAATCACCAACAAAAACATAATTAAACGAGTTGTGTTTGTCATTTTTGAATTGTATTTTCGTTGTTAACATGTCATTCAAAGCTTTCTTTTTTTTTTCATATGAGTTACTTTCATGCCGATTTGACAAACGATTAAATTTATCGACCCGTACAAAGATTACATTTTTTGTCTAGTCTTTCTTTAGCTCTTGAACGTCGTATTTGTTTTTGGGAAATCCATCGAGACAAAAAGATATGCGAAATAAGGAATTTTGATTTCAGGTAAAGCGCTCTCTAGAAGCAAAGTAGAGAAACATTTTTTCCACAGAACGTTACAGGTGAACAAGCTGAAACTTTATACCAAATTTCATTTTGATTCGAAATGATCGGAATAGATCAATGACAAGAAAAAAAAAGGATCTTTGACTGCCTGTGACTATTGAGATTTTGAATAATGTTATACTAGCAGTACCCGTCACGGCTTCGCCCGCATTTGTTTGAATGTTATCGAATAACGTTGAAAGCTACACTCATAAACTTGGAAAACGACAAAACACGTGTTTTATTTATTTTATCCAAGATTATTATAATGAAGTTTCAAGTGGATGTGACCAAAAATACATTTTTTTCCATTGATTTATGATTTTTCATACCCCCACCCCGTTTACCCCCTTGAAGGTTGGATTTTGAAAAACGATGAAAGACGTGTTTCATTGATTTCAGAAGTATGTATGTGCTATCTTAATGTATCTGTAATTGGTAAGTGTTTTACTCTAATTATGTACAGGGTTTTTTTTTATACAGGGTGCCCGGAAATTACGCGTCAGGATTTTGGTGGGCGATTCTACATGAAAAATTAATGCAACAAACTTCTATACAATTTTTTCAAAAACTTCAAAAATTTTTTCAAAGTACGAATTTTTAATTATTTAAGGTACGGTTAATGTTTAAAGTCGTTTTTCTCGGAAACCGTTAATTCTACGATGATGCAACACGAGCACCTTTTTAAAAAATATTTTGATGCTCTTTACTAATAATTTGACATCCAAATTTATAAAAAGATTAAAACAAAAAAGTTCTAAGTAATTTTCCTAAGGTGAAGGACAGCTTCAGCCTTTTGTCATTGACGACTAGCGTCAAATTAATAGGGTGAATACAAAGAAACACTAGTGACATGCATGCAAAATTTGGCGAAAATCATTACACTAGAAAAAAAGAAAAAAAAAATAAGAAAAAAAAAATATTTTTTAACACCCTGTATCTTCCTTAATTTTGAGTTTTTGAAAAAATTGTATAGAAGTTTGTTGCATTAATTTTTCATGTAGAATCGCCCACCAAAATCCTGACGCGTAATTTCCGGACACCCTGTATATTGACAACCCCCTTATCTTTTTTATTTGACGTTTTTGAAAAAAGTGTTCATTGGTTTTGAGTCAATTTTCCAAAAAACTCTAATTTGCATATACAGGGTGCCTCAGAAAGTCTGGGCGTGGTCCAACTTTCTTATTTCAAATTAGAACCCTGTTTTTTTATTCGATTTTTATATTCTCGTGATAATTCGAAACATTTCTTATGTAGCATACCCTATACCTAATTTTGACGTATAAAAAGATATTGACCTTTGAATGTTGACGTTTCATAGAAATTGGATAGAAACAAAAAAACATACAAATATAAAAAAACAATCTTATATTTCATCAAACTAAACACTATAACTGCTCGATATGTCCACCGTCCATTTCCAAGCACTGCGTATAATCTCGCTCGATTTTATTTATGCTATTAACAATAAAGTGAGCATTATTTTGATTGGTCTCTTGAATGGCCTCAATAATCCGATTTCTTAGAAGTTCTACATTTTCGGTCGGTATTTCATAGACCTTGTTCTTCAGAAAACCCCACAAAAAAGAGTCAAGTGGCGTCAAATCCGGGCTATTTGGCGGCCATCTGATCGGTCCAGTGCGACCAATCCACGTTTGGTATTTCTCATTGAGATAATTCACAACCGGAAAAACATTGTTTGATGGAGCTCCGTCCTGATGCCAAATTATTTGATTGTATTGACGGAGTGGTAAGTTTTCCAAATAATTTTCTACCTCGTTCGTCAATAAATTCAAATATTTCTCGCCGTTTAAGCGCCACACATTTAAGGAACTTCGACCTTGGATCTTAGTTTTCCTCGTTGCTCGGGGGTTTTGAGTTGCCCAAAATCTCACGTTTTTTAGATTATGAATTCCTGCAGTACTGAAAATGCATTCATCTGACCATAATATGTTTTTGAAAAAATTGTGATCTTCCTTTGATATCAACATCTCTTGGCAAAACATAATTCTTTTGTCTTTTTGCTCTTGAGTTAATTTTTGCACTGGCATTATTTTATAGGGATGGTAACCATGTTTTTTTAGGGTATAATAGATTTTGCTAATTGATTTATCGAAAAAGTTTGATGCATCTTTCAAAGCTGCATTTGAATTCTCTAAAAATAAATATCCTTATTCATTTTGAGCCCTTTTGTAACGAAAATTGCTTCTGAATTAATCTCATTCTATTTACCTACCTTGAAAATACAATAAAATATTTAGTTCTTCCTCCTGATCGACAACGACTAGCCTTTTTTTTTCTTTTTACGGACATTCGCTGCCTAAACCCACGTTCAACATTTTTGAATGTTGTTCGCGTTGGGAGCGCTCGCATTGGAAAGAGTTGCCGATATTCCCTTCTTGCTGCACATGCATTTTTGTCATTTTGATAAAATATTCGAAGAATATCACATTTTTCCTCATCTGTGTAAGGCATTTTTATCGTGTCAGACAACGAATATGTCAGAGATTTAAACAATCACGGTAACCAAGCAACATTGCGAATTATTTATACGTCAAATTTAGGTATGCTACATAAAAAACTTTCCGCGGTCAATATCTGTTTATACGTTAAATTTAGGTATAGGGTATGCTTTACGAAAATTGTTTAGAATTTTTAGGAGAATATAAAAATCGAATAAAAAAATAGGGTTCTAATTTGAAATAAGAAAGTTGGACCACGCCCAGACTTTCTGGGGCACCCTGTATATGCGAAATAGAGTTTTTCAAAAAATTTACTGAAAACCACCAAACTTTTATCTGAGAAACTTTTTTCAGAAACGTTAAACAAAAAAGTTAAGGGGAGTGTCAATATATAAAAAAAAACCCTGTACAGCAAATGCCAAACAACTTTCGATTCACGTCATAATTGCCACCAAGCGAATTATTATGTGATTTGCAGGTGACCAAATTTGGCCACCAGGAAACTCCATAACAACCTGCTTGGTGGCAATTATGACGTAGATCGAAAGTTGTTTGGCATTTGCTATACACCTTTACTTATATCCATGTTTCTTAAATAGTTAAACCTAGTCATCCTGAAGAGGGAACGACTCAGTTCCGAAAGCACGATAAAACAATACATGAGAGCTCACGTATCGTACGCCTCTCATTTTGACTTCTCCCCACCACCTTTTCCTTTCTTAAATACAAGCCAGTCACGAAAATTTCCCCGCACGTGTCATTAATTTTATGCAAGATTATTAATATGAAGTTTGAAGTCGATGTGACCAGAAATACAATTTTTTATTGAATTATGATTTTCCACACCCCCACCCATTCCACCTCAATAAGGATTTGACCAAAAATACGTTATTTTACCTTTCCCTCGATTTTGACCTGAAATACGAGATCAACAAGTTTTTTCCACCCCATCTCCTTTGATCCCGACTTTGTCCCCCTAGGGGTTGAATTTTAAAAAACAACGATACAAGTGTTCAATCAATTTCATTCAAGATTGTTAATATGAAGTTTCAACATGATAACAATAATATACAATATAATCTTTCATCAATTAACGATTTTTTCCACCCACTCCTTTGAGTCCGAATTTGACCCGCATAGGGGCTGAATTTCGTAAAATAACGTAACACGTATTTAATCAATTTCATTTGTGATTATTTATACGAAGTTTCAATATGATGTTACCAAAAATACATAATATGTTATCAAGTAATGATTTTTCTCACCTCATCTCCATTGAGCCCGAGTTTGACCCTCTTAGGCCCGGTACTTTCACATTCAAGTAATCGATTTTATTCCCTTAGAATAACCTCCAAATTGGTCCCGCCATGGTAACGCTCCATTTGTTATCTGACAGTTGGTTATTATTTTATTTATTCGAATGTGAAAGTACCTTAGGGGTTGAATTTCAAAAAATAACGAAACATATGTTTGATCAATTTCATTCAAGACTATTTATATGAAGTTTCAAGTTGATGTGACCAAAAATACATGATTTTTCATCAATATATGATTTTTCCTACCCCCTCCCTTCTCTCCCCCTTAGGAATAAAATTTCGCAAATTCCTTTCTTAACACACCTGGAAATATTCAGCAGAACATCTTTTCAAAATTTCATGGCTCTATCTATAATAGTTTTGTCTTGGCGTTGATGAGTCAGTCAGGACAAGCTCTTTTATAAGTATAGAAGATGACTTACGATTATTATTTTATATCATACAATCACCTGTCAAAGGACATAAGACCAATTAAGTACTTACTATAAAAATTATTAGAAATATCTTACAGAGTACCGACATTGTTATGCAAATTTAGACAGTTTTTCTTCACATTGTTTAATGCCTTTAAAGTCACTCAGAACATTGATATTATAGTACCAAACCTTTGAGATTTCATTCAAATATTATTGGAAAACACACCATACCAGATGGTGACACTTGGGATAAAAGCAATGTTCATAGTACGTAACAAATAAACTACATTTTGAGCTTTTTCAACAAAAATCCCATCACAAACACATACGATGTCCATAACAAAGTAAGTGAAGTGACATTTTGCTCCACTGAGCGAAACATACCACGTGATTGCGAAAGCCAATAGAAAATTTGATCTCCATAGTCGCCACTGTCTTGTATAAAATTCAAAACAAAACGCTCCCGAAAATCATCATGAAAAATCTCAGATTATTAGGTTCATGCTGGGGAAATCAGCTTAGGTAACTATACAGGGTGCTACCTATCTTAAAAACAGTCTGGTTTTCGAGATACAGGGTGGTAAAGGTTTAGAAAAAAGTCTGATTTATCACTTATTATCTCAAAGATCCTTTTGCCGATTCTGCTAGATTTAAGCAGAATTTTTCATTGTAGCAAGACGCTCAATGAGCACTAACTAGATGGTACTTTCACGAATAAAATTGACAAAAAATATGCGCCACTGGCTTTTTCTGGAAATGTTATATAAGTGGTTTCAATTTTTTTTCCTCGAAGATAAAGAGAGATATAGGAAACATATGAAGAGACAGCAAAGCTGTATTTTTAGCTACTCAAAAAATAGAAAATTTTCAGAAAAAAAACAGTAGAGCACATATTTTTGTCAATTTTATTCATGAAACTGTCCCTCTGAACGTCACTGGAACTCATAATTACCATCTAGTTAATGCTAATAATTGAGCGTCTTGTTACATAGAAAATCACCAAAATTAACAAAGATCGGCAAAAGGAACTTCAACATTAAATCCGATTTCTGAAATTCCCTGTATGTCGAACACAGTCTTATTTTGGAAACATTCATTTTTTTAGATAAAGCTGCTAAGAATACTTTTTTGTCTCTCGATATTTTCTCGTATCCTTCTGAAAACGAAGAAAGATTTAAAAAAACATCAAGAGACAAAAAAGTTGTATTTTTCGTCAATATTATTCGTGAATCTGCCCGACGGGACGCTAGTGGAACTCATAATTACCATCTAGTTGGTGCTAATTTAGCGTCTTGTTACAATAAAAAATTCAACAAAATCGGCTCAAGGATCTTTGAGATATTAATAATAAATTATTTTTTTTTTTTCTCTAAACTTAAACATCCTGTATCTCAAAAACCAGACTATCTTGGACACAATGTTTATCAGAGTAACACCCTGAAGAAACATCGCTAAGCGTCATATCAATCATAATAATGAGTCCTTTTGTGCCAATTTTTCCTCAGGTATCTATTCGGTAACTTATGGATCTGATAAATTGATATCCTTGAGAAACCGAATACAGAAGATATGGGTGGTTTATTCGATCGATAGATCTATCTGATAGAAATCTTGTGTTCAGAAACTGGGGATAAGTTATCGATATCATGCGTACTGTACTGTACTCACCTCACTGGAATGAATCCTTTTCCTAGAAATCTCCTTCAATGCATCCAAAACACTTTTTGTGTTTGGGTCAACGGTGTGATTGAACGAATTTGACAAACTATTTCTTTCCAAAGATGAATTATTCAAATCCTCTAGTAATTTACTTCGACGCGGGGAAGCCAGCTTCGGCGAGTTTTTATCTGTGATAATAAATGAAAAAAACTTAGCAAATCGTATCTTATTCACTGAGACTCAACTCACCTGGACTAGACAATTTTATTGTAACTGTTCTAGGTCTAATAGGTTTCACTACAGGTGAATCACTTTTAAAAAGATGTACTATCGGAAATAAACCAGGCCTGTCATATTTGTCTTCATATGGCGGATGTTTTTGTTTAATTTGATCTGCTTCTTCTTTGTACTGGGCAATTCGTCTGGCCAAGCCAGAGCTTTTTGTTTCTTCATATAGGCTAACATTGTCTTTGTAGCTCAGAGTTGTTAACAGGGGACCTGGGCTATGAAAACTGTTGTTTCGGCTTGATTTATTTGATGGACTATCTTCAGATAGAGAGTAGCTGCAAAAACGTTGAGAAAATAGAAAGGATGAGTAACGTATACTTAGAATGTTCAACGAGAGGCAAAATAGGAAAGTATTTGGGAAGATTAATGTTCAAATTAATCAAGAGACAAATCATTAGCTTTGTTTTGGTTCCAAATTCATGCATTTCCGAATTGTTCTACACATGCGCACTCCAATGTTGCCATGGTAATATTCAACTGCGCATGTGTAGAACAGTTCGGAACTGGTTCGGAACTTGAATAACTTGGAACCAAAACAGACCTACTGATTGCGACTAATACCGTTCTTGCAACAAGGATTGAGTCGATAATGCTTGAAACTTTCTTGCTGTACTAGCTTGGGGAACGTGGCCATATTTTGTTTTATCAAAAGGTCCATATACAGGATGGACCAGAAGCAATGGGACATACGGTAACAGCAGATTCCTCTCACAAAAATATTGCGATCGACCTCAACTTGTCTATTCCGAAAGTTGATATTAACAGAGATACAGGGTGTCAATGTTGAATTTTAATTTTTGATTTACCTCTTTGAATAACTTTCGAAATAATCATGTTATATTGATAAAATTTGGTATATAGGGATTGTTTGACATGCCAAACTCAAATCTGAGCACCGAATTGCTCTTACTTGTAGGGGGCGCACAGCTTACACAGCCATTCAGTCAGAACTTTTTTGTACGCACTCGTAATTTTTTTTAAATTGAAAAAATGATTTTTCCATCATGTTTATATAAAAAAAAAAAAAACTTTGTAGAAGTGGTAACCTACATATTTCAAGATATTTGAACGAAGTAATCCATGCAATGTGGTTTTGAATGGAAAATTTTGAAAATAAACATAGGTGTTTTTAAAAACGGCGTTATCATGGTAATTTTGCTATTAGCTTGAATGCTCATGTTTCTTGATTAAAAAAAAATGATTTAATTTTACATTTTTCTTTGAAATTTTTTAAAATTTTGTTTTGGTTTCTGTTTTATAAGAAACATTGAACATCAAGACACTTGTCAAAATTACCGTGACAACGGCGTTCTCGATGTCCTCAATATTTATTTTCAAAATTTTCCATTGAAAACAACATTGAATGGATTACTAGTGTTAGTATCTTGAAAAAGGTTACTACTATCCACTTTTGTAAGATATACCGTTTTTACGTAAAAATGACGGAGAAATCCATTTGTTAATTAAAAAATATATCGAGCGCGTACAAAAAAGTTATAACTATTTGAATGAGTGGAAAGATGTGTAAGAGCCATACCAAGGCCAGGTATGAATCTTGCCTAACCCAAACTAACCCAAACAACCCCCATATACTCCAGTCATCTTGGCTAAATGAGAGGGTCAACTGCGGAATGCGAGATAATAAGCTGTAAACTTGTATAAACTATTATTTTGGCATTCTAAAGGTTGTCTCGAAAGTATCATAAAATCTCATGTCGGAGTCTTTAGATATTCAAGGTCAAAGGTCACCAAAATCAGTTTTTCGTCAATATCTCGCCTGCTATGGTTTAAATCCTATTTGTATCTATTATAGAAATTGTAAAGCGTAAAATTCTCTAGAAATTTTGTTCGAAACTTTTTTCTATATGGATAACCGTTTTTGTGATAGACCGCGGAGAAAGCTCATCCATTCATACAGGGTAGGGCACGAAAAACTTTCCACCCAGCTCTTCTCAGGTGTTAGGCGATTTATCAAAAATCGCTTCGACATGTCAACTTTTGTTTTTTGAGCAGAGACTTTTTTTTGGTATTTTCACCCCCACCTGTCAACCCCTAAGCAGGGGTGATAGCTACCCCCAGAATTTCAAATGGAAAGAGAGGTCGAGTGATACATTATTTTGAAGGCTTTTTGATCCTGATTACAACTACCGAGTTCCAAGCCTCTGCTGTCATTCCTGTTGATATGACAGTTGATATGACAGATATGACAAAATATATATTAAATAAATAACTACCCGCAAGAGATAACTTCTCAAAACTAAGGGGATATGGTGAGGGACAGAAGATCTTGAAAATGAGCTATACCTCAATCCTTTCGACGAGGATTTATTTCACCCATTTTTTTTTTGTGAAACTCCGCGGTCTATCTCAAAAACGTTTGGCCGTATAGAGAAAAGCGAGGAGAAAAGTTTCCAACAAAATTTCTAGAGAATTTGGTGCTTTACATTTTTTATAATAAATACAAACAGGATCAAAACCATAGCAGACGAGATATTGAAGAAAAACTGATTTTTGTGACCATTGACCTTGACTATCTCAAGACACGAGATTTTATGAGACTTTTGAGACAACCTTGAGAATGTCAAAATAATGGTTTATACTCGGGTTTATATAAGTTTACAGCTTATCATCTCTCATTCCGCAGTGAACTCCTTATATGACTGGGCTTATACAGTGAGGACGTAAATAGTTTTGACCTCCAAAAAAAAATTTCAACTGTCAAACTGACAGCTGGGCACCATTTTGAAACAAATTATTAAATGGGAAAGGGGGTCATGTGATACCTTATTTGAAAGGTCCTTCCATTCTCTTTTCACCCCCAAAGTTTGAAGTCCTTAGCATTTTTCTTAAGGAAATGGCGCCATATCGAAAATAAATTATTTGGGTCAAAATACCACCTCTAATTCTTAAAAGAACTTTATTAACAATGAAAAAACTAACCTATAACATAAGTGATTGTTTCTACAACAGTATTTAATAAAAAATTACAAAAAAACCTAATACTAAAGATAATATTAAGAACGAAATCATGCAAAATTATCTCAATAAATTTTCAAAATGCTGTCCCTGAACCTCTTGACAATAATAATTTGAGCCAAAAATATTATAGCGTTCAAAAGTTAGAGGGGGGGGACTATTTACGTCCTCACTGTATACGAAGTTTCATCAAAATAACTTGATTATTTCAAAAGTTATTTGGAAAAAATCAAAAACTAAAATTCAACTTTGACACCCTGTATCTGTCCTGATATGAACTTTCGGAATTGACAAGTTGCGGTCGATCGCAATATTTTTGTGTGAGGAATCTGCTGTTACCGTATGTCCCATTACTTCTGGACCACCCTGTATAAATAATTAAAATTCGGTATGATTTTTTGAAATATTATTAGGATTATTAGCATACATACATGGCAATCGGAATGTTCTTGTTTTTCCTATTCAAGTTTAAATATTTCGTAAACCACTCATCAGAAAGGTATCAAACTATTCATGTATACAGAGTGCCACAGATTCGAGTGCATGCAGGTAGTTCAGGCAACGAAGATCAAAAAATGCCGGATAGAGAAAAAAATTGGTGTATTTGCGAATTTTGGTGTAGGTTGAGGTGTCCTGAACAACATACTAAAAGTCCTGATCGGTGAGGGGCGAGCTAAAGTGGAGGGAAGTCTCTGTTTGTCATTTTTCTACATTTCTCTTGAATAACTTGAAAACGAGACCAACCAGCGAAAAAATACTGGAGTACTAAATTCGAGACTAGATTGATCTATGTAAAATTTCCTACAAATAAGGTGTTTTGTATTTTTTCGCTAGAAAGTGAAAATAAACTGGATAAAATGGATTAATTTTAAAAAATCAGATTTTCATATTATGAAAATATAAATTGAGTTTTAACTGCTTCCTCTGACGTGCCATCGATGCACTTTCACTCAGTCTTCGGCCCCACTCCTCATTGTGTCAGGTGGCCTACTAAGAGTCTTCGTATACCTTCATTTATCGAGGTCTAAACTATACACTCAACCTCCACTCAACCCTTCCAGTTTGGTACGCCACTGATTGAAATTTTGAGCTCAAATTCTGAAAGTTCTTGAAAGTTCATGCGATATATGAAATCTCATGATTTTTGTATGAACGGCTTCGGAAATATTGAGGAAGAAAAGTCTTTGGGGTGCCCTATTTAAAGGGGCGTAGAGATAAAATTTTTCGTCAAATCTTTATAGGAACTTTTTTTCATGAAAATCCTTGATGAAAATACCCCGTGAAAATTAATAACCCCACGCATTTTTTTACTAAAGTCTAGGAAACACTCTGTATTATCATATAGTTTTTCCATCAACAGTATCTCCTTACATGTCAATCTTAGCAACAATAAGTACTGAGCCTTTTTTGATGAGAATTTCATGTAGAATAATTAAGTATTCCTATGTCTATTTGCTGAAGGTCCTGGTTATCCCGCTATTCATGAAAAACCAAAAAAAAAATCTTCAGACACCCTCCACCAGCTTAGCTCACCACCTCGCTCACCACCCACCGATCAGGACATTTAGTATGTTGTTCAGGACACCTCACCCTACACCTATACCAAAATCCGCAAATACACAATTTTTTTCCTCTATTTTTCCTTCGTTGCCTGTGCTATGAGGATCCCAGTTTTTATAAGAGATACAGGGTCGTTACAAAGTTGCGCATTTTTATGCTCAACAAAATGCCGTTGTGAAATTTGGAAAATTCCGTCCACTTCCGAAGATATTCGAAAAAAACCAAAATTTCGCAAAAAGGTTTTTATGATTTCCTGCGTTTGTTTGGGAAGACATTTTGAAATAAATTACACTTTGTCATTGCCACTTTTTCTCCTCTACAAAATGGTGGTAGCAAATTGAAAATCTGACGTTTCGTCTTCGAGCAGCCATCATCAACTTAATTTTTTTAAATACGGAATTGGATTTTTCATTTTATTTTTAGTTATCTTTTGACGTCCTTGAGGCATTGAGGAAATTAAATGAGGGTGTAGAGCGATGGGTTGCCTTAGCAACGTCAATATTTTAAATTATTCTTCACCCATTATTGTTATTTTCAATATTTTGTTAAAATGGCAATATTCTTGAACACTTGCAGAAATCGATTCAGTTTTTTATGATTTTTTTTTTTTATTTTCCATGACATTTGTGGATTTAATTCAATTTCATTAAATGTATCGTTACTGGATGTTATTTCGATTTGGTTTGGTCAATTAGGCTTGTTAAGTTGTGCAGGTTTTCTCATAAGAATAACGTGTCGCATAAAGATGGATTTATGAACCAAAGTATGAGTTAGGGAGAAAAGGGTTAGGGGTAATTTTTTCCGGTATTATTTTTCAGATAAGTATTTTTTTCGACGGTTGCGATGTCTCAATACATCAAAGACGTCAAAAGATAATTAAAAATAAAATAAAAAATCCAGGTCTGTATTTAAAAAAATGAACTTGATGATGGCCGCTCAAAGACGCAACGTCAGATTTTCAATTTGATACCGCCATCTTGTAGAGGAGAAAAATTGGCAATGAGAAAGTGTGATTTATTCTAGAATACCTTCTCAAATTAACTCAAGAAATAATAATAACGTTTTTGCGAAATTTCGGTTTTTTTCGAGTATCTTCGGAATTAGTCGGAATTTTTTAATTTTCAAAACGGCATTTTGTTGGGCATAAAAATGCGCAACTTTGCAACCATTTAACCGACCGTGTATCTCTTAGAGATCCCCATGCATGCATCGAATCTGTGTATATGTATTTTTGAAATGAGGAAAATGAGCTCTCATAATTTATGATAGTGTACAGAGGGTTCCATAGAAAAAAACCCAATGGGTGGAAAAATATTGACTTCTTGATAGTCCTTCGTTCTCTTTGATAAGATGTTTGAAAAAGCTCCGATGAATATCAAAAACTTTCATATTTATAGCCTCTAGCATAATGAGTTAATAATACAGGGTGTCCCAAGGTGGATGCCTCCATGTTTATGTGTTCTGTGATTATTACTAAGTCTAAAAGTCGTATCTAGCAAAATTATCAAATTCTCCTTTATTGTAATATATAAGACATCAAGTTGTTCGAATATTTATAAACCACAATAATTTTCCGTTGGTAGTTCAAAAAGTTTGCGCCAGATACAATGAGAAAGTACTGATCCAATTACGTTCAGAAATCTTCAAATATCTCGAAACATTATTCAAATCAGATACGACCTTTTGTCTTAGCACGGCAGCACTGTACTATACCTCACACCCTCACAAACGTTTTTGTGGGGATATTTAAAAAAAAAAATAGGTAGGTATATGGTGGCAGAGTGGAAAGTATCGGAGAGATGAAGACAATAATATTAGATGTAATTTGCCATAATAATGAAAGCGGTATGATTGTACACACATTGAGAAATTCAGAAAAGAGATAGGTTCAACCAGGGGTACAAATGTGCATAGAAAAAACTAGGAGAATAATATGTGGAGCGTTTTCTGTAATTCTATCATCTAGGACGTTATACTTTAGACTCGATAAATTTCATTTGAATCCGAGTTTGAATCAAAAAAGCTTGCCGTTTTTTTTATAGTCTCAATAAGGTTAAAGTCGATAAGGTAAAAGTTTAAAAAATAACAATTTTTCAGCCTACTATGGCGACATAAATATAAATTTCAAACTGAAATATTTTTTAAACGGCTCATCAGAAAGGCATCAAACCGCAACCCCGAGCGCATCCCAAACCCAAACTGTATAGGTATTTTCGAGGGTATTTTTGAAATCAGAGAAATGAGCTCTTTTTGAATGTTACAATATTACTATATACAACGAATAGAACATTAGAACCGTCTTCTTATTTTTAAGCATCTAAAACCTGATCGAGGTTTATGCAATTGAGTGAGATAACTAGCATTGTGAGAGAGAACAAATACTCCGCAATCTTCTTTTCGCAAAACGATTTGAAATCGATTATTCATAATGGTAGTTAATTTTATCATCTAGGTACCCAATTCTGATAAGGCTATTCTTTAATGTGATTACAATTCTTTTGTCCTTTAGAACTGAATTAAATGTTGATTTTGGAATGGTTATGAACCAAAGATATGTATTATGTATGACATTAGGTTCTTATTTTTTATGTGAATGTAACAATCATAACAATTACTCGATCGATGCACACGTCGATTCGGATGGATGCCTAGGAACACTATAACGATGATACCTAGTAGTCTTCTTCAAATATTTATTTCATGATAATATGCTTTATCGACAATGTGAGATTGTTGGGAAGATCATTATATACCTAATAAGTCTTGAAATAAGTATAAGTTGTAAATAATGGAAATTAACTATTATTAAAAGAAAAACTCCTCAAATGATAACGCGAATTTTCCCTTATTTTCAAGTTCAAATTCAAAACGTGCCAATAATTGATAAAACTATTAATAGCTTACCTTCTCGGTGTCAAGACATGGATTGACGGTTTCGGTGTTAAAAGTGGTTTAACGCTTCTTTTGAAAGACCCTTGCGAATTAAGAGGTGTTGAAGTAACTTTAGGAACTCCATTGTAGGAATCATTTAGTTTGGAAAATAGAGTACCATTGAGAAACTGTGATTCATTTACTTCTTTGGATTTGAACATTATGATTGTGAAATTAACCTCTAAGTGGAATGAACTTGTTTTGCTTGCTGAAAAGGTGATATATTGCTTTCGTCACTTTATAACTGAGTTATGTTGATTTGCACAACGTACACTTGAATTTTGGAGTTTTATTTTTGTCGAAAACACTGCATTTACTCCGAAAACGTTAAATTTCATTCAACACGGCGTTTGAAGCTTGAAGCACACTGAAATGTGTCACTGTCAATTTTGACAACTGTCTTCTGTCAAATTTGTGTATGACGCAGGATGCACTGGACTCACGTTGCCAGATTTACGTTGTAGACAGATGGTGCGTCCCCATGGGCGTAGTGGCTAGTCATCTCATCAATTATAATCCCGAATTCAAAGTGTTTTCCTCTCTATCCTACTCTATACCCAATTCGCATCAAAATAAAGTGAGGCGCCTAGATGCAAAACCAGATATTTCCGTCATAAGTTAAACCGAGAAAATCGCAAAAAAAAAATTCATTTCCACAATTCTTAATTTTCCTATTGATTTGCTATATAGGAGGCTGAAATATGATTTTGGCTGATGTTTCCCTGAATACTGTAGATTTTCATCATTATTTAGAGAAATAAACTCGAATAATAAAATGAAAATATCTGGTTTTGAAAGGTAGAATGCAAAATAATTGATTTTAGATTTTGTATGCTACTAGTAATTTCTAAGATTTGGGTATAACGGTACACTTGGTGTAGGTCCATTCAAGCGAAGAAGAAATACTTGATAACAACTCAGAAAAATAAGAGAAGCTTGACCAAACTATCATCCTCTGCTAGTGCTAATAATAATAATAAAATTTATTTTTTACATTTCTGGTTTATTAAGTCAAATATATCCTCTTTTGGATGTTGGTGGTTATGCTTTTAATCGATGCGTAACTTTCAACTAAAAATATCCCCACATTTACCAAAAAAATGTGAAATGTGAAGAATAATAATAATATCTAGATAGAACATCTAAGTTTGCGACCTCGGAGGGGGTGCCGCTCGAGGGGTGGGGGAATGAAAACTCTTCTTCGCGGCGGTTGAATGAAAATAGCACCGTTGGAGTAGGTGCTATAAAAAGAAAATCAAATAAAATATGTAGAAAACAAAATTACGCACAACTTTGGTTTCATGCATTTTTTTTGCTCCGCCCAATATTTTTTGCTCTACTGCGCGCCAAACTTGGGGGGTAGTTCACAAATTTTAACAAAATCAGACTTTAATCGCGAATTGAAACAAATATGGCTACCAAACAATTCTGCATGGTATTTTTTTTTTGTAAGAGTATTAGGTTTTCTAAGTAAACTGATGCTTGATTCGTTTCATTTGACCTTATATTATAAAATATATGATTTTTTAAAGTGCGCCCTTACATACTCTGATAATAATATGGGCCTTTTTCATTTATTATGACCTACGGTCGATATTTTTTCATTATTTTGCAAAATCGTGCTCGAAAATTGTCTGATTTGAATATTACAAATGCTGACAGGTATAAATATAATCCAATCGAACAGAAAAGGCGCCTCATTGCAATGCTGCAAATAAAGTTGAAAGCAGAGAATTACACTTTTAAGCAGGCGGTCGTAGACGCAGATACATTAATTGTGCATACTGCCATCGAACTTGCATTCTCTTTTTTCTGCTCCGTTTGCGTTATTGGCGAAGACGTAGATTTACTTGTGCTGTTGACTGGCAAAGCCAGAGAAATCCCCAATGTTTACTTTCGCGAGCCGTGTAGAGGCAAATAAGGATGATGTGCAGTTCTATTCACACCAGAGCTTCCAATATGATGAATCTATTGCGAAATGTCTCTTATTTGAACATGCCTTTAGTGGTTGTGACACCACATCGGCGTTATTCAATCAAGGCAAGATTTGATTTCTTAAAATTTTGGAAAAAATCCTACAATAACCGAGACGATTCAGGTATTTGATTATCCCCATGCAGAACTCACGAAAGTAGCAGTCGCTGGCGAACTGTTTATGCTGCAGCAGTATGGTGCAGACAGCAGACATTTCACGTTAGATTCTCTGCGGTATACCAACTTTGTACGGGCTGTCTCACCAAAACTCCTTTAATCTTGCGTCACTGCCACCAACGATGCGTGCTATCATCTTTCCTTACGAACCTATTGTCAAGTTCAAAACTGGCGGAGAGTCATCAAAACTCCAGAAGATCATGGATGGCGGGAAACCGCAACAGGACTAGACGTTATACGTACCTATCTTAAAGGAAAGGAATCAGCTCCAGAGGATCTGCTTGAGACTATGCACGTGTAGATGTCGGGGCCGATATATTTTCGATGTCACCTTAAGTGGCATTCTAGCTAAGGTTTTCTAAAATTTGATGTGAATTTCAAAATTGGCCACCGAAAGTTCCGTTTTTCAATTGCGCCACTCATTTTATTTAGCTAAGGATCTAATGTGAGTGTCGCAATTGAAATACGGCACTTAAGGTAGACAAAATCAATGTCCAAAATAACCTTTAAGTGTACCGTAATCTTAAATGGACATTGAAATATCGGCCCTCAGAAAGGTTGTGGTCCTGCTTGTGGTTGCCGTGAAGCAGGATTAAAATGTTCGATTTTGTGTTTAAACTGCACTGGGCTGGGACGTCCTGCGAAAAGATTAGTAACCACATTTTGCTGGAGGAACACATCGCTGAAAACGTTTCCGATCCAACAGAGGACGATGACCACAGTTGTGGGTAATTCTGTTTTCTACATATTTTATATGAACTTTTTTTTATAGCACCTACTCCAACGGTGCTATTTTCCTCCAAGCGCCGCGAAGCAGAGTTTTCCCCCCACCCCTCGAGCGGCACCCCCTCGAGTTCGCAAACTAAGATTTTTTATCAGGGGACCTATCCCTACCATCCCACAAAATCTCATTTCTGTTCGACCTTTTGCAAATAGAAGCCCTCTGTCGCCTATATATCAGGACTTACCGAGATTGTGAACTGATTTTCTAAAATCAGTGTAGATCATCACAAGTGAAACTACATCAAAACTAAAAACTACTACATTTTGATGGTTTCATTGTCGTTTTTAAAGAAAGCATTGATACTATATACTAGAAATATGCTTCGAAGCAATTTTTTTCAGTATAGGAAAAAAAAACGATAAATAGTAGATGAATATAACCTCAAAATGTTTCCGAGCATTGATTATGCAATACAAATTCAACTAACCTTGTAGAAAACTTATATGATTCCAACTATCACTGCTAGATGTCTTATTTGCTTCTAACAAATTCAAAAAAACTCAAGAAACATTTTCTCATGGGATTTTAACATAGGATACGAATTTGTTGGAAACAATATAAGCTCCACCCACTTTGTGCCGTCAGCTTTGTATAGTATTACAAACTTATCGATATTTTGCATCCTTTGAGCCACAAATATAATTTGATTATTTATGACTTATGACGGATTTTGATTGATTGATTGGATTGCTTGTTGCTTGCTTGCTTCTGTATATGAAATCATCGGAAAAAATGAAGAAATTCAAAAATTATTAAACAAACTCATTCAACACACAGCATTCATTCATTATGAGGCGGTATGAAATTCGACGGGTCAGCTGAGGTATAATATAAAATTGATATCATCACAAGTACAATGGACAATTTGTATACATTTTCAAATGACTTGAAATTTTATACATATACGTATACTAGACAATATTAGAAAGTCATCAGCGATTTTTTTTTCCAAAATACCTTAAAATATGTATACTAAATAAATAAAAAAGAAAACGCAAATTTCACTGTATGAACGAAAACGGGGAGGGGCCATATTACCCTTCCAAGAGAGGGAGAGAGAGTCATCTCAGTCAATACGCCAGACGAAGATAGATAATATATTCTGTGACGTAGTGGATGTTGATTGGCGCTCTTTAATCGGTGATTACTACATTAATAGAGGTCGTAGGTTGATTTTTCAAAAATCAATGGCATCAGTACTTACTAATCCTTATATTTTTCATATATCCAAAAAATGTGCAAATTGTCTATTAAGTAGTACTACTCAATGGTTAAATCATCAATATGCCACCAAGTGTGTTGCCAAGAAATTTGCCTGTGACCACAATGGCCACCAAGAGTGTTGCTATCTACTTTGCCGGTGATCACAATAATAACCTATAGTAAACGCCAAACAACTTTGAAAATACCTCATCGTTGATACCATGCGCGTTGATATGAAGTTTGCTGGTGGCTACATTTGTTCCCCAGCAAAACACATAAACGTGCTTGGAGTCATCGATGACGTAGTCAAGCCAGATAAAAAAAAACTTGTGTGGTCTCTCAGCGCTTCCGTAATTTTCCGTTCTTATAAAAAATAGACTTTATAACATGTTATGCAAATGCAGAAAGGAACCAAAAGGAAACGAAAAATCACGAGAAATGAGTTTTTTTTCAGGATGGTTCAAAATATTCATATATGTGGTTGTAGATTATTTTCTTTTTATTGTCTCTGTTATTATATTGAATTATTTCTGCCATATGAAGTTTAAACCTATAGTTAGAGTTTAATTTTTGTGTGCGTCCTTTTCCGTATGTGGTTACGCATGGAATTATCAAATTCTCTTAATGCGAAAAAAGTCCATAAGCTAATGAATTAACATAAAATTACGTGGTGAATTATTTTACGGACATCCCACAACCCTGGAGTAACGTGATATTATTTGAATAAATCCATATCTTATACTTTAACTTTTTCATCAATTGTTATGGAACAAACATCTGCTATGACATTGATCATTGCTGACATTGTAGATAACACGAAACTCGACACGAAAAAAATTAAATCTCCGGAAAAATGACATGACGTTCATTGAATTACTGGCCATTTCAATAATTCAATGATCGCTTAAAGTATATTTTATTTTTAAATGTAAATCCATGCAAGAACTATTATTACGTCGAAAATATCGGCTTCAAGAAGTTATTCGTCTTCAAACTCCATAGTGAAAAATAGAACATACTCACAGGGAGACGATAAGAAAAACAATTAGGTATCAGCACACCGAATATCCCATGATACTAAAACAAAATGGAATATGGAATATGGAATATGGAATATCCATTATACTATAAATAATATGTTCGGTGGTATTCATTTATATTATGTCATGATATATTTTTTCAAGACGCACGCATCTTCCGCCACAATGGCCCGTATTCTCCGTCAAGATTTGACGGCTTTTAACTACAAGATTTCGTTTGCACCGGCGAAATTAGACACGTTCAAGTTGGTTAAACGCCTTCAAAGTTAAACGCCCGGTTTGGAGCGTTTAAGGATTTAAACGGCTTCAATAATTGTGGCGCAAGATGCGTGCGTCTTGGAACAATATATCATGACATAATATAAACTAATACCACCGAACCTATTATTTATTATATATAATGGATATTAGGTGCTGATACCTAATTGTTTTTCATCCCACTGTGAGCGTGTTTATTTTATTTTTTACTAGGAGGAGTCTGAAGACGAATTCCTTCTTGAAGCCGATATTTTTGACACAATAATAGTTTTTGCATGGATTTACATAAAAATAAAAAAAATACTATAAGCGGGCGGACCATTTTGATAATTGAATGAACGTTATGTAATTTTTCAGGAGATTTCATTTTTTTTGTGTTATCTACAAAGTCAGCAATGCCATAGTGTGGTTTCAAGATAAATCAAAAGGCCATTTGCAATAATTGATGAAATAATTAAAGTACAAAATGGTTCTATTCGAATAATATCACGTTTTGGGATGTCCGTGAAATAATAATTCACCACGTAATTTTAATTTAAATTAATTAGCTTCCTGTCCTTTTCCCGTAGATATTATCATTTTATCAATAGCAAATTATTGGTTTCATTTATCGTACTAAAAAGGGTTGACTAAGCCTTTTTAATTTTAACGTATAAAGAAACCTTTCAGGGTTGTTTTGTCTTGCTAATATATATCTTATGAACGTACTCAGAGTCGAAGAATCTACCTAAATAAGGGTGCTGAGGGGACAAAAAAAATCAAGCCAAAATCGCGAATCATAAAAAAAAATAATTCTATGCGTACCTATAAACACTTATGGAAATTGACGCAGAAACAAATATTAAACTTGAAAAAAACTATAGGTTTAAACTTTATATGGCGGAAATAATTCAATATAATAATAAGAAAATTATATTCAACCTTGATGCCTTTGAGATTTTCCGATTTTCGTGTGGTTCACTTCCGCATGATCATTATCAAATATGGATATTTTTTAACCATCCTGAATAAAAATCTCATTTCTGGTGATTTTTCGTTTCGTTCCTTTCTGCATCAAGATTAAGCATAATTACGTCCATATATTAAAGCAATAATTATTTATCAAAAAATATTCAAATTATTTCAAATATACCATGCATTATGTAAAGTTTATATTCAATTTCACCTCGAAGAGAAAGTGACAGATTTCCGCTAGCCAAACGGTAATCATATGGTACCATCTACATCGAATATGTGGTCAAAGTCACGCTCACGCCAAAACAATGTAGATGGTAGCATATGATTTTTGTTTGGCAAAGGGAAATTTATCACTTGCACTTCGAAGTGAAATTGAATGTAAACCAGGCATTAATGTCAACTGTCAACATCATATGGTCTCCAATCAACTTGAATACCACCAAAATGTTCCCAAATCCCGACGTTGCTGACCTTTCTCTAGGTTTAACTAAACGTTGCGAAAATTAGCAAGGTGCATACCAAGAAAAAGTCGAGGACGTTCACTATTTGAACGCGTTTGGTTGAAGGCTTTTATCTGTAGAATCGGAGAATACGGGCCAAGCTCCAAACTAGTCCAAACCGGGCGTTTAACTTTGGAGGCGTTCAACCGACTTGAAGGTGCATACGAAATCTTGTATTTAAACGCCGTCAAATCTTAAACAAGATTAAGTACGAACGGAGAATACGGGCCCAAGTATGAACGGAGAATACCGGCCTAACACATGTCCGCTTATAATTATACAATCATTCGACTGAGTAGGTTTGATCGCTTCGTTTCTATTTTACAGGGTTATGAAGGGAAAAAGGATTACGGTGGAAAACTCGCAATGAGAGTGCCAATTCTCGATCGAGACGTCACTTTTCTACTCATCTCATCAGGTCATCAGAGTCCCCCGGCATCGACATTCGGCAGCACGATACATCGGTGTAGACTAGGCTAGTCTAGTTTCTAGTATCATGCACGGCAGGAGGCTATCTTAGTAGAAGTGGCAATGCCGCAGTTTCACATTTCACAGATGACCACACGTAGACCTGTCTAGAATTGTCAGTGACTGTCAAACTATAAGCGGGAAATTTAAAATAAAATGTCAAAGAATGACCATAACCTATAACATAACAAACATAACATGGATTAAAAATTAAGTTTTGAGTTATTAATGAAATAAGTACTATATCTTTTACAGTCGAGATATTAGGTGAGTACAAGATTTTGTGAAACCATATTTCATTATCCCGTGGTGTTAAATTTGATTATGATGAGTTTCAATTTTACGACGAGATTTTGGTATCAATTTAGGGCCGATTCTACAATCCAAGTAAGTATATCCTTGGAATAAGCAATACTCCGTATAACCAATGATAATTGTATGGGGTTACACGGAGTCCAGTACGGAGTATTGCTCGGAGTATTGCTTATTCCAAGGATACAGGTAGGTACTTGGGTAGGTACTTGGATTGTAGAATCGGCCTTTGATAGTTGAGACAAGACTGGATAGATTTTGAGTTTGCCAATAAGTTATTAGATACTTAATCTACCTACAAAACAAATCTCATATACAGTACCTAATGAGCATAAGTGATAGGATTTTCAATCATCTTTTCAAATAAATTCAGGACCAAGTTCAAAATAAAAAAGAATTTCGAAAAAATCGGTTATTGTCGGATATCTCCGGAAGTCTTCGGAATTTTCCAAGTTTCGAAGCGGATTTTTTTTTTGATTGAAATTGCACAGCTTTGCCTCAATTTAACCGACCTTGTATCCAGTTTACGAGAACCCCATGCATACACTCGAATCTGTAACACCCTGTCTGTAGACAGCCTAAAATTCGATAAAACTACTCCTGCATCAGTTATTGAAGTAATGGTGCATCTAGGAGCAACTAAAATCCATTTGTCAGCTCACGAGTCCTGGCGTTACGATCTGACAAATTGCTAAGTGCCCCTTTTTCACGTTTGAAAAAAGGGTTACTTATAAACTTTTCCTTGCGCGATTTATGATTAATATGGATAGAACAATTTCAAAGAGGGGCAAAAACTATGTTCTTCCGGAAAAAAATTCGGGATTTCGTTTTTAGTTTATGTGATGTTTGATTGGATGTTTTCCTGCATCTTAGTAACTCTATCCACTTTTCTTTCAAGGCTTTTTTCTTTTTGTTTTTTGTTCAGTTCAGGTTGTGCTGATGCCTCGTCTGAGTTTAGGGTTTTAAAATGCCTGTTCACATTTTTAGGTAACCCATTTTAGTTTACCTCTATCTTCCTCGAAACATGCCTTACACTTATTGGGACATTTTGGAGAAGTAACAAAAGTGCAATCTTCTTTTGACTCAACAACTATATTTTTAAGTAGAGGAAAATTTTCTTGCTTTACATTTTAAGGCAAAGAATTAGTTAGTAAAGTAATTGAGTAACACGGTTTTTTGTAAACATAGTTTTACAATCTTGCAAGTCATTACTTTCGAGGTTTAGTTTTATTTTTTTGCTCTCTTTTGAAGTAGATGGAAGATCTTTTTTGTACTTTTGAATCTTTTTTGCCTTTATTATCGTCTGAAGACCTCATCCAATTCTTTTTTTTTCACAAATAACGAGGCATCTTCTTCGTAGGTTGTTAAGTAGGACCTATGTATATTATCTCCACCAATTCGAAACAAATCGGGTTTTTCATAAAATATTCCATATATTTTTTTTCTCTGTGTCATTCCGGAAAGAGCTGTTTTCGTGAAAGCCTCAATTTTTTTAATGTCATCTTTGGTGATTTCACTTAAAGATATAAGATCATCATAGGCAGCATAGGATAAATATCTTAAGTATTTTGGGAAATTCAGGTAACTGTACTTCCATCAATATTTCATCCAATCTTTCCTTTGAAACTTGTATTCTATCAATTTTTCTAAAAAATATGTTAGCGTTTTGCCAAAAACATAAATAACTAAGGAATTTGTTGAATGAATCCTGCAGAAAAATAAAATAGAAGTAGGTTGTTCAATTGATGAGAGTTCAAAATAATTTACTCTTTTAGTGATTTAGATTCCCTAATAAATAAACAGTTGTTCTTGAAGCTCCAAAAGATAATGCACTTAATGTAATCCATGAAATGTGGTTTCAAATGGAACATTTTTAAAAAAGACATAGGTGGCGTTGAAAACGGCGTTATCATTGACAATTTTTGTAATGTTACTTATCAAAAAAAACATACATTTACCTAATTTTAAATTTTTGTTTCTCTCTGTCTTTTTGTTTTTATTTTATTTTTATTATTTTTTTTAAATATCAAACAATGAACTGTCAAAATTACCATGGTAACGCCGTTTTCAAAGCTACCTATGTTTATTTTCAAAATTTTAAATTTAAAGCCACATTGCATGAATTAATGTAAGTGCAAATATCTCGAAAACGGTTGCTCCTATCAACTTCCAGCAAGAGTATCATTTTTACAAACCCCTAAATCATTCGAACGTTATTTACGGACATCCTGTATATTTAACAAAGTTCCATCTTCAGATATATCCCAGAATTATCTGAAAATTTGCACCACCTTAGCAGCTCCTTAGCCTCTACCCAAAGATGTTTTTTCAAAAAAAAAACATTGAAAAAAATAAAATAGAAAAAAAAGTCTGTGTTCGTAATTTGTAGGCTCTATGGGGTATATGACCAGCGGGAGCAAAAAAAAATTAAAACTTAAAAAAAAATGAATTAAAATAAAAAACTGTTTTATTATCATCTTCTTATACGGTGTGTCCACTCTGAAGTCGCCCACCCTGTATTAGGTATCGATGATTTTTTGTTTAAAACACACATTCTGGGATTTGTACATCTTATTAATTAGAACGTACAGGAAGACTCAATGAGCATTATAAGTATTGAATTAACAAATGAACAAAAAAAATATAACCAGAACAGTAACATTTTTTTTTTTTGAAAATGTGAACAGGGAGGTTATTGGTCATTCTGATTGAAATTCTGTTGTAAGTTTTTTCCTAAAAAAATCCCTAATACGATTTTCTGAAATTTGACCCACTTTGAACCCCCATAATCACCCAAAAGTACGTCCCTGGAACTGTTTTGGTATAATGTTCAAAAAGTGTTTGACGAGACCTAACAAACAAAAAAAAAAATGAATATCGGTTAGTAAACAAAAATGTTACAGGGGTGGGACACTTCAGAGTGGACACCCTGTATATAAATGTGAAAGTCTGTGTATTTCTAACGCTTAGGCTTTTGGATCGTAGCACAGAATTATTTGAAAATTTGCACAGTTATTAGCATCTATCCAAAGATGGTTTTGGAAAAAAAATTAAATATAAAAAAAAATAAAAAAATAATAAAAAAGTCTGTGTTGGTAATATGTACGTTCTATGGGGTAAACGATCAGCGGGAGGAAGAAAAAATAAAAAATTAACAAAACAAAAAAAGACATACATTGAAAAAAATTTTAAGGTTTATAAGGCCAGGTTTCTTGTAAATATTTGTTCTATATAGACTCACTGAAGTTTTTGAATGTGATGTTTTCTAAAAACTTTCTAATAGAAAGTTTGTCAAATACAAATCAAGTAGAGCCAATTCGTTAGGCTTGTGCTGTTTTTCGAAACTGATATTAAAATCTGGAAATGGGAAGTTTTTTGTTTTTTTTCACCTATTTTTCAATGACTAAGATAGGCTACTGGCTGCAAATTAAAATTCTCTTACGTCCCAGTTCACGTCTATCTAGATAACCCAGTACTAAGCATTAAGCAATTGAGAAATCTGTTGTTAAAGTCCGTAACTGTGAATTCGGTACACCCTGTATACTATATCTACTGATTTGAGTATTTTGTACTAGATGGAATATTATGTTACATGCGAAAAAAAACTGTACAAACGTTCTCATATCTCATAAATTCGATGTTGATACATTTCTGACTGAAGCACAAGTTGCTCTTTGTCCTTTTGTGGAATCGCTATCAATGCAGCATGTATAATCGAGTTATAGTGGTTGTCCCGGAACAACGTCAGGAAGCTTGAGGGGTGATTGTATGTAGAATTCATGGTAGAATTCTACCATGCTACTACTTAAGTCAGTGTAAAATCACCTTATCACCTATTTAACGGCAAAAATATTTATTAATTTATTTATTTATTTATTTATTTTTTTTTGATGTTTCAAAGCATACAATATTGAACCTATCGAACCAAAATTTTTATTATTTTTTATAAAAAAAACCACTAGTTCTTGATTGTAATGCAAATGTAATTCCGTTAATTTCATTAAATGTTATGTTATTTTGAACATCTTGTTATTCAATTTGTAGTTTATTGTTACAGGTAATAAATTTTTTTTTATTTCCATGGCAACTGTTGATGCATGGTATTCTTTTGTGACCATTAGCTTAGAGAATGAATTTCAAGTTGTCGTAGTAATTCTAACCGCTTGGCCGAAAATCGACATAATTCTAACTCATGTGAAAAATAATTTGAATGACATGATAACAAAGAAAATACAACACAAAAGGTAAAGCGCCATCTACATTTTTTTCCACAGGACAATACCGATAAACAAGCTGAACCGTGTACCAAATCTCATTTTGATTCGATAAGAAACTGGATAAGAAATATCCCTGGTATATCAATAACTAGAAAACAAAAATTGATCTTTGAGAGCCGATAACTCGAAAAATATTGAGATTTCGATCTTTTGTTATATGACTTACCTTACCACCATTATTTTATCACAGCTTTGTTTACAAAATACACGAAATAGACTCCCCATCGTATTCTAAAGTTTACTACACTACACTTTTTACACCTCCTCTTGAGTCTTGACCTGGTGTAACTACCTAACTACACCTTTTTCAGTTGTAATTCAGAAAGCGGAAAATGTAATTCAGAATAGGAAATTTAATTTCACAATATTGAAATTGTAATTCAAATTAGGAACGTGTAATTCATTTTCCCTAATCTGAAATTGAACTAACAATTCTAAAATTCAATTTCTATTCTCTGAATTACAAGTTCCTTTTCTGAAATACATATTCCCTTATCTGAAATTAAACTAAGATTTTCTGAATTACAACTAAAAAAGGCGTAGGGCGGTAATAAACTTGGGCAACTAAGAATGCGAGGTACTGTATTTGGGAAACTATCCTTCGTAGAAGTTTGCGATAAAAAAAATATTACTAAAACGGCCATGAGAAAAACCTGGAAAATATTTTCAAGTTTCTGATATGGTCGCTAGGGGGCGTATCAACCAACACCAAGTAGAAAAATAGGATTTTTATAGAATTTTGCCCAATGAAAATATATCGATGATATTACATATTTTCATATTTACTGACTATTTACCTACACTTTTTGTCCAAAACATTTTTTTCTATCTATTAAAATAAAGCGGAACTTGGGCTTATATGAAAGAGCATAATCTGCACTACAGAATGCTTATTTGGTTTTGAATTTTTTACTTTCGCCGTCGCCGCTAGATGGCGTTGCGTTAACTGGAATGGTGGCATATTTTTGAGTTTTTTCCAAAAAAATCAAATGTAATGGTATATTCATTTTTATATATTTCAAAAGAGGAAACATTTTTCTATTGAAAAAAATGAGAAAAAAATATATTATTTTGGAAAAAAACAAAATAAAAATAATTTTTTTTTCATTTTTTTCAATAGAAAAATGTATCATCTTTTAAAATATATAAAAATGAATATACCATTACATTTGATTTTTTTTTTGGAAAAAAACTCAAAAATATGCTAACATTCCAGACGCCATAAAGCGGCAACGGTAACAAATTCAAAAGCAAATAAGAATTTTGTAGAGCAGATTATGCTCTTTCATGTGAGCTCAAGTTCGTTAAAATCGGAAAACGAAACGGAAGAAATCGATTGTTTTAAAAAATAATTGATCTTTCCCCATCACTTTATTTTGATAGAAAAAAACGTTTTAGACAACATTTTCAGGCGAATAGTCAGTAAATATGAAAATAATATCATCGATATATTTTGACTGACAAATCTTTTTGCCGCAAGCCTCAACGATGAATAGTTGTCCAGATACAGTACCTGGCATTCTTAGTTACCCACCCTGTACAACCTACAGTGATATAACAAAACACGCTACATTGCTTGCACTAACCGCGTAACAAACGCCGCAGTGTAGAACAGTGTAAATTCGTGTGCACTAGTGGAAGATAATAAACACACCTAGATTCTGCAGTTTGTGATAGAACTTTTTTTTTGTAATCCTTCACTTTAATAGCACTAATTATCTTTTTCTATCTAATTATTGTCCTATGGTCATCATCTCTCTAGAACATATTTTTGTATACGCTCCACGCAGATTTGAGAAATTGCTAGTGTATGTTTAAGAATGTCCAAGTCAGTATCACACAACACAGCGAACATTTCAATTGAAAAAGACCAGCTTTACGGCGTAAGATAACCATAACCCATTGAGGAAGGTAGAACTGGATCTTGTCTAGCAGAATTTCTTAATTAATTCTGAACAAAATACACAAACAGACCAAATTGATACAAACAACAGGTCTTCTAATAATCAGAATAAAATAGATAGATAGATAGATAGATAGATAGTCTTTATTTATTCACAAAAAGCCACATCGGCGTAGAACAATGTCAAAAATGTACAGCAAACTTATTTATTATGATCTAACATGTTTATCATTATCGTAGTCGTATTTGTCTATTTGGTACATCAGCTCCCTATCGGACTCAAAAAACTCACTCAATGTATAAAAAGCATTTCTGCAAAGAAACGCCTTCAATAGACCTTTAACTCTTCCACGTGGAAGGTCTCTAACTCTCTGGGGAATAGCATTAAAAATTTTAACAGCACAAAACTCAACATTTCTCTGCAGAAACGAGAAATTACATTTTTGTAGTGACAGATCTAACTTATGTCTAGTTTCATACAAGTGCTCGGTTAAACAATGTTTGTACAAGTCCTTGTTGTCAATCACAAACATGACACAGTCTAAAATGTATAAGCAGACAACTGTCAAGATATTGTTTTCAATAAATACCTGTCTACAAGAGTCTCGCGGTTTTTTCTTAAAAATACTTCTAATACATTTTTTCTGCAACACTAGTACCCCACCTACATTTCCTGAATTTCCCCAAAATATGATCCCATACTTAATGCGAGAGCTCACAAACGCATAATAAGACGATAATGCTGCATTCACTCCCACTTCGTTTGAAATTATCCTCAGTGCATAACAGAAACGTGCTATTTTAGAGGCAGTCTGCTCAATGTGCACTCCCCAATCCAGCCTTTTATCAATTCTGACTCCCAAAAAGGACACACTTTCCACTGATGATAGTTGCTCATCACCAACAACGAATGAGAATGTCTTGTCCAATCGATTACTAAACATGATAACTTGAGTCTTTTGCATATTCAATTGTAGGTTGTTGGCAAGGAAGTATCCACCAAGATTATCCATCGTAGAAGTCACATTATGAGCTAAGCTATCCGTATCTTTGCCACTAAATATAACAGTTGTGTCATCAGCATATTGGACCACACTTTCTTTACAAATATTTGGAAGTTCGTTTGTGTATAATATGTACAGTAGAGGTCCTAAAATTGATCCCTGAGGTACCCCTCTCTTGATATTTATTTTCTTCGACTTTAATAATCTTCCTTGCATGTCAAACTCCACCACTTGTTGAGTTCTGTCAGTCAGATAAGATTTCACCAAATCAAGAGCTACTCCTCGAATGCCATACTTTGAGAGCCTATCCAGCAGTATCCCATGGTCCACATTATCAAAAGCCTTAGAGAGATCCAAGCAAACCGCCAATGTTTGTTTTTTGTTATTCAAAGAATCACATATTTCCTTCAGTCCTTGGTATATCGCTCGTATAGTTGACTTCTGCTTTCTAAAACCATTTTGCCTGTCACTTATGATAGAATGAGACTCAAAGAATGTGACAAGTCTATCATTGATTATGTTTTCAAATATTTTACTGATATTAGGTAGTATCGAAATGGGTCGATAATTTGCTTCTTTATCTTTTTCTCCTTTCTTGTGTACTGCTTTGATATGAGCATTCTTCAATCTAGTTGGAAACTGACCAAGAATAAGGCAGAGATTAATAATGTATGTCAAGGGCTCCGATATAATGTTAGCTGACTCTTTAAGGATACGTATTGGTATTTCATCATCACCTACCGCTTTTTTATTACTCAGCTTTCTTATTGTACGAACTACTTCATTTTGATCAGTCGGACCCAAGAATATAGAAGATTGTACTTTGTGTTTGACATCCAAATACATTTCTTGGATGTCCAAAGGCTGCTTTATATCTTTATTAACATTTGCTGATTTAACAAAAAAATTGTTCAGCAAGTTCACTATTTCAGTAGCGTCACCTGTTCTTTTTGAAAACCCCTCCAGAACCGTGAATCTTTCATGTCTCTGTTTAGTAATCTCTCCAACCAACTGCCAAGTGGCTTTAACTTTGTTTTCGGCATTTTCAATGAAGCTTTGATTTGACATTTGCTTAGCTTTCCTGATTACTTTTTTCAGAATTGAACAATAATTTTTGAAAGTCTGAACTGACACTGATCCCTGATTTTTTTGAAAATAAAGTTTTCTTTTCACTTTGCACGATTTCCTTATACCCTCAGTGATCCATGACCTATTCCACCCCTTAGTTGTGATTTTTCTCACTGTAAATATTCTATTGAAAACGTTGGAAAAAACATTAATAAACTTATAATAAGCTCCGTCCACCAAATTTTCAGTATACACAGATGACCAATCAACGTCTGTAAGCTCTCGCAAAAAGCGATCTATCCTATTTTTTGAGTAGCATCTGCTTAATATGAAACTATCTTTAGAAGAATACTCATCCACAGATATATTTATGATTTGACCCATATGGTCAGATAACCCAGTATTTGAGACATATCCACTTTCCGTTTCACTAGAATTATGAAAAATATTGTCGAAGAGTGTGGAAGAGTGTCGACTTATTCGGGTTGCTTGATAAATACCCTGTTCAAGACCATAAGAATTCATTACATCTAAAAAAGTTCTGACGGTTTCATTTTTGTCAAACATGTTGATATTGAAATCTCCACCAATTACAATCTTAAAGCTAGCAAATTCCTGACATATGTAATTTAGAGCTGTCTCCAGCCTTTCTACAAAAATATCTATGGGGGCAATCCCCCTCCGATACACACAAACCACTAAAATTTTATGTTGTTTTTCAATAGCACACGACATTTCGATAACACCCTCAACACTCATACTCACTACAGTCCGCTCTTCCTCGAAAACCAGGTTCTCAGTCACATAGATACAAGTACCACCATGCTCAAGTGTTGAACGACAATAAGAGGAAACCATTTTGTATCCTTGAATTTTCATCCATGTTGTTTCTTCTTTCTTCATCCAGTGTTCACTAAGCAGCAGAATGTGAGGTCTTTCTGGTAAAGTTTCCAGGAAACACTCAACCTCCAGCGTCTTGCCTCTGATGGACTGCATATTTTGATGTAGTATTATGTAGTTGAAGTTTTCTCGTGCATGTGACTCCATACTTTTGTTTTGTGATTGCTATTGTTCTTTAGCTATGTATTGTATTTTCGATCTTTCTTGTTCAATCATTCTTGCATAGGTTGGACAGTTGATACTGTATGCAGAATGACTTACGTCGAATTCTAGTTTATATTTCGCATTATGCAAGTGGCAGTTTATACATTTTAGTACAACACCTGTACAGTTCTTTGTATCATGACAGACACTGTTGCATTTCCCACATACCTTGGGTTCCTCACATTTTTTGGAAGTATGACCATACTTGTTACAGTTGAAGCATCGGTAGACCGAAATATATTCAAAACAGCGACAGGCTCTGCAACCAATGAACTGTCTCGATTGTTGTGAATCAGTTTTAATAAGTTGGAAGGTAGTTGAATCGCACTGAACAATTGCAAAAAAACTTTCAACTATCTTTTTGCAGGTGATCAATTTGATAGAGCAGTCAGCCGCGAAGATATCTGAATTCTGTGCTTTCAGAGCGGTGATCAATTCTTGCTCATCATATTCCTTTTCTAGTCCAATAATTTTCACGCACGGTCTTTTTTTCTGTGGAACAGTGGAGGTAAAATCCTTCAGTTTGACATCAATGCTATTTCTAAGAATATTAGCTTCTCCCGTACTTCTGCACCTTACAACGACAGCGCCACCTTTAGCTTCCCTAATATCAGTAATTCCAATTCCAAGCTTGGATGGATCTACACTTGATGTCAGCTGCCGCCTAGTTTCTTTACTTTCACAGTTTTTCAGTGGCTTCACCACAAGCACTCCCTCCTTCACTTTGTTGGCATAACTGGTCGCATTTTTCTTGACATCTCCAGAGTTCCCCTCATTATTAACCATTTTTGATTCTAAGGATTCAACAGCTTTCAGGCAATCTGATGTAACTTTAACAGCAATTTCAGTTTTGGTTTCAAGATCAGACAATTTTTCCAGAATGTGTATGTTGTGTATGTTGTTTCGTACAATTTTAATACATTCATCACAGAACCATATAATATACACACATACGTTTCCATACGTCCAATATAATCGTGAATTGTGTAGTAGTATTCATTGTCGACAAACTGGACCGAGAGAGTTCCCGCTGGGTTAGGTAATTGAAATTGACTCACTAAATAAAGTGAAACATGACCAATAATTGTGAGTTAGCACTTTAAATTTGGAATAATTTATTCTTCTTTTCAGATACACTTGATGATAAGTTGAAGAATCATGACTGAGACATCCGAAAACAACTCAAACACAGACAGATTCTATAAAGATGCAGCAGACTATTGGACACACGTGCCTGCTACAGTCAATGGAATGCTGGGAGGTTTCGGAAACATATCAACAAAGGATATACAGGGCTCTAAAACTCTATTGAGAGAACTTTTCAATTCAAAAAATCCTCCAGGACGAAGTTACGCCCTGGATTGTGGCGCAGGAATCGGTAGAATCACCAAGTTTCTGTTATCAACAATGTTTGATAAAGTTGATATGGTAGAACAAAACCCCGAATTTCTTGAGTCAGCTAAGATTTATTTGGGACAGAATATTCTGGAAAATAAAATAGGAAAAATGTTTCCCGTTGGACTTCAATGTTTTGAGCCAGAACCTGAAAAGTATGATATTATATGGACGCAGTGGGTTCTGGGACATTTGACGGATCAGGACTTTGTGAAATTCTTGAAATCGTGCCAGTAAGTAGTGAACACCTCATAATAAACGATGATGTACTAGTTGGGAATCTTATGGTTAAACTCAAGTTGGCTCATGCAGTTTTCAGAAATCGAAAAATATATTGTGTTTTCTATTCATCGAAGATGATCCAAGATAGACCCAAAGCGGTGAGCCGATTTGTCGTCTCAAATTTTACACGTTTCGAGCAGGCCGTTTTCCCAAAGAAAAGCGGAGTTATTCCTCTGTCATTAACTAAGGCTGTAGCTGTATGTAATTTGACATTTTTTTTATATTTATTGTAAATTTGCTGTGATTTTTGTGTTTATATTCAAGTGTTGATTTGGTCGGATGTGTTGAGGAAAATGGCGGATACTTTCAACACTGTCAAAGTAAATTTAAAATTACCATTTGAAGTAGATTGAGTTCTTCATTTTAATAATTTCAAAGACGATTATCTTGCCAACGGTTTCAGATGTCTACATAATATTATTAGCCAAGAATATGTTTTTTAGACAAAAAAAAATGGAAATAGTTTCCAGTATGAAGTAACACAGTCTCAGCTTTACAGACGAAACAAGTATAAAAACTTGTGTGCACTATATGCGCATATCTGAAGAGAAACTTTTCAACCTTTAACAGCTAGATTACATTTAAAGGACCAAAGAACCAAATCCAAATAACTACCCCATAAATAAAAATTCACAACAAAAAACCATCCATCTTCCGACACCAATACTATAGTAGAATAAACTAGCAGCTCCACTACTCCAAATATTTTCCGCCTACCGACAAATCGGCAGGATGTTGGCAGGTTGCCGATCCTCTCATTTGAATCCAGTGATGTACCTGGAAGGGACCCGGTGGTTGTCGACAAAGAATCGTGAGGTGTGTCGTTCTTGTCCATATACAGGGTGTCCGGAAAGTCGACGATAATACTGAAAGGGGTGATGGACCAACTCATAAGCATCCAGAAAAACACAATATGACCTTAGTAAAAACTCTATGGTTTTCGAGATATTGCCACTAAAAGTTCAAAATATTCAATAAGAAATCTTATTTTACAGAGAAATAATTTATTTTCATTTTATTTTTTACTTAGTACGTGGAAATGTTCGTGACTGGCTTGTAATTGCGAAGGAAAAGGTGGACAATGAGTTAGGAAGAGATAGATATCCTTAACTATCGCTATCTCTACTTGCTTCACTCTCGATAATAAGCGGGTCCTTTCCACATACGTAGTATAGAGTTCAATGTTTGAATTCGTTTTTCGAGTTGTCAGGGTTGCGCTCAGCAGAGTCAGGATGAAAAAAATTAATCGAGCACCCTTTAGGAATAAGTTTTAAACTATGAACGAACTCCGATTTCTCTTCTTTGAAAACGCTCGTATAAAGAATGGGACAAAATGACGATGGTGAGGGAAACAACTTCATAGAAAATAGGGAAACGCAATTTCAACTAGAAAAATACTCTTATTCAATGGAGCACCGTTTTGGCCAACAAACAAATTGAAGAAAGCAAGAGATACTTTAATCCTAAGAAACCAACAATGAGAAAACAACAAAATTCATTTTCGTCATCTTGCCCCACCAGTGGGGTAAGTTGACAAACCTATGGGGGCAGGGGGGATGAAGTGCAGAAGTCACAGATGAAATTCTTCTTTCCTTATGAAGTGCACGCCTCATGCCATCAACCCTCGCACCAACCAATCCTCAATTATTCAAGGTTCAGTGTACGGTTCCTGGCAAGCTGAACAAAAGATATCTTCTATCTTCCTTTCTTTCTTTTGTTGGTGGGGTATGACTCGAATCGTTGAAACCTTTTTTTCACTTTCAATACTTTATCATGTGTTCCTTGTTTTCTTTTTATTTTCTTGATTAATCTTCCCTAGATTTTTATTTGCAAGCTATTCTTTATTAGGAGTCGTCGTGTTCGTGATAATGGAAGCTCGCCTAGCTCGCTATCTTGCCTCCATCATCTTGCCCCAGGGAACAGTTTTTTTGTAAAAACTGAGAAATATGAACAAAAATGGATAAATCGTTTTATTTCCTATGTTATCATACAGGGTGTCTCACGGTCTACACGGTCAATGGTACCTTGGTCGTTCACGGAAAACTAGACATAGGATGGATCTGAAAATTTGGTTGAGTCCGTAATCGAGTATGATCTTTAATTTGAAAATATTTTTAGTCTTGCAGTGTTGCCGCTTCTTCCCAAAAGTCGTGGCAACTTTCTCATTTTAAATGGATCACCCTGTATATTATCATTTTTTGGATTCCTTGACTGATTTCAATCACTTTTGCTTGATATACTCCTATACCTATCGGCAGCGGATTTCAAGATATAGATTAATTTATAATATTTTTGATGCAATATACAACAATGGATTAACTTCAATAATTTCGAACTTGGAAACGGTGGAGAGTTGAAATTACTATGCCGATTAGAGGAAGGTAGGTTTATATGGTTCCAATGGAAAAACCGATCCGATAATATAAAGGGTGCTTCAATTTTTTTTTTCCTACACACAAAAAGGATAAAAAAGCAATTTTTTCAAATGGAACCCCCTGTATATTACTTGAAAATGTAAAGGCCAATGAATGTTCTTTCAAATGGTAGCCCATGTTCCTATACCTAAACCTTCAGGATCTACAAGAAAAATGCATTTCACTGAAAAATAAATCCAATTGACATGAATGTGGTGATACAGATACGGGTTGGTGAAGTTAAACAATGAAAATCGGGTTTTTTGGAATGCAAAACCTGAATATGTACACCTTTTCATTGTGGCCGTTAGAGGGCACTGCACACTTCACTTGTGATGGTTTAAATTGGTCATACATTTTTTCTCACTATGGTTATCCACTTTTATGTAAAGGAAATGATCTTATAGACATTTTTACGCAAAATATGTATTCTTGTTATAATCTGCTAGAGTGAGTAGTTTTCGAGATATTTTGGTTTTTAGTGTTCAATGCCGAACCAGAATATTCAAATTACTTACCTGTAGTGCCTTTAGGATAAAATTTGGTCAGTGAATTAGTAGTATTTTGATTTTGTAGGTTTGCATAGCTTTATGGGGTAGAGAAACCATATCAAAATCAAGATTGTTATCAATCCTTGGGCGTGGACGTGGTCCGATATTAATCTGAATTTTGAGATGATTTTTTTGCCCAATAAAGCCGTGTCTTCCTATAAAATTCAAATACCACTGATTCACTGACCAGATTTCAGCCTTAAAGATAAAAAAAATAAGTTGAAAGTAATTTCAATATTCCGGTGCGGCATTATCGAACACTAAAAATCAAAATACCTCGACAACGGATCACTTGAGCGGGTTATAACAAGAGCACATTTTGTGACTGAAGGAAGGTGAAGAATAATTTCCTTGACAAAAAATATTAAAGCTACACTGGTAAAAAAGTTATGGCCATCCTAAACCATCAGAAGTACAGTGTACAGCGCCCTCTAATGGACACAATGAAAAGGTGTCCATATTCAGGTTTCGCATCCTAAAAACCCCCCGGAAGTAATACGTAATACGTTGGACAAATTTCACACATTTGGAAAAAAAACGATTTCTATTTTTTATTTTCTGTAAAGTCTCATTTACCAGACTGTGATAAAAATTTACTTCACTACTCCGCTAAATGACACTTTGCATCAGCAAACACTGTGAAATTGCATTGGTAGCATGGTTTGTCTGGATCCATCTCATGGTTTTGATTAATAACTTGACATAAAATGTTGGTAACATAATTTACCTCCCTGTCTATATTATCCAAGTGGTAGCATGATTTAATTGGCGCCATCTCATGGTTTCTAATTAATAACTTGGCATAAAATGTTGCTAACATAAGTAACCATCGCCCTCTCAATGTGTGCTTTGACAATAAGAATGCACTTTTTCTCTTTAACCGATAAAAAAAATTGTCACAGTATGAAATAAAACAATGTACGATACACAGCCTTTGAATGTCATTAAACTACTCTTCTAGAAACATCTTAACTCGTAATTTAAAAAGTCATTTACCATCTAAGTAACGTAAATAACTATTAACTTAGCCATCCTGTATCTTGAAAACGGAACAATTACTGACTGAGGTGAGTTGCTTTAAATCGGCCTATTTGACCTCAGGAGTACGTGGACAGATTTTATGAAGACATTTTACAGACATCCTGTATCAAGTTACAAAACTATGAACTTTTGTTCAAAAACGTTTTTTTTTTCGTCTTTTATTTTTTTCAGACGAGGTCTAAAACCCAATGGTCTGATCATAGCCAAAGAAAACATAACTTCCACATGTGACGTTGAAGTAGATGACACGGACTCATCAGTCACAAGACCAATGGGATTGCTCAGGGAACTATTCGACAAAGCAGGTTTGGATTGTTATAGACTTTCCAAACAACACAATTTTCCCAAAGGACTATATCAAGTGTATATGTTTGTGCTGAAACCTAAACTCAGCCAAGATCAGGACGATACTATCTCGTCCTCTACAGAAAATGGAGGAGGGCAGCTTATGGAAATAGGATCTAGTCAAGACGATTCCGTATCGTCATAGGTCTGTTGAGTGCTCGGATACGATTGGTGCTTGTTTAAAGCATTTTTTGTTGATTGTTGCTGTATTTAAATATCCAGATGCATAAAATTGATACAAACTCTCCCTATACATTCCCGAATGTATTTTCATAGTGACGGTGTTCGTGAAAAATCTTAATCATGCATCCTTTTTCATTTATTTATTTATTTTTATCATGTGAAATATAGGTTTTATGCATTGATTATCAGTGTTTAATTTAATTGGTTATAATAAATATAGGTTGAGAGGTACACGTTATTAAATTAATGTAATATTGTACTTCTTTTAATAATAAAATTGATTTTTAGTATTATTATTACTATTGATTTGATTTGTTTAAATACATAGATATCTTCGATTTCCATTTATTTTGATCCCAATGTGGAACAAGCCATTTTCGTTTTGATATTATGCATAAAAGTTCTATCGAAAATTGTATCATTTCATCGACATCATGTTGGAGAATAGGTTATATTTCATGAGGTTGTGCTGGTTGTGGTGCCCTTCATGGTTAAAATTTGATATAATATGCTGATCGACCATTTTATTATCTCGTTACTCACTATCGGACATGCTTCTCTCTTTAAGTATTTTTGCACTATACTATGAGAATAGCAGCTGGTTTCACCCCAGAAAGTGAACCCGAATGAGAGCTAGTTTCACATTTTCTGTTTATCAAGCTATCGCCATCAAACCAAAGACTGGAGATGTCATCACGATTTTAATTTTAAACAAGAGGAAGGACGTTGCTTTTATCTTCTTATATATAAAAATGAAAATCTGTATGTTTACTTCCCTAAGGCTTTTGAACCGTAGCACAGAATTATCTGAAATTTTGTACAGTCATTAGCCTATACCATAAAATGGTTAAGGAAAAAAAAAAACAAATTAAACAATGATGAAAAATAAAAAAATGAAAAAAATAAAAAAGCCTGTGTTTTTAAAATGTAGGTTTTATGGTGTAGACGACGAATTTGAAAGAAATTAAAAAATCTGTGTTATTATTATCTTATACAGTGTGACCCATTTGTTTTGGGAACACCCTGATAAAAAGTTTATTTCTTAACCGATTTGGTTCGTTTTTTTTTTTGGATTGTAGAGCTCGAAAAATTGTATATTCTTGGCAAAAAATGACCTTCGCCATTTTGACTTCAAGGCCTAATATGTTAGTTTTTAAGAGCAAAATTTCAGGAAACCATATTAGCGATTTTTTTAGAAAAAATCTGTGTGCACCACTGGATTCAGCATCCTTTAAAACGGGTCTATACAAATTTTCAACCGAAAATATCAAGTTGAAAAAAATTAAAAATTCGCACTTTAACAATCTTTGATTCTATCAAAAGAAATGATAAATGCATTGAAATTGATGGTGGTTTGGTAGAAGTTACAAATTTTTAGTTTTATGTCATTTTTATTTGTTTTGATAGAATCAAAGATTGTTAAAGTGCGAATTTTTAATTTTTTTCAACTTGATATTTTCGGTTGAAAATTTGCTCCCTTTGTTGTCCCCCCGATCAAAATTTGAGGTTATGTGATCCTGATGAGTACTTTATAAACCTTGAATATTGAGTCGATATCTTCAAGTACTACAAAATGGCGGTACATTTAATTACTACATTGATACACTTAAAAAAAAAATCGTCAAATTCAATTCAAAAGATGCTGGAAATATTCTTGACATAAAGTTTGGGTTAGGAATAAATGACAAAAATGTCAAAAAAGCATCTTTTGAATTGAACTTGACGAATTTTTTCAAAAAGTGTATGTATCACTGTAGTAATTGAATGTACCGACATTTTGTAGTACTTGAAGATATCGACTCAATATTCTAGGGTTATAAAGTACTCATCAGGATCTTCAAAATGAGGTGTCACACGAACCCCCTTTCCATTTAAAAAAATGTTTCAAAATGGCGCCCAGCCGCCATCTTGAATACTAAAAGTACGTCAGTAACATCAAAAAGTAGTATTTCAACAGCAATTAAAGTATGCCAAGTTTAAAAGTTTTTGGTGCAAACATTAAAAAAAAAGGGGGGGGACCTTTTAAAGCCGCACTGTATATCAGATCAAAACAAATCAAAAGTAGCTTTATTGTCCCAAAATTAAATTCATTGACAAAGCATAGATATAGATATAGTGTGAATAATAAACAATATTAAAACCAAATATGTTGCATACAGCAATGACCATTAAATCTTCATAAAGTTGATTAACAATTAATAGACGAACAAAATTTAAACAAACGATAAATACGTAAAATAATAAAAATAATAGTATCAAATCAACTTAAAATCCGCCTCAGATAATGTCAAAAACTCCTCAACCGAGTAAAACACCTTCTCCAACAAAAGGTTCTTGACTGCCCCTCGAAAAGGCCTGTAGGACTTTATTCGCCTGATGTTTGAGGGAAGCTTGTTGAACAGTTTTCTGCTATCAAAAATTACAGACTGCTTTGTGAGTGTCGATTTGGGGATGGGAAGTGGGATAAGACCACTCTGTCTTGTTCTCTGACTTTTGTCGGCAGACAAGATATCCCTGCCAAATTTCTTGTACATGAGACATACCGACTCCAAAATGAATATGCAGGGAAGGGTCAGAATATGACCAGACATAAAAAGACTCCTGCACGACTCCCTACTCCGCTTCCGGAAAAGAATGCGCATGGCTCGCTTCTGCAACATAAAGATGGATTGGAACGCCCGCAAGGAGCATGTCCCCCAAAAGCAAATCCCATAGCGGAAATGGGACTCAATGAGAGCGAAATATACATTTCTGGAAACGGCCGGATCAAGTTCCTGAACGACCGTTCTCAGTGCATAGCAGCCCCTGGATATCTTCGTCTTCAATTGTCCGATGTGCGACTCGAAGTTCAGTCTGGAGTCGATATGTATTTCCAAGAATTTGACTTGCTCGACATTTGACAAAACTACATCGTGCATGCGTACGTCGTTCACGCAACATTTGAATGACATAATGCTTGTCTTGGAAAAATTCAAAGAGAGATGGTTCGAGTTGCACCACGTTTTGATCCTGTCCAAGTCACTTGAGACTGCTGCCCTCAGCCGTTGCACGTCGGTTGCTCGCCAGAGCACCGTGGTATCATCAGCAAACATGGTTATTCGTCCAGATATGTCTAGGTTTGTCATGTCATTAACGTACAGCAAAAAAAGCAGAGGGCCAAGCACGGACCCCTGGGGTACACCAGTATCAACCCCCTCGCAATCCCGACTGCACGCCATCGCACACAACTGACTGAACTCGCTCCTAAAGGTATGACGCGAACCAATCTAATGCGACACCTCTACATCCGTATCTTTCCAATTTGCTCAGCAAAATCTGATGGTTCACGCAATCGAACGCCTTTGACAGGTCACAAAACACGGCCGCCACGAGATCCCCCTCATTAAGACCAAAATACAGATCCTCCAAGAACGCAAAAATAGCATCGTTCGTCCCCTTTTTTTCCTGGTAGGCAAATTGGGCATTGTTGAGAATGTTCATCTCCGACATGAAACTAACTAGGCGGGTCTTGACTAGAATCTCGAGTATCTTCGCGAGGCTTGTGATCAATGCAATTGGTCTAAAGTTCGACGCCTCATCCATTTTCCCGCCCTTAGCGAGAGGCACCACTTTCGATCCGGAACCGATCCAGTGAGAAATGAATGGTTGATGATATGAACCATTACTGAGAGTACGCAGTCTGGCAAGCTCTGAAGAATGGACATAGGCATTTCATCCCACCCCGAAGATCTGCTTGAAGAACGCACTGCGCAAACTCCTCTCAACTCATGGATGTCAGTTGGATATTGGAAAAAAGATCTCTGGTTGTTATCATCAGAGAGATACGTTGAAGGGTCTTCTCCCTCTGGCAATTTAATTGTCTGTGATCTCCGCTGCGATCGTGCAATAAAATTTGTTAAGCTCATCTGGTGACAATTCCGATAGAGGATACAGCTCACTACCACCCGATAACTGCCTCACAATTGCCCAGGACTCCCTACTTTATAGATGTGAATGTCTGTATGTTTCTTTCCCTAAGGCATTTGAACCGTAGCACAGAATTATCTGAAAATCTGCACAGTCATTAGTCTGTACCCAAAGATGGTTTAGGAAAAGAAAAGTAAAACAATAAATAATGAATACAAAAATAAAAAAATGAAAAAAAAACAAAATACATAATTTGGAAAAAAAATTAAAAAAATGTGTTGTTATTATCTAGGTTCTATAGGGTATGCCAGCGGGAAGAAAAGAAAATAAAACATGAAAAAAATTAATTTAATAATAATGATATCGTTTATTTAGCATCAGCTACAAAAAAAATACAATACAATGAAGATAAAATCTACGTATGTAGGTAAATTCCGAGATAAAAAAAATATAAGATAAAACATATTGGTGTATAATACATACAGTAGGTATCTAAATAAGATTAACAAACAATAGTACAAAAATTGAAATTTGAAAATTATAAAGTTCCTCAGTCTGTTTTTGAACTGGTTAATCCTATCACAGCTCTTGACATATTCAGGTAAATTGTTGAACTCATGTAAGCCCTTATACAATACAGAATTCAACATTTGATTCGTGTTACATCTAATACTCAAAATAAAACATCTGTGTTATTATTATCTTCTTATATACAAAAAATGTGAAAGTCTGTGTCAGTTATTAGCCACTACCCAAAAATTGTTTGGAAAAAAAATGAAAAAATTAAAAAATAATAAAAAAGGCTGTGTTGTTAATATCTAGGTTCTATGGGGTATACGACCAGCGGGAGGAAAAAGAATACAAAATAAAAAAAAAACATAAATTGAAAATCTTAGATAAATGTGAAAGTCTGTGTGCTGTGTGTTTCTTTTCCTAAAACTTTGGAACCTTAGCACAGATTTATCTGAAAATTTGAAAAGTTATTAGCCTCTACTCAAAGATGGTTTTGGAAAAAAAATGAAAAAAAATAAAAATAAAACATTATAAAAAAAATGTGTTGTTATTATGTAGGTTCTATGGGGTATAAAAAATATCAAAACATAAAAAAAATGAATTGGGAAAAAAAATCTATGTTATTATTATCTTATTTATAAACTGGCCTAAACCCGACGCGGGCGGTGCCTCGGGCTTAGGCTAGTCAAACTATAAAGGTAAGAAGTCGTTTCAGGCTAATTTTTCAGTTCCATTCCCCATTTCTTCTCTCAAAGAAAATTTTAATTTTGTCGCCATAGAATGAGACTTCTTGTACTCAGGTTGGTGGAGTACCCTAATTTATCACTCCTGATTTCAGTTTAGTTAACTATAGAGGGTGTTTTATCAGGATTTTAATGACGAAACTGTCATTCATTGAGTGATTTGAAGGAAAAAAATGTACAATTGTAGGTCCCTTTATTTTTGAAATATGTACAGGGTGTTCCCGTATATTTTTGCACCCCCCATCAAGAAAGTTTATTTGAAAAAATATTGAAATAAGGTTAATACAAAACTTTCATGGTTTTTAATGAACTTTTAAAATCTGTAGGCAAAAATGTCAAAAAAAGTAAGTAAATGTCAAATATTGACAGGTTGATGATTTTTTCAAATGGAAAAAAATATATACAGGGTGTTTATTAATTGAATGCCGATACTCAAGGGTGATAATCCTTGGATAATTAAAAGACAAAAAATTCATATGAACATAGGTCCACAAGAGCTTGATTTTCAAGATACAGGGTGTTGAAATATTAAAAAATAAATGATTTTTTTATAATTACTTTGATACTATTCCAGATATCTTTATGAAATTTGGTACACGTCTTCTAGGCTTCAATATGCATTCTGTGATGTACAAACAATTTCATTATTTTTACCAGTGGCGTCCGTACGGGCCTTGTACTCAATATTTTTGGAGAAAAAACTTGTACGCCACTGCTTCCTTCCAAAATAAAAATCATTTTTAAAATCTCTATTTATTTCTGACCCAATTTGTTTTCTTGATTTTTTTCCGTACGGCGCATGGTTTTCGCTTAAAAAAATAAAATCTACCTAATTGCATTGCCACCCAACTGTGTCATCCAATATTTTTTAATCAGTGACGCCCTCTCTAACATTCCCATGCATTTACCAAATTTCAAAAAGATAACTGGAATAGTATCAAAGTGATGATAAAAAAAAGATTTTTTTTTTAAATTTCAACACCGTGTATCTTAAAATCTATGCTTTTGCGGATGTCCATATGAACTTTTTGTCTTAAAATCATCCAAGGATTACTACCCTTAAGTATCATAAGTTTATTTTTTTAATTTCAACACCCTGTAACTTAAAATCTATGCTCTTGCGGACCTATGTCCATATGAATTTTTTGTCTTAAAATCATCCAAGGATTATCACCCTTAAGTATCGGCATTCAATTAATAAACACCCTGTATGTATATATATATTTGAAAACAGAATAAAGAGGTACCCTGTACAGTGTGTTGAAGATTTAAAGATTAAGGTTTTTCTTTAATTTCATGGAGACAACTTTCGATATTTTGAAATTTGGGTGGTACGCAATATCCATGAAAACTCTTTCTTTGGAGTAAAAATTATTCCTCTACTTTCACCAGATATGCCACTATTTTTTTTAATATCATTCGTATATGAAATAGCGTTTCATTTCTTAGATGACATTATTACCATTGAGTTCTATAAGGCTTCTCAATTTGACTTTTCTTCGTGCAACAAACGGTTTCCGAAGAAAAACATGAAACGCATTTACGGGTATGATCAGATGTATGGAAACGGCCTCTTAAATTTGATAAAACTGATGCATTAGTTATCAAATAAGTAATGGCGCATCTAAAAACTTCAATCGATTTGTCAGTTCACGTGGTTTTGGCGATTTAAAAAAAAAAATTGTTCGACACATTTTTGAAAGAGAGTGATTTTTGGAAAGTTCGAAATTTTATAGATTATCCTTTGTTCAATTATCATGAAATTTTCAGGAAGTACAGGGTGATAAGTGAGGAAAGCGGGATCGAGCGGCCATATTGCCAAAACTATTCATCGTAGAGGCTTGCAGCAAAAAAATTTATCACTAAAAGGTCAAGAGAAAAGCCTGGAAATATTTTCAAGTTTCTGAATTGATCGCTAACAAACGCCTAACAACCAATACCAAGTGGAAAAATAGGATCTTTATAGATTTTTGCCCAATGAAAATATATCGATGTTATTATTTTCGTATTTACTTACTATTCACCTACACTTTTTGTCTAAAACGTTTTTTTCTATCTATCAAATAATAAAGCAGTGGGAAAGGTTCAATTGTTTTTTAAACAAACTGAGATTTCTCCCGTTTTGCTTGACCGATTCTAACGAACTTGGGCTCATTTGAAAGAGCATAATCTGCACTACAAAATGCTTATTTGCTTCTGAATTTGCGACCATCGCCGTAGATGGCGTTAACTAAAATGGTGGAATATTTTTGAGTTTTTTCCAGAGGGGATACATTTTTCTATTAAACCTTAAAAAAAAAACAAAAAAGTACAAGCGCTCGCTATCCTTAACTGATGACCCTTGTGGTCCACAAAGAACGCGAGGTACTGTATCGGGGAAACTATCCATCGTAGAGGCTCGCGGTGAAAAAATTATGACTAAAATGACCAAGAAAAAAACCCTGGAAATATTTTCAAGTTTTTGAAATGGACGTTAGGGGGCGCAACTGCAATCCTGAATCTAAAAATTGATGTTTTTGTAAATTTCGACGTAATAAAAAAATACCTGCTCTTAAAAGTCGTTGATAATCTGAACCTCTTTTGTTTGTCACTTTTTGCTGAATCTCTAAGAATAAAGTGGTGGGGGGTGGGGGGTATTCAAGTGTTTCCGTAAATAACATCCTGTATCTTCGAAACGGCTATTCGGATTTTAACAAACTTGAGCACGTTGGAAGGAGCTACAAATGATATTACATTTGAAATTTTGTTAAATACACATTTCGCCGTTGGAGAGACGACCCCTCGCATTTCTTCGACACTTCGACAAATATGGTTGATTTTCTCAAAAAAATTAAATCCATTGGTATGATTTTTTTTTTCATGAAAAATTAGCTTAATGATGCCTCAACTAGCTCGCCAAAACCGCATCTCGATATCTTCTTCCTTACCCAAATTATTGGCTAAAGAAAATTTAATACGAAAATTTCTACAATTTTTTTTTGTAGCTATATTTTTTTGGAATTCTTTCTATTATGTCAGTTGTGGCCCTTTAGAAGGGACGTTGGAGTATAAATGTGTGGTGTGGCATACTGGAATGCAGAATTATTGGGTCATATTGTTTTGCAGAATGCCTAAATGGCAATGTCTTTGTTGACTTTTTGGCCAATAAATTACCGTTGTTGTTGGAAGATGTGCCAGTTGGATGGTTGCACAGCTCATTTTGCAGTTGATGTGCGACAGCATCTTAATACAGTATAACAACAGCGGTGGTTTATAAGAGGAAGTCTGTTTCCGTGGCAGCCGCGATCACCAGACTTAACTTAAGGATAAACGACATCGTGTTTCAGACTCAACCTACGACAAGAGAAGATTTGAAAAATCCAATACGTAACATACCGAGAGCAGAAATTAAAACTGCTTTTATCGACCAATGCGAGGATTCAGCCATGCATAGCGTGATAGTCAGCATTTTGAGCATTTGCGGGGGGGGGGCATTTAAACTTTCCTTTGTGAAATCGGTCCTTTCTTACAAAATAGAAAGAATTTCAGAAAAATATAGTAAAAAAAAATAAAAATCTAAGGAATTTTTGTATACAGTTTTCTTTAAACGACTTTTTGGGTTAGGATCAAGATATCTAGGTGCGATTTTCGCGATCTAGTTAAGGTATCATTATGGGCCTGTTTATCAATTGAGAGTCACCCCTTGGCTAACAGTAACCTCAGGATAACCTCAAAATATTTGGCATCGTTTGTCCATGGGCTAAATTGACCCAGAGTTAGAGATAACCCGCTTTTGATAAACCGACCCTCAGCTTTTTTTTGATGAAAAAAAAAATAATAAAATACATTTAATTTTTTTGAGAAAATCCATTTCTGTCGGAATGTCGAAACAACCCCTCTAGCGGCGATATGTGAAACTAACAAAACTTGAAATATATTGACATTTGTAGCCCAAGAATAGCTCTTTTCAACGAGCCAAACGTTTTTCATTATAGAAAACTCTGTTCGGTTCAAACTAATTTATTTACAGTTAGTGAACATCCCGTGAAGTCATAGAGGCACAGGCGTAGAAATCATCGACCCGACTTTTTTTTTGTGTATTAATTTGTTTGGTATCGATTAATAAATAATAATGAAGTGAGGCAAATTTCATATTAGTTTGGTGATGTATTGGAGGTATTTACCACTCTTTAAGGAAGGTTCGTTTGATTGTTGCACTGTACCCACCCCCACCTCTAAACTAAAAAGACGTTAAAATTGCTCCATAAATAATGTAAATAGTATGAGAGTGGCCCGCTTTCCAATGGGTCACTTTGTATATTTATATGAACATTCATATATGTATGTACACTCTGTGGGCCAAATTAAGTTAGAACACAAAGTTTGATCCTCAATAACTTTTTTGTTCGTTTATGGATTTTGATGAATTTTGTATATGATATTGGCCATGTTCTGGATGTTCCTCCAAAACTGAGATTTCGAATTTTGGACAGAATTGGAATTTTATACGACGTTTTTATGGAACTGGTGCTTTTAAGCTCGTTGCAAAAACGAACTGCACTACTTACAATCCAACTGATACATTTTTTGAGGACTTGAGGGGGAAAAGGTGTCCTGATAATATCAATATTTTAGAACCATAACCTAAGAAACGATGTGTTTTTCTGTATGATGATGCTTGTCGGCATTTAAACTAATTCACTTCATTTTGATCAAAGTTTCTTGGAATTCCATAGCAACGGGGATCGTTTGTTCAAAATTAAAAGAAAAAAACTTGATATTCTAGAGTTTGCCTGTTTGATTTAAAATAATAAGTGGACATATGGTTCTGTCTTTTAAAGATAAAATATCGATTAAACGATTGATGGAAAAGAATATGTGTGCACGAGAATGTCTTGGTCCCTTCAAATTATGGAGTAAAATGTAACGAATTTTATTCAACGAAAAAAAAAATTCTTTTTTCCAACTTAAAAATTCTAAGATGAACTTAAAAATTCTAAGATGTCAAAAAATCGACAAATCTCCAATAAACAACTCACGTTGCTATGAAATTCCAAGAAACTTTGACCAAAATGAAGTAAGATAGTTTTAATCCCTACAAGCACCAGCATACAGAAAAAAGCATCGTTTTTCAGGTTATGGTTCTAGAATATTGATATTTTCAGGATACCTTTTCCCACTAATGCCCTTCTCAAAAAATATATCAGTTGGTCTGTCAGTACCTACCGCAGTTCGTTTTTGCAACAAGCTTAAATTCCACAATTTCATAAAAACGGTCCAAGACCGGTCCTGGCTAAAATTCGAAAGCTCAGCATTCAGAACATATTGATTAAGATCATATCCAAAAATCATCAAAATCCATAAACAAACAAAAAAGTTATCAAGCGTGAAATTATGTTCTAACTTAATTTGGCCCACAGTGTAGATATGTATATGCAACAAAATTTCCAGTGCAAATCAATTAACCCTCACATTATAAACAGCTCGTCCATTATTTTAGATTAGATTTGCTGCGGCCACATAGAGATTCATACCGGGATAATTATATGCAATTTCTTGTTAACAATGTTGCTAAAGACAGGTGTCACTACAAGTATTTTCGCATTTATGTTCTCTCTACAATTCAAACTATCACGTTACGTAAACGTAGTACGTTTTACGGAAAATTAAAGCGGAATTATGTGCATATGGGGATATTATTGGTGAGTTAATTGGTGCACGAAGCATGGACTCAAGCAGGTCGACTACGAACACCTTCCGATAATTTTTATACGACCAGATTACAATCGCGCTTTTGATGATATCTGCAGATGCCATTCGATTTTCAGTTCCTTTGTATGTTGTACCAATATACCGAGAATTCATAGAAAAATATTGTTCGTTTTTATTTATTTGTGGAATTTTGCAGACTCTCATCTAGTTCATCTGAAGCCGAAACTAGCAGGGTCTCCCAGTTCCTTGTTTTCATTATGTAAAGATCTCTGCATGGATGAACGAAAAAATTATTGATGGTATCCTAGAGATGGATACTTGGAACATGTTTGATTGATTTTGTAAAGGTTTCGCGAAAATGTGTGTTTACATAATTATTTTATTCCTAAAAATGAAGTTTTATTCAAAATTCATATGCTACAGCATCTATTATTTCTAAAAAGTACAATCATATCCAGCGTTTCACGGACGATAGGTTGTATTTTTGGTTGCTTCATTTATGAAAAAAAATAAAAATAACAGTAAAGTCAGTGGCGTACATTGTATTTAGTATTTTGGTTCAACACTTGCTATCTTAAAAACAATGCACTTCCGGAATCATGTCTATATTGATATATTTGCATGAAATTAGCTCAGGAATACACAATACACCCTAATAAATTTAATTTACGCATAAAGGAAAAAACCCTGTATGATAAAATAATTGGATTATGTTTATTCAAGATTAAATTCATAACTCAGATTCACATTCAGAGGAACTGTTGGCATTCATAAAATGCGATGTAGGTACCTACCCAGTCAACATCCAGGGAAGTGCAGAATAAAATGAAGAGTACGATTTTTTATTTCTCCAACGGATTTGTACAGTATTCCTAGAAATCTTGACAGTAGTATTTTTTTTATTATCAATTTAACGAAAAATTCCGCGTTACCTATTTGGATCGATAATCAAAATTCGAATTTGTTAAATATCTAGAAGAGTATTTCAAAAACGACTTTTCCAAATCTTTTGGATTTTGAGTAATGGAACTTTTACGATGTTTTGGTGATTGCAGCGTTGCCGGATCAAATATAGGACACCCTGTATATTATTTGATTTTCAAATTTTGTATCAAATTCTGGATAACTTTGATAGAACATTTTATATGTCTAGTGTGAATATTTGTCATTTTATTTAAAAAATAACAAAATAAATGCCATTGCCTTTTTAAAGTAAGATTTCTCAGTAACAGTGAAGAATTGAGAATTGAGACATTCAAATTTGACAACAGTCTTTTCAAATATCAAAGTACACATAGAAATTTATTCCATCAATTCTACAGGGTGTGCCAAAAAAACGTCCAAATATTTGCAGATGGAATTGTCTGGAACTCAACTTTTTCAAACGAAACATCCTGTATTTCATGTTTACAGTGAACTTGGCTTTCAATTTTGAATAAGAAATGTGGTCATTGTCCCATACCCATTCTCAGTCGTTTTTGAAATATTGAGAATTTCGTATCAGACAGTGCTTTATTCATCCAATGAAATTATTGTCTCGATCAATTTTGAGGCTAAGCGATGTTTCTGGAAATATATTCCACATTCGCATTTTACTCAAGACATTTACTAGGTTTCTGTTTGATAAAAGTGAAATTAATTTACGTTCGATTTGAAATTCGCAATATTTCAAAAATGGCTGATGATAGGTGTAGGACATTTTTTGCACTTTGTTATTTGAAGCGACTGCTTTCAAAAGTTCCTTACTGTTACTGAGAAATCTTATTACAAAAAAATTAAAGACAATTCCCTATTTTTAAATGAAATGACAGATATTTAAGAAACTATGTATATCATCATTAGTCAACGTTATTATAAACATAGAAGTTCTCATAAATATGGGCCCGCAAGGCCCAAGGTTAATTGATATGTAGAGGTTGCGCCGTAACTAGGGATTCAGAAATCCACGAACGTTAAACCGAATCGATCCCGTCACCGAGCTCCATTATTGACATTCCTGTCATCGGTGCGTCATCTTGATGTCATAACATGTCCGTATTTCAGGGTCTTAAAACTTTTTTTACCGAGTGTCTGCCGTTTTTAAACGTGTTTGAGGGTGAGTTGTCACACAGCTTTTGTTATACAGTGAAATATCTTTTCATTATCAAGTGTGAACCATATTCTATTTTTTTTTAAGATGTGTATTTGAATTTCAGAACTGGATCGGAGCCGACTGACGTCATTTTTGTCTGAATTCTGATTCGTCCGACACCCGAACGTATAACGACGCAACCTTACTACTATCAATTAACCTTGCGCAAGGCCTTCGTTTTCGAAATAGAGTGTGTTAAAAGTAAAGACCTGATTCTGAAAATCTGGAGTTTTATACTCAGATAAGTGAGATAAGGTACTTTTCTGGAAACTCGCTGGGACGTACCATTTTGGAGATGAATGCATTTAAAATCTTTCAACACACTGATTTTTGTGAAAAGAAACGTGCGTGCTCTGGCAAGGCTATCACAGGTAAACTCGTGCTTTTGCTCAGAGTTTTGGTAAACGCAATTTTGTCTGTAATATGATTTTCAAATGCATTTTTCTCAGATATGGTGCATCACAGCGAGGAACGAGAAGATCACCTTATCGGTGTAGAAAACTCCTGATTTTCAGAATCTGTAGACAAAACTACGATAAATCAAAAATAAAAAAAAATGAGGCAACTTTTTTTTTAACCCGTCCCTGTATAGTAATATCACACTCGTGAAGGTTACACGATACTAAGTTCATTTGATAGAGTGTACAAATTTTAGTAGCTGTACCAAATGTAATTCAATTATCTTGACTGGTTTCGAAAATATCCACAAAAAAACAGGTCTTCACTTTCGACACTCTGTATTTCGGAAACGGAAGCCTTGCGGACCCGTATTTATGAAAACTTTTATGTTTATTTTTGGGCCCTGAAAACACATCGGAAGTATTGACATTTCCTCCTGAATTACCCTGTATAAAAGTTATTCAGAATTTCATACAGACTTCAAAGATTAAATAATATGCAGGGTGTCCTAATTGAAATAAGAAAGTTACTAGCAAAAACTAGTGTATCTGGCAAACTGCAATCAACAAAATATTCTTGAACTATGCAGTATCCTTGCATATCGACTTATCAAAATTCAACAAAAAAAATGGAAGAGCCATTCTTGAAATTATTGTAACACACCACCTACGTGAATAACCCTGTACACACCAAGCATAAATCCTATGACACTAAGCAGTAGTAGTGTGTGAAGATGTCGATTCATATTGCATTTATAAGGCATTGTATGCTGTGATTTTTGGGGAAGACGTGCCCCGGAAGTCTTCCAAAGCGACGCACTTCTCCAAATAGAGTCTCAAAACAATGAGTTTTTGTGGTTGCAACTGGAATAGGTACATGCTGATGGGCCATTGGGACTTGTCGGGTGCTTCTGTCTAAACACAGAGTCAAGTTAGCTCTGTAGAGCATCTTCTGTAATAGTGATAGTATTGGTAGAAGAGAGTAAGATTTCTCACTCTTCTCCGATGAGCGTGACTGGCCCAAGTTGTTTGTCAGCCCTGAGTCATGCATGCACAAGATGAATCGCTCTTCTCAAAGTTTTTGATCCGCTGTGCATGTGTTGCATCATAGCTATGCCATGACATGTTGCTTTCTATGTTAACAACCAGTAGATCGATTCCTGAGATGATGAATGTCCTCGGCCGTTGTTAGGATGGATCCTGCAGTCTTTTTGGTGATATCCTCATTTATGCTGACAATTTGGTATTCTCGCCTTCAGCAGCTGTGATAGGTGTTTCCCGCGTGAAGGTATAAGTATATCATCATCCTCGAAGCTGTCTTGGATATGATTTTTGTTTTCATCAGTACTTAGGTCGTTTATGTAAAGCACTCAAAGCAGAAAAAGTGTTGACAAAAGTGCGCAGTCTTGAACAGAGTGAGAGTCAGAGTGAGAACGTATGTACTTGTAAATGAGCGGTAGTTCTTTGTATCTATCTTTTTGGATTTCTTGGAGACTGCCTGTATATGGCCACTTTTCTAGATTTTGGAAGCATTGTGTTTCATATGAAAATCAAAATAGCTTACGTGTAGGAGAGCAGTCAATCCTTGGAACACTTCTTGAAGACTATTGCTGGAGTAGCCTGCCGGTCCTTTTAGGATTCGATGAACAATACAGTAGCGGAGGTCATTGAGGAATCGACTTTTGCGAGGACTTCTGTAATAGTTGGTGGTCTTCTTTCTTGTGGATCTGAAGAAGATTTGGTGTTGAACATCTCAGCTAAAGGCTAGAGTATCAGCTTTTTTCCTAGCCATCGTTTTTGATTGGTGGAGGGACAGAGGTTTTTACAAACCCTTGGCTAATGGCTTTGGCAACCAACTAAAAGGATCTTGATCCTGAGGAATTGTTCAGTAATTTGTTTTTGATATTTTCATTGTACATCTCTCTTTGCAGTCATCTATAGTTTGTTTACAGTGATTTATTGTGATTCTCGTTTGTTGGATCTCTACGCCAGTTTCGGCATGCGTCATTTTTTGAATCACCATTTGAACAATGTTCATCAAACCAGGCTTTGCTGTTCGGGTGGCGCTATATAGAGACGATGTGATGTAAAGTTTCCATACCTGCTAATTTCATATTCGCGCAGACAGAACAGTGTGGATCCTGAAACATTCGTATGATAAAATTTACGAAGTTCTTGCCGTTTGCAAATTTGTGATGCCCAAAATCTCGGGATAACTTCTTGAGCTTTTAGATAAAGGTCCAGAATTGCCAAGATAATATTCTAATCTGACGATCTCAGTAAAGATTAGTCGATGATGGATTGAATATCTGGATGGGTTGTCAAGAATTGATACATTAGGTCGGGTTGTTCTAGTGAGTTCATTCACAAGTTGTGTTGATCTGTGGCTGATGGCAACAATATCACATTCTAGTCATTCATCGTCATTTTTGTTCGAATGTGTCAACAAAACTTAAAGTCTCCCACAATGGTACTAATATCTACAGTAGGTTGCCTGATCTGCAGAAGATAAATTTGGTTGCCGATGTGTGTGAAAAGACGTACGTTTATGTTCGTTGTCGCTTGGAGGCCTGTAGAGGTTTCTCTCATACATTAATTTCAGCCATATTTCATGAACAAATTCTATCTGGGCCCTCGAATCACAAAAATGTCTTGTTCTCGTCGTTGGCATCATATATCGTTGCGGACAAACACGCCGACGGAACGATAAAAAATAGGTTCATATAAACATTACCTGGTGTACATGTAAATTATAACCAAGTAACACAAATCAGCTTATGGAGCTTTTGTACCTATGCATTTAATTCAAATTTAAAATATGATTTGCTCAGGAGCTGGAAATATTTTCAACATGCCCATCCGAAGGCGATAAAGGTGACGTGTAGAATATTTATGACCCGAACACTATTCATGGTAGCCGAAGCTTCAACTAACACGTTCCTATCATTTCTAATCCCTGCAAAAAACCTATAACATAACCACACCTTTTGAAAACATTCGATTAAGTAATTGAGAATTCTATGAACGTTTCATATTTATAAACTCTTCACAATCTTTTGAAATACCTCTGCTATGTTAGAGTATATTATGTCTCTCCACCGGGAAATTAATCAACCAATCGCCATGAAGGAAGGATAAAAAACTCAACACATTAATAATTCTCCGTCCATCGAGTTGTGGATTTACTTCTTAGATATAAAATCTATAAATGATTGCAAAAAATTGCGACCACCGTCCGAGAACCCGATGAACAATAAAATAATAAGCTATAAAATGGAGCGATCGCTGTGATAAAGGTATGGTAGAAAAAGCGGTTTGAGCTTAAAATTGTAAAGCTCATGCTGGTTCAGAATACATATGAAGGATAATTTAATTCATTGGTTTGAAAAACGATAATTTATCCCGAGCTGGAGAAATTAAATGCAGAAATACATGTTTAATACTGATTTATAGATTACGAATTATGATGTTTGTGTTTCTTTAGCCAGCTTCGAGGTACGGTTGACTGTCAACTACAATACAGATATTTTCTATAAGGGAAAACCATTCTACTGTTCATTACGTTTTTTGTTCGTATACCTTAAGAAAAAGTAGAACAAATATATTATTTATGGTTATATGAGCACCATATGTGTTACTTTTAAATTCAAAAACGATTGCGTTTTTATGACAGGCCAATCAATTTTGAATTTATAATCAGGTGCAAAAAGTCCCCGTTTCAGACAAAAGGTGTCCTTATATCGAAAAATATATACTACTTATCTAAATATTTTGTTTGCTCCAACTCGGATAGGTATGTGTCATTATTGGATTCATTCCTGGAATTTACTCTCGGCCTTCAGCTCTTTTGGAAATGCCGAATTTGGTTTTTCAATCGTAGCAAACTTCCGTCCTTCTGTGGGTCTTCTCAGTTTTGGAAACAGGAAAAAAAACACCCCTATTGCAAGAAACCCTCAAGTGTGACGATTGCGTTCTTTTGGTTCTTTCGATTTTATACAACCAATAACCCATCAAAAATCAGCTTGTCAGCACTTTTGTTTATTACTGTATCATTGCCTAAAAATTGCTTCGAGTTTATCGGCGTAGAAATGCGATTTTGTCAAGCGGCTATTAACAGTCAAGGAACAGATTTTTTAAACCTCTTAGCCTATAATTGAAGCCGCTTCATTCCCATGAGAACCTTTCTTGAATAAGACAAACTCTATAGGTGTGGTCGCAGTGCAAGCGGCTTACTTGGATTGTGGGCGCCACCCTCTAACTAACCCACGAGATGTGTATCCTAACATGCGATCAAACCGAACCGGTCGCACTGCGATTCTTCACCATCTCAAGGGGCCTAACAAACTTCTAAGTATCATCTCCGATTTATATTTCTCAGGTATGACTTCTCACAGAGGAAAAGCCCAGATGAAAGCTTTGTAGCAACTTTTGGAACGAACTTCTCAGATGCCTTTGCCGAGAATGACACTTACAAAAAATTCCGTGATTTATGAGAGCTTAAAAATGTTTAACCACTTACCATCCGATGTTAAGAAATCTCAGTCTCTTGTAGTTTTTAAAAGTCAGGTGGCATCTCTGTTAAGGGGTAAAGCCTACTATAGTTTGGAGGATTTTTTTTCTGATTCTCTGTGATATTTATATACTTATATATTCCTGTTGGCAATCTACGTCATGCGTGGGTATTTTGTGTATTCTGGTTTGTATCTATGTAAGTACGTGGTCTATTATTAAGTGATTATGTTATTTTGTAGGTTAGGCCTGTTATTTTAAGAAATTGAAATATATTTAGAGTTTAACAGCTTTGTCCACAATGCATTGTATTTTGACAATAAAGCACATTATTACTATTAATTGCACTACAGAATCTGTCACTTTCCGTTGACTAGCGGTCAAGATACCCTACCCTCAATCTATGAGCCTTCACCCTCTACCCACCAAGATTCTCACCACCCATCTACAATGCGGCCTTAGCATAGAGAGTATTCCACAATATTTCGTCAAAGCAAAAACTGATTTTCTAGATAAGAGTGGACTAAGTTTGAATTTTTTGATCAGATGTTTTCTTCGGAAGAGAAAATGGGGTCGTAGATTGCTAATTAAGTAACAAGAGGCCAGACTTGCTCTTCGCCATTACAAAAATAGATTACCACCGGCCCAAAAAAACATTCACAGGATCCACCAGAAATTCAAAGACAATGGTAATTTATCCACAGGAAAAACCGTCGCTTCAGAACGCCTTTCAACACCATAATGTCTGAGGAATCTGAGTTGTTGAGAGCTGTGATGATGCAAGTTGATATTACAGATGCTTTGGAAACTACTCACAGCGTTATCTGGAGACGATATCGTAAAAATAGAAACGTATAAGAAAAGCATTTGGATTGACCAAGGATGACAAGTTAGAGAAAGCTAGAAGAAGTGAGACTGTGACTGCACCCCAATTAGTTAACCAATTCCGCTCATCATGTGCCTGTCTCAAGAGACCACACCGACAGGAGATTAAGGGAAGGTAATATCTAGTTCATAGAAAACTGAATTATATCCTATCAATCACATTTCTATGATCTTGTCTTTAGAAGTTCTTAGAGAAGTTAACCTCCAAACTCCAAACCAAGGAAATCGCGCTAGTAAACTCTCATGGGCCCGGGATCAACATCAATAGGAAAATATGTCTGTCCAAACAGATGAATCCCGGTGTGGTTTGTACCCAGATCTTAGAAGAGTATGTGTTTGAAGGGCACCTGGCACAAAACATTGAACCCAACATGCTCAAAAGTTTCACAGTTATAGAGGGAATAGTGTGGTGTCAGTCACAAGAAATTTCCTAAAAAAAAAATCGATATTACTTTGTTTCAAGCCCTTCAAGAGTGCTGGAACGCCATTGAACAGGAAGATTTGGATAACTGGATTCCTAAAGTATGGTAAGGCGCTGCACGACTACCATAAATTCACGGGAAGGTCACATTCCATGCAGTTCATTTTTCACTAGTTACAGAGACAGATCAAAATTGTAGGTTGAACGTTCGCAAAAAAAATTCAATGCCATGAAGTGCTCGCTGATTGAAATGAAAAGATAAAATATTTGATCATGAACTTAATTTTCTCGATTAAAGAAAAGTTTTGATCATCAGTTCCAAAATTTTCAACACTGTCTATTGGCCATTTTTGAAACCTGTCTACATAACGTCAAAATTGACTGCTTGTACCGGAAACAATACACATATTGCAAAAAAATCAATTGAATTGTTATTGAGACATCAAGCAAAAAGGGCTAATCATGTGGATATAGCTTTCTTTAGCTCTGATAATAATATGATCTGCATTGCAACTTCCACAGTGAGTACAAAACCCGGCCTTGAAATTTTTGAAAGCATCATTCAAACTTTTATAAGATTTTAACTGCCTATGCAGTATAATAACTTGTGGTAGACACCAAATAAGTAATTATGTCTATGTTAGTTAATTTTGAAAAGCCCTGAGGGCTTGCATCAAAGTCTGAATCACTCTAACTAAAAGGGTCGATGTTATTCACAATCGATTTCCTCTGATCACCTAGAGTATATTGTTATTAATTTATGATTTATCGTATTTTATCTATCATAGTGTTAGGCTGGAGTTGAAAATAGGTACAAATTAATTTGATTTATTGAAAAAAATTATCATATCATGTGTTTAGTTCACCGGGCAATTTTTCGAAAATATAAAAATTTGGAACCCGACGAATCCATTGCGAAGTGGTGCACAAAAAGAGCGATCCTTAGACTATTTCCGTACCTTTTATATCAACATTCAGTGTATCAGAAACAAAGCTGATCTTCTCCTCGAATCTTTTCAATATCCAGACATCGTCGCTGGCAGAACACTGACGAGCCATTCTACCAACCCAGCTAGATCACTTCAAGTAGATTCTTCAGAACAACCTCTTCACATAGGGGTCCCTTAATCCTTGTAAAGGAATACAGCCTCAACTTGCAAAATTTTGTTTCTGTGACTGAGTTTAGTGACTAATATGAAGAACACATCTTCGAATGCTTCGTTATATTTTCTCGATCATACTGCATATATTTTGTTTGCAACTTCCGGAGTCCCAGTTCTGATATTAACTCATTTCTATCAAGACTGGATAATTTAATATTTGGAATACGTCTGAATATACATCTGGGCGATTTTTATTTAGACTTCTTGGACACAAACTCCAAAGTAACTTCAAACTTGAAGAACTTGCTGGACTGCTTCAACTTCAAAATGCAACCATGATTGGCAGACATTCAGCCTCTCTGATAGAATATGTGCTCCAACTTGAACCAGGAGCATGTCTTTTGTTCAGTTACAAACACTGGTATATCAGATCATGAGGGGATCGCTGCTGACAAACTTTTAGAAAATCACAGGGGGCCAAGACAAGCAGGACTGGTCGAATATTCTCTAAGCCTAATAATGAGCATTTTCACAAGATTTGTGCTAACCAGTTTTTCACAGTGTATCACAAGAAATATAGAAGGACACATCGTAGAGTCCTATCAGCTGCAAAAAAAATGTTTCTATGACAAACGATCAGCCGCTTCCAATGATCCAATGTCCAAGAGAAACTTGGCGAATCGCCAATGAACTTAAAAACAATGCCACGTCGAGTTCTTCAATGCCATTTCTGAAAGTCCAAGAGATCAACAATTATTACTGCTTGATTGCTAAAAATCTAGAAGCAAACCCTGGGGATAATAGAAAGGATCCATTAATCTATCTACAGATCGCTCGCATTTGAGAAGCCTTCTTTTTTGTTCCGGTGAATATGATGGAACTAAGTCATCGAAGACATTGAAGGAGTATCGGCTGCTTGAGATGGGATTTTTATACATATCTTTAAAAACCTACCGGATGAAATGCTGTCCCTCTTGGCTGACCCGATAAAATAAAGCATTGAAGATGGCGATTTTCCAGGTTTTCTCAGGTTGGCATCAGTAATTCCACTTTTGAAATCGGGGATAAGGAGTCACCTACTAACTACTTACAGACCTTATATTTCTGCTTCCTACACTGAGCAAAATTATTCAAAGGCTTGTATAGGGACGAATGGTCGACTATCTTAGTCGATTCGAAATACTTTCAGACACCAATTTGGCTTCCAGTGTTGTGCATACAAATACTGATGATTCCATCTTCTGTTCACCGGAGGAACTCTACATATCTATTGATGCTGGCGATTCTGCCTCGGTACTATTCCTGATTTATGTCAATGATCTACCAAAAGCTTTAAACCATGTATCTTTTCTGATACAACTGTGGCGTGATAGGGATTCTGGGAGACTACACGAGTGATGTTGGAGTCTGACCTCTTCTCACTGGAGATATGGTGTCAAACAAAATGGTCTATCACTGAATATTGGCTAAACTGACATCATAAATGGCATCATGCAGTTCAAGTGCAATGAGGAAGTTACGATGGGTGGAGAAAAGGTTGAGAGGACGTCTGAGAGCAGATTCTTGGGACTGATAAAAGACTGAAGCTTGAAAGCCACATTACGATCCTATCTTCCAAGGAACTGGGTGTCGTGGTCGCGAGGAATGTTCACCATGCACTTAAAGAATCTTACCTAAGGTATGGTATGAGCTTTTGGGGCTCATGCTCTCTGGGTAGGCTGGACAACGTCTTTCGGATTCTCAAACGAGCTATCTGACTCCTCTACGGACTCCATCCACAAGATTCATGCAGACCATTCGTAAGGGTAAGGATTTTCACACTGTCAAGCTTATTTATTCTATCGACGACCATCCTAATGCATCAAAAGTATGGGAAAATGATTCATTCATCAAACTTCCAACACCAGTACTAGACAAACCCATATGATATATCTGTCTATTCCGACTTCTCCCCTTATAAGATCATCCATCTTTTACAACAGTGAGTAGTACAACCATTTGCGATTTTCAAAAAAAATCTTAAGAATATTTTTATTGATCATTGTTTTTTTATTTATTGGACGAATTCTTCTAAACCAACTTGAATAAGCTAAATCTCTGTAGGACATTTTTGTACTGTAATGATAATTATTGTTGTACCATGCTATTTATATCTGAATGTATTTTATCGATTGAGTATTACATATATGCTTTGTCCAATAGTATGTGATACAATAAGGCTTATTTTGATTTAATTTGACAAAAATTATGTCTTTCACAAACGAACGTCTAGGCGAAATCGGTAAAAGTTTGATGTGGAGTATGGAGAAGTTGCAGGTTGGGACCCAAATATTTCGACTACAATCTTCCATCAGCAGCCTATTTGAACCTTCGTAGAAACGAGATAACGGATGCTTTTACTGTTCAACTCACAAACTAGAGTAAAATATTGATCCTAGTTCAGGATGGATGAAGCACCATCTTGAACTAATCATCGTGGCAATGGTATCAATATCAATGACTTCTCTGATGATGATTTTGACTGATGGCTGGGCCTCCGCGGAGTCCCGACCTAACCCAAGAGGAACAAGGGACCAAACTGCGAAACATCAAAAAAGATATCTATACAACTCACACAAAATTGGCAAAATATTGAACGGCTCCACTGTAGGCTTCTAAGTTATTTTTTCACTGTATTGTCAAAGGTCAATATAATTACAATGATATTAATGGTAATTCGGATCATATCAATTTTTTGAGTAGGTAGATAATGATGAATAAGGTAAAATCAATAATTTTGAGAGGTGTCATTCAAAAAAATGGTTATCTTACAGTTTTCTTTGTTCAAATTCAGTCAAATCTTTTGAACATCCCTGTGAAGATTGTGATCGATTCAAGAAACTTCAATCTAATCATGAAGTTCTCAGGAAACTCAGTGTCACAATGAACCAACCAATGCGAGCTAGGAGAATTATCAGAAATAACTACATAAATCAGCGGCGGATTTAGGATTTCTTCTGGGGAGGGGGGCGCTCAGATTAAGGATCAAATTCATTAAGGACATGTGAACTTGAAGCCAATGAAAACGTTATAAGCTCAAGACTCACTCATCAACATAACAAACCTTCTTGATTTCAACAAATAAAATGAAAACCATGGACAAAGGACAACAAATAAAACACACAAAATATTAAAGTTCTGAATCACAAAATCAAGTCTTTTTCCATAGATGAAAAAAGATTAATTACTTGATCTACAGACTGTCTGCGAATAGGGTTCACAAGAACACAAATGGTCCAAAAATTTTATTTTTGGGAAAAACTCACTCGATAAAACAAATTGCTAGATTAGCACCAGAGATTGAAATGCAGCATCAATGACTTATCTTCGGAAAGTTTCAAAAGATCAAAAAGAAATATTTATTATCGAAAAAAATCCGTGTTAGTTAGAGTTAGATACTACATTCAAAGTCTGGATGTTCAATGAAGATCAATTTAGAAAATCAAGAAGATCCAAGATTGATTTCAAATCTCCGATTACGCTTACAAGCTATATTCCAAATTACATTCTTCTCAATATTTGAAAATAAAGGTAGTTCACTCTTAGTGCCAATTCGCAATCACCGTAATACGTAAAAAAGACGTAACGGAAACGTAATCTGTAAAGATAAATGTACTGTATTGGTATGTAGCTGTTCACAAATATATGCTGAAAGGAATAACAGAAGCAAGTACGCGGCCCAGGTAACGATCTTACGAATCATGTTTATGTTTAATGTGAACACTAACGTTATATTTGCTGTTATGTTTACGGTCACGTTTACGGTTGTATTACGCTTACGTTCATTGTGAATTGGCACTTAGAACAAAATTCAGGTTTTTAAAGTTTTGCGAACCTTGTTTAAAACATCAAAATTTTCTCTTCGTGGATCATATTTTTTCACAAGCAAATATTTTTATCGGAATTACGTATTTTCCCGAAAAGTGAAATTTTGAATCTATTTGTGCATTTGTAAACCCCATCCGTGGACAGTCTGTTATTATCTACATTGATATCACGTTGTAAACATTTGGATAATAATTTTTGTCACATTTTTTGAGAGCTTCGAGAGCATTATCGGTGGCAGATGAAATTTGTTTATAACTGCAACTCATCCATAAACTGCATTGTTGAAGGAATTCCCAATATGGCGCCAAAATTTTTCAAAATGATTTTTAAATAATTCCGCAAATCTTTAATATCAATAATTTGTTTGAATCTTATCCCTCCTAATTATGAAATTTTATATTGAATAATGCTTTAATAAACCAAAATATGTTTTTGTGTTTCGTCTAGTGGGGGCGAGCGCCCCCTGCGCCCCTTATAAATCCACCACTGCCATAAATACATATTTTTCACCACCATCTAAAAAAGTGCTATCATTGCACAAGAGATTAGAGATTATTATGGTGAGAAAGATTTTGTTCCAAATTTATCATTCAAATTCCTAATAACCATAAAAATTGTGAAATAAATTCAATGTTATCGTGTTTCTAGAAATGTACCTAATCGTAGAATACCTTCTTCTATCTTTTTTTTCCAATGTGGTCTGAAGTCATGACAGGGATATCAAATGATACATTTTGATGATGATACTACATAATATTTTCGTGATCATTATTTATAGTATATTATATCAATAATTCAATCTTGAACGCATATCGAGTCAATTATAATTTCAAGTAGCATTCAGTGTCCACCATATTTTCTACCAAAATCTCAACTGCCTTGAGGCAAATTTTGATAATTAAATCGATCTGAAATAAGTTTTTGCATGTGTTGACTTGGGATCATGGGATCCACGTGCCACAGCTGATATCTTCTCGATTAAACATCACTAAATAAATCATAAATAAATAGGCGCATGAATTTGGCGAACGATGTTTTCTGGTTTAGTTCAGATTACTTTGACCTGCTGTGAGCAATAAATAACTCATATTTTGATCGGAATAGACAGCTCTTCGTTTGGCATATGTCAAAATAATTTGTCTCACGAGTTTTATTTCTCAAATTAATTCGGGAAATTGGATTTGATTCCTGGTATTGGAGGAAGTAGGAATATGGGTGGAGCGTTTTATGTTCAGAGAAGGTATTTTTAATTATATGGTATTCGTCAAACAAAGTGCTGAACAGCTGATTTTTGATAAGTTTTTGTGGTCCTGACTGACAAATTTAATTTGTCAAAGTGATCTTGTGTACTGAGGTTACAGACAACAAAAAAGTACTCACATGGATGCATTTGCTGCAAATTTTGCCTATCGTAACCACATCTTGAAGAGATAAATCGTAAAACAATGGAATATAGGCGATATGGCATGAGGTCCTTAACAACAAGGCACATGTATTCACCAAAATGCAAAGAGCGCTATATATGGTCGAAAGCTGGTGCAATGAGGAAGGACTCGGGGTAAATCTTGCGAAAGCTACTTTATTTCAGTTGCTTTTACTTGTAGAAGAAACCTATAGGGTCCGGAAGGAATCTCAATTCTACCTTGCTCCTGACGGTTGAGGTCAGATTTTTGGGAATCAAAGTGGATGAGAAACTCACTAGCACAAAGAAAACATAACAAACACGGTTATAAAAACCTTCATGACAATAGAAACAGAGACTTTAGCGCATTCCCAGAGATGTGGTTCTCAAAACTAGACACCATACCATATTTGATTAATTAGAAAATACTGGATATGTTTCTTTGTCAGGACAAAGCCAAGAAGAGAAATCTCAACAAAGCCTTCACCTCGGAGAGAATAAAAGTTAAAGAATTGAATAATCAGATTGCCAAACTTAAACTAGAGAAAGGTCAAATCTGTTATTCAGAGCTCAAACACTTGAAGTTTGGCGTATACAGAGTGACTCATTTGAAAGCGGGCCACCCCAAGACATTTTTATTTATGTAGTGATTTCAACGAATTTTTTTTGAAATGTGGAGAATGGGAAGGTTTATTTTTAGGCCAGATGGCGTCAAGTTTTTTTCAAAATTCAAGGTCTACTAGATCATATTTTAGAGGCTGAAAAATCCAGAATCCATATAAGCGATTTTTTTAGAAAAAATCTGCCTACGCCTATCAGAAAAAAAAATAAATATAAAACATTTGAAAGATATTCTCATGTCAAAATACAATGAAAACAAACAAACGAGACTGGAAAAGAAAATAGAAAAAATATTACACACAGAAATAATATTTTTGAATTGAATATTTTTTCATGAAATTTGGTAAATACCCATTTCAGGGAATGAAAAATCCAGTGGCGTAGGCAGAATATCTCTAAAAAAAGACTTTCAAAAACTTGATTGAACCGATCGCGTTATTGAACAGACTATATTTGAACTTTCTGAAAATCAACTGAAGCTGCCATCTAACGAAAGACTGACTCAGTGTGCATTTTGTCGAAATTTTGGCCATATGAAGTCTGGATGTAGAAAATACGCTCGAACACGTACTAGTACCAATTATGAAAATACGACGTCTGCTCCTAGCCTCTCCACTGTTTCTAGTGCTATGGAGACATCACTCATCAGTACTACCAAGCGTACGACTCATACTAATAAGCCTGTAACCTGTTACGGTTGTAATGCTCCAGGATACATAAAAAGCTACTGTCGTAAATGCTCAAAGACAATTTCAACTCTGTGTTCTGGATTTCTTGTTAGAAATTTTGCCCTAGATGGTTCAGCCATGCGTCCACTCACTTCCGTCATGATAAAAGGACATCAGGTGTGTGCTCTCGATTCAGGTGCGCCAACCAGAATTGCAGGTACAACATTGAGAAATATTCCAGTTCAAGATGGACTTCCTTACACCAATCAAACCATAGAGATGACATTAGCAGATGGTAGAAAATCCAAAGTGGATGTCTTTGACGGAAACCTCACCCTTGAAGGTCGTACTCATCACACTACCCTTATAGCAGTCCCAGAACTTGAAAGCAGTCGAACACTACAAGGTTGCTTGATTTACAACTTGTGTTCAACCGACCTCGTCAATTCAAACTGAAGTTGAACCGACCTAGATGTTTTCATTCACGAGCTTCAGTGAACTATCTCGGCCACGTAATAAAGCCCCGTGGAATCCAACCACTTGGTTGTCTCTGCAATTTCACAACTACCAACTCCAAAAAAAATGTTGAGCAATTCATTGATCATTTTGCATCGATTTCTAAGCCTTTGTCTTCTTTAACTAATGGTAATAGTTATGGTAAAGGTGGGGGGGCAAAGCCCGGCGAGTAGGCCTAGTGGCCCTTTCGCCATCCCCGCTTGGCCAACCCAGCTACTCAGACCGGCCCGATTCCGTCGTAAATAGGAACAGACTTTCCCAGCTCAGGTACCCCAACTCTTCCCTGGAGATGGTGGCTGTTCCTAGGACCTTCCTTCTCAAGCGACCCCACCTGTCGCAAACTCCCAGCAGGTGGTATGAGGTTTCTTCCGCCCTTTTGCAGTGGGGGCATAGGGGAGATTCGCTTATTCCTAACAAATGCAGGTGTCTGTTGAGCCTGCAATGACCTGTCAGAATTCCAACGATGGTGCTCACTGCCTTCCTGCTCTTGTTAAGCAATTGAGCCGTCCTTGGCCTGTGAGGTTCTGATATCGTCTCTTTGGCCTGCCTGTATAATGGGTTACTGTTCCAGTTCTCAACTGTCCTCTCCCACGCCCATTTGTTGAGAGTGCGTGAGATTAGTTGTTTACTAAGGCCTAGAAATGGTTCCGGTCCGGACAGTCGCGTGGCGGATCCTCGTTTGGCCAGCTTGTCCGCTTGCTCATTGCCGGTGATCCCCGCGTGCCCCGGGACCCATACTAGTTTGACCCTCTTGTTCTCACCCAGCACTTGTATAGCGCATTCCTACACTTCTTGGACCAGTGGACAGCTTATCTTTGGTTTGATGATTGCTTTGAGTGCCGCTTGACTGTCGGAGTAGATAGCAATGTAATTCTCCAATCCTCTTTTTACCTCGTCTCTAGAGGCAACCTCTAGGATAGCGAATATTTCCGCCTGGAAGACTGTTGCAAGTTCTCCAAGGAGAAAAGCTTCGCCAGTGTTCCTGTCAGCCCTGAAAACTCCGGCTCCAGTCGAACTCGTGCGTTCAGCCTTGGAGCCATCTGTGAACCAGACTTGAGTGTTGCCAGGCGTCTCCATCGGTTTGGTCAGCCACTCTTTCCTCGTCGGTACGTGCACCTCAAAGCTCCTTCGCTCTGAGGCGACCATCCGTTGGTGTCAACCCGGCCGATAGAAGCGGTAACTCGCACCGCACCAGTAATGATATCCTGGTGTGGCCAACTTCCATTCACATGTTCCTCCATGTCTTCTGGGCAACCATCCTACTATAGGAGGCCATCGCTTGCCTTTTCACCCAGAGTCCTGACTCTGGCAGTCCAAGGAGGATGTTCAGTGCTGCTCCAGGAGTTGTCCTCATTGAGCCTGTTGTACCCAAACAAGCCATCCTTTGTAGTCGGTCTAGCTTGAGTACATAGGTGGTCTTATCGGTTGCCGGCCACCAGACCACGGATCCGTATGAGATCCTCGGCCTGATGACAGCCTGGTAGAGCCAATGCATGACCTGGGGTTTTAGGCCCCACTGTCTTCCAACCACTCGACGCAGTAGCCACAGTGTTGCTGTTTCTTTTTTTATTGTCCTTTCAACGTGGGGTTTCCCCGTTAGCCTGCTGTCCAACACAACCCCGAGGTACTTGACCTCCTGCCTGAGTGACAGTGTGGTCCCGTACATCGTGAATTCCCGGATATTCCTTCTGTTGGTGAAGAGGATGAGCTCTGTTTTGGAGGGGTTGACTGATAGTCCCATCTCTCCACACCATGTTTCTACTATCTTACAGGCTTGCTTCATCCGCTCACAGACGATCCCTAGGTGTTTACCCCTCACTAGCACCAGTCCATCGTCCGCGTACGCCTGAGTGTAAAATCCTTCTGCATCCAACCTTGTGAGGAAGCTGTCCATTATCAGACACCATAGTCTGGGGGAGAGACAGCTGCCTTGGGGGCAGCCTCCTTGGACTTCTGCCTCAAGCCTCAACCTGATAGCCTCCTAAGGACGCTTTTACTTGGCGGTCACGAAGAGAGGACCAGACCCACCTCACGATGGAAGAGGGAACCTCCCTGCGTGTGAGCGCCTCGCAAATAGCGCCGGTTTTGGCCTTATCAAAAGCTCCTTCGACGTCAAAGAATAGTGTTAGAGCCACTTCCTTGTCGTTGATGGCCTTTTCAGCTAGTTGCACTACCGCATGGAGAGCCGACTCCGTGCTTTTGCCCTTGCAGTAGGCATGCTGGTTCCCATGAAGAGGAAATGTTGAAAGGATTTCCTCTGTCAAGTACCTATCAATCAATCTTTCCAAGGTTTAAGCTCAGAAAGATGTTAGACTAATCGGTCTGTGGGATTTTGGCAGTCCGTAGTCCTCCTTCCCAACTTTGGGTATGAAGCCTACCTTGGCGGTTTTCCAAGCGTTTGGAACGTTTCCCAAGGCGATGATTGCTCCAAAGATTTTCTTTAGCCAAGGTTGCATCAGGTGCCCAGCCCTTTGCATAATCGCCGGGAAAATACCATCAGGACCTGCAACCTTGTATGGACTGAACTCACTTATGGCCCACTCGATTGCTTCGTCGTTTACGACTTTGTCAGCCGTTTCCCAGTCCGCATTGAGGATAGGGAGGGGCTCCCTCATCTTTGGAGATTTTTTACCTGAAATATCGTCATTCGACTTATCCATAGTAACAAAAGTGGGGGGGGGGGAGTTGTGTTGTGTGTTATATGTGTGTGAGTGTGCGTGTGTGTGTGTGTTGTCTAGTGTCATTGTTTTTGATGTCTTGACTGAGCCTGCTTCATCCGCCCACCCTTCCCACGGCCTCATGGTAGAATATGTGGTCCCAGCGACGAAGTCCGGCAGCCGCGGTTGTATCGCCCCCAACATGTGTAGCAGGGTCCTGATCCAGGTGCCAGCTGGCACTTCTACACATGTCAGGATTTCACAAGGGTGGACAAGGGTGGGCCCCTGTACTAACACGGCGGCCTGAGAAAATTGCCATAAAACCCTAGTTGTTACGCCGCTACTTTCCGGATTGGCCCGCTGGGATTCCGCCTCGTAGGCCGAGAGAGAAGAAGGGTTGATCCACGGGCCCCTCAAGACATGCGTGTACAATAGAGTATTGTATCGTAATGTGATCAAGAGGAGGCCCAACTTGTCGTTCCCAAAGACCAAATTTCGCAAATATTGGCAGAATACCATGATTCGCCTTGGCTCAAAAGGACCTATCAATGGAACACTAAACGGTATCACTGGCCTGGAATGCGCAAAAGCATTGGTGACTATATCGCTAAGTGCATAGAGTGTCAACGATACAAAGTTAGTAACTTGAAGCCTGCCGGACAGCTCCAAACGCCCATACAAAACCAACGATCCGAGGTGCTATCTATTGACCTATTTAGTCCATTACCTGAGAGAACTGATGGCTATAAATGGATATTTATAGTGGAGGACACAACCACCAGGTGGACGGAACTATTCCCACTACAAACTGCTACAGCTGAAGTTTGCTCCCGATGTTTGATCGACGTGTTATAAGTGACAATGGAGTGCAGTTCGTTGCAACAAGAAGTGTCTCATTGTTTAGGATTTAAACTCCCTCATACCATACATCCGCAAATCCTGTTGAACGCAAGAATCGTGGCCTTGAGACGCAATTATCTATACTGACAGAGGATAGTCACACACATTGGAAAGACAAGATTCCGGCGATCCAATTCGCAATGAGCAGTATGAAATTCGAAGACACATGATCATGATACACTCCTGCTTTCTTGAAATTTGGACGAAAATTGCGCACCTCCGATGATGTAGATCGATACTTCAGAGCAATCACGGAAAACGACACTTTCATCCCACAAATCACACCCTACTTACGCATCCTTAGCCAGACGCTGCACGAAGCTCGTGATAATCATGAGAAAAATCACGACCGAATCAAGCTTTATGCTGACAAGAGCCTGAGTGAATCTCCTGATTACCAATGTGGAGATAAAGTTTCAGTCAATACTCACACTCTGACTAGTAGCAAAGCTTTGTATACCACGAAGTTCGCACCAAAGAGGGGTAGCCCCTACATTATCAAAAAGATTTTGACGCCAACGATCTATGAGATTGCTTCTTCCCAGAATCCAGAAGTGGTGTTAGGAAAATACCATACTTCAGCTATCACCCCTTATCGTGAACAAAACCCTTAATATGCTATAGACCCTAGCCCTGTCAATCCACTGCGAAAGAGAGGAAGAGAGTGGCGAACAAGAAGAGCCACATTGTCAACCCAGCTCTGCTTGCTCCTTCTCCCGGGACGGTCCAAGGAGCAAAGGGAGAGAAATTGTGACAAATAAATCTGGGCAATCCTGCCAATGGATTAGTAGTGAGCGCCGTAGCGCCGCCCACGACGGGGGGGCAGTCAAAAAAAGACAGACCATAGAAAAGTGATTAAAATAATATACTGACTATTATATTCACTTTTTTATGAGACAGACACTCGAGAGATAGAGGTTAGAAATACACGTGTAGTGAGTTTTCCAAAATAAAATAAAATTCAACCACGTCGTTAGTGTTATTTTATTCAGATTTTCACCCCACAATTTCGATGTGCATAGGACTGATTCCTCTGGGAACCTACACCGTTACAAGTTTCAATTTGGTGAATATAGGCACCAGACAGTGCGCATGAAATTGAAAAGAAGAGCATCATTTTGAAACTGGCATCGGACTTAAAACCAAAATATATTCACACAACAAATTATACAGGGTGCGCCAAGGTAAGTGGCCTACTGGAATATCTCGGGAAATAAATATATACCTGGCAACCTAATAGTTATGACATAGTTATGACCCAAAAATGCCAGGCAACCCATCGTTTGCATATTCTGTAGACTCCATACTTCCATTTGGTAAGTAATTTTTTTAATAAACAAGTGGGTGAAGAAATTAAAAATAACCCATTCTTGTACTTTTAATTAATCATAGAATGGACTTTTTTAGGCAACCACCTCACGATACATTTTCTGATAAGTACCTATTTCAAATTTGATATAAAATACTTTTCATCAAACTAACAGATGGGTGAAGGTTGTCCCCTATTCGGATCTTAGACCATCGGTTGTTTTTATAAACTAGCATTGCATGGTCTCGATAGAGAGATTTTTTAGTTTCACAGTTCATTATTATAATAATTAGTTCTCTTGGTATCTATATGGTCGAATCCATCTTACATAATCTCTTGACATTTAGAAGTTGATAAAAGTGCATGTTTAATCACTTTACATGAGCGATGAACAATATAAATTGGATTAAAAGCCGCTTTTCGTTAAATTGGGTATGAACTTAAATACGACCGGTGCCTTCTCAGGCAGATGGTCAAGTCGAGACGATTCATTTGCTCGAATTACCCGCTGATTGCTTTGTAAATCTTGACTTCCTTTTACTTCTGCTTCGCGACAAATGGCGAAAAAGTGAAAACATTTGTTTGCATATTACTTTTTGTGATTTAGAATTCGAAATTGGAATCCTACGTTATCCCAAGCCCAAAATACTATAATTGATTCAAGATTTTAAACTGTGGAGCGTATGTGTTTTGTATATTTTATTGTTTATTTTCGATTTTGGAAACCTTATTTTACTGAGAAAAAATCTAACATTGGCAATCTCATCTAGTTGAAATGATTCCAGAAGTCAAAAATCAACAGATGATGTTTTGAGTCAATTCTACGTTTGAGTAAATATTATCTTAGTTTTCATTAAGTCTCAGCAGATTTTGAGTTTTTTACATAAATATTTTAGTTGATGGAGATTTTTGTGAATTTGATGATTTTTCACTTCAGACTCACGTGTAATTTAATGAATCTATACTTTTATCAGAACAATTTCTTTCTTCAGACTTTCCTCGCGTATTAAACATTTGTTTCCGATTGTGTAATGTCAAAAAAACTATTTATCTAGCAAAATATCTATACAAGATAACAATCCTAATGAAATATAATGTGAAGTTACAATATAAGCTGAAGGAGGGGAAACGTTTCACTACTAAGAAATTCAGAAATAAAAAAAATATAGATAAATAAGACGAATTTGATGACCAAAGACAATATATAAAGCATTACTGTACTGTGACTTGGGAAAACTAAAAAGTAGCCGATATTTGAGTTTCTAAGAAAAATGTATAACAAACTTATAAAATAAAGCTATCACGAACAAAAGTACAAAGCAATCAAAATAAATGCTGTTGTTTTTTTTCGATGACACCATTGCAAAGTTGGAAAGTATTTTGAAAAAACAACAAAGTAACAAGAATAATCCAAGATTTGTATCCAGAATATTATTATTTTATGAAATGGTTTGATGAGAATGATACGACGAATAAAGATGCAGTTTTTTTTCTAGTCCAAAAATTCTAGATTTTGACAGAAATAAAAACTCCAATTTTGTTGAGATACAGGTTAATTCACAAGTACCTATACGTTATAAGTCAGGTGTATGAGAATAAGGAAATAAGTTGATGTTTTGTTAGTAAGCATTGAAGTTAGTTTAATTTAAAAACGCTTCAGTCAATTTTGACGACCTTTTTGTAGGGTATTTTCGGGTTAAATGGTAAGGTATTCTACTGCTGCCATCAGGATTACCGCCCTGGAAAAGTTTTATCATATGTAATACCACACAATAATGCAAGACCTGTTTCGATACATACCCTAAAACCTTTGTCAAAATTAGCTGCAGCAATTCAAACCACATATACAGGGTGTCCGGATACTGACAGCTTGAAGTTCGTAATTCGACCACGGGGGGCGGTAACTGCTATGCAGAAACATCAAATTCACGATGTCTCGGAAATGTATACGATGAGCTATAACTTCGAAAATGTCATTTTATAGCTTGGGTTATACCCTTGAGGTTATGACGGATTATTCTTATTTCTGACATTTGTTCGTACCTGTCGTGATAAGGAAGGAGAAGATCTTTAGGTATTTGAATCCCATTATCTTTTGAATCGTTCAACCCCTTTCAATATTTTTGGCGTTCTTTGCGAGAGTATTTTATGGCCTTTTGAAAGATATACAGGGTGTCTCACGGTCTATGGTACGTTAGACGTCTACGGAAAACTAGACATAGGATCGACCTGAAAATTTCGTCACAACTTTCTTATTTTTACATGATATGAAACATAATGTAGTTTCTAGGGCAACCCATAATTGCCAGGTCAAACAGCAATAACAATTTATTTTTAGTAGCAAACTGCAACTACATTATGTTTCATATCAATAATACCAATATAATTTATTTTTTAGACAAATGCATTTTTCTTGTAGAACCTGAAGGTTTAGGTATAGGAACATAGGATACCATTTGAAAGGAGATTTATTGGTCTTTTCATTTTTCAAGTAATATACAGGGGGTTCCATTTGAAAAAATAGCTTTTTTATCATTTTTGTGTACAGGAAAAAGATTAATAAATTTGAAGCACCCTGTATATATACAGATCGGTTTCTCCATTGGAACCATATAAACCTACCTTCCTCTAGTCGGCGTAGTAATTTCAACTCTCCACCGTTTTCAAGTACGAAATTATTGAACTCAATCCACTGATGTGTTTTACGACAAAAATATTATAAATTGATTTATATCTCGAGAACCGCTGCCGATAGGTATAGGAGTATATCAAGCAAAAGTGATTAGAATCAGTCAAGGAATTCAAAAAAATAATAATATACAGGGTGGTTTATTAAAAATAAGAAAGTTGCCACGACTTTTGAGTAGAAGCGGCAACACTGCAGAACTGAAAATATTTTTAAAATATAGATCATTCTCGATTATGTGCTGAGCCAAATTTTCAGATCGATCCTATGTCTAGTTTTCCGTAAACGTCTAAGGTACCATAGACCGTGAGACACCCTGTATTGCTGTACATAGAGAGCGTTGTTCGTAGTGATTAATAACTTTTGTAATTTTTGGAAAAAAGTGAAATGGAACGGTGCTATTTTCTTGACGGTCAGGAGATATTGGAATTCAAATATGGAAAGATGCATTGAACTCTCATTCCCTTATTATGACCGATACGAAAAAATCAAAAGCAAAATGATTCGGTATCACTTAACCTTTCCGAGACCACGTGAATTTCATGTTTCTTCATAGAAGTTACGCTCTCTAGCGGTCAAATTACAAAAAATTTCAAATTTCAAAATGATTTCCAGGCATTTCGCTTGCCCACTTCAGACATACAGGATTTTTTTTCCGAACCATTGGGTTTATCATTGTCGAGATACATTAACTCCTGAAATAAATGCGAATTTTGACATGGTGGATGGAGTTCAATAGGTGAGATAGAGGTAATCACTTTTTTAAAAGAAACATACTGTGTACTGTGTGCAAACGTTTCGTTAAGAAAATGATGATAATAATTGTTTCGATTTTTTGTGTGTAACTACTCAAATGATTTTGATAAAATTTTCAGTTTTTTCTTTTTCAAGCAACAAAGCGCAGCATTCTAAGCAGTTGTTATGGAATCAATTGCTTTTCCATTTTTCCTAGAGCTTGAAACTTTTTGACATTACATTGATTTTTTACCTCGAAAACGAGGCATCGCAGCAGAAAAACTAAGGTTACTTTTTTTGCTTAAAAAATCGAACGGAAAATCAAAAAATTATTCTTACTTTGTGAATTTGAAAAAAAGGAATCGATCTAGCTCCGGTCCTGGATAATTCAAACGAGATCCTGAAAAACCCCAATGACTCCGAATATTCTCTCTTAAGGTGGGTACAGACATACAGCAGAACTTCGTATCGTGAAGTCGACGCCGCGAAAAAATTTTTGTTACGCGTGTACGAGCCGTGGGGTTCAGGATTACAGAGTATCAGAACATCGTCGTGTATCATCCGATCTCGTATCATACCTTTGATGTGACGCCAGATCACCGACAAGCGATGGGACGTCTCGATGCTACGTCCACACATTGCGTTATGGTGTTACGTTACGAAGTTCTGTTGCATGTCTGTACCCGGCTTTGGAGCTGAAACAAACCCACCCTAAAAAAAAACATAATATGTTTGCTATATGGAAAAATAGATGATGACATCATATCCCAAACTTGGAACACCCCGTATAAAATTTTTGTATATAAAAAAACGCGATTAAGAATACTAATCGATGTGTCCGAGCATATTCGGAAAAAATTGATCATTGCATGATTTGTTTTTTCAACATGGCGAAAAAAGTATTGTATAAAAGCTCGTGTAGAAGGTAGCAAGTAGGTTTTTAAACGTGCCATCGATGAATGAACAAATCTAGATAACTTTTATTTTTTATTTAACACACTGTATACTGTGCACTTTAATGAAGGACCTGTTTTTTTTTATTTCAAAGATATATGTGTCCATTTAAGAATGTAACATATGGGATTTTTCCAAATAATTTCAGAACCAAAATTCAAATATGTATCAACAAAAGTAGGTGCATGTTCGATAAACCTATTACGTGCAATCAGAATGGTTGCGAGTCAAACATCATACACGCGGGGTCAAAAAAATATAAAAATATCACAGGAGAAAAGTACCCTTATTTATAAAATTCCGCAAAATGTTTTAAAAAAAAGTTGTCAAGAATTAAAAATGTTATGTCTGAAGAGCAAAATTGTGGCGTCCTGGTTTTTTTTTGTTCTGATAATCTCACATTATTGCCCCAAAAAATTGTTTTTTCAATATTATTTCAATATTTTTATGAATTGATGAAAATCAAATCAGCTTCGCATAACTTTGTCAAAATTCAAGAATTTTTGTGAAATTCACTTGGATTTTTATTTAAAACACCCCCACAGACATTCGAGCATGTTGGGCTTGTCACGAGGCTTAGTTCGAGCCCAACATGCTCGCGACGACCATATACGTTCTAACATGTTTGTGTTGAGTTTCTGGAATGTTTGTGTTGGTCTCGTGTTGGTGAGTGTCATGGTGCCGAGCGATCCAACCGCCAACTAGGCTTGAACAACCCACACGCACTGTCGAGCATGTTGGTACGGGCCTACTTCCAACTCGTGCTCGCCCAACATGCTCGAGCGTCTGTGGGGTGTTTTAGAGAATCACATACTTCATCTATGTTGCGACGATATTGAACACAACTTCAAAATTCCGTAAAAAATCTTTTTAACATGGTAAAACATCAGTTATCAATTTTTGTATTTCATACCATTATAAGTACCTGAGTATTATTTAATACAGATTTTTTTTTAAGCGCTTTGTTTCTGGTATTAAGGCAAAATTTAGATTTTGAAAAAGTTTTCTTTATATCATTTTGCTGATTCTTTTTTCAAATGGTATGCTTGTACAATTTTTTATATTTTTTGACCCACCGTGTATGATGTTATACTTGCAACAATTCTGATAGCACCTTATAAGATTATCGACCATACCATGCAACAACTTTTGGTGATATTTAAATTTTGATTATGCATGTAATGATCAAAATCCCCTATGTTGCACACTTGAATGGACACACTGTATATGTTGAAGATGTTTAGATAAGCCATTCTTGAGATATCTCTGTTTTAATTATACATAATTTGCAACGAACAGAAAACCATGGAAACTGTAAATCTGATTTGGAACCAGCAATTTTTTAAATTTTAAAAAATTGAAGTGGTCTAGATTTTTTTTATTTATCGATGCCACCTCCAAATTTATGAAAAAACTTTTTTTTTCATATTGAAAATTGAAGGCTCTATGACGTAATATAATCAATGTTCCTCTACCTAAGCTTAATTGATGGAAAGCTATGATAAATGACTCAATGAACATCATATGTTTGATAATTCTCCCCTTCCTTAATAGTATATAATATAATAAGTGTGGTAACTAGGGTTTTATCGCACTGGAGTGACATTTCACTGGATGGCAGTAATAATTCAATAACCATACCAATTTTACAGGGTGGATCAGAAATAATGGGACATACGGTAAAAGCAGATTCCTCGCACAATGATAATGCGATCGACCCGAAATTATCTATTCCGAAAGTTGATGTCAAGAGCGATACAGGGTGTCAAAGTTGAATTTCATTATTTGATTTATTTGAATAACTTCCGAAATAATCAAGTTATATTGATGAAATTTGGTATATGGGGGTCGTCTGACATGCAAAGTTCAAATCTGAGCACGGAATTGCTCTTACTTGTAGGGGCACCACTCCCACACTTTTTCACTCATCACACTCACTACAAAAAAGTTATGACTATTTGATCATAACTTTTTTGTACCCACTCGTACATTTTCTTAAAGTTGAAAAGTTGATTTTTCCATTATATTTACATGAAAAAGTTATACCCCGTGGAAGTGGCTAGGAGCAACCTTTTTCAAGATATTTGAACTTGAAGTATTCCATGCAATGTGGTCAGTGGCGGTCCCAGGGGGGGGGGGCGCAGGGGGCGCGCGCCCCTCCTTCAGTACTAGATTTCTAGATTTATTTCTTCTTGTATGCAGGTATAAACATCAAAATGTGAGATTATCTTGATTCTCTTTCTCCATTCTTAATAATCAACTACCGACACAAATTATTTCAACCCCGAACTTTAACTACAAGCCGGCATCATCGCATGTCATTTATATCGCGCGCCAAAAGCAAGGTATAGATAAAGCGCGCTTCAACTTTTCGCTGCTCTTTCGACTGTGCTGCGCTCCGCGCTAATTTATTCGCGTCAATCATCAAATAGCGAATAGAAAATCTTTGTCTACTCTTAATTTAAGATTAAAGTTGAAGTTGTTTTTTTCCCTCTGTTGTGTTGTGTTGTAGAGTTGTTTAGTGCTCCAATATATTGAGAATTGGAATGTGAAATGTCTCAGGGATCGGAGAAAAGAGAGCTGCTCCAGCAGGAAATACTATTCTCAGTTATTTTAAAAAACTGAAAACAAAGAATCAAATCGAAGAGCAAGTGGAATCAAACTCAGCCCAAATATCCCTTACTATAGAACGGAACTTCCCCTACCAGAAATGAGGAAAAATTAATTATAAAGGAGGGGAAATACCACCACAAAATTTTTCGCCAGCGGCGCTTTCTCGGCGGCGCCTTCTGCAACAGTGCCAATAATAATACATGTCAGAATATTTTTTTATTTTGCGCCCCCCCCTCAAGAAAGAAAATCCTGGGACCGCGCCTGAATGTGGTTTTGAATGAAAAATTTTGGAACTAAGCATAAGGGGTTATAAAAACGGCGTTGTCATGGTTATTTTGACATAAACTTGAATGCTCAATGTTTTTTGATTTAAAAAAAATTGATGTGATTTAATATTTTTTTCACAAATGTTTTTGTTTTTAATTTTTTTTTCAATTTTGCGTCATTTTTTTTTTTAGAACTATTGAACATCGAGAAACTTGTCGAAACTACCGTGACATAGGCGTTTCCGATGCCCCCTATGTTTATTTTCAAAATCTTCCATTCGAAACCAGATAGCATGGATTAATAATTTGAGTGCAAATATCTTGAAAAAGGTTACTCCTATCTACTTTTACAAAGTATACTTTTTTTACGTAAAAATTACGGAATCATCAATTTTTTGATTAAAGAAAATGGCAAACAACCCCTATATACCAAATTTCATCGAAATAACTTGATTATTTCGAAAGTTATTTGAAAAAATCAAAAATCAAAATTCATCTTTGACGCCCTGTATCTCTCTTCATATCAACTTTCGGATTAGACAAGTGCGGGTCGATCGCAATATTTTTATGTTAGGAATCTGCTGCTACCGTATGACTCATTATTTCTGGTCTAACCTGTATACAGTATTTTATCTACAACCGTGCCAATCCAAAATAAATTCATTATTACAAGGGAGAATATTGTTCATGCAACATGTAGACTCATGTGTTATTATGATGTCAACTTTTTTATTTTGTCATTCAAAGACCTGTTCTGATTTTGCTACTGAGAGGAATAAATAATTCAATTTGATGAGTTTTTGACAATTTTATTTTTCTTAAAGCTCTAATTGATGAGGCGTTCGCATTCAGTTTGTTTGTGATGTCTGATGATGTATAGTCCAGAAAGTATCCGGAATTTTATATTTTCTTTTATCTTCATATTATTCTTCTTTTATGTACCAGTTTTGGATAATTTCAGTGAGGATTGCGGAAACAATTTAAATGCTCAAGTGGCCTCAGGGCGACAAAATCTGCGCCTACGGTTTCGCAAATCGACTAACAGATTTGGAAATCAGCAAAGACCAAAGATACTGTCACTGGAAAGACAATGCCGCATATCAAGGCAGCCAAAAAAAATCCACCATCATGAACGCGAAGTTGAGTGTTTAAAGTTGAATGAATAAGGAAATAAGATGGATAATTATTTGTTAAAATTTTGTAATTCAAGTACTAAAAATATAAACCGAAAAATTATAGTTGCTCTTTCTTTTTCCCGGATACTTTCTAGACGTACTATAGTTGTTTTTTTGCTTTGTTCAAATTACATTCAACACAATGTTTTAAGTATATGAAGTACTTGAAATGACTTCATTGTGTCTACGTTATTGCTCAAAGCCGGTTCTCTTCAGCTCTCTGATGATTCAATGTTTCCCAGATGATAGGGATCAGTGTCAGTGTACTTAGTAAAACCGCAACTGGTTTTATCAATTACACTGGAAAAATTCAACAATCACTAAATCACTCACATAGCCTATTTCTGCTTAATTATAAATTAAACAGCTTAAGCTGATAACTCATACTTTAACACATGTGGTAGGTATATAAATTCCAAAAATGATAGTGGGCGGATGGCGTGAATAGGAAGCGGGGACAGAGACCGACCCCGAGAAAGCCGAAGAAGTGAAAAATCAGGGGCACGCGTCGTGGTCCCAGCAGGGTAGCGCAAAGAGGCGCTGCACCTTTTCTGAAGTACCGACGTTCGACACCTGTACCACTATGAATGTGTGTAATGTGTGCATGCGGCAGGTGTGCTACTGATGAGCTTCGGAATCAATCCACACAGGTCTGGATTCAGGGGGACACGTGCGCATTGAAAATCAAAAATAAGTTTATACAAAACTCCAATGTCAGCATATTATAGATAGATACGTTAGGTAGATTCCGTATATAATCAAACTTTTGAAGAATAGTTTCTAATTGATTAAATTCAGTGTTGCTCACTAGAACCAGAGTGGATGAGCCTTCGCACAAACGCGGAAACTAAATTGAACAACATCAAATCTAAAAGCACCAACAAGAATAGTCAGTGGATTTTTTGTTATCTTTCTCTAAAATATCTCTTCTAAGTCAAAAAATAGTATGTAGTCTAGTAAATGCGTATTTAAAACTACCGATTTCCTGACAAAATTGCAGAAGTTTTTTTTCTCGACGGTTTTATATGTTTTCGAGGGTGCTGGATCCGAATTTACGATTTGCTGCCCTCTAGGAGGTCGGCTTCATGGCCGAAACCACAAAAGATATAATTTCTTCGGGACTTTCTTGAGTTTTTTGCTTTTATAATAGGCGATCTATACAGAATTGAAGTGAATGAAATTTTCTACAAAATGCCAAAAAACACCGAATGGTAACGTTGATTTTGAGATTCATTAAATCTGAGCGGATGAGCAGATGGAAACTGAATCTTCAAGTCATATACGGAATGCTACCATATTTCCACGATATCGGGCACTACTTATATGCAAAGTGCCGCATTTGTTCTTGCAAGATATGCTCACATTACAGCAGTCCATGCCACCTGAGGAATTTCAAGTATTTACTTTGAAAGGGGGCTTCACCTTGACGTATACTAAAAAATGCTGGAGCGGAACATGGAGCGACATGAGCATAATGATATGAAGGTTAAAGGATCTTTGAGTAGAGCACGTGAATTCAATAAAGGCATCCTGGCAAGATGGACGCTGGGAATGAGTTCCCTCCAGCATGTCGCAAATGCAATTGAGGATCTCCGCAATGTGAACTTTGAGGACCAGCGCGGAGTGCCGTGATTCAATGATAAATCTTGACAACAATTGTACCAGAAACTTCAGAATTGATATCTATCAGTACTGTGCCTATAGGAGATTAAAGAATCCATTGCCACTTGCCCGGGGATGTGGGAACCAAAGATATCAACGCAATGTTGGCAATAATTTCGAAGGCGTGAAGTCCAAACAAACCGACCGTGAGTTGCCTGTCGCAACCATCAGCTCTGCCATTATTATTAATTATGTAACAGGAATTGTCTACATTTCAGAAGGAAGATTTTTCTGTTATGGAAGGATGCCCTTTTGTTGTTCAGTTTGGCTCAGGATTTGAGTAATTGCGTGGTCAGACACTCTATTCCAAAATATGGTCGTTGCCAAGCGGTCAGAACAAGAACTGGAAGATTTCGTAACCTACGAATTGACTCCTTCTTTTCTTTTATCTTTGTTCAATGAGAAAGGGGACCAAATCTGGTAAGCATTTATTTCTCTTTCAAACACGACGCAGTTGGACAGCTGTACAGTACCTACTCGGAGAACTAGAGGAAGAAGAACGAGGTTGACATATGCGCGAACTCGGAAAAACGTAGACAATTGGAAGTCGCCATTTTCTAGTCTCCCATACGAGGGCCGATCAATAAATTCTATTTTGACTACAAGCGAATATAAGTAAAAAGTACAGAAAGATGTGATTTTGGAGATACGTGGGCGGTTAAATTGGAGAGAATTTGTCCACTTTAGGAGTCAACACGCCACTTACTTCTGGAAATATTCGAAAAAACAACTTTGTTTTTATTTTATTATTTAAAAAGATAAAAAAAAATTGAAGAGACAACGGAAAAGTCTCTTTGGTTCTCTAAAAAGCGTATTTTGATTTTGAAATTGAAAAAAATTGGGAAGAAATCATTATTATGGATCAAAAATTACGTACTTATCATTTACTTACCGTAATGATGATAAGAACTTCTTAAAAATCACACAAAAGTTGATCAAAATTGGTAGAAAGCAAGAAACCACCGAATAGTTTCAAATGGGATTTTCCATATAAGTGAGTACTTACCTATTCTTGATACCTACCTAGTCGATATTGATATAGGCCAAACGATATAGGAATACATGAATACTTGATATCATAACATAAAGAGATAATTTTTAACCTCCTGAGATCTGAGATCCTTTTCCTTTAAAATGTTTTCATTTCTGAACCACACGAGTTAACTCGCCTTCCAAGTAGACCTAATCATGGGAGATCTGCAAAAGTGTATACTTTATGGAGATCAGTTGACTTTCACCTGAGAACAGTTTTATTTTGGAGAGGAAGCTTGTCCAGCTTTCTGTTCGGTATTTGAACAATGTTTCAGGAAACAACATTCCATTTTCAAACATCAAATGAACACTAATCTACCAATAATGTTTTCATAATATTTATTCACGATTTATAACACAAAATGACAAAATACGGCGGTAAAAATGAATACGTTTTCAGAAGAACCTGAAAATCGTTACATACATTTTCATTACATCAACATAACCGTAATTATTGCCAAGCATTCCAAGCAAGCAAAGCCAGAAAATGTTGCCTTGACAATTGTCATAAGATTCATTTTGATATGCACATATTCACAAAAACAAATGAATAGTTATTATTATGCATGTTATTCGTGAAACACAAAGGATTCTATGCAATTTTAACAGTATCGAATGCGTCAAAGCTCACAGTAATTTTGAATGCTTTGACATATGAACACATTGGCAACACATGACTAGAAAATGGCTGTCCCCATAGTATCTGAGAAATTTTGGATGCGTAGTCGTCCAAACTCATTCTCGTACCTCTATATCTCTGTGCCTACTATGTGATTGACGGGGACCTTTTATTGCACACAGTTGAGAGTTGTATGGTTGAGCGGTCATAAAGTTGAAGTGACTTGTGAATCATACAACTATCCATTATGTACGGAGTAAGTATAATCAAAATGTACAATTATTTTCTTGGATGGGTACTACCGTTGGAAGAATTCCAAGTCCATAGAACGCTTGAGAAGGTCGACTAACTAAGAAGCATACCGTAGAATTCAAAGTTACGAGCACAATGATACCGTCAGTTTCTGGAGCTTTTTATCTTTTTTATCAAATGCGAAATACAAGGATATGCTGATAGCCATGCTGATCAGAAAATGCAATGAACAACAGGCATCTGATGATTTAGACACATTGATAGTTCGAACAACCTCAACTTCTCCACCAACCAGAAAATGCAGTAGAGAAGAGTGTTTCCAACCACATGCTTTCTCTTCATTCAATGAGTGTTTGCGACTCTACGTCCGCATTATTCAACCAAAGCAGGATTAAATTCTCGAGAACCTCACTTGAAATCCAAGGTTGGAATCATGTGTTACAAAATCACTGATCCTTCAGCTCATCCAAACGAAATAACAGCTGCTAGTGGAAAATTTCTGGTTGCCCTTTATTACGTTCAGCCAGCCCACTCAACACAATCACAACCCTCAACACACTTGGGTACTTGACATCAGCCTACAAGGTGTCAGCAAACACTGTTGTGGTTGTAGGGGATGAGAATAAGTGTTTTTGACGTTTGTGTGAAAATAAAAAAAAAATGTTTTTCACTTTAGCGTGAATACCTCTTATCAGAGTGTGCATTTTGTCGGAAATTGTATGTACTTTGATTTTGTATGGATTATTTATCTTACAAAAATGTACAATTTTTGAGATATAAGCATGAGACTAAAATAAGTCCTGGAAAAACCAGATCTTTTGCGTTTTTGGCAATGAAGCCGACCTCTACAACATGACATATAATATCGTGAAGACAAAAACTTCAGCAATTTTGTTTTGGCAAAACTTGTTTCCATTTGACTGGGCATGGGTTAGATATAAAACAGATCTCACTGGATGAGAAATTAGATTGATTTTTTTTATTGCAAACTGTAGAGGGTCCCAAAAAAATCGATACGTACTTTTTAATTTTGTTCAAATTCCATTTTTTTTTATTAAAGTTATTCAAGTTTCAAGTTCGCCATAAAGGGCGCGCCAAGGTATAAGTGGCCTATTAGAATAGCTCGGGAAATAAAGCGATTGAGATTCTGAAAATTTGTATGGTGAGATTTTCAATGATTCTCTTCAAATTTAATACTTCCGGTTAAACCTGAAGTGGGTGTCAACTCTCTTGTTTTAAAGAGAACACCCTATATATAATCACATTTTTGGATTCTACGTGAAATTCCATGCAGATTTCATGTATCATGTCCTATTCCTGAGTAAAGCCGTTTTTGAAATATTTTAGTTTTCATGTCAAAAATGACGTTTGAAGGATCCTTTTTGAATGAAAATCTTTCGTATAAGAAAGTCTCCATTATTCAATTTGTGTAGAATTTCTTGTTGAAAGGCACCCGCTTTTAAAGATTTTTCACATCATTACAGGGTGGCCCAAAAATAAGGTCAACATTTAGACCAAGAAAACTGCCAAAAATATTTTTTTTGAAATGGAAACTCCCAATTTTCATATCTCATCTTATTGACCATTGAAAATGAAGGTGTTTTTGTAAAAGATTCTGCAAAAATTAAAAAATCAATAATTAAAAATAAGAATTTTTGGGATAAAAAGTCTTACACAAACTTTTGCTCAATAAGATAAAATTATGAGAATTGGGGGTTTCTATTTGAAAAAATTGATTTTTGGCAGTTTTCCTAATTTAAATTTTGACCATATTTTTGGGCCACCCTGTAATAATAGTTTTTGAAGTATTGTGAAAAATCTTCAAGAGTAGATTCCGCTCAACAAGAGATCCAATACAAATTAAGCAATGTACGCTTCCTCTACAAAAAATTTACATTAAAATAGAAGCCTACAAACGCCATTTTTGATATAAAAACTAACATTTTAACACGTTCATACTTAGGTATAGAACATTATACATAGAATCTGCCTAGAATTTCACGTATAATTCAAAAATGTAATAAATATATTATAGGGTGTTCCATTTGAAACAAGAGAGTTGACAACTACTTCCAATATAACCGGAAGTTGTGCAACATCGCTAGTATTTGATTTGAAGAGAGCATCATTAAAAATCCCTCCATACAACATACAAATCTTTAGAATCCCAGTCGCTTTATATCCCGAGATATTCGAATAGGCCACTTCGGTACCTTGACGCACCCTGTATACAGATATACTGAACATGATGGTGTGACTGAGGTGTGAAGTCACATTCCAAAGCGTTAAATTATCTTCGTCAAGTTTCGACTTACAAAAAAAGAAAAAAGCATGTGTCGTCTTATTTTTCATGGACTTTCGAATGCAACAATAAAAACATTGATGCAAGTTCCCTATTGAAGCCCTTCGGTATGTTTCACGACTAATATATTGATCCGCCAAATTCATAGAAGAAAATCAAGTTCTTCTGAAACAAAAACACAAACTGTATTTGAAAAATTAATCTTTTGTCACTTCAATCTTATCTGAATTGCCATACGATCTCAGTAACAGGAACAGTCATTTGAGAGAGTAACCCGCTGTACTTTTCCATAAGAGGCTTGCAGAAGAAACGCCTTGATTCACAGGGAGATTCACGTGAATGATCTGTTAAAAAGATTTTGGTGATTGTAGCGTTGACAGTTTTAAGTGAAATAAACCGAAACTCATTTTTCTTAAATAGAACACCCTGAATGTCAATTTGGAATATAAATGCGACTGAATAATTCTGAAACTGTCATATTGGTACGTATATACAGTATGACCCTTTTTTTTCGGGTCACTCCAAAAAAAGTTTATTAATTGACCGATTTGGCTCGAGTTTTTTTTTTAAATTGTGCTGCTTGACAAACTGTATCTTCTCACCAAAAATGACCTCGCTCATACTGAATCCAAGGCCTACTTTGCCAGTTCCCATGCAGGTGCAAAATGTTGATAAACCTCCTAGCGATTTTTTTTGAAAAAATCTATGCCATCACTGGATTTGGCTTCGCTCAAAACGGGCCTATACGCAATTTTATCGAAAAAAAAATGCAATATTCATTTATTTTAATTTTTTTGATTAAATTTTGCATATTTTCTCCCGTTGGCGTTGGTTCAGTCGCCTGTAGTGATACACCTCTCACATTTCTCCTCGTGGTCAATTTAATCAAAAATGCGTAGCTGAGACTGATTTTCATAATTTGAAAGTGTTGTGATGTCTTGTACGTGCATTTGTTTAGTGTTGAACAGGTACAAGATACAATAATTGACCACTGTATTGTTGACGAATATTATTATACAGCAAATGTCAAACAACTTTCGATTCACGTCGAGCTGACAAGCACTTGCTTGTCAGCTCGACGTGAACTTACTTGAAACTGTTCTCTTCAGTCTGACTTAGACCCATAGCCATACTGATGAGTCCAAGTAGGACGAAACGTATATGGATTGGTCATGGCTAGACTGAGGAAACAGTTTCAAGATTTTTCTTTTATGCATGTAGATGTTAAAGAGGGCGCCACCTATTTAAAAATATTGAAAGACAGAGCAGGGTGTCGATGCAATTAAGTAGATTTTATTTCTTGAAGCGAAAACCATGCGCTGGACAAAAAAATATCAGGAGAACAAATTGACTCAGAAATAAATAGAAATTTCCAAAATAGTTTTTATTTTAAAATAAAGCAGTGGCGTACGAGTTTTTTCTCCAAAAATATTGAATGCTAAACCCATACGGACGCCACTGGTGAAAATAATAAAATTGTTTGTACATCACAAAATGCATATTGATGCATAGAAGACGTGTACCAAATTTCATAAAGATATCCGGAATAATAGTATCAAAGTAATTATAAAAAAATCATTCATTTTTTAAAATTTCAGCACCCTGTATCTTGGAAATTAGGCTCTTGCGGACCTATATGTCCATATGAACTTTTTGTCTTGAAATCATTCAAGGATTATCACCCTTGAGTATCGGCATTCAATCAATAAACACCCTGTATATTAAGAACTATTTATAATCGTAGGGTGTAGAAAATAGCCTCAGGAACGATTATCGGAAGACCCACATGATGGGTCCCCTCAATACTTTATTATGAATACTTCGTTTCCATACATTAAACGATGCTCGAAAAAATGACGTTAATATCATCTTACTGGTTGAATCTGGGTATAGGGTATGCTATTTGCAAATAATTTTGAATTTTCAGGAGATTGCAGAAATCAAATAAAAAAATATGGTTGATAATTGATATAGAAAAATTGGACCACGCCCAGAAGTTCTGAAAAACCATGTATATGTGAAATCGTTGTTTTCACAAATTTCATTCTGAACCATTAAAGTTTCATTTGAAACAATTTTTCCCCAAATATCAAATTAAAGAGTTTATATCCATTTATCTGTATGGAATGTAAACGGCGATTGGATAGTTTATTAATGTTATCTAGATTTGACTCAAAATATGAACAACATTATAAGGAAGAAAAAAGAGTATATGATAAACTTCTAGTATCACTGAGAAAAAATAGTTACCAAAATCGCATGAAAAATTCAGATAATAAGACTAAATGTATGTGGTCCATTTGCAGAGAGATAACGGGGAAAAATTCGAATTGCTCTGAGTTTAAAGTTGGGGGAGATCCAGAAGATCTAGGAGATGAATATAACAGCTTCTTGTTATCAGCGGTACCAGAACTTTTGAAAAACAGACAATATAGGCCCTTTTCCTGTAATTTAGTAAAAAATAACCGATCGATGTTTCTCAAACCTGTTACACCACATGAGATTTTGGAGATTGCTAGTAAATTGAAAAATAAGCACAGCAGTGGTATAGATGAACTTCCAACAAGCATTGTAAAGCTCGCAGCACCATCCTTAATGCATATCCTGGCATACATTATCAATAATTCATTTAGTTTTGGAGTTTTTCCGGATAACTTGAAAATTGCGCTGATCAAACCTCTGTATAAGAAGGGAGATCCAAAGAGCCTGGATAGTTACAGACCTATAAGCTTACTACCTGCGTTTTCAAAAATATTTGAACAAGCAATGAATATCAGATTGATGAATTTTTTGAGTGAATGCGATATTTTTAGTAGTTGTCAGCATGGATTTTTGAAATACAAATCTACACAAACTGCGATTTTTGAATTCATAACATATATACTGAATCACATTGAAAAAGGGGAACTTGCCCTCGGCATGTTTCTCGATTTGTCCAAAGCGTATGACTGTTTAGATAGACAAATACTCATTGATAAGTTGGAATGTTATGGAGTTAGGGGAAATGCTAAAGAGTGGCTAACTTCATACTTGAACAATCGTACCCAATGTGTGAGTATAACAAAAAATGGAAAAACTTCACAGTCGACTATTTTGGAAAATAATGTGGGAATAGCCCAAGGTAGCATTCTGGGACCTCTCCTGTTTATTGTATTTGTAAATGATATGCCGGCAGTGATCAATGAACCTATTCAACATATTGTGCAATATGCAGATGATACCAACCTAATCACGGGAAGCAGAGAATTGAAAGATGTGCTTTTAAAATCAGAAATACTCCTTGAGTTGGTGACAGAGTGGTTCAATCAAAATCGACTTATCTTGAATAAAGAAAAGACAAACACCATTTTGTTTAGTACAAAACAGACCAAAACAATCAAACCCAACAAAATCGAAAACTTGAACATTACAGTGTCGGATAACGCTAAATTCCTTGGAGTTCATATCAATGAGTATTTAGATTGGAACCATCACATCAACAGCACGGTTAAAAAATTAAACTCAATTTGTTATGGTATTCGGATCATGAGAAGATACTTGGATGAAAAAACGCTAAAAATAACATACTTAGCAAATTTTGAATCGGTCCTAAAATATGGGATTATTTTCTGGGGAAAGCATATGCTAACACAAAGTATTTTTATTGTACAAAAAAGAGTAGTCAGAGTGCTCAAAAATAAAAAGTATCTAGAAAGTTGTAGGGGTGAATTTAGAAACTTAGGTATCATGACGACTTATGCCGTGTATATATATGAATGTTTATTGTTTTATATTAAAAATAAGGACCGTTTTGAAATGAAAACTCAACATAGATATAAGACTCGATCGTTAGACGTAATGTATCCAACCCATAGACTTACACTGACCGAAAAATGCCCTCAATATATGTGTTTGAGACTGTATAACTCCTTACCCCAGGAAATAAAGGCAATAAGCTCAGTTAAATTATTTAAGAAAGAAATAAAGAAGTATCTGGTGGAACTAGAGCCTTACAGCTTGAGCGATTTTTGTGATAGTTATAGGTAGATTGTAGAATATTTTTTGCTGTTTGACGTCATTTCATTCTGTGTTTCATGTAAACATAATTCTGAAATAAAGTTTATTATTATTATTATTATTATTATTACACCCTGTTCAAGTGTAACTGAAAATTAATTGAAAATCATAAATTTGCTCACCACTTTCGATCGTGATAAAACAGTCAATGTGATCTCATGTTTTTGTGGTTACATGTCTTGTATATTACACAGGGTATCCACGAACAAGTCCTTTCGAGAATCAAAGGAGTTATTCCACAAAGGATAACATGATTTTTTTCATATGAACATAATTCCGATAAATTAGGGAACATCAAGTGAACGTTTCATTGGTTTCAAAAATCAAAAAATTCATATTCACTCCTCACATTGCTTGAAGATTAAAGTGATATCCACAATGTTATGTATGGACTGAATAAGTAAAAACAGCTTGCCCTCTAGAGAATAACAATAGATATCATCTCAATAACGAAACGTCCATTTTCCTTGTTTACCAACAAAAACATACATATTCATGTTAAATGTGAGTGAACCCGATCAAGTTTCGATTACATTTTTAACCGTCTTCTTTATTACGCTTTCGACCAGATGTGCTATAAATCCCGATGTTACCGATGGCACGTATATTCCGTATCAAAATTCAAATTCTTTCGAAAATTTATATCATTCACTAAACTGTAACCGCCGCTACACCTGCGGATTTACCTTAAAATTTGGGAGGGCCAACAAACGGTAACACATGCCAGTCCGTTACTGCATCCCATATGATCACGGTTTTAAGCGAGTTGCTACGTAACAAGCCAACTTGATGCATGCATAGCAGCATAGCTCATTTAAAGCAGATCTAGATTTGTCTTATCAGGGTTTACTCCAAGACCGTATTGTGGTTCCCATTTGAAGAGTTTCTTCAAAGCAAATCTAATGATTTCACTGATAGTTGACAAGCTTCTGTCCACTACCAGGGTTGCACCGGTCGTCTGCATATGCTACCATCTTTATTTCTTGTTTTCTAAAGGTTTTTGCCATCGTGTTTACTACAGCTTCATGCAAAGCACTGTCAGTTGATTTTCCCTCAGGGTAAGCATGTTGATCTGGACATTGCATTACTATCTTGGTTGGATCTCTAATGTGCAGGTCAATCAACTTTTCTAGTGTCTTCAGCAGGAAGAATGATAGATTGATTGATCTTTTGGAGTTGAATTACCCGACTTAGGTATAAAAATAACCTTGACTTCCCCCCTTCTACCTGGTGTGTGTCCCAATTGGAGAAAATCAGAGTATATTTCAACCAGGTCATCTGATATGCTATCGACGGATTTCTGTAACATGATTATTCCGTGCGGAAAGTGCGTATCCAATAAAAGTTGCAGTGTCTCCTTGCAGGATTCTGTTCATGATTTATCCGGCCTTTAATGCTTCTTGGGGTTACCTTACAGCTTACAGCTTGGGCGGCTCAAGGATCATGATTTGTGAAAGGCTCTTTTTAATTGTTCCTCCAGCTTCGTCGCATTATCCTCTATTTACTCTGATTGTCATACCTTAGCAGCTCCTTGGAATTAGTAGCCAAAGATAAACACCTCTTTCCTAACACTGTTAACAAATGTTGGTATTGATTGTTCATTGCTTTTTTGCGGTTACATCACAGTATTTCACGTTTGGCGGTATGTCGTAGATTGATCGCTCTAGACATGACATTTGTCAAATTGATCCGAAAGACCAGCGTCCAGACATACGTGAATTTTTTGTAAATGTGTACGAGAGAGACAGAGAAGTATGACGTAATCGCAGAAAAGCATTGAACAAACAGCACATCCCCCTATTGCATATTACAAGGTCGGTGGTTAGTATAAAGTCTAAAATTGACTCACCTCTGTTGGTAATGTCACTGCTGCCCCACTACGTGTGATGACCATTGGCATCGCACCCTATTACCAACTTCCTTTTGTCGTGGTGGACTAGAGATGGAATTGCTGTCGGTGGTGGTTCAGGTTCATCATACGAGATGTATGCGGAGGCTAGAATAGATCGTTTCCAAGTACGTCACGAATCACAGCTGGACCCGTTTTCCTTGTACTGTGGAATTCCACAGCAACACGTCGCTCTCTGTGTAAAATGATGGGAAAGCGACGTGTTGCTAGAATTTCACAGGTACACGGAATACGGGTCCTGAGTGGCGATTCTGTCATCCTTGTCGTGAACAGTTTCATAACGTATTTCGGATAAGCGATTCTGACACTCGAATACGTTTGTCGTGTCACTCGACAGGTGGAAAGCTGTCGTATTTTCCTAACCTAATTTCGTATTTCGTATCGTATTTCAATTTTTTTGATATTTAAAAACCAGCTAACAAACGCTAATAAAACTCAATCAGAAGCAAGGGCGTAGATACGGAGAGGAGGGGTGGAGGGGGTAACTACCATAGAATAATGTTTAAGGGAGAAGCAACTACCTCCCCCCCCAGAACTTGATTATTATTCGATGCGTCTTGAGTTTTTAAACCCTGAGATTTCCTATCATTTGAAATTGTGAAAATTGGCTCCGACATTTCAATCCATAAAGCGCTGTTCAATAGCTTCCCAATTTTCAAATTCCTCATTGCATGTAGAGTGTTGGGTGTACATAATATGGTCCATTTTATGTCCATTCATGGTCCAGAATCAACATAATGTTTGATACAAGTAGAGCCCTTAGAACATTGAACCACTAGAACAAGCATAGCACCTCAAACATACACGATTTGTTTGAGTCGATAACATTCTGTTTTTGTTTATATTTATGTAATGTTATTTTGACACATTTGTGATAAGATCTCTACAATCCAACCTTCCATGAAGAAGCTCCACAAACACAGCACTTTTTTGGTATAATTGCCACACTAAATCCTCTTCTCGAGCACAAATAAATCATTTTCAACTGGAAAATGACAATAACCGCCACTTTGAAGCATCTATCACCGTCATGGCAACGCATTTGAATTTGAAATAGCTCGATTGTGTTGCCGTTTGTGATAAAAATTCCTCTTATAAACTTTTGAGTGTGAAAGATCAAGGAAAATCGTTTGATTAATCAACGAAAAGTAGTAGTAGCGATGAAAAAAAAGCTACAGACTTCTTGTATATAAAGAGAAATACATTTATTTGATGATGGTGAACTTCAAGTCATTGTTATTGGATTGGTGACAGAAAATCTGGTGAAAGGTATTTCAAGGAAGTAGATATGACAAACCAGGAGCTTGCTTTTCCCCTTTCCCCCCATATTTACATTGACATGTTCGACTCACACAATATTGTTTGTTTATGCTTCTAGTGGTTCGATATTCGAAGATAGAGCCTTGAAATGGACGTCTCTATCGTCCAATAGTCTGTGACTTGTATCGTATATGGACGTCCAAACGTCCAGATATGTCCGTTCTTTGTTAAATATTGGACATCTTTGTACTGTCTGCGATCTTTCAAGATTTTGTTAATGGACACCCTGTACATCGGGTCCAAAACTCCAAAACCCCCCTTCAGCTATCTACGCCATTGATCAGAAGTCATGCTACCCATATTTAGAGACAGAGTGAGAAACGAAGAGAGGCGATGGAGAAACCTAAGGTATGCTGTAGTAAAATAAAAGTGGTCATGAATTTTGTGATACATGTATGTAACTACCAACACCACATCAATGTATGTATCATCAGAATTTGATATGCCACATCATACCTTTCATGTTATATAAATAGGTAACAGGACAATTAGCCGTTTATGAAAAACTATAAATGATGTATTGAACGGCAGCACCTCATATTTTATACGATATTTGGATTCTTTTTTTCTAAATTAAGCTTAGTTTATCGAACAGTGTATATGGCTATCTGTGAACGGTTTGGAGAAAATGCATTTTTGCATAAAAAATGCATAAAATATCATAACTGCTTTGACGCAAAATATCGAGAAAAAAATAAGCGACGCCTTCAACACATGATATAGTATCATGCCTTTAACCCTTTTAATTTTTCAACATCTTTGTAGAATTCTCTGTTTTTCGCCTCTTTAGTTCAGTAGATTCGTGCTATAGGTTCATCTGAGAATTTCTGTTAAAATGAGTTTGAACTGTTCCATTATTATTTGTATACTCTATGGTTTGACTGTAATGATGTATGACATTTGTGAATACAGTTAGTTCTTAGTTCATATATAAACTTTGTTCTATGCTTAGTTCATTCTATGACTCGTAAAAGGTCGTGCGTGTTTTATTTTCTCAGACATTTTTATCCCCGAAATTCCTGATACACTGCCTAAATATTAACAGGTTATGGGCACAGGCCATCCAGGGTTTCGGTTTGTCGCAGAAAACGTATTGTACGCCGCGAAAAGTGTCAGTCAGGAAAAATCGAGCAAAAAATAAGTACGCAGTTCCGTCCAGTTTGCCGAGTTCAAAATGGCCGTCAATTATATCAATAGCATTCCGAAGTTGGTCGGGAGAGAAAACTACGACAAGTGGTGTTTTGCAGTTGAAAATGTGTTCGTTCTCGAAGGTCTAACGAAGTGTTTGGACAGTACCGAGACGGATAGTGTATTGCAGTCAAAAGCGAAGGCCAAGTTAGTTTTGACAATAGACCCAAGTTTATATGTCCACGTCAAGGATGCAGGCTCGTGTCAGGATGTATGGGAAAAGCTCAAAAATCTATATCAAGATACTGGTTTCACAAGAAAAATAGGGTTACTAAGACACCTTATTTCTCTAAGACTGGAAAGTTGTGTTTCAATGGAGAACTACATCAACCAGGTGATTGAGACGTCACAGAGACTGAGAAAAACCGGCTTTAGCATCAATGAAGAATGGGTAGGATCTCTTCTGTTGGCGGGCCTACCAGAGAAGTACGGACCAATGTTGATGGCTATTGAGCATTCCGGAATATTGATCACCACAGATTCCATCAAAAGCAAGTTGCTTGACATGTCACCAGATGACCTATCAACGAAGGAAGGAGCGTTCGCAGCCGGTAATTCATACTTCAGAAATCGACACAGAGGGGGCGCAAGCGGTGACAGAATTGACAAACAACATAATCAAGACCGGTCAAAATCAGCTGTTAATGACAACAAGAAGGACAAAAGCAAAATTGTCTGTTATAAATGTAAACAGACAGGACATTACGCTTCACAGTGCAAAAGCAAGAAAGATAACGAAAGATATGCTTTCAGTGCAGTGTTTTTGAGTGGGGCTCACAAGAAAAGTGATTTCTATTTGGATTCAGGGGCTAGCAGGCATATGACTCCAAATGAATCATGGATGAAGAATTGTGTGCAGCCAAGTATTCGAGAAATTGTTGTGGCTAATAAACAGACGATGGTTGTGAAATCTTCAGGGGACATTGACATTGTGACGTCATGCTATGGAAAGAATATCACCATAAAAGATATCCTTTGTGTGCCTGACCTAACAACAAATCTAATCTCAGTTAGTGAACTGATAGAAAAAGATAATCGAATATCTTTTTCATCCAAAGGATGCTCTATTCATGGCCCGGATAACAAACTGATTGCCACAGCCAATTTGATCAATGGTGTATATCGACTGGAAGTAAAAGAAGAAAAATGTATGCTGGTTAATTGTGATGATTCAGAGATATGGCATAGACGGCTTGCTCATATCAACAGTCAAGATCTGAATAAAATGAAGAAGTATAATTGTGTTTCTGGAATGACTTTCAAAGAAACGAGTGGTCTCGACAAGTCCAATTGTGTGGTATGCTGTGAAGGCAAACAAACAAGGCTGCCTTTCTCGTCTGCTGGAAAACGCAGTAACCAAGCTCTAGAGTTAATCCATGGAGATGTTTGTGGACCAATGGAAGTTGCATCCATAGGTGGTTCAAAATATTATCTTCTTCTTCAAGACGACTACAGCAAGATGACATTTGTTTATTTCATGAAAAACAAAAGTGAAAGTTTTCGGTTTTTCAAAGACTTCAAGGCTCTTGTGGAGAACAAACATGATAAAAAGATCAAAGTTTTCCGTACAGACCAAGGTGGTGAATTTTGTGGAAGTGAGTTTGAAAATTTTCTTAAAAAAGAAGGCATTCTTCAACAAACCACAACGGCTTATACCCCTGAACAAAATGGTTCTGCAGAAAGAAATAATCGCACACTATTAGAAAAGGCAAGATGTCTTCTGTTTGATGCTGGTCTGGATAAAAGGTTCTGGGCAGAAGCAGTGAATACATCGAACTACCTCAGGAATAGATGTATAGCTAGTGGCCTACATGATAAGACACCTTTTGAATTATGGAATGGTGTGAAACCAGATTTTTCAAGACTACGCATTTTTGGGAGTCAAGTTATGGCGCATGTACCCAAGCAGAAAAGACTAAAATTTGTTAGGAAGTCACTCAAACATATACTAGTGGGATATGCAGACAACATCAAGGGTTACAGAATTTATAATCCTGAAACTGATGATGTGATCATAAGCCGAGATGTGATAATTCAAGAAAACATCAAAACAAATCAGTTCAACGTTCTTCCTGAGAATAAAGAAGAAATACCAATTGGAGTGGGGGAAAAACAGCAAACAGAAGCCGAACAGAATGATATTGATCATATACCAGATGATGTAGACGAGCCAGATGGTGTACCTGAGGAGGCTGTGACTGAACCAAATCCAAGAAGATCAGAGAGACAGAGAAAAGTGAAGTGTTTTGATGTTTATGTGACATATATGACAACTTGTGAACCAAAAATTGACACATCCACTGATGATGTTCCAACAACCGTATCAGAAGCCTTGTCCAGAGCAGATGCAGCCAGATGGAAACAGGCAATGATGGATGAGATGGATTGTTTCGAGCAGAATGACTCATGGGACCTGGTAGACTCTCCAGAAGGTGATGGTGCATTTGGTTTTTCGCAAAAACACGGTGTAGATTATCATAAGACATTCTCACCTGTGGTGAGACATTCAACCCTTCGACTGTTAATGTCACCTAGTGTAAATTTAAATTTGGATATATACCATCTAGATGTTACTACAGCTTTTTTGCATGGTAAATTGAATGAATCTGTTTTTATGAAGCAACCGGAGGGTTTCATAAAACCAGGTGATGAGAATAAAGTATTGAAACTCAAATGTGCAGTATATGGGTTGAAGCAATCATCTAGAGTCTGGTATAAGAAGGTTGAGGTTTTTTTGACAAGTTTTCATTACAGAAAGTCGGAGTTTGAAGCATGTGTTTTTATAAAGTCAAATGGTGGTTTATTAACTGTTATAGCACTGTATGTTGATGATTTTTTCATTTTTTTGAACGATGTTTCTGAAACAAATGCAATCAAAAAGTAATTGTCATCAAATTTCAAACTGAAAGATCTAGGACATGCTAAACAAATTTTAGGTATAAATACTTGTTATGACAAAGATAAAAATTGTATTACTTTGAACCAGACGCATTATATTGAACATTTGTTGTTAAAATTTGATATGGCAGAGTGTAAAACTATCGAGACACCAATGGAAAAGAATCTTAGTCTTGATAAATGTGAAAATTGAAATTTTTTTGTACCTTATCAACAGTTGATTGGTGGACTTATGTATTTGTCAGTTAAGACTAGACCAGACATTTCTTATAATGTGAGTTATCTCAGTCAATCAATAACTGTTATAATAATAACCATTGGAAACATGCAAAGAGACTTATAAGGTTGTTGTTTAAAATTTGAGAAGTCTACAAAAGGGCTTGTGGGTTTTGTTGATGCGGACTGGGGTAGCAATAAGCTAGATAGGAGATCATATACAGGGTTTTGATTTTTATTTTCTAAGTCTGTAGTGTCCTGGGAGAGCACCAAGCAAAAAACTGTAGCACTTTCCAGCACGGAGGCGGAATATATGGCTTTGTCTGAAGCTTCCAAGGAAGCAGTTTATTTAAGAAATTTGCTGGGTGAGCTTCAGGCTCTTTTGATTCTATTATATTGTATTGTGACAACCAGAGTGACTTAAGCTTACGTCAAACCCAGTTTTTCATAGAAGGTCAAAGCACATTGATGTGCGTCATCATTTCGTCAGAGAAATGGTAAAAGATGGTTTGATAAAAACTGAATATTTGTCAACTGATGAAATGCCAGCGGATCTTTTGACTAAAGCTTTGGGAGCTAATAAACACTACAAGTTTTTAGATATACTCGGTATTGTCTGTGATAAGTTTTGTTCATCTGTGTATAATGATTAGAAACATTTCAAACTAGTGGGGGTGCTAAAATGAGTTTGAACTGTTCCATTATTATTTGTATACTCTATGGTTTGACTGTAATGATGTATGACATTTGTGAATACAGTTAGTTCATTCTATGACTCGTAAAAGGTCGTGCGTGTTTTATTTTCTCAGAAATTTTTATCCTCGAAATTCCTGATACACTGCCTAAATATTAACAATTTCGGGGAATACGCAAAAATTAGTTTTCAACGTCTCTGTTGAGCTCTCAGTAGTTTAACTCTAAGTTTTCGGGAAAATCAAAGGTGAGCTTACCCCCACATCTTGGAAATAAGGACGCTACTTCTTTTTTCCGTTCCTATTTTAGGATTACGATAAAATATCATAGAACCAAAATTGTTCTCACTTATACATTCTCAATAACTGTTCTATGTAAATTTTTTTTCTTAAATCAAGATCTGTAACAAAAAATCTACAGGGTGTTTGAATGGTGTAAAGAAATCGTAAGGACGAACGTTGTGCAGAATGAAATTCCCAGCAACCATTGCAATACATGGAAAAAAGTTGCAGGGTACGAATTTTTCTCACAATACATTAAGGAATCCTCCTGTTTATCTTATATCATTGATTTTAGAGAAAAAAGTTCAGGATACAAGTTTTTGCGAAGATATGATTCTGAACAACTTTGGTTCTATAATATTTTATCGTGAGACTAATCTCGGTCTAACAGGAACGGAGAAAACACACGCGCCCTTATTTTCAAGATGGCGTGGTAAGCTCACCTTCGATACAGTGGCTATATACAACACAGTGGTGACAAACGTGGACCCGACGGCCATTTTTGGCCTTCATTATTTTTTGACGTAAGATGTGACATGGATATGTAATGCTCAGTATATATTTTGATTTATTCATATTTGCCCACGGGATTTAGCACTTGCCCAAAAGAATTTTTTTAGCGATAATCGTGCATTTTCACTGTTTATTTCCTCACGTGAATTGGTGTGTTGTTTGACAACGGATCAATATAACTCCTTTTTCCTGAAACGTGAATAAATTGAAAGTTTCGAAAGTCTCACTTTGACAAGACGAGAAATTCCGGCGGCCATTTTCGGCCTTATTTATCTTGTCATTGTCGCCACTGTCTTGTATATAGTCACTGTAACCTTCGACTACCTTCGATTTTCCCAAGGCCTCAGAGTTAAGCTATTGAGGACGCCCTCCACACGTTAAAAAGAAGATTTTGCGTATTTCCCAAAATTCCCAAGATAAGCACGGATTAACACCTATATGCACCGTAGAAATCTAATCCGGATGAAGTCTTTATCGCGTTTATATTCCAATTTTTGGATGCACCGCAGCGCTTAAGCCTGAATCGGTCGCTTAACTCTGATCGCCCCATTTTCTAGGCTTAATCGAAGAATTTCAACGAATTCTAACCAAGTCTTTCATTTGTTTATGTTTATCCTACAGATTTTGAGGTTTTGCGACTAAAGACAAAACTATGAAAGTGGAATATCAACGGAGGATTATTTAGATTTTTAAATATCAATATCAAGCAATATTTATTGCTCCACAACACACTCATAATAATGCGAATTGCTCAATAGAATATTAAATTGAATAGGTACCTATTTTTGTAGGTAGGTACAAAAAAAAACAGTGTACCTATCACACTCTGATATCTACCACATATTTTACCTATGATTTTTTATCGTTCAATCGATCAACTCAATTTGGATTGGTGTTGAAAGTAGGTACCTACCATAGAGAAATAAAAAAAAGAGAGTTACTGATTATATGGTACACTTTGGAGACAGTGTTACGCTGGCGCCACCCTTGGCTACAGGAGAAACTAACAGTCTTGGCGGGCTTTTTGAAACCAACATTTTGTATTGTTTTTTGTTTCACATCAAAGTACCTATCATGTGATATGCGACTTGTCTGCCTGGAAGATGCTAAATATTTCAAAACCTAAACAAATATGATAATATGAATGATTTCACATCTGAGTGGCATCGCATGGTGCCACTGGAATGTGAAATCATTCTTACTATCTTTGTTGAAGAAGGTCAAGTAAGTAGCATGCTTCCTGGCTGCAAGTCGCACCTTGCATGCTACTTCGATGTGAAACAAAAAACAATCCGTGTTCATCTAACAAGATTTTGCACTTTTCTGATGGATTTTGTGTAAAAATAAATTTTAGCTCAAATTCAACAATAGTTACCTGAGAAAAGTGCAACATTCTTTTTAAAATAAAGAACCAATGTTTTTTTTCTTTATTGTAAACATATTTTCTATAAAAAAAAGTATTTAAATAAAACAAGTCTAGTGTCGAAAAAATGTATTGAGAAGAAATTAATAAACAAATAAAAATCCCTTCACTTGAAAAATAGGAACAGTTCTTAACCTATAAATGGTTATTACAAAGAAAACAATTCCTACCTCGTAAATAAGTATCACAAAAAAAAGTTTAGTTGATGAGAAAAACATCAAAAACTATTAACAAAACATCTCATTTGAACCCTACTAATACTATAGGTATATACGTCTCCATAATTTGGCATAAAAAGAGTTAATTGCTATAGGTACATCTTCGTAAACGTGGTACATCCACAGAATCTACTAATTTTCCACATCCATTCCATATCACAGAATAGGAACCTGAAAATATCAAAAAGGGAAATTGGACACAATTTCAATCTTGTTTTCTAATTTTTGTTGATAATCTTTAGTTTAGATAATAATGTACATAATATTAACAAACAACAAGTGATTATCATTTCTCAGCTTGAAAATTACACAACTGTGATTATAGTCGCAGTGTCAAGAATCAATATACATCATTATTTATTAACAAGCTATTTAGGTATCCAAAAAATTTTTGACAAAAATAAGATAAATTAAAGTCTGCTGTGTATTTATTTGAAATGTAATTGAAATTGAGTCCTGATCGAGCAGCCCGCAATTATTGAGAAACAAATCATTGCTGCTTTACCAAGAACACATGAAAAAAACTAAATAGGGACCAATAAAGCTTATGAACGACTATTTCCATTTGCCATTCTCAATTCATTTCAATCATTAATTAAATGAATAAGTTTTTCGGTTACCTTGTTGGTTTTTTAGATATTTGCATGTAGGTATATCTAGAGGCACCATGAGATTCAAATAACCCATCATAGCTGTCTCTTCCGTCCATAGCACTAGCGCAAATATACAAATAAGCATATAAGCATTTATACTTGATGCAAGTTAGTCAACTTACCAGTTTTGATTAACTTTTGGCACATAATTAAGTAATAGTGAGTATCTAGTAGTATCTAGTATTACTCAAAAGTCAAAAATATTTTTTATGAAAGGAAGAAGCCGGAAGCAGGGTTAAGTGTTGTGTGTTGCTATGTTATGACTGATTATTGATTGTTGACGGAACCATGGTAACGACATTAGAATTTTTGATATGTTGCTTTCTCTTTCTACCAAATAGGTTCTGGCATAGAAAAAGAGATAGATATATAAAAGTATGATATTTCTTGATGGTCATTTTAGTTCTAATTTTCGTCACGATGCGCTATGCGCTACAGGAACACGGTTTCGGTCCTCACGATTAAATCCGTTGGTCTCATTTTTTTATATTGTCTCTGGTACCTACCTATCTATATCCTGTAGAGGTATCTAATGGCTACTTATCTCGAAGTTTTGTCTAATTCTAATTCAATTCAAAATTTTAAGTTTATGGGTAAACCCAGACTCATAAACAAATAGACTCGTTGATTTACTTTTTTTTTAAAGCTTTAGGTACTAATCATCTCTACAAGATAAACTAAAATAAAAACCTTCAAAACTGATGGTCTCATCACTTTTAATTTGTTTTCCCAAATAAGATCTTTTCATTCAATTTTCTTGACTTCATCCAAGTTCCAATTTATAACAGATATCCCAATAGAAGAAGGTTTGTGTTTTTATCAACTATATAAAAAATTATTTTAATTATATTGGTTTTTCCTCTTTCCTTGAGTTGTCAAATGATGCGTTTTCCAAAGTTTGTACATCGAGTTATACATATTTGTAATAATTTCAAAGTAGATAATGAGTTTGAAAATTATACAATATTGTCAATTTATCAATGGGCACTCCTCGGGGCATTCCTTACAAAATCATGTAATTAACCACTTGTTTCTACTGAAATATATTTTCTTGTGTTGTAAAAAGTGATGTTTTTATTTATCATCAGATGGATAGAATTGTTACTCTTGCTGTATTAGACTAGGTATACCGTATACAGTATATAATAACCCCTCAATATCATGAAATCTAAGCCCAAGAAAAGAGGAAAAGCAAATATACGAATGGTTCAAGAATAAAAGTTGATACCTACACCAAATAGGTATTGAATTCACAAGAAAAACCCCTTGGCTGATGTTTGCTAAACGTCATATCAGGCTTGCGGATGTTACTGATCCATATGGTTGCTCATTTTTCATTAAATTTTGCAAGCAAATAGCAAAACTCAAAACAAATCTCGCAACATAAATTTCAAAATTGTTATTTATATATTTTTCTAGGTTATTTTGTGACGTTGTCAAAAGTCTCATCAGGGATTAACGATC